>OY728153.1:485140217-486390217 GCA_963277665.1 Viscum album | reverse complement strand
CCGGGCTCGAGCCGCAACTACCCCAAGCCTACCTCCATGGGCCAAGGGCTGGCGACAAGCGCCGAAAGATAAACAACTCGGGGAGGCCTTTTCCTGAGTAACTGTACACACACACATGCAGCACATTCAATGAAAAAGTGTAGAGTAAAAGAAAAGACAAGTAAAGAAATAGGGAAACTGCAATATATAAACCACAGTAGTGCATTGACCTCTAATCAGTACAAAGCATGTGCTGAAAGGAAAATGAAATGAAAAGGGGGAAAACACGGGCCCAACTAGAAAATTTCCACAACCAGGTAACAGGTGAACAAAAGAGAAACAGTTGGAAGGGTTCCCAACATGGAAATCGACTATGACCACCACATGCAGTCCAAGCTCCCGAACTCCTACGCTCCACTAAAGTCACGCTCCACCTGTCTGTCATCTGCAAGGGCACACCAAGTGCGGGCAAAGACCAAGAAGGCATGAGTATAAAAACACTCAGTAGGATACCCCAAAGGCTTGAGGGAGCAACAAAGGAGGTACCGAAATCGTGAGTAGTAGAGCGACATGAAATGTAAAGGAGTGCAACCGAAAGGGCCGTAAAGAGAACAGTGAAGAGTCCAGCTCAACCCAATGAGAGGAAAGAAGGTAGACTCGTCCAAACACAAGGAGCTGGAAATGGTGAGAAGTTGAATTTCCTATCGAGTCTTCGCTACCTATAGCATGAGAGTAGACTCGTCCAACCATGAGAATCTAGACACGGAAAGCATGTGGCATACCCGCGTGTCTTCTCCTCTCCTGGAAGGAGAGTAAACAAACCCATGAAGTGGGTACTGGAACAAGGTATATTCATATACTTATGCCCACCAAGAAGCCCGAACAATGTCGTAAGGGGATCTCCGTCCCGTATCTCAGCCCAAGAAAAGTGAGCCGCCAAAAGTCCCAGAAATAACACCATCGATGCCCAACATCCCGCATGTCTACCCCGAAATACAAGTCAAAGGGCTCAAATCACTACACCCTGACACTATCCTCTTTGGGCGGCACTGACTCGACCACAAGGTTTTGGGTCGCGTCTCAACGACGCGTCTCGGTGGGGAAATGCGCCCCTAGTACTTGAGAGTTATGTGGGTACGTCAAACCACACCATGTAACTGACCCACAATCGAGAGGTCTTCTCATATTCAAAGCCATCACAACACTGACCCATATAACCAAGGGTCCTGCTCCGGTAATCACAGAGGAAAGCCACAAACTAGCCTAGTAGAAAGGACTGAGCCTGGAATGCTGACAGGTGTCCCACTGCCCAGCCCTGCTGGAGGGTAATTCATAACCAGATATCAGGTGATCCACTTTACAGCCCTAATGGAGGGTAAACCATAATAAATCATCAGGAGACCCACTGCCCAGCCCCGCTGGATGGTAGAACATAATACATCATCAGGAGACCCACTACCCAGCCCTGCTGGAGGGTGCATCTGGAATAAGTCGACAAGCGAACCACTGCCCATCCTTGCTGGAGGGTAAACCTGGAACTCGACGACGGGCGACCCACTGCCCATCCCTGCTGGAGGGTAGACACTAAGAGGTCGTCGGGTGAACCAATGCCTAGTCTCTTCTAGAGGGTAGACCCTATGTGCGTCGGGTGACCCATTGCCCAATCTCTGCTGGAGTGTAAACCCTAGAAGTCAGTGAGAAACCCGCTGCACAGCCCTGCTGGAGGGTAAACCCGAAGAAGTCGATGAGTAACCCACTTCCCAGCCCCGCTAGAGGGTAAAACTCAGAACTGCTCTGGCCATCTCTACTGGAGGGTACAATATTGGCCAACCGAACATGGAGTGGGTATCGCACAACCACCTAACTCTAGAACAACTCACCCAAAAGAGGTTCAGTGCCGGTTCCATCATGGGGTGTCACTTACACCGCTATCGGCCGATCCATCGAGAATGAAACCAGGGGGAGACCACTCAACCTAGCTGGTCAAACAAAAGAGAATAGAGCCAGGGGAAAAACTCCACCCTGCTGGTCAAACAAACGAGCACAGAGGGACCCTCTACGTAACGATAGGTCAATGGTACGCAAAGCAGAACACGACACACACATGGGGCCCACACGACGTGTTGCCCCAAGTCAATCCCTAACCAAGCTCACAAACAGTCTCAGGAACAAACCAAAGATACCTCCAAGCGCTCCCGTATACTCCAAGAGTATACCTCATTTTCAGACCAAGGGTTATCGTGCACACGGCACCCAACGTCAATGTGAAGGCATGAGGTAACATCTACAACTTTCCGCCTCAACAACTGGGGCACGACCAACCACATCTATTCAATCATTACTTCACTCACACGGGAGTGCACACGATCACACGCCAAGGGTCCGCTACAAGCATAGTAGAAGAACCTCCCCCAGGGCACCTTCACATTTCCACATATAATACGATCGCGTAAGAGGCTTTGCTCGCCTGAACAGATCACAACGATGTAATCCCAATGGAAAAACAAGCGAGATAGACTAATTACTCATCCGAAACGGTCAACCGGTGAAGAAGGTACTATTCACCATAGTCGGGTCAGGTGGGACCCACACCACGTCCCCGAAAAAGGTCGGGTGAACTGTTCCATCGCAATGCTCTCAGAAATACATGCCCAAAGAAATGCTCACTTGAGTGGAACAGATATCCAGAGAAAAATGTACATTATGACTTACCGCGCACGAGTGGTACCACGCAGGACCCGCACCCCAGTCCCGAAGCGCTGCCAACGGATCGCACCGTTGTGATCCTCTCGAAAAAGTACACAATATGGACTATTCACTAGTCCAAAATGGTTTCCCGGTGATAGAGATGGAAAATCATTGTCAACGCCCAAACGACCCTCACGGGGCCCGCACCATCGTGCGGAATTACAGCGGGCAGACTGCGCCAACATGATGCCCACGGAAAAACACCCATCATCGACTACTCGCACACCCCGAACGGAAATTCGATGAAAAAGTCGAAAAATACTTCACGCACCTCGAAAGACAGGATGTGGGGCCCGCAAATCAACATCAGCCTCAATGCCTAAAACCACCCTGGAATTCTCAGCCTCGGTGTCAGGGTTCCAACGCCACTGATAGAACTTATAATGGAAAACAGATGTGCCCGCGCCGTCCAAAACAAAAATATCCGGGATAACGTCAATCCCCTCGACCTACGTGTCGCGCCACCGAGGCCCCTCGTTTCGGGAATTAAAAATTCCCGACACCATCTAAAAAAATCCTCCTCGACACGAGCTCCGCGCTGCTGCTAACGGCGCACAAAACGGACACCCATAGCGAAAGTTATGGGCGCCAGAAATTCAAATGGGAAACCCCTTTGGCCGGACCGGCCCAGTCCACAAAGTCGGCCCGCGACCCAGCCGCGGGTCCGGTTCACTCTGCCGCGGCCAGCTAGCCACGGCTCGCCACCAACGAACAGTCGACAAGGAAGGTTTTTTTTCCTCAGTGGCCCGGATTACGCGGGTCGCGGTCGCGCCGTACGGGGCCGCGCGCTGCGCGGCCCCCTCCCATTTGTGCCCTATACCGGTGCCACCGCCTGGGACCCCGCCTCGCCGCCGTCCGCGCAGGCTGCCTGCCGGAGCCGCTCCGCCTGACTACCACACTAAAGTCCCACCTCTTCCGGCCTCCGCTCCACCGCGCCGCCCCGCGGCCGCCTCCTATGCTAAACGCCGAGCCGCCGCCACCGGAACCCTCAAATCCGTCCGGGAAGCTCCAAAAATCCTAGGATTTTGGCGGACCACCGAGATCACCTCCAATCTCGGTTTTTCAATCCAAAAGTTGGGTCTTGAAGATTAGTAAACTTACTACACAAACATGTGCGTTGATCGATGATCGGATAAAAGTTTGATGCTATAAATGAATCAAAAAGAAAGGTTCGAAATTAAAAACGCAACAAAAACCTCCTACCTCACTTTCCTTCGACCGGAGATTCGCCTCGATCCGCTGGAATTACCACGCCACGCCGGAGTTATCGCGCCTTGTCGGAGAGGTGGAGGAGAAGAGGTGATAAGGGGTTTCTCCTTGGAAAAAATAGAGGTGAGGAAGGGGAAGGGGTGTTTAAATAAAGAAAATTAATTAAAATTTTAATTAATTTTAAACCCAAAAATTAACCCGCTTCCGAAACGCCCGACGGGATTGAGGTTAAGCCTCCACTAGGGTAAACACCACCTCCCGAGCACAACGGAGGACTCGGAATTTCAATCCATTACCATGTTCAAATGTTATTAAACATAGTGGTTGAGTCTGCCAAATTACGAAAATTCCCCTGGGGCCATTTTTCACTGACGGCCCGCGCCTGAAAAACTTACACCCCTACAAGGGAAAAAGGCACGCTCTGAACTCAACAGTGCCCTCGGTCTTCCAATCCGAGCCACCTTTTAATAGATACTTAAGCTTTACCCTTAAACGAAATTAATTATTTAATTTATCCGTTTCTCATTCCGTAAGTGAACGAGGGGTCCAAACGTCCCGAGCCGACATACCTTATGTCGTTCGTAGGGTAAACACCTCATTCCGGACTCATCCGTACACTCGGATTCCCAATCTGGATCACCTTTTAGGATTTATCCCATTTATTTGGTGTTTCTAGTGTGAACACACTGAAAATTTAATTCTGGCCACTCCAGGGCTCGGAATCACACGCCGTTTGAAGGCGCTGCTCTGGAATAATATCAAGAATATTCCAAAGTGTTTTGAAGAAAAAATGGATTATTACATGTTAAATGAAGAATAATATATTTTCATATTTATTAATATTTGTGAATTAAATATTAATTTTGCTTTAAATGGGTTTCTATGTTCTATAGTGTACCCAATACGCAACAACGAGTTTTTTTGAAATCTTACGTTGCACACTAATAAAATAATATTATTATTTTCAATGGTAGTTAACTCCTAGACGTTGTATTGGAGGGAATGAACAAAACTAACTACAATATGATTATACATGTTTGTTAAATGTATTTACATTTATCTAATAATAGTTAGAGTCTTAAAATGTGAATGACTCTAATTTTAAGCATAATTTACATTAAAAGGTCGATTTACCGCCTTTTAATGGGGAACCCAATTTAAATATATTATTGGTCACTTTAATACATTATATTTGACCAAATAAAATACATTTTTATAATGGGGACATCAAAATTTACTTTGTGTAAATTTTTGGAAATATTCTGTTAAAGTTCATTTTTTTAATGAATAGTGAAAAATATTGTATTTTAATTCAAAATTGAATTTTAATCTAATTTATTTATAATGTTAGATTATTTTCTTAATTGGTTTTAAATTGTAATTAGAATATATTTTTACCATTTAATCCAATGTTGGTCATTGGAATTTATTTCACTTTGAAAGTTGACATATAAAAGTTTTGATAGTTATTGTTTTTTTAAAACACACTATTTATTTTGACAACGGGAATTGATTTTAAATTAATTAATGTAAATTATATGTTTTTAATTTGAAAAAATAGAAATCGGTTTTGAATTCATAATATCAAATAATCCTTAGGATGAAATTTTGGTATTTTTCTAAAAAATATCATTTTTTATGAATAGCGAAACAACTTAATAGTAGTTAAAAAACAAACTTTTTAATATAAATGAGATTTTACCACTTATGTGAATTGAATTTCGAAAATCATACATACATGGTTGTTATTAGTAAGTATAATTTGGTTCAATATGATGAAAATAATTTTTGGTGAATAGTATCTTTTGACTTTTATTTACCACGCTTAAAGGTAAATAGTGTAATTCGAGGTAAAAAGAAATTGATAATAATTTAAAATTACCTTAACACATTTCATAATCTTATTGGATGAGTAATTTCCAACCATGGGCATCCTTTGGTCGATTTTGGGGCCCCATGGACACACTTATGAATGATAATGACACTTTAGATTAATTAATTTATAGTGAAGGCCAAAATGACAAAAACATATATCTTCTAGTAAATTAATGTTTATATAGTTTTATATAAGTAATATTTTTTACTATAAATATTAATTGTAAATATAAAAATATTTCATACATCATGGTATATTTTTTTAATTTTTAGAAATTGAATAAATTAAATTATATATGACACAATAATGATGTAGTATTTACCTCAGTAATAAATGATCTAAATAAATAAGATTACAATGATTAAAATATTTTTTTCCAAACCTATCCAATTAATATTATAAGATTATATTTAGACCAAAAGTCATATTATATTTTACTTTAATCATTTTTGGACCTTTAGCAACCGAATATCATTATATAATAAAATAATAGTTTCACACTTTCCTAAAGAGCCTCTCCTCTCCCTTATAAAAGGGGACCACATATAACCAATTATTCACACCTCTCAAGCCATTAGGCTCGTCCAAAATCTGCCCAATTAATCTCCCTAAATCCATCTCCTCCTCCTAGAATCCATAACTTAGGCAGAAGGCACTTCAAGATGTCATTTTGGTTCAAACCAAAGGATGTTAACCAAATTAAATGTAATGGTTTCTCTTAACATTTTTTCATTTATTTTACATCTCCAACCCCTAAACATTTTTTATTCCTTTATTTTATAGAAAAAACAGTATCCTAAATATACTAGGATTTTATTATGAAAAGTATTAGAATTACACTTACACACACCTCCATCTGATGGATGAAGAACATACTTTTTCTGTGGATAAAAAATTAACGCCTCATGAGACGATGATTGTTCTATTATATCACACCGCTTATCATGGTGGCCATTGTGATGAAACTGTATTTATATATGATATATATTATTTTTATGTTTTATTTATGCTTCTGTATTTTCCATTTATATCATACCTTGATGGTTTCCATTATGGGTAAACCTGATAATTTCATTTGAGGAAGTGCGGACTACCACCCCCTCAAAGTTATATGAATCATTAATGCCATATGTGGGATGTATAAAGGATTGAGTTAATGATATTATATATGATATTATATTGGAATCATAATATACCTATGTATGATTATTTTTTAATTCTATTAAAATATGAAATAGGAATGATAGTAGTATTCATCCGTACGTACAACATACCGTCTCCATGAACGACACATTTCATTTCTAACCTCTAAATGTTATGTAATATTATAAATATATTTATATACTTGATATATATGATATATATGATATCTAAATCCGGAATTTCATTATGGATATAATGGACTATTGACCACATGGGCAACATGTAAATATAAGGTGTTCAATTTTGACTCAAGTACCAAATATCGACAAATCAAACATTATTAACCTGAACGATTTACATAATTATTATAACATGGTAATAAGTGATATAAAAGGAATAATAACCTTGAAAAAGGATCTTAGGAAAGTATAAATTAACTTTATTTTATTATTCAGGATATTAAAGAACGAACAGGTCAAGTCGGACACGTGGTAAGGGTCTTCGTCTCAATCTCCTTTCTTTGAGGCATATATTGTTTTAATACACGACTTTATTTTATATTCTTTATAAACACCCATGACTTTTCAAAATGAATATTTTTCTCTGAATCATTTTACTAAATGAAAAAAGGGAATATTTCTTTAAAATCAAGCGATGACAACGGTCGTTTCGCTACCGCGAGTATTATTTGATCTTTGGCTTCCTTAACAAGACATAATTTTTTTAAAAGGAAAATAAATAGCATATTCTCTTTTACATATTTTGGTATTGAAAGTTGTTTTGATAAAGGATTTGTTATGTCAAAATATTTGAGTGATATATTGTGATTTAAATGAGGAAATGCTTTCTTTAATTTATATATGTGTTATGATTTTATAATGGTACTTGGACATTTGATGGGTGATACGTGATAAACCAAATGACGGGTGGTGCCGTGGGAAACTAGGATGGGTGGTTACGTTATAAAATCTAATGAATTCAGTATGGAAGTCGGTCGTATGCCTATTCCAATTAGTGATACGTGTATAAGTTGACTGTATTCTTATTCCATTTAGGTATGTTTAGGTCCCAAGTTACCTTTATATGTTGTGTGTTATTTGTATGAGTAATCTTTTGTATAAAAAAAGGTAAGTAGTGATATTTTATTCATTGAAGAGAATATACTACTTCATAAAGGTGAAATGTATTACTTATGTTATAGTATTCATGGTTTACTTGTTGTTTTGAAAAACTAACATTTTTCATTCTTTGTGTTTCCCTTACTGAGATTTTTATGCTCATCCCACGTTTTTTAAATGTTTTTCACATGACATAATGTGGAATAGGGTAAAGGATGGGTTCTAAGAAATGTCATGATGTCTTAAACATGGAACTAGAAATGAATCTTTTTTAAGAGTTCGTGTTTTGTGAATAAAATGGAAACTGAGTAGAAGTGTCTACTTTTTATTTGAAATGAAATGTAATAGTCAAGGCCTAATTCTCTAAAACTCTAAACATGAAAATATTTTCAATGTAAATTATTCGTTTAATTTAATATTACGTAATGTTTTAAGGTTGGGTCCTTATAGTTGGTATCAGAGGTCAGTTTAGATAAATTTAGAAGATTAGGGTATTGTTAAATTAATGTCCCAAAATTAATTTATGATAATATTGAAATGATATAGAATTTACAGATTACCATGTTGCTTCGCATGAGATAATTATGTGTTCCGAATGGTTTTCCATAGGGGAAATAGGGCAGCTATGTTGGGACAACGTCAGGAGGAAGACAACCTTCCAAATCTGCAACCTGAGATGGTCGGAATCGGAACTGAACAGTTTGTTGTAGTGATGGAACAATTGAATCAAGCTATAAATGGTGGTGGTATCCATGCATGAGATCAGCCTGATCAACCACAGAGGAAAAGGTTAGGAGTTGAGAATTTCATGAGGCAACATCCCCAATCATTCAGAGGCTCATCAGATCCAGTTATAGTAGAAGGGTGTATTAAAGCAGTGGAAAATATTTTCAATGTCATGGGTTGTTCAGAACATCAAAAGGTTAGTCTCGCTATTTACTATTTTGATGGTTAAGCTGAGCAGTGGTGGTCGATGGTGAAAAATATCAGGGATAGTGATGAGATTGATTCTCTTGATTGGGATGAATTTAATGTTTTGTTTCTTGAGAAATATTTTTCTAATCTGGTTCATGTTATAATGGTAAAACAATTACTAGAATTTAGGCATGAGGATGACTCAGTGGCTGCTTATGAAGCAAAGTGCACTCGACTGGCAAGGTATGCACCAAATTTCATCCGAGATCTTAAAAGTATGATAAATCGATTTAACTCAAGACTGAATCCAAGATTTTGAAGAGCATTAGCCTCTCGTGAGATCAAAAGTTATGAAAAAATTGTTTGATGTGCGGAAAAGGTGGAAATGGAGTTTGCTGGTGATCAGGTGTTCATTGAAAAACACCAGAATAAGAGGTGAAGTTGGCAGGAAAAGGGAAATAATTCATCAGATAAGCATGGAGGTAAGAAAATTAAATATCCAACTTGTGAGAAGTGTGGTAAAAATCATCATGGAAAATGTTTATCAAAGTCTGGAATGTGCTTATGGTGTTGAAAGTCTGGTCATATTACTCGTAACTGTAAAGAAGATGGTCAAGAAGGCTATGAAAAGACATCAGTAAGATGTTTTATGTTTACTGAAATGGGTCATTATGCCAATGAGTGTCTATAAAAGAACTCAACTAAGTGATATAATCCAGACTACAAGTAGAAAGGGGTGGTGAAATCCTTTGCAACTACTTCAGCAGATGTTGGGACATCAAATGAAGTAGTATCAAGTACATTGTTTGTTTTCTTCTGATTATGCCAATGTGTTGTTTGATTCAGGGTCTACAAACTATTTTATTTCTGAGAAGTTTTCTAATAAATTATGAATACCATCTCAAGATATGAATACAAAACATACAGTGAAAAAACATGGAGTAAATGTTGAGACAAAAAGAAAACATAAGAACCTTCCAGTCCTTGTGTGCGGGAACAATCTACCTGCAAACTTTATTTTTTTTGACTCTAGTAGAGTTTGATGTTATTTTGGGCATGGATTGGATGTATGTTTATCATTCTAAGATTGAATACATAGCTATAGATGTTTCATTTCAGAATGATTTACAGTTTGTGTACAAGAATGAACCCTTGCGTTTGATAACCTATCAGGAAGGTGAGAAACTAGTAAAAGATGTAAATGAATGTTACCATGATCATATTGTTGAAAATAAAGAAAGTGTTGAGATTAATGATGTTCCAGTGGTAAATTAGTATCTTGATGTTTTTCATGATGAGTTTCTTGGTATTATACCTGATCAGAAAGTTGAATTTACTATTGACCTAGTTTCTGATGCTAAGAAAATTTCAAAACACCTTTAACGAACGGCTCAAATTAATCATTTATAGTTAAAGAAACAATTGAATGAGTTATTAGATAAAGGTTTCATTCGACCTAGCACATCATTATGGGGTGATCATATCTTATTTGTTAAAAAGAAATATGGTTCAATGATAGTTTTCATTGATTATAGAGCATTTAGTAACATCATTGTTAAAAAATGTATTCTTTACCTCATATCGATGATTTATTTGATCATATCTAGGGAGCTCAGTATTTTTCGAAGATTTATTTGAGGTCAGGGTACCATCAGTTGAAAGTAATGGAAGCAGACATTCTTAAGACCACATTTCATACTAGATATGGACATTATGAATTTGTAGTTATGCCTTTGGGTTTAACGAATGCACCAACTGTATTCATGGATCTTATGAATAGAATTTTCAGTGAGTTCTTGGATAAGTTCTTGGTAGTATTCATTGATGACATTTTGGTTTATTACAAAATTATAGAGGAACATGAAACTCATTTAAGGTTTGTCTTGAAAACCTTAAAAGAAAACAAACTATATGGGAAATTCAGAAAGAGTGAGTTTTGTTTGCAACAAATTTCATTTTGTGGTCACATTGATTCAAAAAATGGAAGAACGTTGGAACATGCTAAAACAAAAGTTGTTGATGAATGGACAAGATCCACAACTATAACTGAGATCCATAGTTTTCTTGGTTTGGAAGTTATTACCGGATGTTTGTTGAAGAATTTTCCATGGTTATCTAGTCCAATGATTTTGTTAACTCGAAAAGGAGTTAAGTTCATCTGGAAAAATGAATGTGATGATTGTTTTGAGGAATTGAAAAGAATATTGGTGAATTGACCAATTTTTTATTTACAGTGATTCTTCATTTAATGGACTTGGATGTTTTATTATCCAGAATGATTAGGTAATTGCTTATGTTTCACGTCAGTTGAAACCTCATGAGTTAAATTACCATACATAAGATTTGTAATTAGCTACTGTTTTTTTTTCTATAAAAATTTGGATGCTTCATTTGTATGGAGTAAAATTTTAAATATATACTGACCAAAAATGTTAAAAGTATATATTCACTCATAATTAATTGAACATGTGACATATGAGATGGCTAAAATTAATAATGGATTATGATTGCATGATCAATTACCATCCCGGAAAAGCCAATAATGTTGGTGATGATTTGATTCGAAAAAGTAATGAATCATTAACAATGTCACATTTGAAACAAGATCCTATAGTTTCTTATTTGATGAAATTTGGATTGGAAGTTGATGGTGCAGGAAATTATTCTGTTTTGTTTCAGGTGTAAGTGAAATCATATCTTTTAGATAGAATAAAGCAAGCGCGGAAGGATGAAAGTGAGTTGCAGAAAAAGGTAGAGTTTGTTTGGAAGGGTATGTTTTCTGATTTTAACATTGATAATGATTGTGTTTTGAGGTTGAAGAAGAAATTATATGTGCCTTGGGAATCATAGTTGATGAATGAGTTATTATGTGAAACACATAGTACTATGTTTTCAGTTCATCCTGGTAGTACTAAGATGTACAAAGATCATCGGGAGTATTACTTGTGGGATGGAATGAAAAGAGATATTGCTGATTTTATAGTGAAGTGCTTGACTTGCTAGCAGGTTAAAGTAGAGTGGCAGTTACCGAAATGGGTTCTTCAGTCATTACCGGTTCCAGAGTGGAAATGGGAAAATATATCCATGCACTTTGTTGTTGGATTACCGAAGACATATCGAGGTAATAATGTAATCTATGTTATAGTTGATCGATTGACTAAATATTCTCATTTTCTTCTTATTCGAGATAATTTGTCTCTAGATTAACTTTCTCGGTAGTATGTTGAAGAGATAGTTAGGTTGCATGATGTTCCTCTCTCTATAGTATCTTATCATGATCCTAGGATTACTTATAACTTTTTGAAAGGCCTTCATAAGTCATTGGGTATTGAATTAAATTTTAGTACATCTTTTCATCCTCAATCAAATGGATAGTCAGAACGAACAATTCAGACCTTGGAGAATATGCTACGTTCTTTTTCACTGGATTACTAGGGAAGTTGGGACCAACATATTTCATTAGTTAAATTCTCTTATAATAACAGTTTTCATTCTAGTATACAGATTGCTCCATTTTATGCATTATATGGATAGCGTTTTCGAACTCTATCTTTTGGGGATGAAGTAGGTGAAAGGAAGATAATGGGACCAGAATTGGTAGAAGAGATGGCAAAGAAAGTTTAGTTGATTCAGAAGCACATGAGAACAGCTCAGAGCACATAGAAAAGTTAAGCAGATAACTAGTGGAAGGATATTTATTTTGAGGTAGGTGATCATGTCGTTCTCAAATATTCTCCATGGAAAAGTGTTATGCATTTTGGTATGATGGGAAAATTGAGTCGGAGGTTCATTGGACAATATGAAATTCCTGGAGAAAGTTGGATCAATTGCGTACATAGTGGATTTAGCTCCATGTTTATCCCAGGTAAACAATGTTTTTCATGTTTTTATTTTGAGAAAGTATATGCCAGATCCATCTCATGTTTTGAGTCTAGAGGTAGCTCAGTTGAATGAGAATCTCTCTTATGAAGAACAACCAGTCCAGATTCTTGAAAAAAGAGAGCAAGTGGTGTGGAAGAAGGTAATTTATCAGGTAATGGTTTTTTGGAAAATTCATATAGTTGAACATGCAACATGGGAATCTGAAAATGTTACGAGGGATAAAAACCCCCATTTATTATGACAAGTGAATAAAAATTGTGAGGACGCAATTTCCAAAAGGGAGGAAGGATGTAACATCCTAGGTAAATAGAGAATAAGATATTTTCATAATTATTAATATTTGTGAATCAAATATTTATTTAACTTTAAAAGGTTATCTATGTTTGATATGTTACCTGATACACAACGATGAGTTTCTTTGAAATCTCACATTGGACACTAATAATATAATATTATTATTTTAAATGGTAGTTAACTCTTAGCTGCTGTATTGGAAGGAATGAACTAAACTAACTACAATATGATTATACATGTTTGTTAAATGTATTAACATTTATCTAATAAAAGTTAGAGGCTTAAAATGAGAATGAATCTAATTTTAAGCATAATTCACATTAAAATGTCAATTTACCTCCTTTTAATGGAGAACCTTTGTTAAATATAGTTTTAGTGACTTTAATACATTTTATTTGAACCTATAAAATTCTTATTTATAATGGGGACATCAAAATTTACTTTGGGTAAATTTTTGGAAATTTTCTGATAAAGTTCATTTTTTAATGAATAGACAAAAATATTGTATTTTAATTCAAAAATGCGTGTTAATCTAATTTATTTATATGGTTATTTTATTTTTAAAATTTTTTTTAACGTTTATTTAGAATATATTATTACAATTTAATACAACTTTGTCCATTGTAATTAATTTCACTTTGAATGTGGATATAAACAAGTGTCAATCTTTTGATAGATATTGTTTCTTAAAAACACGTTATTTGTTTTGACAACGGAAATTAATTTTAAATTAAATAATCAAAATTTTATGTTTTGAATTTGAAAAAATAGACATCATTTTTGAATTCAAAATATCAAATAATTTTTAGGCTGAATTTTTGGTACTTTTCTGAAAAAATTAAATATTTGATGGACAGTAAAATCACATAGTAGTAGTTAAAAAACTGACTTTTTCATTTAAATGAAATTTTACCACTTCTGTGAATTGAATTTCAAAAATTCAACATAAATGGTTTTAATTAGTAAGTAACAATTGGTTAAATAAAATGAAATTAAGTTTTTATGAATAGTATGTTTTGACTTATTTACCGAGGTTAATGGTAAATAGGGTATTTCAAGGTAAAAAGAAAATTATAATAATTCAAAATTACCTCAACACTTTTCCTAACCTAATAGGATGAGTAATGACCGAACATGGGCACAATTGGGTATATTTTGGGACCCCATTAAGCCACTTATGAATGATAATGCCACTATAGATTAATTAATTTAAAGTAAAGGAAAAAATGACAAAAAAATAGTAAATTAATTTTTATATGGTGTTATATATGTAATAGTTTTGACTATAAAAATTCATTGGAAATATAAAATGATTTCCTACATCATGGTATTTGTTTTATAATTTTTATACATCGAATAAAGTAAATTATTTATGACACAATATTGATGCAGTATTAACCTCATTAATAAATGATTTCAATAAATAAGATTACAATGATATAAATATTATCCAAAACCAATTTAATACCAATTGGATGATTTTATTTTGACCACAAGTCATCATATATTTTACTCTATTGATTTTTTGACCTTTAGAAAACGAATATCATTATATAAAAAAATAATTGTGTCACACTTTCCTAAAGATCTCCTCCTCTCCATTTTAAAAGGAGACAAATTATAAAAAATTCCTCACAACTCTCAAGCCTTTAGGCTTGTCCAAACTTGGCCCAATTAATCTCCATACATCCCTCGCCTACTCTTATAAGCCTTACCTTAGGAAGAAGGCACTTTAAGAAGTCTTTTTGGTTCAAACCAAAAGAAGTTACCCAAATTAAAGGTAATGGTTTCTATTAACTTATTTTATTTTATTTTACATCTCCAACCCCTAAACACTTTTTATTCCTTTCTTTTATAAAAACACCAGTATCCTAGATATACTAGGATTTTTTTATGATAAGTATTCGAACTACACTTACACACACCTCTATCAAATGGGTGAAGAACATACTGTTTTTGTGGATGCCAAACTAACGCCTCACGAGACTATGATTGTTTGATTATCTCCTACCACCTATCATGGTGGCCATTATGATGACACTATATTTATATATGATATATATTATGTTTATGTTTTCTTTATTCTTCTGTACATTCCATTTATATCATACCTTTATGGTTTCCATTATGGGTAAACGTGATAATTTCATTTGAGGAAGTGCGGACTACCGCCCCATCAAAGTGATATGACATGTTAATTCCATTTGTGGGACGTATAAAGGATGAATATAATGATATTATATATGATATTATACTGTAATTACAATATACCTTCGTATCGTTATGTTTTAATTCCATAAAAATAAGAAATATGAATGAAAGAAGCGCACATGCGTACGCACGACTTACCATCTCCATGAACAGTGCATTTCATTTCTTATCTCTAAATGTTTTGTACTCATATAAATACATGTATAGACTGGATATATATGATATATATGAGATCCAAATCATGAATTTCATTATAAATATAATGAACTATTCACCACATGGACAACTTGTAAATATAAGGTGTTCATTTGTGACGAAAGTACAAAATATCGACAAAACAAACATTATTAACTTGAATGATTACATAATGATTATAACATGGTAATAAGTTATATAAAAGGAATAATAAACATGAAAAAGGTTCTTAATCAATTATAAATTATCTTTAGTTTATAATTCAGGATATTAAAGAACAAACAGGTCAAGTCGGAATGAGGTAATGGACTTCGTCTCAATCTCCATTCATTGAGTCATATTTTGTTTTAATACACGACTTTCTTTTATACATTGTATAAACACCCTTGAAATTTCAAAGGTAATATTTTTCTATGAAATATTTTACTAAATAACAAAAAGGAATGATTCTTTTAACGTAAGTGGTGATAATGAACTTTCCTCCGCCGTGAGTATTTTTTGATCTTTGGCTTCCTTAACCAGCCGTAATGTTTTTAAAAGGAAAATAAATACCATATACTCTTTTACGTATTTTGGTATTGAAAATGGTTTTGATAATGGATATGCAATGTAAAAATATTTAAGTGATATATTGTGATTTAAATGTGGAACTGATTATTTTCCTTTATATATGTGTTATGATTTTATAATGGTACTTGGACATTTGACTGGTGGATACGTGATAATCCAAAAGACGGGTGGTGCCGTGATAAACCAGGACGGGTGGTTACGTTATAACCTCAAATGAATTGGGTATGGATATAGGTTTTATGGCTATTCCAATTAGTGATATGTGTGTAAGTCGACTGTATAGTTATTCCATTTAAGTATAATTATGTCCCAAGTTACCTTTATATGTTATGTGTTCTCTATATGGGTAATATTTTTGTTACAAATGGGTATATAGTGATATTTTATTCAGTTAAGAGTATTTTTTACTTCATAAAGGTGAAATTTATTACTTATGTTAAAGTATTAATGGTTTACGTGTTGTTTTGAAAAACTAACAGTTTTCCTTCTTTGTGTATCCCTTATTGATATTTTTATGCTCATACTAATTTTTTGGAATGTTTTTCACAGGATATAATGTGGAATGGGATCTTGGATGGGATCAAGGAAAATTCAAGTTGTCTTAAACATAGAACTAGACATGACATTTTTTTCAAGAGTTCTTGTTTTGTGAAGAAAATGGAAACTGAGTAGAAGCGTCGACATTATCTATGAAATGAAATGTAATAGTCATGGCCTAATAATAAAAAAATCTAAACATGAAAAGATCCTAAATTTCAACTATTCATTTAATTAAATATTATGTAATGTATTATGGTCGGGTCCCTATACTGAGGGCCTCTATCATCCTTTTTTACAATCATTGATATAGGTCCCATTTTAATAGTGTATTTTTAGCACTTTTAAAGAACCACATAAAATCACGAAAATAAGAACTATCAAAGACACCCTTTAACATCTAATTTTTTTGCACTAGAAAAGGGGATATTTAATAGTAGTTTTAGATAGAGTGGTTATGTCACAAGATCGGGATAAAAACAGTTTTTAGAAGTGATTTGTTGGATAACTCTTTTTTTTTTGAAAACCAAATTTTTAAAAAATTTAGATGTATATTTTTGAATTCCTCAATATGTATATTTACTGGGCATGGAAACATGAATTATGATTTATCTGTATGATTTAACTATATAATAGATTATTTTAAAAAATAAATAATATGTTGTTTTCATTTGTTATTCGAAAATTATGAGAAAGCCCATAATATCAAGAGATAGAGGATTTCCGAAAGTTGTATCCCAGATTGAGTGTTTACCTCCTTAATGAGGTTAAAATCCCCAATTTTTAAATGATGTTGGTAGAGGTATGGATAAAAATATACATACAATATTTTATTGGTGGTTTTGGCCCAGCATATTAATTAAACATATAAAAAAGGTACATGAATACATGTTGGAGAAACAAATCACTTTTGTTTGATGGATGAAGTTAGAATAAATTTTGTATATATGACACATATTAATGATGTCAAAATATTAATGAACCATAGTGGGGAAAATTTCCCTATGCTTTAGATATGATTTGAATGATTAGCCCCTTATTTATGGGATCTACATGACTGATAATGGACTTTTTATTGTATCATATGAACCCCCTTACCAAATATGACGAAAAATATAATTTTTTCAAGGCCATGTTGATTGAGAACATACTCTCTATTGGTTCCATGACAATGGTTAAAATTCATTACAAGCTAATGGATTTTCTCACTCTTAGATTCATGTGATAAAAGGTCCCCAGGTAAGAGGTACATGATGAAGGGAGTTATATTTTTTGGAAATTAATTTTTATAGTGTGAAATTTTAAGGTACTTTAATTTATGTTTCATTGGAAATTTGTTTCACCAATTTTTAGCGCCCCAACCCCATATAGCATGAGACCGTTTTCTGTTACAAATTAAATTGGCAATAATTAAGGAATCAATCCCTGAAAGACTAGTCAGTTTAGAAGTCTTGGTAAACCATATACATATATATGTATTCTATTACAAAATAATAATCTAATTATATAAGAAATTATTCTTTCCAAATTAATTACTCCGAGGATTTATCTAATCCATCTTTTAAATACCATCATATATTTCATACCGTGCTTCTTGGATTATTGGGAATGTAACATAAAAATAGTAATCTCAAATTCTTAATAAGGGAAAATTATAGTGGAAAAAATAATGAATAAATGTGTTTAGTAAATATGGAATGGTAAATAACATCACACACATTAAATGTAATGATAAAACATAATGGAAATGTATAAAAAATATGGTAGGGTAAAAACTTGAAAAACATTGTAGTAAAATAACTAGATAATGAATAATAAATATAGAAGTGAAGAAACAGAAACACATGACATCTAAATAAATAAAAATGAAATGTATCCCTATATATGTTAATGAAAGATATCATGAATGAATAGTAACTGAAACTAATATGTGTGAAATGCTTTCTTAATGCATGTCATGTCTGAGGAACATGAAAACCAACAGCATCATGACCTTTCAAAATATATTTTCAACTATTCTGATTTAATAATTAATTTTTCTAATGAGAGCCTATCGATGAATCGAAGATGTATATATGTCTGGGCTCTACCCGTCACTGCATGTACAAAAGATTCATTATATCGAGCAGTCAATTTAAATGTTAAACAATATACCTTATGAAATATCCATATTGAATAAAATATACATATTTATCAATAATTTATTATTTAATAAAATAACTTTTAAGGTATACACTGTATATAAAATGGTATATAGTTTATGAAATAATAATTACAATGATAAGTGAAATGGATAATTTTTGGGGAAACTCAATGTTAAATGATAATAGGTAATTAAATATTTCAAAGGGACATAAATAAATAAAAGTAGTGAATGTGAATACTCTCCTTAAAAAATATATTACAAACCAGCCATAAAATTATAAATGATGGTATCAATAAAGATTTTCTCATATGGAGTAAAATAAAGGGTTGTTGTCATTAATTAATGGAAATATAATAAAAATATATTTTTAAAATTTTTATAGGAATATACACTTTTGTTTATAAAAAAATTTAATTTTTTTTAAAAAAATTATTTAAAAAATATTCATTAAAAAAATATTTAAACATGAAAATGATGTTTCAAGAAAATGATGATTGGTTTATTTTTACATGTCCTACAAGATTAAAAGAACATTGCATTTTCACTATAAAAAGTATAGTAAAATTCTTTGATCGGAATGTAAAAAGGTAGATTAAATTTAATAAAATGGTAAAATAATAAATGGTAAAAATGAATTTCCAAATCATTATAAAATCTATTCTAAAAAATTTAATAAGACATGGTTCTTAGAGGAAAACATTCTCTCCAACTAAAGAGAGAAATAATGTCGAGTTTTTTAGAAAACAATTCCAAAAAATATTAAGTACCAATGTGTTGAAAAATTGTACTAATAGATGAAATGGGTCATGAATTTTTAAACTAGAGTAAAATTAAAGGGTTTATTGAACAATGCTAATATAACTCCCTTAAACAAAAATACCATTGAAAAATCATTAATGTTATTATTGATGAAAATAATATTTAAACATTCCAAAGTGTCCCATACTACATTAAAACATTTAAAATTATAAACCACGTGAAGGAATAATATTAAATGAAATCATTAAATACAAATAATATAAATAAATTCATTATATAATATAGAAAAATGTTCCATAGATACAACAAAAAATTATGCATGTGGGGAACATGACCCTTTTTTCACAGATGTAAAAAAGGGAGATGAAAATCCCTTACCATGCATTTCGTTTCGGTTTAACAACACTCAACATCATGTATAATAAAATTATGTTAATTTTCTAATTGATTTAGAACCATTTTTGTGCTTTAAATTACATTTTTTCACTTTTATCTATATTTTAACCAACAAATTAAACAATTAAATTTATATTGGGAGTTTTGAAAAAATTTGGTTCATGTGTAAAAAATAACATTGGTAGGTCAGATATGTTCAAATAGATCATTATATAACATCTTTAGAATAATATCCATAATGAAGTATTATATTTATACATAAATCATACTTTTAAAATCAATTATTTAATATTCTTATGGAAACTGAATCAATGTTACGATCATTGTGATGGTAGGACATACGTACGCATGCGTAACGTTCCCTTTTTTCAATGATCATTATGAAAAAAGGTATGTAAAAAATATTTTAACAAAAAGTTAATTTTACCATAATTACTAAAATATCTTATTATATATTCTTATATATATGTCTTTGGATGAAAAAGAAATCATGTCTGGTTGAGGAGGCAGTAGTCCACACATCCATGAACGATGTTGTCACTTTATAGGTGTGTGAATGCATAATAAATAAAATGATATATATATATTATGTATATAAATTTAATTATTTAATTAATATCATATATTTTATTATTATGTCACATATGTTTTATTAAAACCATCATTTATATGTTCTGTGTTTAGTGTGAATGAATCACAACGCTTCGAGTGGTGGTATTCCACACTTCCTCAAAATTTGTTATCATATTAATGTTAAATTGAAACTCATATTGGTATGTGTAATAAAAGGACTAATGCTATATAAATACATAATAAATATAAAATAAATCATATATGAACATTATTTTCATCAAAATGGCCACCATTAAAGGTGGTATGTAAAAAATAAACAATCATCGTTTTGTTAAGAAATAATTCTTCGTACAAAAATACACTATTTTTGTTACCCCTTATATGTATGTGTGTTCCATTTATGTATAAAAATTAAATAAAATCATCTGAGAATTTTTTTGGATAATGGTTTCATGACAAAATAATTTAATAAAGAGGTTTAATGGGGTGGATAAAAGAAATTAAATTAAAAATATTGTGATAAGGTGTTACCTCTTAATCGGGTAACTACTTTTGGTTTTACCAATACAATTACATGGATGTATTTATTCACCATAAAAGGCATAAAGGATTAGGGGAGTGATTTTTGGAAGATATTTGGGTATAACATGTATGATCCTAAGTGGTTTGAGAGGTGTGATTAATGGGGAGAGTGGGTGGCCTTTTATAGGGAAGGAAAATGACTCTATGGGAATTTATGGAAACAAATTTGTGTATATATGTTATTAAATTATAAAATTCATATCAACCAAATTAGTAAATAATTGATTATTTATGAATGATATATGTCCCAAAAAGGGTTTCTTGACATGTTTCTAGGTCTTTGGGCCACCATGTTAATGGTTTATTACATTATTAAGCTTAATTTTTCATTAATAAAGGTAATTGATTTTAATTACATTCACTAATATTATTGGCAAAAAATTTGTCTTATTATAAATTATAAATAATAAATATTTCAAATATAAAATACATTTTCTCAAATTCTAATCACATAAGCGGAATGAATTAATCTGAAATTCATCCTAAAGGCGAGACGAGAATGAAAGTTTTTGAAGTAAAATAGTCACAAATGTTGCAATGTTTTTTGACCACTATCAAATAATACTGATTACAATTAAACAAAAAAATTTAATTGATAAAAATATTATCTATTTATAATTTTAATCCAACTAAATTTATGATTTTACCTTATAAATAAATTATATGAAAAATAGTTTTAAACTAAAATTCAGATTTTTAACTATTCATTATAAAATTAAATGTTTCCAAAAAATATAACAATATTTCCCAAAAATAATTCATATTATTCAAATTGAATAATTATGTTTATATGGATATATTAAATCAATTACAGTATCAAATTTCATATTTAAAATGGGTTTTTATTTAATTTTTTGTAAAATTACCTTTATAAAAATATACGGTTTTATCTGTAAAATAGGGTTTGTTCTTATTTTATTCATATCAAATATAATTCATGGATATAAATGTAACTCCCTGACCATAGTTATCTAGAGTTTGTCCATTATTACATAACATTGGCATGATCACAAGGGATCAAATCGTGAAAGACCGATCAGGTTAGTAGCTTTGGAAGTAGTAGATACATTGCTTAGTTTTACATTACATTATATAATGAAAAACAAAAACAACATTGCATCCATCAACAAAATTTATATCCCATAGACTATCCCTTAGATTATCCCTGCATTTTTTCCATAATATACTTCCTTTCATCCTGGAAAAAATATAACATGGAATAAGGTGAGCTCAGATTCTTAGTAAAGATAACAATATAAATGAAACCTTCAAAAATAAGCCTAAACATTTAAGGCAATGTATAAGATTAAATCATAATCCTTTTAAACATACAATTCTGCATTATATGAAAAATATAAATCAAACACTTCCACATACTTATTTACATGGATATTATACAAGTTGAATAATAACATTCAATATAAATAACCAATTTCATAATGATGGAATGCATAATGCCAGACTTCCTAACCACATAGTCAAGGCCTTGTGTTGAGACTAAAAATAATATTTTTTCAAGGCCTTTTTCCAGGACACTAGTTTTTCTTATGAGACCTACCGATGCATCGAGGACATATAGTAGGCTCCACCCGTCACATACTAAGTCCAATGCATTCATAATATGAAAAGGTATAACCATAATAAAAACATTCGTATTAAAATTATCATATGAAATTTAAATTCATAATCCATAAACCATGAATGGTGTAAAAATAACACATCCATATTCAATCATATCTAAAAACATTTAATACAATATGGATGTTTTGTATCATAATAAATCAACTTTTAAAAAGTTAAAAATCTAACAATTGATGTTGACATGGATGAAATCGATACTATTTGTTGGAATCATCTCTTTCTATTTTGAAATAATTTATGAGTCACATAATTATAAAAGAAAAAAATTATTTTTAAAATATTATTATAAGCTTGTAAGGGAAGCTTCAAAGGTGATATAATGAGAGAGAATAACCACACCAACCGTATAAGTTAAAAAACATTCTTACACAAATTTTTCATAAAGGTCATAAAGTACCTTATTCAAGAACGATAGAATGATTCCTTTCAAAAAAATTTATAAAAATTCAAACTAGAGTATAAATTACCTTAAACCATAGTCTAGTAAATAGTAAAAAAATGTTTTGAAATACATTTTTAAAAAACATGGATGTGGATGATAAAGAGGTCCTAGTAGATACTAACGTAAAAACATCCTCAGATAATAAAGAGATTGTAAAATTAACCCATAAATTGTACTTTTCTATAGTCTATGTTATGTTAACATCCTCTATAATAGATAAAACATTTTTATTAAATTATGCAGAAACCATATACAAAAAAATTATATCATATATGATCCCTTAAAATTGCTTTGTTTATAATATTTTAGTTGTATCATTGTTTTTTGGTGTTAACTGATTCATTTTCATTTATTTTTTTGGTTGTGTAAGACATGTTTTTTATGGATAAGATGTATTTGATTCATTTACATAATTATATTATGTTCATATTATTTATTTTTAATCATAAAATAAAAATTATTCATGAATGATTACGTTGTGGAATGAATCTCATCGCGTTTGTGGAGAAGGTAATCCATACATACACAAGAGTGACAATATAATTATATTAACTATTAAATTTTATTTAATTGGATGGTATATCATATATACAGAATCATAAAAATGTTATATTTATTATTTACAACAATTATACTCAGTATTATACCCGTCCAAAATAATGATGTCTTTGAATAACAAATTACACCACGACATGGAGATGGTAAGCCATACGTATGCACGTATGGTGACATTGTCATTTATAGGATGGGTAGAATAATGAATATGGTTGTACCATATTCATAATTACATCATAGTATGTAGAAGGTAGTATATTTGTTATTTTTTTATGGAAACAACAAAGAAAGGGGAAGTGGAAGAAGAAATTAATTTGAAAAAGGGTGGAGAAATTATTATGTCCTCTTCAGGTGTTTTCTTTTATGGTGGTCAAAAGGGCTCATTAGGTTGGCTATATGATCAAAGTATGGATTCCAGGTATAAGGGTGGATATTTTTTAGTATATGTGGGCATGTTTTGGCCGAGAAAAACGACATTGGAGAAGTGAAATTAATAGAACGATAAGTACCCTTTTATAAGACAGAAGAGGGTCACTTTAGGACATATTTGAAATATTATATTATAATAAAATCATTTTCGATTTCTAATAGATCCAAATTGATTTATTAAAAGTAAAATGTGGGTATGGGTCTAAAAAATCTCAACCAATAGGATTTAGACAGGTTTAGGTCACCATATTAACCTTATCTTTTAGATTTAACTCTTAGTTAAATAGTTTGACATTTACCTGGTCTCATTGTATTTTTTTATATGGTTAATAAACATACTATTACAAGACAAGAGATCCCAAAGTGTTTTATTATTAATATATATAACCTTATCTAATTATTTGGCCTAAATTTAGATTTTTAGGAATATTATATCAAATAATAATATAGTTTTTATTTTAAAAACTCAATTATGTCAATTTTGACTCTATTTAGTATTTGGTTGTTGTCAAAATTATAAAATCCTGATTAATTTCGAAAAAAAATTCAAATATAAGATGTCATATGAACCTAGATAACTAGTGGAATTAATCAGAAGTCTCAAATTACATTTATTTGAATATTTATAATATCAATTATTTTAATCATTCATTAATAAGGTAATTGATGCATCATCATTGTGTCATAAATAAATTAAACTATTTAATGTCTAAAAATAATAAATAAAATACCATTTTGTTGGAAAAAAAATTTATCTATATAATGAATATTTATAACCAAATTTATACTATGTGTAACCCAATATTAGAAATATATTAGTTATTAGACTTTGAATTTAACTCATTTATCTATTTTTTAGATAAAATAATAATAAATGTCTTAATCTAATCCCAGTGGACCAAAGTGGATTATAATTTATTCCTAAGTTGTTTTTGGTCGAATTACACTTATCCAATAGAATTAGGGCATGTGTTAGGGTAATTATGATATCATTTTTATCCATAATTTCCCAATTTACTTTTAACCGTGGTAAATAAATGTCAAAATCTACTATTCACCAAATATTATATTTAACTTATTGAACTAAATTTTACATAATGATGTTAACTGTGCCTCTCAGGATTATGAAATTCAACTAACAGAAATAACGAAATTATGTTTTATGCAAAATTTTAAATTCCCCTAGAAGGTGGGTAAAAGATGTTAAAATTTTCAATTAAATTTTATATATCTAAACATATTATAAAATGACTCCAATTAATTACATTGAAAATATATAGGTATTATATATAAAGTTTTAACTAAAATAAAATAAAATTAAATGACTAATTACTTAAATAAAAAGAGAATTTTAAGTAAAAACACATTGTTTTTCACTATTCATCAAAAATTGAACGTTTTCCAAAAAAACACCAAAAATTTACCCTAAGATAATTTTTATATTTTGAATCCAAAAATGAAGTTCGTTTTGAAAAAAAAATTATAAACGTTCAAAAACTTTGTATTATTATTCATTGTAGCTAGTTTGATTATTCATGGTGTGTTAAAATTCCATATTGTGTACAATGCAAGATACTACATTATTCAATGGGAAACGTACCATGGAAGCTTGGAGTGTTACATTCTACACTCCTTAAAATAATTTATTCCTCCAAATTTATAGATTATTAAATCATAAATAAGATTTTTGTGGTTCTTCATCATTAGTTCTTCAGGTTCCCACGTTGCGTCGTCCGTCTTATGGTTTCACCATAGAACTTTTACCAAAAGAGTTCTCTGGTTTCTCATCACTTGTTCTCTGTTATAAAGAATTTTTATAGGCTCTTTATAATAAGACAGATTAGGTTCTATATCAATTTACTCAAAGGAAAGTACATGAGTTGAGTCAGGCGTGTATTTTATAAACAGTGATACGTGGAACACCTCATGAACGTTGAAGTGACTTGGAGGTATTTCCAAAAAATAAGCTATAACTCTTATTCATTCTAGAATTTCGAATGTTTTGATGTACCTGGGACTCAATTTACATATTTTACCAATACACATAACACCTTTACATGGAGAAACTATTATGAAAACATGGTCACCTATATGAAATTCTGAATCCTTCATTCGGTTATCGTCATAGCTCTTTTTTTTACTTTGGGATTCATTGACGTGGGTTGTGTTAACATTCAGCTTTACCAATTTTCCTCAAAAAGATCTGGGGAAACAAGTTTTCATTCACCAACATCACCCCAATATGTTCTTGTGTGACATCTCTTTCAGTATAGCGCTTCATATGTTTCCATCTGAATACATGAATGGAAGCTATTGTTATAGGAAAATTATAACAGAGGTAAATATTGATACCACAAACCATGAAAGTCTTGTGAGAAAGATCTCATCATGTCTTATAAGTATTTAATAGTCCTTTTTGATTTTCCATTAGTTTAAGGGTGGTAGGGAGTTCTCAAATGAGGTTCAGTATCAAGATCCTTTTGTAGACTTTTCTAGAATCTTGATGTAAAATAGAGATCATGATCAGAAATAATCAATAGGGATACTTCATGAAGTCTTACAACTTCAATAATATATAGTCTTTCCATACATTCATGTGGTAAATCTTCTCTTATAGCATGAAAATGTATTGACATGTTATGATTATCAATAATGACCCATATTGCATCATTCCTTCTAGGAGTCTTTGTTAGCCCAATTATAATGTCCATCGTAATATTATCCCATTTCCTCTCTGGTATGAGAAGAGGTTGTATGAATCCTCTAGGATTTTTCATTCCATAATTCACTTGTTGACAAACCATACATCTTGACACATAATCATCAATCTCTCTATTCATATTATCCCACCTAATATGTTCCTTCAAATCTCTATACATCTTGGTTCTCCTAGAGTGTATAAGGAAATTGGAGCTAGGTGCATAATACAAAAATTCTCTTTTTAGATTAGGTATGTTACAAAAAAAGACTTTTCTCAAATTTCAAAATTACATCTTTATATATGAAGTCACTCAATCTCCCATAATTAACAGCTTTAATCTTCTTTTGAAACTCATCTTCATCAGTCTGAGAAAACATTATCATTTCTAGTAAAGATGGTTTGGAAACCATTTGAAAAAGTATTGATGTTTCTCATTCCATGGTTATTCCCATGTCTATCATTACTAGATCCATCAAAATATTATCCCTTTCAACTATCACCTTGATCAGAAATCCATGATCCTTTCTACTAAAAGCATCTACACCTTATTATTCTTCCCCAGGTGGTAGTGGAGAGTGAAATCATAATCCTTGAGTAGTTTAAGCCATCATTTATGCCTTAGGTTGAGTTCTTTTTGTGAGAAAATATACTTAAAACTCTTGTGATATGTATAAATCTCACATTTTTCACCCCAAAGATAATGTCTCCACATTTTCATAGAAAATCTTACAACTTCTAACTCAATATCATGAGTGGGATAGTTTTGTTCATGAATTTTTAGCTATCGTGATGCATTGTAAAAATATCTATCATTATACATAAGGACACAACCATGTCCTTTATTTGAAACATCAATATAAATAACAAACCCACCGTTCCCTTTATGTGTGATCTTGTTTAATGGGTTAGCCAAACGGGCTAAATTCTTGATGAAACTTCGATAATAACCTGCTAAACCAATAAAACCACGTACCTTAGTTATACTTGTCGGTGTTTTCCATTCATGGATTTCCATGGTCTTCAATGGATCAACATAGATTCCATCCTTGGAGACAATATGGCCATGAAAATAAATATCTTGAAGCCAGAATTCACATTTTCTGAACATCCTATATAATTCATTTCTTCTGAGGGTTTTCAGAATAGTGCGCAAGGTATATTCATGATCCTTATATATTTTTTATTATACCAAGATATCATCAATAAATACCACTACAAAGTCATAAAGATATTCCTTCAAAACACTATTCATTAAATCCATGAAGACATAGGGTGCATTAGTAAATCCAATATGCATTACTATAAACTCCTAAGGATCATACCTGGATCGAAATGGTGTTTTTGGAATGTCTTCCTTTTTCACACACAACTATTGATATCTAGATTGAAGGTCATTTTTTGAAAAATATTGAGCTCCATGAAGTTGGTTAAATAAATCATCAAGGCGATATAGGGGATACTTATTATTTATTATTATATCATTGATCTCCATGTATTCAATGCACAACCTCATAGATTCGTGTTTCTTCTTAACAAAAAGGAAAACGACTCCCCATAGAGAAACACCGAGGAGAATAAATATGTTATTACTCAATTCCTCTAGTTATTTCATTAGTTCCACTGATTCCACAATGGGCATTATATAAGGGGTATACGATATGGGTCTTAAACCATGAATTAAATCAATGGAAACTTCAATTTCTCATTTTGGAGTATGTCCTAGTAAATCCTTTGGAAACACATCAACATATTCTTGCACAAATATTTATGTCTTCCATTCAAACATTATTTTCCTCACCCATAATTATTTCATTCTATTCTTCCCCAATAATTGAATTTAGTAGAGATATAGGGGTGGATCTAGATAAGAATCAGGTGGTGACGTTTCGGCTCTAATGATAAGGTACTCCTTATCATCATCAAAAATTGTAACCTCCTTATTATTACAATAGATTTTCACATCCTGGTCCAAAAGACAATCTACTCAGAGAATTATATCAAATTCAATCTTGGGTATGACGACGGGATAATTAGATAAAGAACATTTATATTCCCTAATAGGAACTAATTCTCAAAATATTTTTGCGATGACACTTCCCTATGTTGTTTTGACTATCAACTCCCTTGTTAAGTCAAATTGAAAATATATATTTTTTTAGAAAACATGGATGATATGAAATAATTCGATGATCCAAAATCAAATAAAGAATTGGATAAAATTGAGTAAATCATTAAATTACATGCCACCATATCTCTCAGAGCTTCAACTTCAACAGTATTGATCGCATAAGCTTGGTCGGGCTCCCATGGACTTTTCTGAGGTAAGTTCTATTGGTACATAAGATATTAATTTTAATAATTCACATTTTCTCTACATGTGTAGCATTCAACACTGATATACTCTTTCATCCCCTTGTAATCATGAGCTTGGAGGCCTTTTTCACCACACTAGTAATAAGCACCAATTCCCTTCAGGCAGGTACGACGGTGTTTCTTCGCACATTTACCGTAGGATAGATATTCGACATTTCCCTTGTTCCACTTATTTCCATTTACAAAGTGTTCATAACATCTCTTTTTCACATGCTTTTATATAAAGTCGTAAGTGTTATAGAATTGATTTTTTGTCTTGATATCACGTAAGACTTTATATTCGTTCGATGATAAAGATTGTGAGAATAATGCTCTGTGGAGAAATGGTTTTAACCCATCAAATAAATGATCAATATTACTCCATGGGTAACATATATAATTTTTTTCATTCCTTTATAAACATGTAATGTTATCCTCATACCTTGCGATATTCTCAAACTCCTTTTTCCCCAGACTCAAAAATTATCATTCCATATCCGCACTGTGGCCACGATGAAAGTACTTTTGTAAGAAAATTTCGTGAAACTAAATCCATTCCATGTTCAGTACTTCTTAATAATTTTTTGTGTTTTTGATTAATGACTACCATTGATCTGCATCTCCCGTGAGGTGATAAACTGCCATGAAAACATTTTCTATTTTTCGACTCCCTAAAGAAAGTAATATTTTCCCTATGAAATTTATCCGTTTCTCACATAAAAATGGATTTATACTCCCATTGAATGTTTGTTGTTGTTGACTCATGAAGCGGCCTAACATTGATCCTACGCATTGTGAATCATGGTGCTCTATACGGGTAAGGTTATTATTCATATCCTGAGTGAGTTGTCATAGTATGGTGATAAGCTGATAAGCACCAGTTGCATCCCCAGTACCACTATAACTATCCTGAGTTAAAGGGAAATACCTATATGGATTACATGGCCTGATACGGTTTCCATTCCTTCTACTAGGTTCCATTTCTAAACAATGGCATACACTAGATTAGTTTATGACTCGCAATACAAAATTCTAATCTTATAAAATAGTTAACATAAATTGAAATGATTATTGATATAATCCATAATTATAAAAAATAGTTTCATAGAGGAAGTATATATTCATAAAACCTTCATACTTGTTTTTAATGGAAATGACAAATATCCTAAGAATATATCCCAGGATTGTCGTAACCAGGATTACAGAAAGTCCTGTTGTTGTGCACCAGTTCTTTTTCGAGTGTAGATCCAAGCTGTGTTTTCAGGTTTTACACCTAGATAAATCTGTTCTAGAGCAGCCTCTACCTACTTGTGTCCAGACTGAGATGTATTTCTTAGAAACTCACAAAATCTATACAGTACAATAATTCTAGGATGTTCATTTATACTAATCCTCAAAGTCTATCTTAGGGTAATGTTCTTTATTCAATGTTTTTCTAAATCTATCTTCCAAGGTTTGTACTAAACATCTTCTTATATCAACTATAACGCCTATACCCCAGTTACCTAGAGTCTAGGCATTATTATATAACATTGGCATGATCATAAGGGATCCAATCTCGAAATACTGATCAGTTTAGTATCCCTGGAAGTACTAGATACATTCATATGTTTTAAATTACATTATTAAATGAAAAACATCAACAACATTGTCTTTATTGACAACATTAATATCCCTTATACTACAACATAGAATATACCTTTAGGTCAGTCATAATATAATTTTTCGTATCCTGGGAAAAATAAAACATAGAAAGGGGTGAGCTCAGATGCTCAGTAAGGATAACAATATTACAGAAACTATCATAAATAAGAATTAAAATTTAATTTAATTTATAAGACTAAAACAAAAGCCTTCTAAACATAAGCTTCTATATAATATGGATAATATATATCAAATAATTCTATTTACTTATTCTCATGGGTATTCTACTAGTTGAATAATCCAATGCAATATCAATAGCCAATTTCATAATGATGGAATGAAAAATTCTAGACTTCATAAACACATAGTGATGGCCTTGTTACAAGATTACAAATAGGATTTTTTCAAAGACTGGTGCCAAGAAACTAGTGTGTCTCATGAGACCTACCAATTTCTTGAGGTGATATAGCGGGCTCCACCCATCGATTACTAAGTCCAATGTATTCCTCATATAAAAATATATAAACATAACATAATCATTAATATTATAACTATTATAAGAAATGTCAATAAAATATCCATAAACACTTAATGGTGTAAAAATAACACATCTACAATCAGACATATCACAAAACATTCAATACAATATGGATGTTTTGAATCATAATAAATTAATATTAAACAAGCATGAAATCTATCAATGGATGTTTACATATATGAAATCAAAACTTTTTGAGAGAAATATATCTTTCTATTTTGTAATAATTTATCTGTCACATAATTATAAAATAAAACATTTATTTCGAAAATATTCTTAAAAGCTTGTAATGGAAGCATTAATGGTTATATAATGGCAGAGATTGATGATACCTGCAGTATAAGTTAAAAAACATTCTTACCTTAATTTTTCGAAAAGGTCATAAAGTACCTTGTTTGGAAAACAACAAAAAGATTCTTTTGAAAAAAATTTATATAAAATTCAAACAAGGGTATAAATGAATTTTACCATGTTCTAGTAAATAGAAAAAAATCTTCTGAAATACATTCTTATTAAACATGTATATGGATGATAAAGATGTCCCAAAAGATACTTACATTAAAATAATCTCGGATAATAAAGATATTGTGAAATTAACCCTTACCTTGTACATTTCCTTAGTAGATGTTATGTTAACCTCTTGTATAATAGTTAAACCAATGATATTAAATTTTACAGGAACCATATACATAATTATTATGTCATATATGATCTTATAATATTGCATTGTTAATAATAATCTAGTATTATCATCGTTTCGTGTGTTAACTAATTCGTTTTCATTTATATGATTAGTTACATATGCCATGTTTGTTATTGATAGGATGTATTTGATTCAAATAAATAATGATATTATGTTCACAAACAATATATTTAATCAAAAAACAAAAATTATTCTTGAATGATTACGATGGGGAATGAATCTCATCGCATTCGTGGAGACAGTAATCTATACGTACGCACGAGCGAAAATATAATTATATTGATGGTGAAATTGTATGTAATTGGTTGGTATATCATATTTAAAAAATAATTATCATTTTACGTTTATAATTTACATCAGTTATACTAATTATTGTACCCATTGAAATTGATGATGTTATTGAATAACAAACTACACCACGACATGGATACGGTAAGCCGTATGTACGTACATATGCTGAATTTTTCATTTATAGGATGGGTAGAATAAATAATATGGTTATAACATATATATAATAACATCAAAGTATGTAGAAGGTAATGAATTTATTATTTTGGTATGGAACCAACAAAGAAAGAATATGTGGAAGAAGAAAAGAACCTGAAAGAGGGTGGTGAAATTATTACCTCTTCTTCAGGTGTTACCTTTTGAGTTGATCCAAAGCGCTTCATAGATTGGAATTCTAATCAATGAAAGGCCTCCAAGTTAAAGGTTGGAAATTTGGGAGGATATTTGGGTAGTGTTTGTCGATGCCAAATGGTTTTGGGGTGTGAAATTATGATAAGGGGAAGTACCCTTTTAGAAGAGATGTGAGGGTACTTTATAAAAGATTGAAAAATAATTTTATAATAAAATGATATTCGATTTCTAATGGCTCAAAAATGAGTTATTTAGAGACTAAGGTAGGGATGGGTCGAAAACCCCTCAACCAATAGGTTTTATATTGGTTTACATCACCATATTAACCTTCTCTTTTAGATTTAACTCTTAGTTAAATAGTTTGACCTTTAATATGTCTCTTTGTATTTTTATATTATATAGTAAATAAAATTACTATAACAAAACAATAGAATCCCAAGCGGTTCATTATTAATATATATAACTTTATATATGTCTTCTGGACGATATTTAGTATTTTAAAAATATTTTATTAATTAATAATATAGTATTTGTTTTAAAAACTCAATTATGTCAATTTGGACACAATTTAGTATTAGGTTTTTGTGAAAATTATAACCACATGATTCCATCGAAAAAAAATTAATCAACCCTAACATGTCATATTAAACTATAAAATTAGTGGAACTAATTAAAAGTCTCATTTAAATATATTTGGATATTTATAATATCAATTATTTTAATCATTCATTAATAATGTAATTACTGCATCTTCATTGGGTCATAAATAATTTCAACTATTTATTGTTTAAAAATTATAAATAAAATACCTTTATATAGAAATTCTTTTTTAATTTTTAATGAAATTTTATAGCTAAATTTATATTGTGTGTAACTTAATATTAAAAATATATTAGTTATTAATATTTGGATTTAAATTTTTTATATCTTCATTGAATAAAATAATAATAAATGTCTTAATCTAATCCATGAGGACCAAAGGGGGTTGAATTTTATTCATAATATTTTTTTGGCTTAGTTTCACCTATCAATTTTAATTAGGACATGTCTTATTGTAGTTATGATATCATTTATATCCTTAATTACTCTATTTACTTTTAACCATGGTAAATAAAACTGAAAAGTTACTATACATAAAAAATTATTTTCATTTTATTAAACCATATTTTACATACTGAGGTTAACCATGTCTCTTGAAATTTTAAAATTAAACTCACAAAAATGGTAAAATTGTGTTTTATGTAAATTTTCAAATGCTCATATATGGTGGGTAAAAGACGGTAAAGAGTTATATAAAATTTTATATATCTAAATTTATTATAAAATGACTCCAATGAATTACATTGAAAATATACAGGTATTATGTATCTCTTTTCACCTAAAATAAATAAATATAAAAAGAAAAATTACTTAAGTAAAAAGTATGTTTTAAATAAAAATGCAGTGTTTTTCAATGTTCATCAAAAAATTGAAAGTTCTCAGAAAAATACAAAAAATTCCCCCAAAGCTAATTTTGATACTTCGAATCCAAAAATGAAGTCCATTTTGAAAAATAATTTTTTTTTTAAAATTTCAAAAACTAGGTACTACTATTCATTATAGGTAGTCTGATTGGTCATGGTGTGTTAAAATTCTATGTTACGTACAATGCAAGATACTACATTTTTAAAAGAGAAACATACCTAGGATGCTCGGGGTGTTTCATTAAAAAATATTTTATTGAGTATATTACATATTTATTACTTTAATAGTAGTCACTATATGTTATGAATTAATAGATTTGTGTAAAACAAATTTTTTAGAATAAAAATAGTTTTCTATAAAAAAATATTCACATTATATTCAATTGCTTATGGTAATAATTTCAAATAAATTTGAATGAAATTAATTCATTATATATTATTATAAACCATAATTTTCATAAATTAGTTATTATTACTCACAACATCTAATTTAATGTATATTTTATACGTCCATATATTTTAATACCAAATTAATATTTGGAAAAACTCGGTCTTGTATATGACCCAAGAAAATGAAGATGTTCTCTTTTATGTGTAACGAAATCTACCAAGGAATACCAATCTTGTGTTTAATGCAATATAACTCATTTTTGCATGAATTAAAATATATAGAATATAATTTAAATTTTAAATATATTATAGTTTATATAGATATTATATTACCTTACACACTTGATGTCACATTCCATACATGACACAAAGTTGTACTTTAGAATTTTGGGGTGTTACATTCTCCCTAACCTAATTAAATTGTTTATTAAAAATTAAAACATAATCATGGTGATATATTGTTTGATACATCCAATGATTGAAATCCCAAAACATTATAAGGTTTCATAAGTCATCCTCAATTAAATAGTGAATGAAATGTACAATGGTCATATGGACTACCATGTAATAAGGTCAATAATAACGATAACATTAGTGGAAATTAGGGATACATACATGGAAGAAAAAAATAAATATTTTTAGGGAGTGAATGAGGTCATCATTCATAAAAAGTGTCTATTTAATATAATGTTGAGGTAAAAACACCATAAATCTTCAATGATTTGGAAAACCATCAGTTAATAATATGTTAAGGTATTTGGACAACATTTTAAATCTATAACATTTTCCTAATGATGGGAAATTATTTTAGTAAATAAGAATATATGGAAATATTATTATGCGATAGGTTGAAATTTTATATGATCAATCCTAACTATTCATTGTTCTATGATAAAATTATAATTCTTTCTTATACTATGAGAAATTAATTAACAATAATTAATTTTGTTATGCCTGATGCACTAAAAATAATTTTTAATGGATATTAAATCCTCTAAAAAAGTGATAGGTAAAACTATTTGTATTTAACTATCATCGAAAACTAATAAAGTTAATATATTAATTTCTAATCCTTAAAATTGATATTATCGGATCATAATTTACATTCATTAGTCGTATTTATTTAGTAAAAATGATTATAATTTATCCTGGACATTGCGTAGGTTAGTGGTTGGTGTGAAACACTTATCATCCATCAGACATGGGTTCATGACTCACCACCTTGTGGACTTGGTTGGTTGACACCCAAATTATATGTTTTACATTTCTAAAAAAAATTAATATATTTTCCAAAATAAATATAATGGACATCATTCAAATAAGGTTAATTACTTGGTTGTATTTTAACTAAATTTTCCAAAACATCCTCAATACATATATATATCATCCATTTATTTCTACATAGGTCATTCCTTGGTTTAGGGTATATCCATGATGTCATTTCAAGTATTTATAAATCATCAAAACTTTTGTTTAATCTAAAACACATGATGATTATCCTAGGTCACTTATTATATATCGAAATACATCATAATGGATTGAAAAGAAAATGTGAATTATCATAAGATTAACTATCAGGATTATCAAACCAATATTACAATAAGACCGGTTTTTTTGTACCATGTTAGTCTATTTCAGTCCCAAAACACATTGTCAGAGTTTTCACTCCTAGTAACATTTGTGCCAAAACCACGCCCAATTGTATTATCTAGATAGGGATTTATTATTAGGAAGACTCCCATAACCTTTCACCTATAAAAATCTTATGGTTTTCTTCTACACTTATCTCAAAATTATACATTAGGTTTATGTTCTATAACCTATGTTTTCTGATTTCATGTTCTGTAGGTTACAACTAAATGTCCTATGATACCAAATGTAGTTACCTAACCCAAGATATCAAATAACCGGTATCTGTTACAAATTATATTTTCATTTCTAAAAGGACTAAATTCGTAAATGATCAATTAGTTTAGTTGTCATTAGAAAACTAAATACATAAATGAGTATTTTATTAAAAATAATACACTATTTACAACATAGTTTTTTACTTATTTTAAAATAAATAATATTGGGAATAATGATAATCTATCCAGTAAACCCCTGTATATATTTCACAGTACAATTCATGGTATCTTGTGGAAAGATACATAATAAGGTGAGATAAAATTCTTAATATGAAAAATATAGGATAATCAACAATGAATCAATGAGAATGGTCAGCATATCATGGTAAATAATTTAACACACATTTCATATAATCAATTTACTTAATTTAAGAGCATAAAAAATATGGAATAGTAATAACTTGAACCATGTTCCATTCAAATAACTAGAAAAGAAAAAATAAATTTAGAAATATAAGAAACTGAAACACATGCCATCTAAATAAAGGAAAATGAAATGTATTTGTAGATATATTGATGTTATATCTCATGGATGAATAATAACCAAAACTAATAAGAGGGAAATTATTTCTTAATGGTTTTCATATTTGATGCACACGAAAACTAATACCATTAAGACCTTTAACAACATGGTATGAACTATTCTGATTATTTCCACTAATTTGTCTACAAAGAACCTATCGATGGGACGTGGAGATATATAAATTATGATCTTCAACGATCATTTCATGTCCAATATATTTAATTTATCAAGTAATCAATATAATTATTAAAAAATATTCCTTTTAAAAAACATTATTGAATAATATATAAGGATTTATCAATAATTAATCACTTAATTAAATAAATATTAATGTTTAATCCACATGTATAATGGTATAGAGTTTAGGTAATAGTAATATCCACAATAAATTAAATAGATAACTCAGGGGGAATTTAATGTCAAATGATCAAAGGAAATTAAATATTTCAAGGGGAAATAAATTACTTGATGAAGTTAATTTGAATACTATCATTGTAAAAATAAATTATAAACCATCCAAATAAACATTAAGGATGGTATCTATATAACCTTTAAAGAGTTTAGTAAAATTAACAGTTATTATAGTTGATGAATGGAAATATTATAAAATGTTCATTTAAAAAAAATATTCTGGAAGATCTCCTTTTGTTTTAAAAATAATTTTATTTGAATATTTATTTTTAAATAAATTTCATTAAAATTAGTCCTTTTAAACATGAAAAAAATGTTTTCAAAAAATTAATGTGCGTAAATTCATTTATATAGTATAATGTAAAAATAATATTCATTTTCCATGGTCAAAAGAATATAAAATTTCCTTGTACAGAAATAGATAAGAATATTAATTTTAAAACAATGGTAAAATATAGAAATGGAAAACATGTCTTTAACCAATATTTTTAAAAACATTCTTTAAAACGTTTTAATAAAACATGTTTTCTAGAATAAATCTAGTTCTCTAAATAAATAGAGATATATATTCTGGTTTTCCTAAAAATATTTTTAAAACACATTGAATTTCAAAGAGTGTAAAAATGGTACTAATATGTGAAAAGGTTATGAATTACATGTCGAGAAGAAAATTAAATGGTTTTTTTAAAAAAATTGTAATATAATTTACTAATATTGAAGTACCGTTGATAGATCATTAATGTTATTGTTGAGTAAAATAATCATTAAACATTCCAAAGTTTCCCATGCCACATGGAAAAAATTTTAATCATAAAACATAGGAAATAATAATATTTAATTAAATCCATAATTATAATTAATTCCCATTAATTCCTAATATAATTTATAAATATGGGTTTTAGATACATCACACAAAATATATATAAGTGGTGAACATGAAATTTATCTCCCTAATGTAAAAACTGAAATGAGAATCTATTAACTAGTGTTTCTTTTCGAGTGAACATCCTTTAACTTATTTTATAATATTTTTTTTTTATTTTATAAAATATTAAGAAACTTTTTAATGTTTATCATTAATTTAACTTACAATTTTATAGTATTTTATACAGCTACTTAATAAATTATGTCTTCGTCAGTGTTTTTACCCAATTCGGTTCGTGTGTCAAAATTAACATTTTTAGGCCAACTATGGTATATTGATTCATTATTTAAAATCTCTAGATTAATTATAATTTCATAATTATCATAATTATTTATAATATATAGTTTTATAATCAATCATCATACGTGATTATGAAAAATGAATCAAGGTTACAATCAAAGAGATGATTAGTCGTATGTACACATGAGCAACATTCTCAATTTTCAATGACTATTATGGAAATAATGTATGTAAAAACATATCCTCAAATAATTATCATTATATCATAAATAGAATATTATTTAATGATATCCCCACATGGTGTCATTAATTCAAAATTGAATTGTGAAAAAATAAAATTTAAAAAACTCAAACTATGGTATTCAATTAATTATAACATGGTATTGGTATGTTCATGGTCGAACCAACAGATATGGAGAAATTATTTCTATTAGGTTTTCAAAAATATATAATTTTATAATATTTAGTAAATTGATGATAAAATGGTGATTCTTTTGGTTTTAATTGAATAACAAAAAACCATGAAGAATGATTGATTGAGTTGTAAAAAGATTTGAAAATAATGCATGGTTTATTGTAATTTTTTGGATTAGGTATAATTGGATTTTTAGAATATAGATTTATTAATTCATGATTGGTTTCAGGGTCAATAGTTGGTAGATCTAATGGTCATGGTATCTCGTCCTCAACCCAGAAATACCCTATTTCACTTCGTCCGATAATTCATGGTATTTTTGAATCAAGGTTTTCTCTCTACTTATTTTAAACCTAATTTTCCCAAACATTTACAATAGTCATGAATTATTTAGGGTTATTAGAATAAAAAATATAATCTTACTTCTTTATTAAACTTTCAGTGGTCATGATATAATAAAAAGGAATAAATTTTAAGTTGATTGAAGAAATAAAATATACCATACAAATGAATAAAAACATTTATATCCATCACACCATTCCCCTTTTTTTACATCACACTAGAACATGGGGGGTTTACACCATCATCCAAGTGATGAGTGAATAATAGGTTAAGAGAAAAAAAATTCATACATAATGAAAAATAGAGAAAGAACTCAACAGAGAATTCCAAATGTCGTTCTCCAAGCTTTTGTCTCCTAATCAAAATAAATCAAAGTAGCAGATGGTGCCCTTATTTATAAGCTTCAATTGGGTTATATCTGACATCATTCACGATGCGTAATGTGATTACACATCTAGTACTCATGATTTGAGTTCTCCTCTATGATTTTTGAATCTCGTGTATCTAACACAAATAACAGTTGACGATTTTGATCATTGACTCCTTTCATGATGTGTAATTATTAATCAATACATGTATTAGAGTCCAGAAATAATATTTCATGACTTCTATTCATAGTCTATGGAATTTTGTGACATAAAAATACACATAATTTAATAGTGATTCTTTATTTGTAATTCATTTTACTACAATAGATTTCATATTCCCTTGGTTGTTTAGTTTTCTAACATATTAGTGATCAATGATTTCCCTAAAAATTAAAGTGTTTTTCTACGTAGCATCACTCACCATGAAAACGTTTCTTTGGTTCATATTTTTATCCCTTTTAGTTACTTTTCCAAACATCGGTTTCTTCCTACCACAAATCAAAAAACAACTCATATCATTCCAAAATTGGCAACATTATTCAATTAAATAAAAAATCAACATACTAAAGGACTGTAAAATATATTCATGAAATAAAGTTATCAGTTATTAAAATATATTTGAATATATAATTCTTGTGAGTAAAAAGTAATCACATCATATTGAGGAGGCGGTAGTCCACACTTCCATTTACGACATTATCACTTTTTATGTGTGTGAGAGGGTAATATCGAAAATGATATATATATATATTATATATTTCAAGAAATTTAACTATGTCATAGATATCATATATTTTTTATGTATCATAGTTTTAAATAATAACATATTTTATATATTGCATGTTTAGTGTGACCAAATCACAATGTTTCAATGTGGTAGTAGTCCACACTACCTAAAACGATGTTATCGTATTAATGTAAAATGGAAATTATTAATGGTATGTGTAATAAAAGGATTAAAAAATTACTAATACACATTAAATATATTATATATCATATATAAACATATTTTTCATCATAATGGACACTATGATATAGGGTAAGGGAAAAATGAGCAATCATCCTTTCGTGGGGTAATAGATTTATGTACCCAGAAATAGAATGTTCGTTACTAAATTGATGAAAGATTATGTAAGTATAGATCAAAAACATTAAAAAAATGTCATGTTAAATTTATTATACTAGTTATTTAACATAGTAACAAAATAATGATATTTGGTTAAGTGGATAATATAAATAAAATTAAAATTTTAGAGAGAATATGTTACCACTTAATAGGGTGACCACTTTTGGTTTGTACCAGAAAGCTTACTTGGATGGGTATCTGCTAGGAAAAAGGATTCAATGTAGATGGATGGGATTTTGGGAAGCAATTTGTGATGATGTTTTCCAAACCCAAGTGGATTTAGAGGTGTGAGGAATTGGGAGAGGTGGTGGCTTTTATATAGAAAAGGACTCACTTGGAATATTTGAAAACAAGTTAGGTGTACACATGTTCTTACATAATAAGATTCATACCTAACAAAAAAAACACAATAATTTAATTTTATGGATGAAATATTTAGATCCAATAGTTTTTGGACATGTTACGATGTACTTTGGTTACTTAAGATAAATTTGTAGTTCTTTATTGAGCATAAGTTTTCATTAATAATATTAATTAATTTTAATTTCATTCACTAATATTTTTGGTAAAACAGTTTTATTAGAATATATGTTTCTATCTTTGAATTAGGGTATGTTCATTTCTTTTTCATGTCCAACATAATAGATGAATATAAAAAATATTTGATGAATATATATATATATATATATATTACATTAATATCTATCATTAATTATAATTAATTTAATATATTAGGGTAAATAATGTTTTTAGCATAAAAGTGTTTTTCTTTAAAAATTTCACATTAAACTAAATTGATTATTGTATTAATTTTGAAGCAATTTGTGACCAGTTAATTCAGACTATATTTTAATAAACCATAGTATTTATAAAATAGTTATTACTATTCAGAACAAATAATTTAAAGGAAGGTTTATATCTCCTTATATTTTAATAATATATTATTGTACAATAAAACTCATTCTTGCATCTGATTCAAGCCATCGAAGAATGTCGCTCTTGTGTTTTACAAAAGTTATTATGGTCGGTCACTCTTTCATCTAGAGAAATATTACTTGGTGTTTCATGCATTCAAACATAATGAATACATTTTAAATTGTAAATTAATTATAATTTTTTCTAGATATTATATAACCTTACATTCATAGTTCGGTGTTCCATACACTCTAAAAAGTAATACTTTAGAATTTCGGGTTTTTACACTATTTTCTTTCTTTATCATATGTGGAATAAGGAATTACTTTCTTATGCACCAAAATAATGCTCATATCCTCTTTGTTTTGTTTTAAAATATGTATGGATAGGCTTATAAATGCATCTAATTGATCATTCTGAGACGATGGAAAATTCATCACCATTTTCGTCAAAGGGATATATGACTTTAGCTAATATGTACTCTTATGTAAGGGGATGTGCTCTTTTTTCATGGTGTATAGTCACTATTGAAATTATTCATAACCAGAACTGATTCTCACTTCAAATCGAGCAATAGAACTCGGATCAAAAGAGTCGAATTACATATGGTTTTAGGGGCTTTGTAATCTACATCATTGTGGGTACAACATTATGATAAAAAATAATTTTTCTAGAATCGGGTATTATACAATAGTTATGAAGAAAATACCAAGGATGACCATATTCTGTTTAGTTTTATTTAGACTTCTCAAATTTTCTCTCTAGGAGGAACTATCGATGTACATAATACATCATTGAACAGAATGAACAAATAAGACAATGGATTCATTATTTAATTTAGAATCCAAGGGTATCACTTCAGTGGTCTCATGCCCAAACATGAAATATGCTATTTTTTATCACTTGAAATCATTTTATGGAATGCAAAATGACACATAATCATGATACAACCTTCATATAAAATTTAATAAAGAATAATCTAGAAATTATGGAATTTCATATAAACAGAACCAATCATTAAAATTTATCATTACTTGATGAACATAATAGTAACGCGGAAAAAATTATCTTATTAAAACCTATATAAGAAAACTCATATTTATAATGATTATGTAGAAAAATCATTATTTTAACTCTTTAAATTGTCATTAAGTCCATCACTACCATGTCTGTGTAATGAAACTCATTATTTTCACATATGTATATCTTATGAGATATAAAAATAATCCAATATATTAGTGGGTGATATATGACTCCTCATATCATCATTTTCACATATGTTTTTGAATATAATTCATTCATAAACATATCATAAAGAAACAATGGAAAAAATAATTGGTCAAAATGTATTGGTTTCCAAAACATAAAAATGGAATTCCATCAATTTTCATAAAGAACTCATGGAAAATTTGTGTTTCATAAATAATCAAAATTAAGACTAATCACTTTACAAAAAGAAATCAGGTAAATAAAAATTTTATTCTAAAATATTTCCAAATAGTATAACAATATTAATATAAAGAAATTGACATTAAAAATTTTATCACCAAATACGAATCAGATTTTAATAGAAGAATGGTTGTTTTAATATAATAAATTTGTTATTTGGAGAAATATATTTTTTAATAAAGAGAGTAAAATTTATTTCAAATCATCAAAAATAATTAGTGGAAACATTTTATAATAATTGATGTAAAATTTTTAGTTATGAGTCTTTTTTCAGAATTAAAACATTTTATTAATAAATAATACTGATAAAAAATAATATCATGAAAGCATATTTGAATTATAATATATTTTTCTTAGAACTAAAAATATGAAATCAGTATACATAAATATTTTGGATAACAAATTTTAAAAAAATTATAACTAGGATGAAATATTTTCAGTTACCATATCACATAGCTTTAACATTAATTTTGATAGAAATTCATTAACCTCTAGTACAAAAAAATAAATATTGTAAATACCTATTTCAAAACAATATTATTATATCTTTCAATTTATACACTTCATTAATATCACTTCTCTTCATGTACAATATTGTTACATTCTTTTTTCAACATCAGGTGTTAACAATACTAACAAAATGGTAATAAGTTCATAAGAGTGTTGTTGTTATTCATGATTCTCTAAAAAAGAATTCTATAAAAGTTAATGTTATATAATTTATTTTTTAAAAATAATTATAATGTTATAATCCTTTTACATGATATTTTTACTCATATTTTTTGAAAATGGAAACAGTGAAGAATTAGTTTACAATCATTTACATATATTGATTTATTTCTAAATAATGATTATTATATTTCCTATTTTAACAAATAATGATATATATTACAGATATTTATAAATTAATCACAAATCAAATACAAACTCATTCCATCTGGATTTTAAATCGTTATAAAATGTATCATATTTATTCGTGGAGGTGACAGTTCACACCACACAGGATTCGCGTTTTAATTATAATTAATAAAAAATGGGATGGTGTTTAATTCTTGTTCCATATTAATAATAACAGACCAATATATTAATGATACCAGTTTAATAATTTTATAATGGTTCAATTAAATAAGCGGAAGAATAAAATCACATAATGAAATAGAAAATGAGAAAGATGTTTCAGAACTTATACCTCACTTCTTGGAATATCTCTTTTCTGAATGGTATTAAAAAAATTGGTTGGTATTTCGATAAGGAAATAAACTCATTTCTATATATAGGAGTCTTTTTTAATACTTTTGGAAATTTTTGGCCCAAAATTTTGTTTTTGGGTTTTAGTGGAGGTGAGGACCGAGTTGCCCATTTATATGTAAAATGAAGTTGGATTTTTTTTAAAATCTAAAAAAATTGTTAATGGGGAGTCACACTCTAGGAATATAGAACCAAAATATATAAATAATAGATTGGAGATAAATATTTATTTGATCATATCCACCACCATTCAAATATAAATTTTGTTTAAATATGTTTAATGCTTTACCTCTATGGGTAAGCACTATTACCATTTTATTTATCACCATGTTTTCTAGTTTTTACCATGTTAATTTAACTTTTAAGACTAATAATTTAATGGCAGTTTTCATATAATTTTGAAATTATAATTTTAAATTTGTAATAATTTTTATCTTATAATGTTTTTAAAACTGATAAAAAAATAATATTAAAATAAGAAATTTATAATGTATTAAATGTATTTTAAAAAATATAACATATATTCTAAAATTTAAAAAATAGGATTCTAAAGTAATGACAATATTTTTAAATATAAAATTGACATAAAAATATTTATTTTATATATAAAGGAATAATAAATTTCCTTGTAATATTTATATATTAATAATGTCATATATTCATGAATTTTTAAAAATGATATTGTACAATATTCACCTAAAAATAAATATTTTTAAAAAAATCATGGAAATTCATATTAAAATAATATGGACAAGATAAATCAAAATTAATTTAATTTTTTTTTAATTCATATCTAAAAAATTATATTTTTAAAAAATTATTAAAATAAAAAATAATTTATAATAGAATGAAGTTTTGAATTTTATCAATTATTCTTCTTGTTTCATGTATATTTATAATTATTCTACAATTAATAAACTAATCATATCAAAATATTTTATTCTTGAATACAAGTAAATTTTAGAAAATTATTTCATCATTTTCATAGCTATATTATTTTAGTATATATTTAAAGTGAAATTGTATATATATATGTGTGAGTGTGTGTGTGTTTATTTGAATATTTTTATTTCCATAATTCAGACACCAATTTTTATACCTAAAAAATATATAGATATATTAAAATGGACATTTTTTTATTTTAGCTTTAAGAATGGATAAATTTTTCAATGATAGTATTTATTTATGGTGGACAAAATCTGGTCAGTGCACTTTCCCCCCGAGAATAATTTCCTCATTGAAAATTGCATTACATAGAAACATATAAATTTGGGTCCTTTTATATCATCATATCCTTATGTCCCCACATATCCACTATATACTATTTATTTCCCTACTAAAATTTTATTAGATAAGTGACCTTATTCTACATTACTTATCTCTTTGATACATAATTTTCACATGTGTTTCCGCATATGAGATATAATGTTATAATTTCGCATCATTATAACATTGAACATGTGAATGGTTTGGTATATACATTATTAAAATAATTACGTGAAACACATAATGTAATTGGGAGACATGTGAATGGATAATTATGTGTAACAATATCATGGAACTTATCATAGATCTCTAAGGGCTCGATGCATCATGGGCATAACATCCCTTTCTTTCAAAATATCATAACTTACATCCATGGGGATATTAAAAGGAATAATTATTATAGAATTAAGAATATAGATCCCATCCGTGATTATCTGAATAATTTTTATTTCATTTGTTTTAGTTTCATGTTCTAGTGATTAATTTGAACATTTTCCCATCATTACATTGTAATGGTCAGGACCTATCGACATCCTTTTTCTAACGTCATCTGATCATTACAGAGTCTTACATATCTACCTAGAAAAATCCTTATATAGTTCCTTTTAAATGATATAATAGAAAATTTTTCAATTGATTATAGTTTTTAAGGAGGTATGAATCACAATATCGTTGATAATCCACCACACAAGGTCACAATATTTCCTTATGATTTTTAAGTGTAATATCATCCTGGCCATCTCTTTGTAGAATATAAGAAATTATAAAGAATATAACATACTCTAAATAATTCTAAAAATTCTCCGAAACCTTGAGGATAACAATGGATTACAATAATATGAAATATATATTTTTACACTTTTCATCCTCACTACTTCCCTTATATAAAACATGTAATGTTGTTCATGGGATAAAATGTGCTAAATTTGCAATCTAGTTTTCTAAAAACCAAATACAATTATGGTAAATATAATCTTCTAGAGTCATATGTTGATGATTATGGTGATCTTTTCTTATTTATATATGGTTATTGTTTATGGTTGTAAAATTACCTTATATCATTGTTTCTTCAATGAAATTCTAGCATAGCGGCATAGATATAAGTTTTCTATAGTCTATCTCTTAATATTATCCACCCCAATGTTGTTAGGTCTTGATACATCTTTTCCATTTATATATTTACCTACATTAAATATCTAAGTGTAGTATCTATATGTTCTTTCAGAAATTACAACTTCAATGGGACATTTATCCTTGTTGAAAACCATAGAACTTCATCATTGTAAAATTTTAACTAAAAATTATTCACCAAAATTTTCTACATCTCTACATAATCCTTCCAATATTGATTTATCATTACATAAATAGATATTTGAGAATTTATTTGGATAATATAAGATGTATCCTCACCAATATGAATTCAATACTAATCTCCTAAAAATCCATGAGTCTTGGGACTTCATCAATCCTCATCTTAAATAGATTAGCATGATATTTCCTACTATGATAATTATCCATATTACATTTCTACCCTGGGTGGTAATGTATTATCCACCATAATCATTTATCAAATCCAACAATCTCTTTTTCAATATATTACCTTACTTATATGTGGATATATATTTAAAGAACATGTTATCATTATATATATATATCACCCTTCTCTAAATAGATATTATCAAAAGAATATTCAATCTAATATTCATTATTACCAAATCTAACCCATCATTTTGCTAATTGTTTCCCTATTTGATCAACTTGTGCAATCCATAAAAAATTGCCTAATAATTCTATATAAAATAAAAACGAAAATTATTTTTCAAATCATCACTGTATATTAGATACACTTCACCACTACATGGTTATGTAAGTACAAGAGTAGGGAACAACCTCTTATTTCATTCAGTAAAACAATCATCACATTCCTGTTTCTATAGGAAAATTACCCCTTTATATGTTCATTGATTTGACATCCATGATAAATTTATAAAAATGATTTGGTAATATTTTTTTATACCATGAAAACTAGATATCATAGATACATTTATTAATCTTTGGAATTTATCCATAAAAACCAAATTTTATGGATCTAAAAATATTTAATTATTTGAGATTAAATGACCCAATAATGAGATCTTTTGTTGATTGGAATCTCATTTTATAAAATTTGTATACTACTTCCCTATTCTATTATCCCAATACCCAATTTGAACATGATATTATATTCTCTTTGAATATATAATAATATCATCTATATTTAAAACCAAAATATGATCAAACATGTCTCTAATGATAATAAAAATGTTATCAATAATGATTGAAGGGACATTGATAACTCCAAATAGAATCACTAGAAACAAATTCTCTACATACCTCATATGTAAAGACATCTTGAAATATGCTCTCTTTTTACAATTAACCAATGGTATCCAGATCAAAAGTGAATCTTCAAGAAGTATTGACCTCATTAGAGTTGGTAAAATAGTTCATAGAAACTGGGAAGAGGATACCTTTTTTATCACGACTTTATTAATAACTTTATAATGAATGAAAACACACATTGATTCATCTTTCATTTTAAAAAATATGAATAATACACCAGAAAGTGAAACAATGAGGTGTATAAATTCAATATCTATATTGTTTTTATTTAATTATTTAACTAATATAATGAAATGGGATCTATTTTATATGATCTATGATAGATAACAATGGTACTTTGTTTAAGTTCTATTGAAAGAATCATCTCAGGCTCTTGGTGACGTCTAGGAATATCATATAAAAAATAATTTTTATATTCCTATGAAAAATGATTTTATCAATGTAGAATTCCCCCCTCCCCACAATCATATAGGCTAATATTCCTTCATTTTTGGGAACCATAACCCATAGTATATAATTTTCTATCATAAAGAGTTAAAATCTTTCCTTGAATCGATGCATGATAATAATATGATTTGGGATATGAAATAACAATTAGTCATCATTATAGTTGATATTTATTATATCTCGGAAAATCCCATCCATGATCAATGTTATATAAAATTAAACCAAAGGAATAAAAATTATATTTATATGATGTATCCTCTAAGAATATCAATAATAGAAGATTTGAAAATCATAGATATAGTAATTTCCCCACCAATAGTTTTCACAAATATATAAACATCCATTGCATTGGGGGGAGATTTCAATTTCATTGAAATATTGTGTTTTATTAATTAATATGAAAAATTAGAATAAAAAGAGATACATTTAAATATATATGATATATTTTATTTAACATCAAAAAATATTTTATCATGATCGACCTTATCAATTTTTATAATTTATAAATACATTATCCCCTCAATTTGGGTGTTTTCTTGGGCATAATTTTTTAATCAGATATATTTTATAGGAATTTATTCACCAAATTTATTAACTCTTTTAAATTAAATAATTTTACTGTGGGATAGTCATTATTGGTGAAATTATTATCATTTTTTTCTTTAATCAACCTCTTATCCATAGTTTGATAGTAGCGTGCCTAGTATCCCATTTTACCCCACTTAAAACACTTAGATTTATTTATATAAATAATATAGTTCATTAATATACATTTATTTCCATCATCAAATCATTATTTCATCTCCACCTATGTCTTATCATATGTTCTTACATGATCCTCTACCTTCCTTTTTTATTCCCTAATATATTTAGAGGTTCTAGTTTTAATATCACCATTGAGAGCACATCAAATAATATCTTTATTGATTCCAAACTCAATAATGGATATCACTATTTGAATACTAGGATATATTCCATTAATTATTTAGTAAATTTTAATCTTTTTATATAATATAAAAAAATATTTATGCCTCAAATGTGTTGTGAAATTTAATTAATATGGTCTGATGGATTCATCATCAATTTTCTTCAATTCCATGAATTTCTGATCTAGACCATTTCAATGAGTTTGATAAAAATACATAGAAAAAAATATCTTATTTATATATTAAAATAAAATATATTATATTTAATAGATTCCAATTGTATTCTTGACGTGGCTTCACAAGCCGTCATCATTACTTATAGATAAAAGACATCCAAAATGAAAATCTCATAGCCGGGGATTGCAGAAAGAAAAGTATCTCTTCCAATTAAATGACCCACATATTAGTAACCATTGGACTATAATTCCAACAAAAATATGGAGTATTCATAAATCATTAATGAATAAATATATAGTTTCTACTTACATCATGTGTTGGGTGCTCAATAAGATTTGGTTAGTTTCCCAAATCATGAGATAGTTGGGTGAAAAATATCCATAATATTTTGAAGTTCAACCATAATATCATTCAGTTTATCATTATAAAAATCTAAAAATATTCTATTAAAACAATTTTAAACATTGTTCTTATGGTTTCCTTATATTATTTTTTCTAATGTAAAATTGTGAATGAGTATAAAAAATTAAATTATTATATATAAAAGGAAACAATAATATTGGAATAAGGATTTCATAAATGTTTTATATATGTAGGATTATGAATCTAAATGTTTCAATTTAGGGTATCCTAGTTTGGGTTTGGAATTTAACTAGTTATATAAATTTAAACCATCTATATTTGTTTATAAATAAATTTGATTAAGAAAAAAATATCCCCTCAGATTGTCAAACCAGTTGTATAATAATGGTATGGTCACAATTTACTAGATTAATATATGAGACAGACCCGACTAACTGTTTTTTGGATAACTACTACTGGATACATCGATATAAAGATCACATCCACTGGTAGTTTCCAAATAGTTATTTAATTAAAAAGGATCACATATAATCCATAGACTTCAAAAATATCACAATGTTATCTTAATGTTATGTTTATGTGTTTTTCTACTGGTCTCTAAAATAATCTATAAATATTAATAAAACCCTATTTAATACCATTTAAATTGACAAAATATACAAATAACATAAATAATACATTAATCATATGATTTAAATAATATTCCTCAATAATAATAACCCAAAACAATGATCTAGTGGTCTACTGTCATGAAAATTACATACTGAAACGAATGATTCTATTACACTTGTGAACATTTTATGTCTAATCAAGATATTATAAACCATACTCTAGATATTTTAGAAAACATAATTATATTTATAACTAGGGGATTGGAAACATAATAATGTGGTGGTCTTATATGTATACTATGGAAAAAACATATAACAACATAACGGTAAACATAAGAAATATATAAACATCATTATGAATGATGTGAATACCTTAGATGAAATTCATAAATCATATAAGAGTAATATTAAAATTTAATTTTTATTGTGAAGGATAATTTATATTATCTAAATCTTAACACATCTCAATAGTCATATAAAATTTGATCTTAATAAATGTGTAAGGGATACATAAATAATAAAAAATAATATTGAAAATTTGATATTTCATTGGAATAAAATTGATCATGAAAATATGTCACAACATGATGAGTGACATAAAAATGTGTAACAACTAATTTCATTTGAAATATATTTTGTGAAAAACTGTTATAACCATAATTATGTTATAATATTCCTTATGTTCACAAAAAATATGTTAGAAAATCCCTAATTCCGATTCTAATATGGAAAATATAAATATATCGATACCTGATTATCACATGAGAAATAAAAATAAAATAATGCATTTTAATCATGTATAGGATCATTCCCATCATCATTTATATATATATATTACACATAAATTCAGTGATAAACATATCGTAATGAACACATCTAAAAATAAGTATTTCTTAAAAAATATAATGGAAGTCATTCACATTTTATAAAGGAACGGTGGAAATTAAATGGGAATTATTAATCATCCAAATAGAAATCATTCATTTTTTATGAAGAACTCAATTGAAAAAATGGGTTTCATAAAATTTCCAAATTTTTAAACATCATGAAATAAAATTAGTAGCATTGATAACATGATAAATTAAAAAAATTAAAAAATAATAGAATAGTGGAGTGTAAATCAAGAAACGTTTTTTCATTGAAGATAGATATTTTTTAATATTGACAGTAAAAGTAAAACCAAATAATCAAATATGTTTCATGAAAATTTATTGAAATCATCGGTGTAGAAATCATAGTTCTGAGACGATTTTTGAAAATTCTTTTTTCTTTTCCTTAGAAATTTAAAAGGGAACAAATTGATTATGGATGCGAAATAAAAAATGTCGTACTATATAAATAAAGAGAATACATAATTAAAAAGTAATTCCTTTTCAAATATTGTTTAATAATAAATTATACGACTCAAATAAATGAGTTTGAGTTACCAAGTCCCTTTAAATTAACCTCGATTTATACAGAAATTATTTATCCCCCATCTATCATAAGTATGAAAATAGTAATTAAATATTTAATAACCTTATTTTTATATATTATTATTTATAAACCTTTTCATTAAATATTATATTTAGGAAAATGATTTAATTAATTTATTTTCACTATCCGATATTTATAATCTTAATTTTTTTGAACAATGTTCATAAAATAATTATTAGTCATCCTTTTATCCAAAAGATCACTATTTACAAACAAATTTTTTTTTGATAATTTATGTTTTATAAATATAAATAATGTTATAATTTTATGACATTGAATTTTTATTTCTATATCTTTAAAATGAATATGATGAAGAACTATTTTCAGGTTATTTGAAAATATTTAAGGATTACAACATAACAATCCTAATCTTTTTTGTTATCAAAAAATAACCATATTAAATATATATATTGTATATAATCATCGAATATAAAATAAATATAAACATTTCTAGAAATAAAAGAAAATGAAACAGATTTATTCACGGTGGAAGTATTCAATAGAACACATGATTTATATTTTAATTTATCTTAATGGAAAAGGGAATTGATTAAATTAATGTTCCATAATTATAATAAAATTATAGTATAACAATAATTCGTATATTAAAATTATAATATTGGGGATTTAAATTTTATTATAAATAAAAACACTTAACAAAATATAAAATGAAATGGTAGTTTTTGAACATATACAAAACATCAGGTATTATCTATTTTCTGAAAGGGATTAAACCTTTTAGAGATGGAGTATATTGGAGAATAAATAATCATTAATATGAATGGAATAGAGTAGAATATGGTTTATTAGAGTGTGGGATTAGTCTTTTGGGTTTTGGTGGGACATGAATTGGGGTGAGATGTTCCCCCTTTTATGTGAAAATGAGTGGTATATTTGTAAATACCCATATATTATCAATAATACTAAGGAACTATCTTGAAATGTGGCTCAAAAATTGATAATTAACAGTTCAAATTAGAGATAACTTCTATCCCCAACAGAACCATTCATATAGAAACATTTTTAAATCATTTTAGTCAATTTACATCTTGAGTTATGTACTTCTACCAATTTAGTTTTCACACCTGTAACTGGTTTCTACCTAAATATTTTATTACTAAATCCTAAAAATGAAATCGTTAATTTTTATTTTATTTTATACCAAATGATAAAAAATTTAAAATAAATTTTTTATTAACTTTATAAAATTGATAAAAATTCCTTTGAAAGTTCAAAATATTTAAGGTATAATAAAATTGAGTAGGTTAAATATGGGAATGTAAATTAAGAAAAAAATATTAGAAATTAAAAATTGTTATATGTAATAAATATATATTTTTAGTTTCTTTGAATTTCCCATTCATAATTATATAATCATATTTTAATAAATCCTAATAATTTGTAGAAATGTTATTTTACAATATTTACCTAAAATCAAGGTTTTTCATGAAACATTTAAAAAACGGTATCGTCAAATATTCCCATCATAAACTAAAAATATATTTTTATGATTTGAAAATTGACATCATAATATTTATAAATATTTTTTGAAATTAATAGAACAAAATATATAGAAAAATATTTTTTTATAAAAAATAAATTTTCATAAATTTTCTTTTATTCTTCCAATTTAATATAAATTAATAATTAAATAGGTTTTAATCCTTTCTTAATATCAAAATATATTATTCAGTAAAAGATGAAAATTTTAAAAAAAATTGATTTGTTACATATCTGTTTGTGATGAGCCTATATTAAATGTCATCACTAATTTGTTTATAAATAAATAAATAAATAAATCTAATTATATTAATATTTATGTTACAACTATTTTTAGAATCCCTTTTTACTTCGACATTAAAACAGTTAATACTATTTTGGTTTTTGAGTCATGCGACAAGAATTTCATCGAACATAGTGTCTATTTATGGAGGAAAAAACTGAGGTTATTATAGTGACCATTGTGATAATAGATAATGACTCAGTCCCATGTGGTTTAGAATGAGATATCATCATTTAATGTTGAAAAAATGATGAAGAGTTAATATACATTAGTTGAACCCATTTTATTAGAATAATCAATGCTTCTATTGGGTGGTGACCAATGCGAAAACATCATAGTATACAACAAGAGTCAATCTCTTTATTTTTGATATATAGTGACTGTATCACCCCAGAATGATTAAGGGTTAAATGACTAAATGATATGAATCATGTCAACAAGGTGCACATTCCTTTTTGGGAGCCTTTCTCATTAGAACTCCAAATTTAAGCGTGCTTGGACTAGAGTAGTGATTAGGATGGGTGACATTTTGGAATGTTTCCTAGGGTGTGTCCGAGTGAGGAAAAATCACACTGGAAAGGACATGTGTTGGCTTGTGGGGACAATCATTAGTCTGGTGACATGTTTAAGAATGTGGGTGGGCCCCTGGATGGGGACCACATCTCTGCGGGGCAATTGGTGGTACATGGCGAGCCTGGACCCGACGACCATATTAAGGCGGGGTGGTCGTGCTGTCGCTGGGAACAAGTTGTTACATTTGGTATCAGAGGTGGTACCCACCTTTAAGTGTGTTGCACTGCCTCAGTTGAGATGTAGGGCCCACAATAGGGGAGTTGTTATCTAAAGGGGGGATGATTGTGACACCCCAGAATGATAAGTGGTTTAATGACTAAATGATATGACTCATGTCAACAAGGTGCACCTTCCTTTTCGGGTTGTTGTCTGATTAGAACTCCAAAGTTATGTTTGCTTGGACTGGAGTATTTATCGGGATGGGTGACCTTCTGGGAAGTTTCCCAGGGTGTGTGCGAGAGAGGGAAAAGCACACTGGAAAGGACATATTTTATCTTGTGGGGACATTCATTAGTCTGATGACCCGTTCAGGTATATGGGTGGGCCCTAGGGTAGGGACCACTTATCTGCGGGGCAACTAGTGGTACCTAGCCGGCCAGGACCCGACGACCATGTTAAGGCGGGGTGGTTGTACTGTCACCGAGACCCAGTTGTTAGAGTGACCCATAATTTTTATATATAAATATTACATCTTATTATATGAATATTCATTACATAATATTACGATCCACACTAAAAAACTTATTACTGTATTTGGAAGCATAAATTCATAAAAAAATATAGATAGATGGTCTCCGTCATCTTCCACTTTTTTCATCACAATTATCCGCTTTCATTGAAATATATTACATGAAACCATTGTTTTTATCTAAAGGAAATTAAGTCATAATATATTGTACAATTAGATTCATATTAAAGGTAATCTTGGTAGAATTCAATGATTTTGTTTCTGAAATATCTGAATAATGGTATGATAGAAATATCATAACATTTTTAATCCATACCCATAAAATCCTTATCATAAACAAGAGTCAATGAATAAAACCAGGCAGTGTATAAGACATGAATCATAAATGAATCAAATAACATGAGTCATGCAAGCAGAAAATGTTCATAAAACATAAGTTGAATTCAATAACATAATCATAGAAAATCATTTCCCTAGTCAAGGATCACTACCAGTACTATTATAGTGTCCCCATTACATAATATCATTAGTCAAGGTTTACTCTTATGTTAATCATTATGGCTAGATTCTCTTACTGAACTAGGTTTTCATAACATATCCAAATTTGACCAATGCATTGGAGGGATATAGAATTCCTTCCACACCCATCAAATACGTAATCCTGAAATTTGTTTACAACAATGTCAAAAAAAATTCATCATATCATCATATAATAACCTATTAAATGAAAACAAGTTTCATATAAATTTCATCATTTCATTATAGCATAAACCCTATAAAATAAATTTTCTTCATCAAAATATCAACATCATATTTATAAACCTTCACGAGAAATAATATTGTTGATATGTTTTGATCATATCCCTATTAAACCATATTTAACTACAAATTATGTTATCATAGATGATAAAGTTTGATAAAATATCATAATATATTAGTTGAGTAAAATAAAATTTTTATTTGGGAATTATTTATTTAAAATCTAAATAATTCAAAAACATTAAAGTAAACATTTTATTTGAAAAAACACATATAAAAATATAGAGTAATTTTTAATTCTTGAACAGTCATTATGGAAAATATTTCTTTCATAATTAGTATTTTGAAACAAATATTTCAATCACATTTTTAAAAATAGTACAATATTATATTTTTTAGAAAATGAAAAGAATATTCCACAAAAAAAATTTAATACATGTAAAATATTTGTTAAAATGTATTTAAATAATCATATGATAAAAATAAAATTATTCCTGAAAATATTTTAAGTAAGAGAAGGACCTTGAGGGAAAAAAGAATATATAATGTCTTTTTTCATAAAATACATTTTCGTGATCAATCTATGTACCAAAAGGAAGAAATGGTACTATTAAATGAAAATTCCATGAATAAACATGGGATTAGAAAATAAATGGGTATTATTAGAAAGGGTAATATAATTTAATTCAATGAAAAAACAATTATAAATAATTATGATTGAAATGGTATTGAAACATAAATACCATACAATATGTTCAACATACATTCAAATTGATATAACCCCCTCTTCTTTTATAAATATTATTTTGATACCTTCAAAAGGACAAATATATTGGTTTTTAAAAATAATCAATACATTATTTCCTGAATATTTAATTTTATAATTTAATTTGTAAGGTTTCAGACAAGCTAGGAGTATCATGTTGTTGTAACGAATAGAGAAGCGTGGTGTCCTTTTATATTCAATAAAAGGACACACATGAAATTATATAAAATATTTGAATATATTAATATTTTCATCATATCATAGTGGTAAAAATAGATAAAATTAAATATATAATATAAGGTATGCTTTAAATCCCATGAACCAATTAAACTATCATAGGATTATGTGTTATTTTACAGATTAACATTTCAATTATCCCTTTTATTAACAAATATTAACCATAAATGTGGTTAAACAATTTCAATACTATAAGTTTTTAAATTGACTTATAAGGTTTAAATTGGGGAAAAAATAGACAAGGGATGAAATTTTAGAAAATAAATTGTACCCATTTTCAACATTAAATTTTTTATTGCTTTTATTTCATTTTATTATATATTATTTAACATAAAACATAATTGAAGTCACATTAATAACTATTCACATATTCCAATATTAAGGACAACTACATAGAAATATAATTTGTATCAAAAATTATAAAACATATAATATCTATTTTATTTATCTATTAAATTATTGTAATATAATAACTAATATAAATTATATTACTTTTTTTATTTTTAAAAAGACTTTCTTGTTTATTATATCACTTGAATGAGTACTTTGTCAGAGTTTCATAGTAATTTATTTAAATTATACAAGAAATAATAGTTTAAAATAAATTTAAATTATAAAAATAAGTTATATATGATAATAATATACATATAGATTCATTTATAACTTTATCTTATTCCAATTTAAATAGATATGTGTACTTATGGATAAGAGATTGGCAATTTTGAATCACTTTTTATTGAATAATAGATAATGGTCATTACCAATGAAAAATGCAGCCAAATAATAATTTTTTTGAAACATTAAAGGGAATGGAAAAATAAAACACATTTAAAAGGATTAATGAATATGTTTTTGAGATTGATAAGAAATATCCCAGATTTTTAGTTACATTTTTTCCATTTTACACTTACCATGGTGACAAATAATTAACATAGCTAATTTTCATAATTACCAAAAATTAAATATGACTCTTTATAAAAATATAAACTGAAAAATTCACAATATGGAATCATTTTTTCAAGATTTAATTTCTAAATTACAAAAACTAAATTTATATAAATGCCAAAATTGAATTTTTTTTAGTGAAATTCACATTTAATGCAAAAATTTTACTTATACTAAAATAAATTATAATGGTCATTATCATATAATTAATTATGTTATTTATAATTAATCTTTAATATGATTTTCAAAACAGAGATTGAATTTTTCTTGATTATAAAGGATAGTTTTTTCAAATTCAAAATTTGTCATTATTCCCTAGAAAATGTTAATTTCAGAAAAACCCCATAATAAAAACATAAGTCAATTTAGAAATTATAATTTCAAAAATTATATCAATTTTATAATATAGAATTTATAAATGTTGATGGAATTAATTATAATATCTTCATATAAATTTTAATATCAACTATTTTTTTGAAAACATGTTTTGAAGAATAATATTGTCTTATTGAAAATTAGTAATTAATTTTTATGAATTAAATAATTTGATTATATTTTTTTTTTAAATTTACGGTTTATCCCATTAATTCATACAAATATAAAATATATCTTTTAAAGTAATAATATATTACGGTTATTTAGACTCTAGTTTTCACCAAGAGAAATATATCAATTAATTAAATATTATTTGTAATGAAATATATATTAAATATTTAAGTGTTATATTCTTCCACCACTGAAATGAAATTATAACTCAAAATTTAATCACTATAATATAAAAACTTAGATCTATTGATTTCATCACATCCTCAGGTTCCCATATAGCTTCTTTGAACTGTTCATTCCTCTTGAATACATTATACAAGGGGGTTGTCTTGTTTGTAGAATTTTTTATCTATGATCCATGATTCCAATAGGGTGTTCTTTATAGGATCAATTGAGCTGACGTAGTAAAACCTAATGTTTATTACATGTGAATGATCATTTATATACATTATCAATAGAGATACAATGAACAAATTGTGTACTAGAGATAGAACTATTTGAAGTGTATAGGGATAAGATAAAGTCCCCACTTGATCTAAGGGCCCAATACACCTATGGATTAACATTTATTATGTTCTAATAATATATACATCTTCCATAGTGAAATTATAAGAAATATATTATTTTTAATATCAAAATAAAAATCTCATAGTTTATTGTTAGAAAAAAATTTCTGTCGAACCTAATTTTCCCGGATGTGTTGTAGAATGGATCTAACATTATCATAAATTTACATATATATTTCATATTAGAATTGAGTTATTTCTCCAATGTTATACCAGCATATTTAATTTATTCACTTCCTTCAATTTTGTGATTCCGAATGGGTCACCTTAATGCTTTAGTGAAATATATCTGTATAATTGAATTCAACAGTTGAAGGGTGTCGATCCTAAACAAAATTGAAATATATTAAAAATGATAACAATATATCCTCTAGGTTGTCAAAATTTTTCTTAGATTCTATATCTTCATAATGATGAAATGATGTACTAAAACACATCAGCAAATCTTCAGTTTAAGGATTACATTTTCAATACATTGAGTTAATCTTTAAATATCATGAAAATATAATTGAGATAGGTATCTCATAGAATCTCACTACTTCTATAGTGTATATCCAATATTGTAGATCAATTGAGAAATATCTTTTGATGGAAATGATGTTGGATGAATTTATGTGGTGAATTCATACATCCCAAATGGTATTATAGAATTAGATATTTTGGGGACTCGATTTATGAAATACATAGTGATGCTTTCTCATTTATATTCTGTTATGAGTAATATTTGTAAAACATCATTGAATTATGTCTCTTATCATTACATTTTTAGTATTACAGTCATCTAGATACATACTATAACATATCACAGTTTATTTTTCCCAAACATAAATACTATTTTATATCTCAATATAGATTCGTACTTCCAGGATGAATATATAATGATGACCTATAATATTTTTCCAAATCACCATCCACTAAATATAATATTTATGGGACACATACATGGGTCCTGAACCTTATGATTCAATCACTATCATATTTCAACTCAGGAAAATATCAGACCATATTTTTAAAATCCATATCTATATTTTTATCAATTTATTTGTCACATAAATAAATTGTTGAACATTAATTTCATCAAGATTATATTTCTCCCCTTCCAAAAATATTTCAAGGCCAATATTTTAAAATAATTAAATATTTGATCCATTGTGATCATCATCATAGATAAATTATAATGATCTTTTTGAATTAGAGTATCATCCAGCTTTCTCTCATTATAAGGGTGGTAACGTATTGATTAGTACGAATCATTAATCAATGGAAACTATCTTCTATTTCACATATTCAAATATTTTTGGGTGAATATATATATATATATATTAAAAACCTATAATTTGTGTATATTTCATTACATTATTTATACATATAATCAAACCATATTATTAATGTGAAAATTATGGCATTTAACTACAAATTATTATTTGGGTAATTTTTCTCATGAAACATCATATACCATGAGGCATAAGCGATCACTATGTCATTATTCTTGTGGAAATATCCAATTACATCCATCAACACATGATTATACATCATGAACCCTTATCCACTCTGAGGTGGTGTGAGAACATTTTCACTAACCATCATTATTTAAATCCCTTTTATAATTTCCAGAACTTTATATGTCAAAAGTAATTTTGATCCCATTCGAGTTATCATAGTGAGTGTATTATATTTTTATGAAAAATTCCCCATGCTCGCCCATGATATTGTAATATATAATAATATTATCAATATAGACTACCAAAAACTAATCAAGGTAGTATCTAATGTTTCTATTCATTATATCCATATAGATAAAAATATTATTGTCAAGTATAAATGGTATCACATTTAATTCATAGTGTCTATAACTAGTCAATTATGTTTTAGTTGGACTTTCTGAACTTTGACTTTTAATTGATTGTATCCTGATAGAATATCAATGTAGGAAAAAATTATCTCCTTATGAATGATAAAACAAGACATTAATACAATAATGATGACACATTTTCTTGATTGTGATTTTATTCAGTTCTGTAAAATCAATTATGCATCTTATTGATTATTTTTCTTCTATAAAAATTAATTATTGTATGATATGGTAATTCATATAGAAAAATTAGTACAATGATAATATTTTTCTCTATTTATGTGTTCAATTCCATTATTAAAATCAGGGAAAAAATATTTAGAGATCTTTCAAATTGGGGGGGGGGGTTAATTTATATGTACTATTGAAAAATCAACTTCACGATCCGGTGGAAGACAATGAAAATGGTCTAAAAGGCATATAGAAACTATCATTTAGTAATATTATCATTTATTATGAATTAACCTGCAAAACATAAATGATAAAAACCCTTTTAAAAAAGAATTTTAACCTATAAAATTGATATAATATCAATTAGAAGTTAATATAAATCCTCACACTAATAAAAGATCATATTGTGTCATATAACATAATATTTTCCATCATGTACTCAGAAACTGATATATAATTTATGTAAATAAAACAAATAAATGACTATAATAACATAAAATTCCTCTTGTGGAATAATATGAGGATTTACAGGATCCCATTCCAACAAAATTAAATTTTAAAAGAATCACATACATTGTAAAGACCTGAACATTTATTAAAAAATTTTTCCATTTTTTGATTTAATTAAATCCCTTATGGGAATAGAAAATACATGATCATATTTCATATTATTATATCCAATAGGAATTAATGGACGTTTTTTGTATCTTTACCATTGATAATATAGGTACTGAATAGTTATCACATGACTAGTATATATATAAGGATTTAATATTTCCTTTTAGAATAGATCATTTGGCATGGTAAAATGATGTGATGGACTCAACTAGTAAGATCATACCCTGTGAATCCCTTCTATCATAGATTCAGAGGGAGATATCTTATTTGGGATTTTCCCTATACCAGTCCCATTTTGTGATCCAACAACATAAAATTCAGTGAACCTATTTATGGGAGATTAACAAGCTCATCGAGATCACGAACCATACATTGTTCACCAAACTGCCCCATGAAAGACCCACCATCGTGCACCTTACTCTTGGGGAATGTGATGGTGTAATAAATGGATATGTATCTAGATCCCAACATTATAAAAATATAGATTATTTTTATAGAATGTTGAATAATTTTTCTTCATATTATAATTACATTGTGAATGTTTTTTAAAGTAGATATAGTATTTTGGCATAATATTCAAATTTAATTAAGTATTTTTTTTTGAAATAATGGGGTTTTGAATTAAATATTTTATAAATAATATAGTATTATTAATTTTTTAAATGATCATATAATTTTTTATGAAGTCAAATGTAATTTTTTAGGGTTTGAAAATAGTTATTGAAAAAAACCCATCATTGTCAATAAATCATAGTTATTTTATTAAAATATAATGATATTATATTTATATAATTATTTTTATAAAATTAGAATCAGTATTAGAATATGGATGTTTAAAGTATCCAATATTTATTTTTTCATAATTCTCTGAGACAGTAAATGTTTTCTATAAATATTAAATACTATATAAATACACGGTGTGTTTTATGACATCTGAATAGCCCAATTGTGATGTAATAAATACTATAAATTTAATGAACTACAAAATTTATGTTTTTAATTTAAATTAATGTGATTATATTTTTATTTAATTCATTTTATAAATCCATAGTGAATCCTCCAAAACATTAAAAAATTACTTTTCAAAAACATTTTGTTGAATGTTTGAATCGACTATATTTAATAAAGGGAAGTATTTTTATTACATTCATACCTTTTCATTATAAAATAATTTATTAGACTACTATTTCATAGAATAAATGGGAAAACCATGGTATGTTTTCTTGGTATTGAATATTTTATTTTGTAGTGTCCAAACTAGAAATAATAATGAAATCCCCCTCCTTTCTTATATAAACCCAAAAAATATCCAATATTTCTTCACTAAAACTACTTTAATATCATTTAAAAACATCCTTCAAATACATATAGTCATCTCAGGGCCACCGAAATGTCCCAAGAACCCTCAACTAAGACTTTATATTCACAAATTCAAGTAAAGGATTCTCTCTCTTCTACTTTTATCATGATCTTTATTTATGATATGACACTTCAATTTTCATTTACATAAGTTGGGATAAATTAATACCTATCCCCATTATGTTAAATTTTATGTTTATATTAATTTAACCCCTTTACTCTCATTTATCCCTCTTATGAACCCTTATTTACACGAGTTACTATTCTAAAATTTTATAACAAATCATCCACCATCTTCTTTTATACAGCATTATCGTTGTGTTATATATCATAAATTATTTTTACCTATGATGTAATATGTTATTTAATATAACACATAATAATTATTTCATTTATAAATTAAATTTTTACTAATTATATCTCATCAAAAATCTTTATGAATTTCTATATGACAGAATTGTGCTCCTAAAATTGTACCATGAGTTTTGTTTCCAAAATAATCATGTACTGGATACAATACCCATTTCTCTATCAATAATATTCAGTTTAAAAAACATACATATATTTATTAGGTACTTACATATATTTTTTCAAAAACATTATTTCATCGAATAAATTATTTTGTTGAATGTAACCATATTATATAGTCTAAGTGGCACACATCAATATGAGAATGAAATGATTTTGATGGGTGCACCATGATACCGTTACAATGAATTGGTTATTGGTTAGTATTTTGATATTTAATCTTGACTTTGGGGATTTAGCTGGTTCCTATATTGGAATTTTTTCACCAAGGGGTCTTGGAATATTTATCATTAATATATTAATAAGGTTTCATTTTATGTTATTTCCACATTTTCTATGTTATGATTATCCTGATGAATCATACCTTATTTTTAATTTTTCGTTACACCTCATTGATATGACCTTTATAACATTTATAATTACCCTCAAATTATTCCATATTGATTCATTTAGTGGGATTTATAGCTCATTAAATTTCATATATTTCTCCTCAAGTGATCTGATGGAGTGTTATGTTTGAAGGAATAGTTTGGTCATATTTTAGTGGATTTCAACAAAGATTTTTTTTAAGTGGTTATTTAGTATACTTAATTTCTCAAAGTCACTATGACTCTTCATCTTTTTTTGATCAGTGTAATCATATGTAATTAATAATGATTAAAAATGAAATAAAGAGTAGGGTTTTAATAATTGGTATCAGAAGATAGGATTAGTTATTCCTAGAATTAGGATTAGCGAACCCTAGATAAAACCCTTAGGAATAAGACTATGTTTATGAAAGCATCCCTAAAAATTGGTTTTTATAGAATTATTGTTTTATCAAGAAAACAAATCGTTGTTTAGATACTACATGTTGAAAATGTTCTGGCAGAAATGTACCAAGGACTAACAACTCCAACATGGTGTTTTAGACAAAACTCGGGGTAACCTGGTACACAAAAATGGGCCTTACATCACACCTGTTCTGAAACTCTCAAGGGATATCATTTGGTAAATAGATAAGATCATTACAATCTATTATTAAGGATATAAAAAAATACCATAATAGCATTTGTTATGAAATAGATAATGGATATGATATATTGAATCCATGTTATACAAAGCTTAATGATATAAATGTAATCTATTAGTTAACCCTTTAATGTCATTGGACAAATGCATATGTGGTTAACATATAAAAAGTAATCCTAATTATGTCCATATTGTGTAAATTATAACCATAATAAAAAAGTGGATGGAACTGTTATCATCCACGGTTCAATGAATTCCTGTAGATAACGAAAGTTCTGTATAACAATGCAAACTCAACTACAAAGCATTGAAGTAAAGATATCAGTGAAATGAAAAATGGGGTAATTATTTCTTACCATGTATACTACCACTCCCCAATAAAAATATATGGATTTAACTTCATAGAAAACCATGTCATACTTCCCATGGAAGACTTTGATGCAATTTTGGCTAGGGATTAGCTTTCCCTATATAGAGCCTAAATAAAATTCCACGATAGGGAAATAACCCTCCAAATAGTGAATCAACTGACGATTTTATATGAGTACAAGGAGGAGGAGGAGGAATTTTTTGATGCAGCATCACCTCATGGATAGATATTATTTCACTATATGTAACTTTTTAATATATAAATTATTTATTATATGGAATAAACCAACCTCTATGGCATACATGTTGCAATGAAATTCACTAATTTGTTTCTTGAAGAGTTTCATGGTATTCATCCATGCATGGGGGTTGAATATTCGATCGAAAATATAAATGGGGAATTTCTAATATCAGATACTCCATATAGAATTGATTTTGTGGAAAATGAGGAGATGAAGAAAAAACTACAGGATAATCTAGGTAAAGGGTTTCTACTCCCAGGTGCTTCAACATGGGGTGCTCCTTTACTTTTCATCTGGATAAATATTAGGTCAATGCAACTTTTTATTGATTATAGTGACCTAAACATGATAATGATAAAGAAAAAGTATTCTTTTCCAAACATTTATGAATTTTTAAGTCAAATACATGGAGCACAATAATTCTACTAGGTGGGTCTTTGGTCGGGATATTACCAATTACAGGTGAAAGGAATACCCCCAAGACTAATTCTCGTACAAGGTACGAGAATTATGAGTTCATAGTGACGTCATTCAGAATCAGTAATTCCCCATAAATCATCATGGACTTGCTTTATATAGTATTTATATAATTCCAAGAAATTTTTTTGGTAGTATTTATAAATTATATTCAAATATAATCCAAAAACAGAGAGCATGAGGATAATCTGTGTACTTTGTTAAAAACATTGAGAATAGAAAATCTCTATAAAAAGTATAAAAAGTGTAGGTTTTTATTGAACTATGTCTCATTAATGGGACAAATTAGAACAATCAATGGGATAATTATGTATCCTTCAATGACAAAAACAATTGAGGGATCATCAAGGCCAAGATCAATGATTTATATTTTGTAGTTTCATTTGGTTAGCTAGATATTATCGCCAATTTGTGAAGAATTTCTCATGATTGTCAAACCCTCTTATAATGTTAACTTAGAAGGGATTCAATGTTTCATGGAGTTATTAATGTTAAAAAAGTTACATGGAGTTGAAATGGATTCTTATCACTACCCTTGTGCTCACACTACCCACAAGTGGGAAGCATTCCTTAATTTTTATTGTTTCTTCAAAGTAGGGATTGGGAAGTATGTTGATGAAGAAATAAAAAATTCATTACCTACACCTCAAGGAAGATGAAAATTAATGATTAAAAGTATCCCACACATGATATTAATTTGGATATTGTGATATTTGTAATGAAAATATGGTGGCATTATCTATCTGGGGAGAAGATTGAAATATATAAAGATCACAAGAGATACAAATATATATTCACATAGAAAAGTCCTAATCTCTTCCAACAAATATGGTTAGATCTCATCATGGATTATGACTATTTCATCCCCTAACATTTGGGAAAGTGAACAAGGTTGTGGATAATCTATGTAAAAAGGTCCTAGAAAGCCTATCATTTGTGGTAATTGAGAAGGATATGATCACCTTAGATTTGAATAATATGGATATGGGAATTATAATGAATGGAATATCAGCAATCCTTTCACAATTGATTTCTCAACCATCTACTTGGGAAATATCAAAGGTTTCTCAAAAAGATGATGTAAGATTTCAGAAGAAAGTGGAAAAATTAATAAATGGGAATTCAATATATTTCAATGTTAATGAATAATGAATTGTGAGAATTGGGTCAACGCTAATTATTCTATAAAGTCATGAGTTAAAAAAATAACAGTGATAAGATTCACATTGATTGACCATCTCCATTCACCTCAAAAACAAAAATATGCACCAAGATATACAAATTCACTATTTGTGGGATGACATGAAGAAATGATTAACTGAGTATACATAAATGTTAATGGTTTTTTATAAAGTGAAGGCCGAAGATTGATGATCTATCTGATCAACATCGAGGAGCCTGTGTGTTCTAAAAGATTGAATTGAGATATGGTTATCATTAGTTGCACATTAGACCATTAGATATACCTCTTACAGACATTCAGAGCAGGTATGGTCTATACGATTATGTGTTATCCCATTCGTTCTCACGAACACACCAGTTGTTTTCATGAGTCTAATGAACCGAGTGTTCCATCCATACGTGGATTATTTTGTGTTAGTATTTTGGGATGATTACATGGTGTACACTCAAACATGACACGACCATGATACCCATATTGATATCAATGTGAGTACACTAAGAGAGCAGCAGTAATATTATAAACTCTCAAAACTAAACTTTTGGATGTACCAAATGCACATCGTGGGTCATGTTATCTCCAATACAAGAGTGTCAGTAGTCGCAGAGAGTGTGAGAACAATCATTTCCCAGGAGTTTCCAAAGAACTTTTTTGAGGTACAAAGTATTCTAGGGCTGGATGGTTTCTACAGACATTTCATAAATGACTTTTCATGCTTAGCAGTGCCACTAACGGGCCTGACTAAGAATGGGGAAATGTACCTATGGACCAATTATTATGAGTCCATATTTCAGGAGCTAAAATGGTGGTTGACTTCTGCACCGATACTTGTTTTTCTAGAATATTGAATTATCTGTACTATTTTTTAAACATTAGGTATAGGGCTGGGGGTTGTAGTTATACATGGGAAAGGATCCATTGTGTATAGGTCTCAGAAGATGAGGACCAATGAGAGAAATTACCCGACGCATGATCTTGAGTTGGATGCAGTTCTTCATGCTTACCGTTGTTGGAGACATTACCTATTGGGAGAGAATTTTGTTTTTTCACTAACAAAAAAAGTCTCCAGTATATACTCACTTCTTATGATCTGAATTTGAGGTAGAAAAGGTGGGTTGAGTACCTTCAGTCTTTTATCATTGAGTATTCCCACATGATTGGGAAAGCAACACTATGGCTAATGCACTAAGAAGGATGAAAAAAATTCATGAAGTTTGGGTGCCTGTAGTGAGTGACAGCTTATGAATATGTTATCCAAGATGCATTTGGAATTTCACAACAAATAGGGGAAGAAGTTTCTTTCTTCTGTAACTGTTATTTATACTTTTCTTTATTTTGTGAGAATGAGGAAACTATCAAATTCAGAAAGCCTAGTACTATGAGAGTGTGTGTCAGGAGAGGACCCTATTCTAGGATAGACTATAGGCCTGGATGGGATCTTGCGTTTTCATAGGCGCATATGGGTGTTAGCAGAAATATGTGAGGAGCTGATGCAAGACCTTCACTCCTTATTTTGGGCAGTTCATCTTGGTGTCACGAAGATGTATTGTGATCAACACTGTCAGTATTGGTGGCCAGGTATGAAGAGAGATTTTTCTGGGTTTTTAATGAGGTGTAACACCTTCCATGAGGTGAGGGTAGAGAATTAGTGACCAGTAGAGCTTTTACAATAGTTACACATTGCCGAGTGGAAGGGGAAATATGTCGCGGTGGATTTCGTGATTGGTTTTCTGAGGTCACCTTGAGGGAATAATTATTTTTGGGTTTTCATTGACAGACTCCTGAATATTCCTCACTTCATACCAATCAAGGTGACCATCAGTGCTGACAAGTTGGGGAAGATGTAAATATGAGTGATTGTATGTATACATGTATTTCCACACTCCATTGTTTTAGAAAGAGACGTATGTTTTACTTCTCGGGTCTGGCAGGGGCTATCGAATGATTTCGATAAAAAGGTACTTCTGAGTACAACATACCATTCCCATTCAGATGGTAAATTGGATCATATGATTCAGGTTCTAGAGGACATGCTTTTAGCATGCATATAGATTTTGGTGGTTATTGGGAGATTCCCATAACTCTTTTCGCGTTTTCCTACAATAATAGTTTTCAAGGAACAATTCAAATGGCACCTTATGAGGCTTTGTACGGTTGTCCATGCTGATCACCCTTATGATGGATAGAGGCAGGAGAGGCTTCATTTCTGGGACCTCATCTTGTTCAGGAGGCCATAGAATAGAGATAGTTGATTCGAAAGAGGATGTCTACTATACAATCATGACACAAGTCTTATGCTAATCGACAGAGATGACCACTAAATTTTGAGGCCAGAGATCATATTTTCCTGCATGTCACCTTGAGTTTGGGACACAAGTGGATTAGGAGACATGGAAAGCTTTCACCGAGATATGTTTGGAAGTTTGATTTTTTGGGGATAGTCGTACGAGTTTCCTATAGGTTGTAGTTACCTCAGAGGTACCGGGCTGTGCACGACGTTTTCCATGTTACTTATTACATGTGTTACTTCTTAGACCTGTCTCAATTCCATTAACTAGAGGAGGTTGAGTTTGATGTAGACACAACATTGGAAGATCATCGAATATGGATTTTTTATTTTAGTGCAAAGGTTCTCCATGGCCAGTCTGTTCCTCTGGTGAAAGTGCTATGAAAGCATGGGTGAGTACATGATCAAACTTGGGAGAAGGAGACTAATGTACAATTGTAGTGTCCAGAGTTGAATGCGGATTCTTTTTCAACAGTACCTTCGGAAATTTGGGAATGGATTTTTTAAGGTGGAAGTTTGTAAGAACGCCAATCCTTTTTAAGTATGTATTTCTTTTCTAGTTGTTTAAAAAAAATGGGATTTTTTGTAAATTTCAAGAGCACACGTTGTGTACTTATAAGTAAACACCATGTACTCGGTTTCCATGGGTGACCATATACTGGCCATTTAACGGCTGAGTACATGGACGTGTGGGGTGACTTGGAGGTGGCCTAAAGCAGGGCTCGGTAAAGGCATGTACACACCATGTACCCTAAGAAAACACACTATGTACTTTCTTTTTATTTCATTAAATGGACCGAGGTCACCTCTAATCGAAAGAACATACATCATCTCCATTTCTTCTTTCTATGAGTGACTGTACGAAATGATTCTTCTCCGATCTGCCAACTCGCGATATATTCTCATAATCAACCGTCGTCGATTGCGTTGGAATGACCACTTTAAGGTATTTCTTCTTCTAGATCCTCATTGTCTATTTTGTCCTCATTTTTGAGAAATTATTTGTTGAATGTTTTAGATGGTTTTTTATATCTATCTGTTCTTATTCCAATAAAAGGATTGGATTCAAATATATCGGTTCTACATTGCCAATGTATGTGGGTTATGCCTTTACGTAGTTAGTCTTTGAGTTATATGTGAAAACGTTCCCAGTACCCTCATTCAGGGTATTGTGTGTTTAGGGATTTTAAACCTCTTATTGTCATATATGATTTATAGGCTTGAATATTGGATATTGATTGCGTATAGAGTTAATTTCAATTCTATGGATATATTGTCCCATGCTTCTTTGATTTTAACAGTTTGGTTTATTTTTTCCTACTAGGACATTTTTTCCATTACTTATGATGATAGGATAGAGCAATTATTTATCTGATATTTTGTGATATACCTTGTTGATAATTAACCAAGTAGTAAATTGAAGTTTATATTAGATTCTATTAACCATTTGCGTATGATTTATTTACATGGGGCTACAGGAACTTGGTGTTGTGAGACCATAGTGGAAATTGATGTCGTGGGCTTTACTGGAGTGTCTATTATAATTATCACGCAACGAGACCATAAGTGGGATTGATGTTGAGTGCTAACTCAGAGTTTCTATAGTTCTATAATGAGACCCCATGAGGAATTGACGTTGAGTTCTTCCTTATAGTGTCTATAGTTTACCACTATAAGACTATAGGGGGGATTGACAGTTAGTGCATTCTCAGAGATTCAATGATTATACGAGACTATAGGGGGAATTTACGGTGACTGATTTCTCATAGAGTCATTACTATATCCTTATTGTTGGATAAACTCTATGGGATTGTCTTTGAGAACATTCCCAAAGGGTTTCTTGAATTTTTTAATTGGTTGGTTAAATAGTTAAATGTAAATGATTGAAATTGAAACTGTAAGACTGTTTAATTTTAACCACTTCCTTTTTTATTCCTTCATTTTCATATTTCCTACCATATATATAAACTGACTATTAGGGACATATCAATGAGTGGTTACCTACATGGATTCATCTCATTCCCTGTTCGGGTTAGGCTTTTGGTCCCAAAAAAATTATATTGTTGTAGGTATAGGTAAGGGTAAGATCCCTTCTACTTCAGGTACATGATTGTCAGGGAGCTTGAGAGCATGGGACCAAGATAAGTCTTGTGATGCTACTGGTGTTTATTTTTTTTCTTTTTCACATTGGATTAGTACTATATTCAAGAATTTTTACTTTTTTGGATGCTTTCGTAGACATATGTGACATTCATCACATATATATGTTCTCTAGTTGTTTATAAATTTCAGTCTTTAGTTGTTTGCATATTATGTGGTATTATTACTTCCACTATTTCATATTATTGTAATTCTACTATGTTATTTGTCCAATGAGGGAATAGTTCTCCCACTATCACACCCATGGCCCAAGATTATAGTCTAAATCCTCTGGAATTTGTGGAAATTCACTTGAGTCCATGTGACCAACCATGTACGGGGCACCTCTGGGCGACACCTGGAACCGGTACATTACAGGCGAGATGAGGTCGATGCAGTGAATGCTCCTCGAGTAGTGGAGGAAGAGAAAGGGGTGATCCCATGGGATAGGTAGGAGTAGTTCTAGGATAACTTTTCTCATTTTATGAAGATGATGGAACGAGACCAAGGTCGGGTTCCACCGAACATGGTTGAGATAACTAGTGATTTCCAGCTGCAGTTCTCTCCGACATTGACCAGAGAGGGTCGTTCAAATGCATCAAAGTTTTTGATTGATTCCATCAAAACTATTATATTCCATCTATAGAATCTTATCGGTATGTGATTCATGTTAGAGGCTTATATGCTTATGGAAAAAGAAAAACATTGGTTGGACATTATGTATCCCATAGAGAAGGCTGAGGGGATGATGTTGAAATATTTTCAAGTGAATTTTCTTGAACACTTATATCAAAAAACCTTGATGAAAGATAAAGTGACATATTTTATGTGGTTGAATCAGGGGAAAATGTTGTTGATTGACTATTCTATTCATTTCACCAATTTGATATGTTTCATTCCGATGTTGACGATATATTAGGCAGATGTGGCGCAACACTTCTAGGATCAGTGGAGACATGATATTATATGTTATGTGAATATATTTTGACTAAAAAGGTTTTATAAAGTGGTTTATGAATCCCTTATACCAGGAGGAATTCTGAACGGATATTTGGGTGGTGAACATGTGGTGCTGGCTAGGCGAGCAAGTGGTGCGACTTTTGAATGTAGGAGGTGCCACTTTGGAAACTTCCAGAGAGGGGGAAGTATGTAGAATAGTCAGAAAAGATGGCCATCTTCTAATAATGGTGATTGAGTATTCTATTTTTAGTGTGGTAGGCTGGGGAACAAGCGTGACCAGTGTCCCCACCCACCGGTTGAGTTCCAAGTGTGCGGCAGACTTTCCCACATACAGAGATTCTATAGGAACATGTGGTAGTCAGGGAATGAAGGAGGTCAGAAAGCGATGTTTAGTGTAAAAAGGGGGTGGGTTACCCAACATCATGTAGGTAGTTAGAGATCCAAGGGCTATACTAGTAGGGTTAGTTGACGTTGAACTCTGGGGTGAGATCACCCATACCAACAGAGAAGTGCAGTGTAGGGTACTCATGCTGGATTCTAGGGTAAACGGATTTGATATCTCTATGTAGTTCAGGAAACACCTGAAGGTGCTAAGGCAGGACCATCTACTTTTTGATGTAGTATTCTTGTATCTTCCATGTTTTCTAGTTCATTATTCGACATAGGTGTGACACATTCCATTATTTCTACTCTGTTTGTAGTCGTGTTGGGATTAACCGTAGAGACAGTATGTGGGGTAATATGGCTTGATACTCCACTAGGAGTCCGAGTTGGGGACATCAGGAAGTATAAGGTTTTTTCTCTAGTGGTTTTTGGGTTTCATTTTTAGTGGGATCTATATTTCCTAGATATGTCATGTTTTGACATAATATTGGGAATGGTTTGGTCATTGATATATTAATCCCATATCAAATTTCATTGACATCGGGTATCATTGGCATCTATCGATGGTAGAACTCATGTCCTTCGTGGTGAGTGGGATACTCAGATGGTCTGTGCATGGCCTCTACACCATCAAATGGGTGAGATCATATCCCAAGTGTCAATACTAATGATCTATGATTAGGACATAGGACAACCATTCTCCCCTTTTGTTGTGGACCAATTTCAGGATGTGCTTCATGGGGACTTCTCAGGGTTACCACCTAAAAGAGATGTTGCTTTTTCGATGGAATTATGGCCTCGAATGGAGCCAGTTTCCATTCCACCTTGTATAATGGTGCCGACAGATCTATATGAACAGAAGGTCCCGTTATAGGAATTAGAGTGTAAGGGGTTTAAATCTCCTATTACTTCATCTTAGGGGTCTCCTATGTTTTTTTCTAAGAAGTATGATGTATCCCTAAGGCTAGGTGTCGATTATAGGAAGCTGAACCAGATAAACGTTATAAATAGAAACCCTCTCTCTAAAATTGATGACCTATTTGAACAGCTTATAGTGACATAGTGTTTTCCAATATTGAGTTGATATAGGGATACCATCAGTTGAGGGTGAGACATTCTGACAGACCCCTAACATCTTTCCGAAGCAGGTATGGGTTGTATGAAATCCTGGTAATGTTTATTGTTTTGAATAATTCACTGACTGTGTTTAGGGCCTTGAAAAACTGGATATTACACCGGAATCTAGATTAGTTTTTATTTTTTTCATTGATGACATCTTTTTGTACTTTATAACTCATGAATATCATGCCAAAAATTTTGACATCATCTTGAGTACACTAATAGATCATGGTCATTACACCATTCTATCAAAATGTTAGTTTTGGATTGATGAGGTGCACTTTTTTCGACATATCATATCTGAGTGAAGCATGTAGGTGGATCCAGAAAAGATGTAAGGTTAGGTGTCTGGTGAATAACCCAGGAACGTCACTAATATGCCGAGTTTTATGGGTTTTGTCAGTTATTATAGAAGGTTTATTAAAGATTTCTCTCATTTGTCAGTGTTGGACGCAATCCTAACCAAGAAGGGGGTTATGTTCTATTGGTCAGAGGCTTGTGATAATTCTTTCCATGATATGAATTTAAAGTTGACTACTACACATATTTTGATCTTACCCAAACTCGGAAATAAGTATACCTTATTCTACAATGTGTCGTGTGTTGGACATGGCGAAGTGATGATGTAGGATGATTGGGTTGTAGCATATAGGTCGAGGTATTTGAGGCCACATGAATGAAATTATTCTACTCATGACTTGTAACTAGCTATTGTGGTTCATTCCTTAAAGTGATGGAGGAATTTTTTCATGGGAGAAACCATTATGGTATTTACTGACCAAAAAAGTCTCAAATAAATCTTCTCTTAGAATGATTTGAATCTTCAATTGCGATGGTGGGTCAAGTACTCGAAGTCCTTTGATTTTGAATTGGTTTAGACACAAGGAAAAGGGAATAGTGTCGCTGACGCTCTGAGTCAAAAGAATCAGAATCAAGTGGTTCATGAATCTACTTCAGAGTGGGTGATGATGCTCTTGTCTTCGGAGATGTATTTGGAGGTACAGGATGGGAATATGTAGATGCATATTTCCTCTATAGCAGTTGAGTATGCACTATTTATATGAGTTAAATAGAGCCAGTTGGTAGATCTAGAGTGTATGGTTTTGAAGGAATGTCATAAAGGTGGCGAGTCACCTTCTGGTTGGAGCATCCACACTGATGAAGTTTCTTATATTCATGGTTGTGGTGTGGTGCCAGTAGATGTACCGAAATAGTTAATGATCTATTTCCAGACGATGAGTGGGCAGTTCATCCAGGAATGACTAAGATTTATCGTGATCTACATAGGCAGTTCTCGTGGCCGAGAATGAAGAAGAATGTGGAATGTTTTAGGGAACGATGCCTTACCTATCAGCAGGTAAAGGCTGAACACCAGCACCTAGGTGGGTTGTCGTGATCATTTTTTATTCTAGAGTTGATGTGGAATGACTTCAATATGTAATTATAAATGGGTCTTATGAGGAAGCCTTAGAAGAATGATACCAATTGATTTGTTGTAGTTTGGCTGACCGAGGTGGCCCATTTCTTGCAAATTCAGGAAATTTATATGGTTGACCAGTTAGGGGAGTTGTATGTTCCAGAAATAGTATATATTCATGGTGTGCTGATAACTATAGTATAAGATCCGGATATATGATTAACCTCATGATTCTAGAAGGGACTATAGAAGGCACTTTTACCAAGATATTTCTTAGTATGCCTTACACCCATAGACTGATGGGTAGTCAGAGCATACAATTATTGTATTAGAAGACATTTTGAGAGCATGTGTTCTGGATTTTAGTGGTTCATGGGAAAATAACTTGTCACTAGTTCAGTTTTCGTATAATAATAGTTTTAAGGCTATAATCCAGATAGATACATTTGATGATATTTATGGGAGACAGTGTAGATCACTACTGTGTTGGTTAGAGGCCGGAGAGCCTGAGCTATTAGGGCTGATTCATGTGCAGGAGATATCAATGAAGGGTTGTTTAATTGAAAAGCATACGAAAATAGATCATAGTAGGAAGAATTCATATTCATATCATTTTCAGAGTCCTATTAAGACTGTGGTGGGTGTTGTTGTGTTTCCTTGTGTGTTGTCAAGGTTTGGCCACCGTCGAATTCAAAAGTGTGGAAAGTTGGCACCTAGATATGTGTGGACATTTGAGATTATAGATAGATTCGGACCTGTGTCTTACTGATTGGCTCTTCCACAATGGTATAGTGGTATGCATGGAACTTTTCAAGTTCCACAACTCTGATAGTATCACCCAGATCAATCTATTGTGATAAATGCTGATGATGTTGATCTTGAGGCTAATGAGACCTTTGAGGAGCACTTAGTTCATATTGTGGATCATAGTGACAATGTTTTTTGGAGTAAGATTGTTCCCATGCTATGTGTTCTATGGCATCATGGAAATTTTACGGAGGGAACATGGGTGCAGGAATCAGGTATGTGTGTCTAGTGGTCCAATATTTTTCCATTAGAAACTCATGATGCTCGGGAAGAGCAGATCGTGGATGAGATATTATAAGGTAGGGATGTTGAAAGATCGTGGATTTCTTTTTATGGTATGTTTTATTTATGTTAATGTTTAGGACCATTATTTTGGTCAACTATGATCTTTACAAGGTCATGTAGGAGGCTCAGGGGGGTTCTAGGGTGTTTGGAAATGAAAAATAGGGAAAATGAGTTTTTGTGCTAGCTACATGGTATGTGCATGGTTATTGCTAACCGTACGGGTAACCTAGGTAAACCGTGCTACGGGAATGTTTTCAGACAGTCTCCACTACATAGTTTATGCATAGTTTATAAAATTCTGCAAGTAAACCATGCATAAGGGGGTATTTTGGCATAGAAGCATCTGGAGAGTTTGCGTACAGTTTGGTAAAATGTGCGGGAAAACGGTGCGACCAAAAAACATGTAAATAATTAAAAATTACACTCCTTGATTTTATAACCCATTATGTATTTTCCTCCCCCACATCCTTTACTACCCTAAAAACTATCCCAGGGGACCAATAGTTTCCATGGATCAATATCATTAGATTCATGTCTATTTGGAGTGTCGTTGGGTGCGAACTGAAGATCCGAGTAAGGATAATCTCCCTCATGCATTCCTTTTTAGTTTAGGGTTTCTAATTCTTTTACCTGTTTATCTGAATCTCTCAAACCCTACCGTTTTATAAATTTAAGTGTAAATATTCAAGGGTAGTTTGAATTGATATTTATGGCTTCGTTTGGGAGTGTTTTTTCTATATAATTCGTGGTATGTTCTATGAAAAATTATATCCCTTTGATTTTGTGTATATTTGTATATGTAGGGTTTTTGTTATGTCCTTATTGTGAAGAGTTCTTGATGACCTTGACATGATGTTATGTTCTGTTTTCTAGATGTATAATTTAACCCCTCTTGATCCCCATGGAATGCAAGGATGATGAATTGACCGAATTAGGGCCTCCCGAGGGGCGTATAGATATTTCCTAGGACATAAAGTTAGCTATGTAAGTGTAATCCATTGTTAAAGAACGTAGAGCCCTTGAAAATTATTTTAATATTATTAAATGGATTGCAATTGGTGTCTATTAATTCACCTAGGTTGGGTAATTAACCAAGAGGATGTTTTTTTGGAACAAAAAAGGGTTAAATTGATCAATTGGAATATGCTAGGGATTAACTTTATAACTGAATATGCATGGTGAGGTAGGTATGGAAAATGGGGATGGTGACAAAGGGGATAAGTAATATGAACAATTAAAGTGTTAATGGATTGTGGGAAAATTTAAATTTAAATTTATTGAGATTATTGTGATGATTGCAAATTATTTTGTCTATGTTGTTGTGATATGGTGTTTTTTGGTGAATGATAAATAAGAATGTAAATGTGGCCTGGGTGAGTGGGGTATTGACTTGAGGATCTATGCCCATAGGTTGTGTTGGGACATGTTTCTAGCTCCTCCCCTAAATACATGGTTTTGGTAAGGGGACGTAGTTATATTCCCCTAACGGTTGCATTCCACCTAGACTGAGGTTTCGATGCAAGGATATTGGGAATTATAATATTATGATGCCTAGTGAGATAGTGATTGATTGTATTTCCATATGAGGAATATGAAAAATTATGTTGAACACATAAAAAGGGGATATTGAATAATAAAATTCCTATTTAGTGAACCTAGATTCATTGGTAGTATAAATAAAATGAACATATAGTAGAATAATATATTAAACTATTTACCATAACATGCCTTTATTTTTAATTTTCATGCACTATATAACATGATAGATATTTTGTAGACATAGTTGGTGGTGCCCTACTGAGTAATACTCACACCCTGTTCTGGCCATTGTTGTGTACACAAGAAAATATCATACTTGCATGTCATGACATGGGAAAGTTCTCTATTATTGGGAGATGAGTTGGACATGGGACATGATTGGGTGGGGTTAAAGACATGGAGTCTAGACCATTTGTGGGAATCAACAATTTTCTTTCTTTTGGGTTTTGATCCCTTAACATTGTAGCATGACATGTCATATTTATTGTTGTTTTGACTGTACCCATTATTGGGATTTGGTTATTATGCATGTCACATATTTTTGTCTTATGTTTCCTCAATTTCAATTATTATCCACCATGAATCACTCTAGAATTGATGGTATAGTCTTCCCAGATGACCTATTAGACCCTCGCTACTAGTCGGCAACCTCCAGCGTACGTAGTGGTGCGCTTGAGGCCATGTAACTTCCTGGCTTGGGGAACCTGTTTAGTGGCACCTGGGTTAGGGACGTTATAATGGATCAAAAGAAAATGAAGACCATCCACCTCTCCCTTGGTAGAAGATTCTGAAACATGGACCTACTAGTCCCTAAATAAAATTCAAATATCCTAAAAAATTAGAAGATCGTAACAACTGGATAAAACTGAATCGTATGTTTTTGGACATGAAAACAAGGTGATAGAGAGGTCTCAAATTGCCGATGTGAATAAATAGTTTAATGTAGACAGACTCTCCATGATGAGGTGGACTAGATTCGTGAAGATTCTGAGAGGAATCATCAAATGGGATGTGGTGTCCGATAGAAGGGGTGGGGTGCTACCGGTTCTGCCCGAGAGTGTCGTGCGGCGCTGTGAGGGGGTCTAGCCAAGGGCTGCACACTAGGGAGAGGGGGGCCAAGCACTGATGGAGGTTTTTCCACAGGGAAGTATCCAGAGAAGCTGGAGCACGAGGGCTCTGCGAAACTGGTACGCCACGTAAGGAGGAAGAAAATTGGTGCGGGGGGGGGGGGGGGGGTCGTGCACCTCACCTGCAGTTCAGGCCTCCCATATTTTATTTTCTTTACCCCCTAAAATTAATTTAATTAATTGGATGTAATAATTAAATAAATTAATACTCATTTATTTTTTTATTATACACATTAAACACTTATCTAATAAGTTCAAAACACTCTATAAAATTAAAACTTCTTATTCATTTACTATTCTCTTAGTAAACCTCTCATAATAAATTATAAAACTACCTAGATATCATTAAATTAAATTATTTTATTATTTATTTTACTAAATAAACACAATAATAGACATAAAATCATAATTATTATTATTCCAAATTTTATTTATTTAAAACCCAGACCCCCAATTTATTAATGTGTCATTAATATGATAAAAACTCATACCCATAACCCTGAATTTAATTTCCAAACAAATAATAATTATTACCTTCATAAAACTAAAATAATAATAGTCTCATTATTCTTATTTTTAAAACCATTGAAAAACCCAACTCCTCTATTAAATAACAATACTTGATTAAATCTAAAACCCATGATTTAATTAAAAAATAATAATAATAATAACTTTCATAAAACTAAAATAATAATAGTATCATTATTATTATTTCTAAAACCATTGATAAACCAACACATATATTTAATAACAATACTTCATTAAATCTCGGACACCTCATTTAATTAATTGTTTCATTGAGAAGTTCAAAATACAAATTAAATTCTTTTAACATTTATTTAAATAAATAAATACTATAATAATAAAAAATAACATAAATATTATTATTATTCCAACTGTCATTTAATTAAAACCCAATACCCCAATTTATTAAAATGTCATTAATATGATATTAATGATAAAAAATCCAACCCATATCCTACATTTAATAATAAATGATTCTTTAATAATTCTGAAACTCTTCATTAAATTAAAATAGTTCTTCGATAAACCCTAAAGCCAAATTAATTTTTTCAACCATCATTTACTTAAATCGTTATCATTTATTTAATTAAAAACCCATAATAATATTTATAATAACTCAATTATTATTATTATTAAAACTTTATTTTAATTAATAACACTATATCATATAATCATATTTAATTAAATTAAATAACTTATTAAGAAGGGTAAACTGTATGGTTCAGTCCGCAACTGTGCGCTGCCTATGATGATCCATTAATGTGAACATTTCCATATCTGGTGCTCCCAAGACTTATTGGGAAACCTTCTAAAATTATTGAATAATTACAGAAGTCCAAAAATGACACCCCAAGGTGTTCAAACACTATGAATAATATTGTACAGCTGAGTTTAAAAAAATGAATGTTGGATAGACATAATTTTTTTTGAAACCCATCATATTTTAACCTAGTTAAAAAACACAAGATTTTATAATCTACCCACCTTAAAAACTTCTCATCCCTAAGAACCATTAGAAACCATTACTAAAATAAATGACCAAATAAGGTCATTTAATCTTGTTAGAACTGGCGTGTTGCATTCCCAACGTCAAAAAAAAATCATTAACACTTCTCAAGCCTTATGGCTAGGTCTTTAATAACAGTTCCGAATATCAAATTATATCTTAAACATCGAAACAAAGATTATATCTGAGGGCCTTACAGGGACATCATCAATGAAAATGGTTGAATGTCGATTAACTAATAGAATAGGTTGCACATGCTTCCCTTGAATGACGTCACAGACCCAAAACCAACATTTTCCCTTCATCTGATGATGTGCCTTTAAAACTATTCAAAAACCATATTCATGTATTACGATGTTGTTACTCATCCTATGGTGAAATTACCAAGTCAAGATATCAAGAGGATATTTGAAAAAAACAATCGTCCCTCAACAGGAATATAGAAGTATCCTAAAGAAACCAAAAATTCCACATACTACCCAGACAACAGCTACTTAACAATCCCAACTACATTTAAAATGTAGTGAGGCATAATACAACACTATCTCAGTGCCTCCCTAACATTTCCAAGATAAGAGACATGCACGTTGTATTTAGAGTATCAAACTAAGATAAAATAGATGTCATTAAAAATATCATTTGAATAACTACAGGACGTCATTTTTCAAAATTATCGACACCACCTTACAAAAAATTTACCAAAATTTATTCGACACTACCCAAATCAGGATTGTCCACAACGTCAGAATAAAATATAAACCACTCACCAGCACCTATCGCCATTCCATAACAACTGAGTACCAAGAATTCAACCTGAGTAGTGGGATGAACTATCCTTAATGGCCTTGAACATTCCAAGGATAATACCAATAGTAGGATAGCCCCATAAAAAACATAAACTTTGATGCTCTCACTTTTTTATGACAAACAAAAAAACGATAGGTTCAAAAGCCCCCATTTTAGACATCATAATTATTTCATTTCGACATTTTTCTCATTTGAAGAAAAATACAACAAACATAAAAGTAAATTTTCTCAACATGAAACTTTGTTTTCAAAACAACGTTGTTTCTAATGCTTTTTACGGGGTGCGCGAATCTGTCAAGAAGTGGACGCATGGCTGTTACCCTGCATTCCCGCTTTCCAAAGGTGGGTGGAATCCACTCATTATTGAAGGACGTCTGCTCCTTAATCGAAATGGAATGATGGGATTTCGGTTCTTGCATCCTTGGAATCCTCCTCGGAGCTTTTCACCTAGTCTGGTTCTCCATCATAGATTGAAGATGTAGTTCATGAGTCTCTTCCCGGTTCCATATCTGCATGGACAATAGTTAATTATGCCGCTTCAGTCAGGACTATCCAAGGGTTCCAGTCAGGGTAGAAACCATAGGTTATGAGAGTAGTCATGTTGGGGTATCATTGGTCCGTCTTGACGCTAGGGATTGGCATGTATGTCTTATGTCCTTTATTATAGGGAATCTCGAGGGCTCAGAAGCCCGATTTTTCCCACATAGAACGCGGGGAATAATATTTCATAGGCACGTATCTGAGGTTTAACTCAGCTTCCCATGTTTAACATAGGGTATGCTACAAGTTTAACGTCCCTCGGAGAGGGATCCGACTGATCGGAACACTAGCTAGAGTGAATCAGATTGAGGAACCCCTGGATGGAACACCAATGTTGGGGCCATCACGTGGGTGGCTTCTAGAATGTTGTGGAGGGAATGGGGAATGAAGTCGCATGACCCCATCAGGATGTGGCGTCCCGGGTAATAATCAGGATGGATAATGGTCTTGGGCATGAGCCTCGAAGAGGATTCCTATGTATCCCCATAGAAGGGAATCAATGTCCACATAGTTCCAAGGAATGATGGGACACCTCAGGAGGCGACTTGTGAGAATGGACGCGTGAATGGGACCCAGAGGAAGTGGAACATCTGGGATAGCGCAAGAGCTTCCTGAGACACATAGGCTCGAGGGAGAGATCAGAAAGAGTCATGGGTGTCGGGGTTGAACCTCGTGGAGTCTTCCTATGTATCCCCATGGCAGGGAATCAATGTAAACGTAGTTCGGGATGGATTGGGCTTACACTCTGAGGCGGCCCAAGGTGGTGGGGCTTGAAACTCGTGGAGGCTTCCTACGTACCATACCTTAGCATGGATCAAATTCCCCGTATTTCAGGTGGATATGGGCTTACACTCTTAGGCTTCCCAAGGTGTTGGGGCTTGAACCTCATGGAGGCTTTCTACGTACCATGCTTTAGCACATATCAAGTTACCCATAGTTCGGGTGGATCGACACTTACACTCTAAGGCGGCCCATGGTATTGGGGCATGAACCTCGTAGAGTCTATATACATACCATGCCTTAGCACAGATCAAAATCCTCGAAGTTCGAGTGGATTTGGGCTTACACTCTTAGGCGGCCCAAGGTGTTGGGGCTTCAACCTCGTGGAGGCTTCCTACGTACCATGCCCTAGCCCGGATCAATGTCCCCGTAGTTCGGGTGGATCGGGGCTTACACTCTGAGGCAGCCCAAGGTGTTGGGGCTTGAACCTCGTGGATGCTTCCTACGTACCATGCCTTAGCACAGATCAAAGTCCCTGTAGTTCGGGTGTATTGGGGCTTACACTCTGAGGCGGACCATGGTTTTTCATGGTAAGCTCTCACTCTAAGCTCACGGGAGTCATTGTTGGTGGGAGAAACAAGAGATAGCAGAGACCTGATGATCATGTCGCAAAAGGGTACGTCCATGGGAATTGAAGAGGGGATTACGCGTTGAGCGGCCCATGTTATTGGGACGTACTCCAGGATGGAGGCCTATGGGTGACAAAGCGCAGTGGGAGAGTGATTTAGAACCCTGGAAGTGATTAGGAACTCCATTCCCTATCATGCCCTCTATAGGCCTTTTCACCAAGGATGTGAGGAGGAGCAGGGGTGCTGCCTCCTTTAAGGAAAGCTTGGGGCTTACACCAAGTTGTATTTCCTTCCCCATGGAAAAATTCCACTCTGATAAGGAGGATATCATCCATGTGATTAGTGATACCATCCCCATGGATAAGAGTCGGCATGGAGAATTTCCAGGGTGGGGGGACCCTTTGTGCGAGGAATGGGTCCAGGTCACAATTTAACATCATGTGCGGAGGACGAAGTGCTTGGTAGTTTAACGGCCTATAGCTTGGACGAGGTGGGTTCACTCCACACCCCTAGAAATTACATAACCGGTACCCCCTTCCCCTTACAGGAGGGAAGGCATCGACATGGCCATAGTGAGGGGGTGTCATGGTGCAAACCATCGAGGGGTCCACGTTAGCGTGGCTATGAAAAGAAGCAATAGATGTTAGTGTGGATATGTGAAGAAGGATGAGGCGAAGCAAAGAAATGTAAAGATTTTCTGAGGGACTTTGAAGTTACTTCATACAAGCCTAGAAGGTCATACAGGAAAATCATGTATGATGCGGATGATTGGGGTGCACAAGTCACCTGCAAATGGCACCCGGAAGAAGGGAAACGGGTGCTCATGCAAGGGGGCTTCCGAGGAGCCCCGAGGTGAAGGGCCCCAGGAGATTGCACACATCCTTGGAGGTTTGCACAAAATAAAGGGTCCCGGCAGGAAATTATTGATGCTTGCATGAAATAGGGGGCTAAGGTCTTCTGTGCGACTCGAAGGGATTGCACGCAAGGGAAGGGATTGCGTGAAAAGGAAGGGGTGTGCACACAAAGTAAGGGGTGTGCACACAAAGGAAGGATTGTGTGAAACTTGGCCAGATTGGGCTCCAAGGAAGAGATTGTGTGAAAGGGGTGGACCCTGAAGGGGTTTGTAGTTTAGGCTATTCCAAGGGGATCTCGCGTGAAGGCAGACCCTGGGGCAACTCGGAGCGAAAAATAATCATACCTAAAGGCAATATTGTGAGAGAACGGAAGATAAATTTCATGCATGAGAGATGGTTCAAATTATTCAGCCCCAAAAAGGAAGAGGGTATCCTTTTATTTATAGGCATCCAGTGGTGCCGAATTCAGGGCTGTGCAAAATAATTGCGCGACAGAGGTGGCGGCCCGAAATATCAACCGTGCGGGGCGCGAGCACGATATTATTTCACGCCCGCACCACGGACTCTTCGCGAATCCTGGTACTTTACACACGACACATATTTGTTCGCACACATCACCATTTTTTCTGCATAACACCTTCGGGCCCCCCGGACCGGGTCTCCGGGTCTGAATATGACTTCAATTTTTCATTTCAAAAAGACTTTCAATACTTAATCACTTTTGGGCTTCTCCACATCCCCCTATAGAATTGGATTGGAAAGGGGTCGCAATGATCAGATTCTGAGGGAAACACCGAAATGCATGGCTCTATGGGTCCCCTGTGTGAAACAATCTATGGTTGCGTGCAAAACATGGCCAGGCGTGGAATCCACTTTATGCATGGGCATGAAACCCAGGCATAGCCTATAAAAGATTCCAAGGGTCCCGTGCTTCTTACAACTTTTCTCATGCGATAAGCTTGAGCTCTCATCTATGAAATTTCTTTTGATCCCGTGTGAAAAATCACTCGGCATCACATAATTTCACTGAGATTTGGAGGCCTTTTATACGCAATCCCAGTTTTCCCACACCATAGCATGATATTTCATGCCACCCTCTGATTTTTCGCCCTGAAACACTTGGTCGGAAGAAGATGGCCGCAAACCAGGTTGATGAGGGGGAATATGCTGCTCGCAGAGCTAAAATGGATCTAAAACCGGATTTTTATGGTGAAAAGAACGTTTTCTCCAATAACTAAACCCTCTTAAAGATGCTAACCCCCACCCAGAAAGAGTACACCTTGGCTGACAACCTGTTGTTGTGGAACATCACCATTCTAGAGGAGGTTCCCCTTCTAGGTTTCGAGGTTTATACACCGCTGTCATGGGTGACCTGTGTAGATGACCTTCTTCAATAAAACATCACCAACAATAGTCATCCTACCATAGATTGTAGGCATATGGATATCTATGTCCTGAATCCTAGTACAATGACCATTGTTGGGGGTGATCCTATTACGGAGAGCTCAAAATCCCTCTACGATAGCACTTTCTGTCAGAGCATCACTAACGAGACCAAAGGATGGATGCAAGTCTGCGGCCTGTGGTCCGGAGAAAACATCACCATAGTGCGGGCCCGAGCATACTGGGTTCTCCATACCTACTACCAATTTGGGGCCGAGCGACGACATATTGGTCTGTTTGAGGTTGTGTGGACATCACAGTTCCATTTCAGCCGGGAACCTGAGCTCGGTCCAGAGCATTTCTCCTGGTGGTCCCCGAATACCAACACATTCCATCTTCACCATGTGGAAGTAGGCATCTGTCTCTGGGAAATCCACTACATCGGGGGTATCCCTTTGGAGGGCCATCAATATGATGAGTTCCTCCCACCGATGAATATATGAGCTAACCGGTCTCAAACCCCCATATTGATGTGGCATCTATTGGATATGGCCAAGGAGAATCTGTGGGTCAAGGACATCCTAAAGGATATCCCAAACAAGGACTGGTTCAGCCTATTCTTGGAGAAGTATCTGGAAGTCAAGATGCCGGGGTGGGGGAAACAGTGTCCAGCTACGTCTTAGAGGAGCAAGAGCAGATCATACTAGAGGATCCTTGAGGCGGGATAATCCCAATCATGAGGCTATAGAAAGAATGAGGTCTGAGACTTGAATTTTTGGTAAGACAAATTCCTCATCACATTCCTGAGTGTATGGCTCTTACCGGTGCGGGACACAAGGAGGGGTGTCTGTATGGAGACTCTGGTGATAGTGTGCATCATGGATTCCAACAAGAGGATCAACCTGGGGGTCCCCATGCTGGCTTGGATATATGCCATATTGGGATGTATCTCGAGAGGGGGATCACCTAGGAGAGCATGTGGCCCATTCTAGATCTTCCTTGTCAAGGTTTCATCTCACCACGGTAAATACATGTTCCCAAATGCCATTAGTCCTTTAGGAAACGGCATGCGACCCTCTCTACTGAACATTTTCGGGGTCATGCTGATGCCACTAAATGAGGAGGGAGTACGGATCAAGATCGGTAACCATGAAAACATAACCTTCATCCCATTCCCCACCCCAACTGGTCAGTTGATAGACGACGGGCAATGCTCACTAATGGAGGAGTACTTCCAGAGCATCATAGGCGGGGTGCTTGTGGCCCAGATTTATGGGAATATTTTCTGCAAGCCTTACGTGCCGTCCAAGTTCACCAGGAAGTTAGGATTCCTCCAAAGAATGCTGAAGAGTGTGTTCAAAGACCTCTGGGTGGAGAGGCATCCCTACTTTCTTCATCATCTTTGGATGATGGTCACGACTTACGGATCTTGCGACATCGTCACATTTCCTCCCACCGGCGTCGACGTTGGCCTCTTGACTGAGTATTCAAAACATTGGACAATATCATACCCATAGGGGATTTTGTAGAAGCGATTTCAGAAGATCAAAGTTGCCAGTGCGGAACCTCAATGATGAGAGAGCAGGTAGGGTGCCGCTAGAAGAGGACCAGAAGTGCCTCAGGCGATGGGGCACGCACAGGCTGGAACCTCAGTAGCGGGGGTGTCACAAGGTGTGGCATCACCCTCATATCGTAGTGGGGGAGGGTCCCATGAAGCGTCCCGAGAACATCCTGTGAATAAAATAAGATACCTTCTTAAACTTTCCCAGGACGCAATCTTTCCTTCGCTATGGTTGGCTTGGATAACCCTACGGCAGTCAATGAGTACTGAATCCCTCTAGCAGAAGATAGTGAGGAACTGGATCTAGTTTCTAGAAGTCAATCATGTTTGGGTCGCCGACAGAGAGAACTTCTACAGACGACATGCATATCTAATTTCCATGGACACGTACACACATCAACGGGGTTGGTGTGCGGAGCCACCTCTAGTGGTGAAGGTTCTGCTCAGCCAAGAGCATGATCAGTAAAGGATGCCGCCGGGGGAAGATGACAGTGATGAGTCTGAGGGAGGCGAGGTTTGAGAGGTGGAAGAAGGAGAAGGGGAAGGTGAAGGAGAGCAGGATCCCAAAGGTGAAGGGTCTCAGGGGGAATCCTAGCAAGGGAGTCTCTGGGAAAGCAGCGAGATCGTTGACTCTGATATGGATGTAATCGTGCTACTCGAGGTATGCTTGGACCCTTATCTTCTCCTGTATTCTCTTTCCTTTTCATTCATTAACCCAAAAACCGTATCTTACTCAGGAGCACATCGGCACTGATCAAGCGTCTCCAGCTGAAGGAGGGTAGGAAGCCTCAACAGGGAAAGGCGAGGTACCAAATCCCATTATTAAATTGACAATTGATGAGGGATCCCCGACCACGATAGCTCTTGTTTTGTCCAGAGCTCTAGAGGCTAACGCCTTGGGATGTTGTATGTCCCTTGCTTTGATACCGATACACACCATCGAAGAACTCAACAGATTAGGGTGCTACTTGTTTGTATATTGATCAAGGCATTGGAGGCTCATCGGGCTACTGAGCCTGGACCATTCGTGAGCGTGCCAATGGAAAACATACTACCCCACCCAGAACATGCCTTTCAAACCGAGTTGGCTCCAGCAATTGATGAGCAGGTAGCGGCGGACATCGGTGGTGCTGCCTTCAGGGCATGGTCGGAAGTCGACGATAGTGCCACCAAGATCAAGGGGAGAGGTAAAGGTCACCTAGATGCTGAGGAGCCAATTCCCCTGGGAGACATCTTGGAGGAAGACCCTGCCACTGCCCTATTGGTTTTCTTCCCTGTTTATCATCCCACTGTTCCCATTGAAATTGATGATTCAGATTCAGAATTGGACAAGGAGAAACAGATGACGTGACGCGAGGGATGGAAATGCATTCGGATTTTTCTCAGGTAGCCTCATGCAGAATGGAGGAAGCTTATGGGGCCACCCCACACCTGGTTTCGTTTCCTGTGTGCTATAGGGGAATATTCTCAACGCCTTCACCTGACGTTCCGTGATTTCATGGCTGAGAAGATTCAAGAAAGAAGCCGTCGCCCTGACATCATCCGGTTCCAAGAGGATTTGGAGAGAACCCGAGCACTTCTAAGGGTGGCCCAGGATGTCCAACGCCTCAAGGAGTAGGAGAAAGAACAAGATATTTTCATTGCAAACTTAGCTGAGCTCATGGAGCAGTTAAGGGCCCAGCTAGAAGATGTTTTAGATCAACTCGTAGAAGCGAGCCGCCAGATAACCGAGCTCCAGACTGAACAGGCACGGGCATATGCTAGGGTCATCGAGCTGTGCTCCACAACTGCTGATGAAGAAAGGGTCCTGAGGGTACTAGAGATAGTCTTGGAGACCACCAGTGAAAAGGTGATGGAATTGGAGAGATCCATCCAAGAAGACAACCCTTAGGGGCCCTGTTTTGGCCAATCCCATAAACATATTCCGCCTTACTACTTTCTGTTCTCTTAACTATATGTATGGACAAATTTACTTACTTTTCCCTTTTCATAACATAAATGTCACTTTGGTTTAACATGCTCAACCATAATCCTGAGATAAATAACAATCCATCCATAATCTCACATGGGTTGTGGGAAGCAAAGGAGGCTTGTACTATCAATTTGTTTGATTGTGGGAGCACTAACCAAGCATCAGGATTCCAAAATTCGATCCTTAATTCCTGAGGAGAATAGGGAGGTCCAATTAAAGGAATATGACCTTAGACTGATCGATTTATCGTCTTATCAATGTGATTTGGTGCATGAACGGTGCAATGCTAGGGGCATTGGAATCAGTCCAAACATAGGGGAAATGAAAAATTTGAATCATGATATCCAAATTCAGAATAATATAGGAGGGAATGGTATTAAAGGATGACTGTTGACCATGTTCGAAACACAGAATCCCCATGGCTCTCTCCTGAAATGGAGAAAACAAATGAGGGCCGACCGTTGACCATGTTCACAACACATGGTATAAATAAAATATCATCGATCAGTCATCCATAATGTTTGCCCAAGATAGTAGCCAGACCATAGGTCAAGAATCCATACTGTTATGGGGTCCCTCAAAATGTGATCAGTCTTCCGGAACGTTGGCCTTGGACATCAGTAAGACCATAGGATGAGCATCCGTACTATTTGGGGGTCCCTTCAAAAGGGAAAGAGGATGAGGATCCAAAAAACGGGGTACGAAAAGAGTGAAAAGTGTAGTGGTGGTTTGTTCGAATATAATCCAACACTCCCAAGATTACGCCACTGTGGTGGAAGTACATTAGACAGGTTCATTAGTTTGATAATGGATCATCCCTACTTTTAGACATGACCTATCTGGTGAGGGAACCGTCGCTTCCCAATGTCATCATGGGGCATCCTAAACATGCTCAGGGAAAATGCTACAATGACACAACTCCCTAGGGTGCGAGTCAAGCCAAGAGGCTGACGGTGGGTAAAAGGATGGGATTTTTGATTCCTGGGGATGGACACGAGACTAAATGTCCGGTCATTCCTACATATCTCATAATGATGAGAATCAAGCCACACGTAGTTCTGGAAAGGGTCTTAGTTTAAGGTAATAGAACTCGGACCATGGATCGATAAAGAGGGAAGGAGACAAATGGTAAGGTGATTACGAAACCTGACCTAAAAGTGGACATAAGTCTTACTTACCATGTGTTCCCCGGGGAAGTGCTTAGGTCAAGGGAGCGAACACAAAAGTTAAGTTGGGCCCGCGGGGAAGGACTCGGGCGCTCTTACGTATCTCATGAGGATGAGAATCAAGGCATACATATTACTTGGGAGAATGAAAAGGGTGTCATGGAACGGTAAGGTACGAGTGCAAAGGATGAAAGGGGCGTGAAGGTCTAGCCCTTGCACCAAAGGAAGTGCCATTTGATGTATCTTGTTTGTACTTTAAGGTGAGTGGTTTTTCTTTTGTGAAGTGACTGGCCTAGGGTAGAAATTCCTAGCATCTCCACAATAATCAAGCTGTATACAGGTGTTGAAAAATGGTATGGTAAACGACCAATACCCAATGTGATGTCCTCTATGATGAGGTCATCACAATGCAATGCTATTTTTCATTGTGCGACCATAATGATATTATCAAAATTTAGGGACATGTGATTGGAACAGACGACACATTCTAACTTCATATGGCTTGGACATGGGGGAATGTGCATGACACGATAAAACATACCCGATGTGAATGCAGACGAAGTCCATATCAACACTGCGTGCACCTCTAGGAAAAGAGCCTCGGGCCAAAAGGCCAACGAGGGTCTAAGGATAAGGGGCCGGAGAAACTAGCTTCTAGCTGAGCTAGACCTGGAAGCACGATGCCTGGGTGATCCTACATATCCCATGGGGATGAGGATCAATATGCACATAGATCTTAGAGAATTTCCAAACTTATAGTCTTGGTGCTCGGATCGTGGGAGCCCCGAGAGACGTCATATTGCAGCTTTGTCCCCCTGACGTGCAGAGGTGCATTGAGGGATAGTGCCTAAAGTGTCGAGATTTCACCTAGACATGATGGGGTCGAACATAGTGTGAATCATGCAACAAATATTTAAGGGCTTAAGGGACTAGAGTGATGATGAAGGACTACTACTGACTATGTTCGCAACATAACATCCTATCGCATTAGCCTGAAAAAGGGACAAAAAAATGATCCTCGACCGCTAACCATGTTCACAATGCGGGATTTTTATCAATTTGTTGTCTGAAACCCTCGACTGCGTTGACCCATAATGGTAGGAGATCCCATTATTCATAGTATCCCTGCTATTTTTGGGGGTCCCTTTAGGTGTGAAAGGTAACGGGGGCCCAAATGAAGGGGAACATGAAGATTGACAACTTGATGGAAGCTTTCCCCACTTGAATATGACACTCCAGGTACTAGACCAGACTACTCTGAACACTTTGGCAGACCACTGCAAAGGGTCGAGGGGCTCAATTTGGGAGTGGGAAAGAGATGGAGGATTCCTGTAAGAAGGGGGCATTGTGCCAAAAAGATAATGAGAAAAAGGGTGTAACCCTATACCACGCCTATATATCCCCCTCGTGGAGATAGACAAGACAAGGGGCCTAGGTGACTGAGAGATCGGGAGATCTCTAAGTGATAGGGCTGGACCTGAAATATAAATGTTACATCGGTCCTAAGTATCCCATAAGGATGGGAATCAAGACACACATAGTTCTTGAAGATACATTTTAACTTCATGCGAGATGACATGCAGTTTAACATCATGCGGGACCAGCATTCAGTTTAAGGTCATGCTGGACCATAATGAAGTTTATAGTCATAGAGGACCCTAGTCTAGTTTAAGGTCATGGGAGACCGTAAGGGGAAAAAGGGAGGACCAAATGTAGTTTAAGGTCGTGCAAGACCAAATGCAGTTTAATGACGTGCAGGACCATTTAGTATAAGGTCGTGCATGACCATTCAGTTTAAGGTCGTGGATGGTCATTCAGTTTAAGGTCATGGAGGACTGTTCAGTTTAATGTCAGGGAGGAATGTTCAGTTTAAGGATGTGGAGGACCATTCAGTTTAGGGTCGTAGAGGACCTTTCAGTTTAAGGTCGGGGAGGACCGTTCAGTTTATGGTCCAGGAGGCCCGTTCAGATTAATGTCGTGGAGGACCATTCATTTGAATGTTGTGGAGGAAAGTTTTGTTTAAGGTCATGGAGGACCGTTCAGTTTAAGGTCGTGGATGACAATTCAGTTTAAGGTCATGGAGTACCATTTAGTATATGGTCGTGGTGGACCATTCAGTTTAAGGTCATGGAGAATAGATAAGTTTAAGGTCATGAAGGACCAACATGCTTAGGCGAAGTATTAATTGAGGAATTTAGCATTGGTGGGAGGATTTATACACTCACCATCCATGGTCACCAGGGAGTATGATCCATTGGGATAAACCTTATGAACAATGAAAGGTCCTTCCCACCTGGTCTCCAACTCGGGTGGTTTCCAGCCAAGGATTATTGGTGCCTGAAGAGCTGACACCATATCGCCTTGCAGGAAAGAGAGGGGGCCAACCTTATTGTTTAGAGCTCGAGCCATCCTGCTTTGATTCCTTTCTAGCTTATGCAGGGCATGAAGCCTATTCTCCTCTAATGCTTAACATTTAGCTAGATGGTTCTCAACCATTCTATCAGGAACCAGTTGGTCATAGACCGCTGTGCATAATGAGAGAAATTGAATCTCGATGGGCAAGACGACCTTAGATCCGTACACTAGGGAATATAGGGTAACCTGGGTGGAATTATGGGTCATCGTCTGATAATCCCAGAGGGTGTTGAGGATCTTTTCCGGCCAACTATTCTTATTCCGACCAACCATTCTTTGCAGAATGTTACAGAGGGTTTTATTAAACTCCTCAATTTGTCCATTTTCATTCTCGTGATAGCGGGAGGTATGGTTGGAGATAATGTTTTACTTGCTGTACAATTTATTCAGCTCGACTACTCGAATGTTGGTGCCATCATCGATGAGGATAGCGTGAGGTACCCCAAATTTATGGATGATATTGGAACTCAAGTAGTCCAAGAGAGTACGGGCCTTGACTTCCTTGAACAGAATCGCCTCTACGCACATGGAAAAGAAATCTGTAGTGGTCAGAATGAATCAGAATTGCTGAGTTGTTGCTAGTGGGTATGGTCCCATGACATCTAACCCCCAGAAAGAAAAGGGCCAAGAGTACATGGTATTTTGGAGAGGCTCCGGTGGACTATGCACAATGTTAGGATGAACATGGAATGCATGGCACCTTTTGGAGAACTCGATGTAGTCGTGGATCATGGAGGGAAAAAAATACACTAATCCTTGAATCTAGTGAGACAGTTTGGGCCTGGCCTGTTGGGAACCATAAGAACCGGCATGAACCTCATTCAAGACCTGTGGAATCTCGACTGATTGAATGCAACAGAGGAGAACAACACCAAATCCACGTTTATATAGGATCTTCTCAAGCATGGGACCACTTTGGAGAGTAAATTGAAGTGTTCGGCTTCGAATTCGCTCGTGCTCGGCCCGGTCTTACGGGGGATTACCATGTTGGAGGTAATCAACAAAAGGGGCTCTGTAGTCGGGAATTTCATCAACCACTACACTTGAAGAACACAGGGCTCCCGATGTGGAAGCCCCGATGGTAAGATGGATTACCCATTGGCCATCGTCATCTTCTGGGGTGACAGGAGCAATGACCCTCCAATGCACCATGTGGATAATTAAATCATCTGGCACAGGCTCTGCAAGTGATGCTGACAGGCTGGCCAAAGCATCTGCTCGACCGTTCTACGATGGAGGGACATGGATAACCTCTCGCTGAGAAGGGAACGGTTACATTAGCTGGATAGTACATTCTAAAAATGGTATTATATCTAGATTTCTGAAAACATAGTCTCTAGTGACCTACTTGATTACTAAATCAGAATCCTCATTCACATGAAAATGGGGCACGTCGATCTCAAGGGCCAGCTCGAGACTCGTAATGAGGGCCTGATATTATGACTCATTGTTAGTGCAGTCCTCTAACAATAGGAATGAGTATGGTAGGATGGCTTGCACTGGGGTGATAAAAACGATACCCAGGCCTACACTATTGATCCTAGGATCATTGAGCCTCCTACCAGTGGGGATCTGGGAGGCACCATCGAAGTGCATCTACCAACATGAAACGGCCTGATCGACTGAGAGGATTACCTCATCAGGAAAATCTAGATCCGTGGATGGATCCATAGATGCTGGATGGAAAGCCAGAAAGTCCTCCAATTTCTATCCCTTGACGGCCTTCTATGGAACGAACCTGATTTCAAACTGCTAGAGGATCACCGACCACCGTTCTAGTCGTCCAGTCAACATGGGGAGGTTCAGAATATACATCAGCGGGTCCGCTCGAGACACTGACTGTAACTCGTGGTGCTGCAGGTAGTGCCAAAATTTCTATATGGAAAACACGAGTACAAGGTAGATATTCTTGATAGTGTAATATCTGGTTTCCGTAATGAGGAGCATGCGGCTAAGGTAGTAGAGATTTTTCTCTGCCCCCTCATTGTTATTCTGGGTGAGAAGGGCGCCTATGGACTATTCCAGGGTGGTTACATAGAGAATCATCGTCTTCCTAGAGACAGGTGGCATCAATACCAGAGGCTAGATCAAATATTTCTTGATTTTCTCAAAGGCGGTCTACCACTCTTTATCCCATTCGTAGGCGGATCCTTTATTCATGAGGTGGGAAAATGGATTACACTTGCGGAAAAGATTCGCAATTATTCGGTGTATGTAGGCTATGTGGCCTTGGAGACCTCAAAGCTCCCGAATATTAATCGGGGGAGGCATCAGATTGGTTGCCTCGATCTTCTCTGGGTCGATTTCGATGCCTCGGTACTTGACAACAAAGCCAAGAAACTTCATGGTGGTGACCCCCATGGCACACTTCAACGAGTTCATCTTCAGGTGGCGGGAGCGGAAGAAGACGAGCACTTTCTCAAGGTTCTTGATAAGCTTCTGGCACTGGTGATATTTGGCTACCAGATCGTCCACGTAGCTTCCAACAATGTACCGAGGATAGACATGAATATGTGATGCATGGCCCACTGATAGGTGGCACCCACATTCTTCAGGACGAAGGGCATAACTTGGTAACAGAAAGTGACTTGGGGTGCCTTGAAAGCTGTGGACTCTTCATCTTTAGGGGCCATCGATATCTGATTATATCTAGAGTATCCATCCATGAAGGAGAGGGCTTGGAACCCAGCCGTAGCGTTGATCAACAATTCTATCACCGGAAGGGAAAATCAGCATTCAGACAGTGAAAGTTGAGATCACAGAAGTCGATGCACACTCTAATCTGTCTATTCTTCATCCTGATTGGCACAATGTTGGATACCCACATGGGGTACTGGAACTCCTTGATGAATTTGTATTTGATGAGCTTGTCAACTTCGGCCTCGACCTTGGCACCGTGAATAGGGGGTATCTTTCTGGGAGGTTGTTTGAACCCGCGATGGTTTCTCGGGAGACCGAGAAGGTGGACAGCTACCTGATGATCTAGTCCTGGCATCTCACTGCAGCTCCAAGCAAACAAGTGACGGTGCTATTTAAGGAAGTCCACATACCACTGCTGATCATCAAGGGACATAACAGTACTGATAAACATGGGTCTCGAATCTGCCTCGCTACCATGGTTCACCTATATCAGTTCATCAACCGTGTAAGAGATGCCTTCCTCAAAGGTAGGGGGAGCATAATCTATATCATCCACTCCAATTATATAGGGATCCTCCATGGGAGAAGATTCTTCTAGGTTTACAGGCCCTGATGGGAGGCTGACACTAGCTTGTGCGTTAGTGGTAATTAAATCAGGGAACTCTGGTGCTGCCGAGACCATGGCTATGAAGGCTATCGACCCAATCCCATATGGTCTTCAGACCAAGGGGCCACACATGAAAATATAAAAGTAGTAGTGGTGCATTGGCTGGAGCTGACTTATTCCAGCCCGGTGAAACAGACATGTATGACGTACTACCGTTGTGATGAGCCGAACGTACTAATACATGATGGGAGTGGGAGGCTTCGGGATCACTGGAGTCTGGTTCCTATAAGAATACGAATTGATCTTCTGACGCCACTTGGATTCGAGATAACAGTTCCTTCTTATCCCAGAAATGACAAAACATTACCCCATATTGGGGGTTTTGGCCTCCAACCAACGGATCGACAAGTCGTAGGCATCATTCAAGAATGCCCAATGGTCGGTCGTAGCAGTGATAGGTGCAACTTCGCTTTCCTAGACTTTTTTATCCTTTCTCTTGTAATAATTAGCATCCATGTAGCAGGATTTGCATGAGGTGAAAGTAGATGCATTACCTTGGAGTACACCTACTCGACCATTAAGGGAGTACTTGAGGAATTGGTGATATGATGACCAGACTACTGCATGCAGGTGGAGCCTTGGCCTTCCCACTAATGCATTATATGCTCTATCTTGGGAGATGACCATGAACATGGTGCTGGAATTTAGGCCACTGAAATGTGTCTTTAGAGGGATTCAGGTCGTCTTCAGATATCCCTAGGTTCCACTGTGTCCGTGTTGGGAAAAGGATGATCCGAGAGCCGGTGTCAACGAGACAGTAGCAAACCTCTACACCATTGAAATGGCCAGTGATATATAGAAAGAGGATGTGCCCTTATATGTGAGATCCTTCATCTTCTCCAAAGAATGAAATGACGGCCTGACATTTTTCATCCTCAACTGTTTCCGCATGGAAGGCCTCTGCTGCTTCTATCTCCACATCAAACTGGAGGGGGCTCCTTAAAGCATCTGCAAGTGCTTTGCGCATATCTGGTGACAGGAGAAGGGCTTCAAGGATAGAAAGCCTAGCTGGGATGTTGGCTAGATGCTTGAGAACATGATACTTCTGTTCTAGGCACGAACTTCTTCTTGTAGGGAGTCGCTCTACGATTGGAGGTATGGCGGGCCGTGCCGATCAGATTGGCGGCTAACTGGTACTGGGAACATCCCGCTGCTCAGTGGTCGAAGCTTGGAGGGTCGTTGTTGGATGAGGACCAGGTGACTGAGATCGTCCTGTAGCAGGATGAAGCTGATCGCTATACGACCGAAGTGGCTCTGCCAAATCTAGTATCACAAATAGTGTTGGAGGTAGACCTATTGACATCGGATGTATAGGCTGCGCATGCTGAGTTCAAAATTGGGACTTCTGTCTGGTCTCAGCGGCATGCACGACCTGGTTGGAGGTGCCAACTCGTATGTCCCGGCGGCCCATATGGCCGTGGCTCCGCCGACGTTGGCCCCAGTTGGGGACATTGGGGAGGTTCACCTGGCGCTCCCCCTCTTCGGGAGTCATATAGGGATTTACCAACTCGACGGTGTTAACCGAAGTGTACCCTTGACTTTCACTTGAAGAATCTTCCACCACTAGGTGGATTCTGGTAGGGATGCCCATATCTGGGGCATGAAGTCTCCAAGAGTGTGAGACGATGACGACATTGGCAGGGCATGTTTGATTTTCTTGCGCTGCTGATGCTTGCCCTTCTGGGAAGAGGATGGATGGGATGATAACACAGATGTGGAGGCTGATTCTTCTGAAGGCTCTGGCTGATTCAGACATGCACAAATGATGCCAGGGTCTCGGGAGACCATCTTCCATGCCATCCAATCATTATAATTCTGGGACTCGCAGTCAGAAACTTGCTGCCACTCACCTTCACCATCTTTACTTCTATCTGATCCCACAAAGACACCCACCACTTGTACCGGGGTTGGGCCCAACCTGACTATGTTTTTGTTAATCTGGTCTTGGAGCTAGTCTTTGAACACATAGCATTTCGTGATGGGGTGTCCCAGGATCTAGTGATAAGGGCAGTAGTTGGGGTGATCAGTGAGATGCACCTCTTCTGGCTTCTGTCACTCAGGAAGTCGTATGATTCTCTTATCTAAGGCACTACAGAAGTAACCAAGGACCTGAGCCTCGTCAAACTAGTAGATTTGATTCCTTTTATCCGGAAAGGGGGTTCTAGGATTCCGACCATGACGGGGGCCAGAGGAGCCTGACGAGGAGGCGAATCTTGATCATATCACCTAGGCGGCGGTGACACATTATGTGGGGGCACCTACTGATTCTGAGGATGCTTCTGGGATGGATGTTATGACCGTGGTGGTGGACCTCTACAACGCTATAGAGATGGCTCCCTGGTAGCAATTCTAGCTACATGGGGGCCTCTATCAGGGCCACTGCGGCAGGCTCGGCTCTAGCAGCCCTCCATTCCGGGATTACAGGAGGAAGCAGGCGTGCCTGAGTGGCCTGTTTCCAGGTTTCTATGAGGCTTTGGGCTTTATATAAGAAGTCTCAGAACCCTACGAGATAGTTCTGAGTAATCAGGAAAGGAACCAGTTCCGTCTTGAAATTTCCCACAAACAACATCATTAATTTCTCCTGAGTTAGTGGAATGTCATGGGATTATATGAGCCCCTTCCATCAGTTGATTAAGTTCGTGACTCGCTCATCGGGCCTTTTCTTGCACTTGACGAGGTTTGAGAAGTTCGTATTCAGGGTGGTAAAGCTGAACTTGTAATGGAACTGCCTGTGAAGGTCCTCCCATCTTGTAACAGATCCAATAGGGAGCTGGTTGTACTAGACGAATGCTGACCCTTCCAGCGTCTGAACAAAACAATGGATCATAGCGTCCTCCTACTGCGCTGGGGTCCCTAACATAGTCCCACACCTTCAGTTGAAGTGGGCCAGGTGTTTCGGTAGGTCCCCCATCTCGTTAAAGGTGGATAATGTGGGATTCCCAAATCATGGGGGTGTCAAAATGTCATTCACCCATGCCGGGTATGGCTTTCCATCAGGCAGGATATCCACCTGTCATATTTCCAAAGCTTCCAGGCAGAAAATGAGTGTCATTATAGGATCATCTGGATGAAGGTCCCTGTCCTGACGGGGATCCCTATCCACGAGCGCATTATCAGGCTCTTCGATGAGGTATCCAAGCTCAGCGGCTCATGGAGCGGCAGGTGGGGCGACCCTTGGGGAGGCCAGAGGAGCCCGAGCAGGGTTTCTTGGATTTTTTCACTGTTAGGGAGGTTTCGGTGAGACATAACACACAGTCTTTTTGTGAGCTATGAATTCCGTCAAGTCAGCAAAGATGACACGATCAGGGTTTCCTAGGGGAATATCGACGGTGGGTAGTTTTTCTTTCCACTTCTTCCTCGGCCTAGGATCCTTGTAGTCGGGTCGCCGCTTTGCAATGTGTTCATCCAGATGTTCATCGACTAACTTCTTCTAGTCAGCAAGCTGTTGGTGTAGCATGTCCTTTTCAGGATCTTCTTCTGCCTTCTGCACTGAGGCAGATGGGTCAGAGTGCTTGATGGCTCTGACATTCTCGTTTCCATTACTATCATTCTGGCTCAATGTTGATGCCTCGGTGGGTGGAGGAAGACCTAGGAGGTTACTCTGTTAAAGATTAACCCTCCTCTAAAGGTCTAGTGGTGGCACGTTCTTAGGGGGGCATCCCCATCAAGAAGTCCCAACTCATTCTCCCCTCCTGACGGATCACTCATGTTAACCGCCACTCTTCATGGGGGAATGTCCTCATTATCACCATGTGTGTCAGGGTTATGGAGAATTGTAATGAAGTGGAATGGAATGTACTTAACCCAGCCACAAACTTGTGCACAGGGGGTAGCCTCCTCAATAAATATTCGGATTACTTGGAAACTCTAAACGCATTGCTGTTGGGGGTCACTGTGGTGGCCATGTAACTGAAGGTGCCGGACCACGAAGAGAGTGGCCAAGTCAACCAGGCGGCATTGTTCGCCAATATCTTCAAGGTTCATTTACCTCATGGGATAAGTCCCCCATTTATGGAGAAGACGGAGGTGAGTCTCCTTGAGGGTTCGGCGGAAACATTTAAACTCCTCCAGGGTGAGCGATTCTAGCCTACAAAAACTTGATCATGCTACCAGGAAAAACTTCTCAAGGATGTGTCTCACTATGAGGATGTGCTAGAAGCTCCTCGGCTTAGACTCATGGTCTGGCCCTTTATTTCCCCACTAATCAACTGAGGGTGTCTGAGTAACTGGATACAAAAATGAGGCAGGCCGCTGGGATGACAGACTGGCTGGCGGAGAATACAGTGAGCGGGCTGATTGGCATCGAATATTGGGCTGTCCTCTGAGGGTTGCAGTGACCTGGATGCTATATCATGATAGGATGAACCAAAGACAAGGGCTCCTGACACAACATCAACATATGCCGAGGGTGGGCCATGCAGTGGCTCTCCTTCCATTGACCCCCAAAATAGCTCTATGTAACCTCTATCCAAGGTAGAGGGAGCACCCAAAGATGCTGGTGGTGACTGAACGGTTATTCCCGGGGAACAAGACAAGGTCCCTTCCTCCTGGATATACCTTCTGAGGAATTCATGGATACTGTGGATCTCACATTTGGGGAGTATGAGGATGATTCACCTTGTTCCTGACCCATCCCTTGACTCGGAGGAATGAGGCGATGGTTCCCATGCCGAGTAGTACTCGGCCTTGCTGTCTGAGAAGAGAAATGGTCTGATTTGTGTCTGACATTCCCCATAATTTCTCTAGTGGTGGTGACAAAGCGCCTTCCTACCCTTGGGTGGATCCTTGGGACATGGCTGATTTCCGACACAGGGTCCTCTAGCCACACGAGTGCTGGGGCGGAGAGGGTTTCCACCCGAGAAAGTTGAGGTGTGAGGGGCACCAGGACAAATTTTGTAAGGGCTATAGGGATGACCTCTGTATTGGGAATTGGTGAAGTGGGGTTGGCCTCCACCACTATGATTTCTGGGGAGAGGAGGACCTTCGCTGATTGGCATGCGTACATAGGGAGGACCTCCATGTTGGCGACTGATTGGACATGCAATTTCTCCATACTCGCGGTCTGCGACAGAGGGAGTGACCACGTACCCAGTGTAGTGAGCACAGAAGAGACCCCCGCAAATAGTGTTTCTCTCACGGGGAAGACCCTCACTTGGGTTGAAGGTGGCGACAGACAGACCTCCAAGCTAAGGTTAGAATTAGGGAGGGCCCGCACCTTTCGTAGTGGTGGTGTGGAGTGAGCCTCTGCGCTGGGCGGCAATGTTGCGAATTGGTCCGCAGTGGCCATCGCCTATGCCAGTGACCAGGAGAGTCAACCAAAACGTTCTGTGGGGTTGTTGGGGCCTCAATCAAGGTCTGGTGTATAGCTTCCCCTACTCAATGTATGCAAGGAGTTTGTGATATGAGTCTGTGGTGGCTCGACCCACAGTAATAACTAACGCTGACACCCTGTGATGAGCATCTTCTTCTGCTCGTCCACAATGCTGGCGTTGGGTCAGATGGACTAGAGATCATGGTGAAGGCACATGGATTACCCACTCCTCGGCTCAGGGAGCCAGGTGGCGGCACTGACGCGGCCTGGTGGGGGTCCTCACCAGGATCCCTTGAAGCAGGACTCTGATCAGGCTGGGCCCGATGTCCCCTACTTCATTGGCATAGGGGAGGGAGCTGTCAAGGCACTCTGGGGACAAGCTCCTGAAGCGATTGAATGAAGGGGTGGGGAGCAGTGTCTCATAGCGTGGCCCTCAGGGGAGGCATTGATGTAGAGGTGTTGCCGCCTCGAGATCCATGCGGTCCATGTCCTTGATGGGGATGACCCCCTCCTCCCCGTACCTGAATACAAGGTCATTGATTACCCTTCACCGGATAATATGTGATGAGGTGAGGGGGAATGGGTGCCCAAAGGTCATTGCGGTCGAAGCCATCATGGAAGAGGGAAAACCGTGCGGGGAAGCCGCGTCGATATTACCCCTTCTATTGCGCCGGTGGGTAGGTGATCTGGCTCTGGATGCAACAACATGGTTCCTGAAAGCATAGAGATGAACTCATTAACACTTCTAAAAAAAAGGAATCGACCACCAGTTCCCTAGCGTCGTCCCGTCGTCCGTGGCCAGTAAGCAGGATCCAAGCTAACAACATCACATAATGGAATTCTCAACATCCTGACTATCAAAACTTCTAGCGAGTTTCATGTTAGGTCTGTTTGGTGGGACCTGAGGTCAGATGACATGCATATCTACTGATGCCCTGAACTCTACTAGCTTCCATGATGTGGAGAATATCTTCTGGTCAGGTTCACCATATTCTGTTTTCGATGATTTCTTCGAGGTGCGCGCCTCCGTCACGCAGAAGTCATGTGGCTGTTACCCTGCATTCCCACTTTCCAAAGGCGGGTGGTATCTATTACTTATTCATGGACATATGCTCCTTGATCGAAATGGTATGATGGGATGTCGGTACTTCCTTCCGTGGATTCCTCCTCGGTTCTCGTCACCTATTCTGGGTCTCCCTCATAGATTTAAGATGTAGTTCGTGAGGCTCTTCCCAGCGCCAAATCTTCATTGACACCAGTTATATATGTCGCTTCTGTAAGGGCCTTCCAATGGTTCTGGTCAGGGAATAAACTTTCGGTTAGGAGAGTAGTCACATTGGGGCATCATTGGCATGTCTTGATGTTGGGGATTAGCATTTATTTCTTCTGTCCCAAATTATAGAGCTTCCTGAGGGCGTAAAAGACCAAGGCATCCCACATAGAACGTGAGGAAGAATATTACATAGGCATGTATCTGAGGTTTTCCTCAGCTTCCCATGTTTAAAGTAGGGTATTCCACATGTTTAAAATCTCGCGGAGATGATTCATACTGATTGGAACACTAGCTAGAGTGGATCAGATTGAGAAACACCCTAGTGGTATCACCGATGTTGGGGCCAGCATGTGGGCAACTTCTCGAATGTTGTGGAGGGAATGGGGAAGAAAGTGGCATGACCCCACCAGGATGTGGCGGCCAGGGTATGAATCAGGATGGATGATGGTCTTGGGCGTGATCCTCGAATAGGCTTCCTACGTATCCCCATGGTAGGGAATCAAAATCCGCATAGTTCAAAGAAACGATGGGACATATGACGAGGCGACCTATGAGAATGGATGCGTGAATGGGACCCAGAGGAAGTGGAACTTCCGGGATTGTGCATGATCTTCCCAAGACACATTGGCTCGATGGAGAGATCAGGATGAGTCATGGTTGTTGGGATTGAACCCCATTAAGGCTTTCTATGTGTCCCTGTGGCAGAAAATCAAAGTCCACGTAGTTCGGGATGGATTGGGGCTTACACTCTAAGGCGGACCAAAGTGGTGGGGCTTGAACCTCGTGGAGGCTTCCTACGTACCATGTCTTAGCACAGATCAAAGTCCCCAACGTTCGGATAGATTGGGGCTTACTCTCTTAGGTAGCCCAAGGTGTTGGGACTTGAACCTCGTGGAGGCTTCCTACGTACCATGCCTTAGCATGGATAAAAGTCCCCGTAGTTCGGGTGGATTGGGGCTTACACTCTGCAGTGGCCCACGGTGTTGGGGCTTGAACCTCTTGGAGGCTTCCTAGGTACAATGCCTTAGCACAGATAAAAGTTCCCATATCTCAGGTAGATTGGGGCTTACACTCTGAGGCGGCCCAAGGTGTTTGGGCTTGAACCTCGTGGAGGCTTCCTACGTACCATGCCATAGCACGGATCAATGTCCTCTTAGTTCGGGTGGATTGGGGCTTACACTCTAAGGAAGCCCAAGGTGTTGGGGCATGAACCTCATTGAGGATTCATATATACAATTCCTTAGTATAGATCAAATTCCCCGTAGTTCGAGTGGTTTGTGTCTTACACTATGAGGCGGCCGAAGGTGTTGGGGATTGAACCCCGAGGAGGCTTACTACAGAACATGCCTTATCATGGATCAAATTCCCCATAGTTGTGTTGGATTGGGGCTTACACTCTGAGGCGACCCATAGTGTGTCATGGTCGGTGCTCACTCTAAGCTCACGAGAGTAATGCTTGGAGTGAGAAACAAGAGATAGAAGAGACCTGACGATCACATCGCGAAGGGTGCGTCCATGGGAAATGAAGAGGGGCATACGCATTGAGCGTCCCATGGTGCCGAGACTAACTCTAGGATGGAGCCACGTGGGCGAGAAAGCGCATATGGAGAGGTATTCATCACCCAAGAAGAGAGGTGGAGCTCTGTTCCCTATCATTCCCTTCGCTGGCCTTGGCACCTAGGAATTGAGGAGGAACAGGGGTGATGCCTTTTCCAAGGAAAGCTAGGGGCTTACACCTAGGTGGTTGCCCTTCCCCATGGACAAACGCCACTCCAATGAAGAGGTTATCATCCACTGTGAAGAGTGATTCCATCACCGTGGAGACGAGTGGGTGTGGAGAATATCCAAGGTGGGGGGACCCATCGTTCGAGGCATGTGGCCGGGTCATAGTTTAACATCATGTGCTGAGGATGAAGTGATTGGCAGTTTAACGTCCTGCCGCTCTGATGATGTGGGTTCACTCCACACACCTAGGACTTACATAACCAGTACCCCTTCCCCTTGCAGGAGGGAAGGCATCGACAAGGCCATAGTGAGGGGGAGTCACGGAGCGAACCATCGAGAGGTCCACGTTAGCGTGGCTATGCGAAGAAGTAGTAACCGTTAGCGTGCCTATGTGAAGAAGCATGAGGCGAAGCAACACAACGAGATAGATTGTCCAAGTGAATTTTAAGTTACATTTTACAAGCCTAGAAGGTCGTACGGGAAAACCTTGTATGATGCAGATTCCCATGGTTCATAAGACACCTACAAATGCCACCCAAAAGAAGGGAATTAGGCGCTCGCGCAATGGGGTGACCGGGGAGCATCGAGGTGAAGGGACCCGGGGGATTGCGCGCATCCATTGAGGTTTGCGCGAAATAAAGGGTCCCGGTGAGAAATCAGTGATGCTTGCGTGAAATAGGGGCTGATTTCTTGGACGTGACTCAAAGGGATGGCGTGCAAGGTAAGGGATTGCATGCAAAAGAAGGGGTGTGTGCACAAAGGAAGGGGTATGCACGCAATGGAAGGATTGCATGCAACTTGGAAAGCTTGCGCACCACGGAATGGATTTCACACAAGCAGAGGACCCCAATGGGATTTGGTGTTTAGTCTAAGCCAAGGGGATTTCGCGCGAAGGCAGACCCCAGGGCAACATGGCGCGAAAATGAACCATAACTGATGGCCATACTGCGCGTGCACGGAAGACGAATGTCATGTATGAGAGGTGGTTCAAATTCTTATTCCCAAAAAAGGAAGGGGGTCTTATTCTATTTATAGGAATACGACGACGCAAAATTCATGGATGCATGAAATAATTTCCCGACAGAGGTTGCGGCGCGAAATATCAACCGCGCGGGGTGAGAGGGAGAAATTATTTCGCGCCTGCGCTGAGGACTCTTCACGAATCCCGGTACTTTCCACACAGAATATATTGTTTCGCTCACTTCGATATTTTTTCCATGCAACACCTCCCCCCATACTGGGTCTCCGGGTCAGAATATGACTTCGCTTTGTCATTTCGAAACATCCATCAACACTTAAGCACTTTTCGGCATCTACAAACACCTTACAGGAAAAACAGAAATTCTATTACCAACATCCACATTAAACATTTTAGATATAGTGTTATTAAAATATAACATGAAATTTACTGTCTAATTTCATTTTTACCAAAAAGGCGGCCTCTAATGGTCCCATTTATTTTATCCAGGTTTTTCAAAAAACCAACCCCAAAAAAATTTATTTATGATCAAAAAATAGCTATTATATATTCATAATCATTTTCAAACATACTATGGTTATATGGTTTAGTCACATGGGTGTCCATCTTCCAGTCGATAGGGTTCCCATACACCTTACCACTAGCTTTTGGGTACCATATACGATATGTATTTCATTCAAAATTTTATTTTTATCATAAATTTTACATTGTTTGATAACATGGGTTTCCCGTTTTGCATTTATAAGGCTCACATACACCTTACGACTGAAAACTGGGTATGTTTTTATTGCAACCAAATAAATTTATCTGAAGAAAACAACCATTTATTAGCAAGTTAACATCTCATTATAAGTATATAAAAAAGATCCTCATTCTAAAATTACTAAAATATGCTATAACACAGAAGAATTTAACATAATAATTTCATCTTATTACCCAAACCTGATAATTATATCACCAGAAAATAATTTCTAAAATTTCATGAAAAAATAGTACAAAACAAGGCATATATTCTTGACACCGAATCCATATTTGTAGGCATCCTACTAATGAAACTACATGACATGTTATACGCATGACATGTGAATCTCTAAGTGTGTAAGATTATGCATGTATGAAACTTCCATTCCATATGAGGCCAAGAAAATTAATTTTTCAAAATTCTCAAAATCAATAAGCAGCGGAAAATACACCAGCACTCATGAAGAAATCATATCAATTGTAACCTCATATATGAGAAAAACCAATTTTCATCACTAGCTACATGGTCATTTCCCATACATGGGGTGATCAATCCCAAGAATGATTATTAAAAAATGTGGTGATACTTTCCTAGTCTCATGTCACCCAGCCCAAAACAAAAAGACAAAATGAAAAGAAAGAGAACATGAACCTCTTATACCACTTTGTAACGTCCCGACCAAGCTCACCCCTAAACTGGTGCCTGAACGGTCACCACATGACCTCATGCACATATCCCCATATTCCATAGTCTGTAGAGTAGTAGCGAGGGTTTAAGTATGGTATGTGGGTAGAGAATAACATCTTATTTGATTTTAATAGTGTTATATCATAGTAAATAAAAAACCGTAGAGGAAGCAGTAATACACAATTGAAAAAACCGAGGATGAAAAATAGTACGCATTTTAGAAAAGTGTCCAAAACTAATTATACAGTATACGAAAGCATGACACGTTATGGATACATAATTTAAAGAAATATACAATACAAAATTATTTACACATCATTCATAATACAAATAAAAGACAAAAAACCCCTATAGGATTTCATCTCGATTATCCTAAGCTCATTCTTATTCTTCTGCTCCAATCATCCAAGTATTTGCTAACAACACAATCCTGCATCGAAATATTATATACTCGTATACCATAGTGAAATAGAGGCCCGAGTATGGTGTGATATATAAATCATAGAATGCCAAGACCACGAGTGTTTACCCCAAATTCAAATATTCATTAAATAATTTAAACAGTGTGAAAGATTTCATAATTAATATATGCAGTATAGTGTAACCATATACCCAAGTACCTGCATTACCTCTCATCTAGTGTCTGAACCTGCTTTATAGATTTTCCATGTATACCCAACAGTCATCACACATTAGTTTTAATTTATCATTTATTCAATCCTCGATAAATTAAATAATAATCATGATCCATCATAAGCCCAACATCCCCCCATATAAGTCAATAAACATAGATGTATCTAAAGACCATTTATGTAAACATAGAAATGAATGAATCCAATTTTGATATTGGTCTTGAAAAGACGTTATAATACATTCTATTTAGTCATTCATATACAAACTATGAGACCATCAAATTGAAATAGTAATATACTCTTGGGTCCGTCAACTAAAAGTGATTCAATTGGTTTACTGATAAGTCATAACACTCTTTATGTAGAATTCATAAATAACTATGTCACAACAGTTTTCATTAACCAATTAATTCATTTCATGTACAACCACTTAAACCCACAGACCAATGTCAATTAATGGGTGTATAACATCATGACTATCACCATCTAGAATATTTGGAGTGTTTGTCCTTGTCTCAAAACCCACGGGTATTTGGGGCATCAGTCCATATCCCATAAAAGAATGTTTCCATGGAAGCTAGGTGTAAAACGCCATGTCTAATACCCCAGGATTATTTGGAAAAGCAATCCCTATCTCATAAACCATTCATCAATCAAACAAATATATTATTCATCAATTTAGAATGCCAAATATTACACCTTGAAACCATACATTAATTAATTCATAATTTAATTAATCCAATCCGTTAATTAAATTAAAAACTAAATAACAATATAAATCACATATCAAATAAGTCAACAATTAAACCATTCAACGTCGCAATAGTTAAAAATAAATTAACAATTAATTATCTATTGAAATCCAACAAAATAATTATCTCAACAAATAATTATCCAAATTCATTAACTGTCTGAACCCGTCCACTAAAAAAAGGATTCGTCCAGGACATTAACAATTACTTGCACGTCATAAACATATCAATTAAAACATTTCGAACAAGTCCTAGATATTTAGCGACCATATCACACAACATATCATATTTTTAAACAACTCCATCTAAAATAACGTAGGTCATGGAAATAAAAAACACATAAAAAGGTACCCTTGGCCAACAATCATAACAAACAATCAATTCAAAATCATAAATTTATCTATGTAAATAAATTAATTTAGAAAATAATTAATTAAATCAAATATCTTTAACCAGTTCATCAATTAATTTTCCAATTAAGATTTATCATGTAATAATTACCCCCTCAATAAATTATTATATATTTCTTATTTAAATTCCAAATATGACGAAATATTCAATATTATCAATATTCAGAAAATGCCATAATTTTTCCAACATGTGACTTCATAATCAATTTCTAAATTAATTACCCTATTACACATCATACCCCCTTCAAATTATTTAACTATTTAATTATATCACCTTCACCAAATTAGAAATATATTCATAAAACCAACACATGATGAAGTCCTCATTTATCTAACATGGGAAGAATCATTTAATAACATCAAATGTGTCATGCATTGACATATCATATATCATCACCAGCAAGAAGACATATGAAAATCTAAACCATAAAGAGCATGATAGAACATTACCATTAACCCAAAGTTTATCTTTAATCAACATTTTAATAAATCTTAGTTGTTCCATAATCAAAGAAACCCACATTCTCAATTTTTATAAAGAATCTATAATTCTAAAAATATTAATAGAGATTTGGGACACTAACTCATGGTGGCACCATATGAATTTCGCAATGAATTAATGTATTTGTCGGCAACCAGTACACAACTGGTCTACATACACATGTGCACAAACCTTCATATATATAAATATACATACGTGTATGTGTGTGTGTCCACACATTTATTGTACTGATAATAAAAGGAATTATATTAAACCGATACCCATAATCAAAGTAGTAATGAACACCATACCTCTAAAATTGTACTAGAGAATCATAGACAATTAACAAAGCTTAATTTATCTGGTACTAAACAAAACAATGGGTTTAAAAGCCTACCCAAGCCAACGTCTCTCAAAAAAATCAATCCCATACACCTCACCCATAGCAGTGGATGCATAAACAAGGATCTACTGGTCCCTAAACAATATTCTCATATCCTAAAAAATTAGAAGAACACAACAACAAGATAAAAATGAACTTTAGGGATTCGTATGATCAAACAATGTGCGGGAGAGGAGTCAAATGGTTGATGTGAATCCCAAGTTAAACACAAACAGACTCACCATGATGAGGCAGACATGATTTTTGAAAAGCCAGATAAGAATCTTCGGGGGAAATGTGGTGTCCGAAAGAGGGGGTGGTTCACTACATGTTCTACTCGGGATTGTCAGGGGCTGCTGCGAGGGGGTCCGACCGAGGGCTTCCTGCTAGGGAGAAGGGGTCATTCCCTAATAGAGGTTGCGTTGTAGGGACGAAGCCATAGTATCCGGAGCATGAGGGCACTGCGCACCAGTTGTGTCACCAAAGGAAGAAGAAAATAGGGGGGGTCATGTGACTCATATGTAGGTTGTGCCTCCCCTTTTTATTTTCTCTTTCTCCCTAAAATTATTTTAATTAATTGGATTTAATAATTAAAATAATATTACATATTTTGTAATTAATATGATTATACACATTAACTTCTTATCTAATAAGTGAAAAATATCACATTTAATTTTAAATGCTTTTTTATTTACTATTCTCAAAATAAATGTTTTAAAAGTAATTATGAAACTCAATATTGGTCATTTAATTAAAAAATTTTAACATTTATTTTACAAAATAAGAAAAATAATAATAATAATATCATTATTATTATTATTATTATTTCGTCTTTCATTTAATAAATCTGAAAACAACTAATTTAATACAATATCATTAATATGATAAAAAATTCAACCCATATCCCCTTATTTAATTTCGATGATAATAATAATTACATTTGTAAATCTAAAAATAATAATAGTCTCATTATTATTATTTTTCAAACATTGGACAAACCCAAATCCCATATTTAATGACAATACTTCTTTAAATATGAAACCCGTCATTTATTTAAAATAATAATAATTATTATTACTTTCATATAACTAAAATAATAATAGTCTAATTATTCTTCTTATTAAAACCTTTGATAAACCCAAAAAATCTATTTAATAACAATACGTCATTAAATCAAAAAACCCCTCATATAATTAACCTCTTATTTGAGAATCTCAAAATCTGTCTTAAATTATTTTAAAATTTATTTAATTAAATAACCACAATAATAAAAAAATAACATTATCATCATCATTATTACAACATTAATTTAATGAAAACAAAAAACCCCCAATTTATTACAATGTCATTAATATGATATTAATAATAAATAATCCAAACCACAGCCTTCATTTAAAAATAAAATGGTACTTTAATAATTCTAAATAACTTTATTTAATTAAAGAGATTCTTCAATAAACCCAAAAGCCACATTAATTTCTTCAATGGTTAATTAGTTAATTATTTATCATTAATTTAATTAAACAAACACAATAATAATAATAACATCATTAATATAATTATTAAAATAATATTTTAATTAATAACATTATCTCATATATTCTTATTTAGTTATATTTATTAATTTATTTACCCTTATAAACTGGACAGAATTGACCACTACCGTGCACTGCTCGTGAAAATCTGTTAAAGTGAACTTTTCTGGATTCGGTGATCCCAAGACAAATTGGTGCACCCACTAAAATATTTGAATAAATAATTATGTCCAAAAATTAAATCTTTAGGTGTTCTGAAACTTATAATAAAATTATCGAGCTCAGTTAAAAAAATATTCGTTGATAAAATGAAAAAATTCGAAAAAATTCTTATTTTTAACTGGTTCAAAAACATGGGACATTACACATATAGAGTCAAATTTGGGAATCTGATAATATTTTTTATTAATATTTTACAATTTCTCTCCTTGTTTTATTTTGATTATTTTACCACCTATTTTTTAGGATCTTATTTATTTCATGTATGAATTTGGATGTTTTTGGTCATCTCAATATAGATTTTTATGCGGATGTCATTTTTTTTGATTCCATGTGTTTGATTTCCTGGTTAATGATTCCATTTTATATTGTAATTTGGAATTAAATGGTTTCTATGGGAATAGTATCCCAACATATATTTTAGTTTTATTACTCTTGTTTTATGTTTATTATATATAGTGAGGCAAAAAAGAGGTTATGTGTCACCTAGACTTGGATTGGGTGTTCTACGATTGGGTGTTAAAATTTTTAATTGATTATTTTTGTTGACATAATATTTGAAGAATATTTATACTATGAATGGTTGGATGGGGACCCGGTAGGGGGGATATGGTTGTTCGAAACTATAACTTTAGTACTAGACCTTCACGTTTGAAGGGAAAATGGGATTGATTTGATTTCATGTGGTGATATAATTTGATTTTGTTCATTAGTATTAGAATGATGTTTGGATTTATGGTATTTACCTCTTGGAATATTTGAATGTTTTAGTGAGTTCATGTATCATGAGTAGGAACATGTGTTCATATGTCATATAGCTATTGTCTTATGATTGATATATTTATAAATTAATTAAATGATGATCAAAATTATCTCCTGTGCTTTCCTAAATAATTTTATAATGAAATAAAATTAATTTATTCTAAAAATGAATTTGATTTTATTGTTATATTATTGAGACTAATTTGTAGGCACTATTATTATTTTCTTATTTTATTTCTATTTCCTATGATTGATACATAGTAGTTTTGGGTAACTCTACGGTGTGCGACCTAGTGAAGTTGTGTGTTACTATGGGAAAGCTGACTACATATGTATTTTAATATATAATTTATAGAGTTTAATGATAGTATCAGTGAAAAGGTAGAGAATTTGTCTATTTAATGATTCATTTAATAAATATTTATGTTGTAAAGGAATACTAGTATGTGGTTGGGTGTGATGATACAGGCTTGATGACCCAAGGATCTAATGTGGGAATCTTTCAATGACATATTTATTGTGAAGTTTGTTTGTGGGGATTTGAGTTTAGAAATATCCTAGGTGTTAATGGACCCTTAATAATAGAAATAGTAAGTGGTTGAATGTGGGAGAAATTTTGTGGTGTTGATTCATTTCAACATGTTATTGGCTATTAGTGAGTTCTATAATGATAGGAAGATATAGATAATGGTTCATTGAGAGGTGATGTATAAGGATGCATTTTTTTACCTAAACTAATATTTATTAGTGGTTAAAAATAATATTAATATTGAGAATAATATGGTTGAGGAATATATAGTATGGTTTCTTCCAACTATTAATAAATTTTTTGGATGGTATGGGACCTCTTAGATTTGTATGGATAAGATTTATCATGAGATGTTATAGGTTGGTGAGATACAATCATCATAGGGAAGATGGTTGTCTCCTAAAGCATCAAGAGAGAATCGACCTTCATAAATACATAGAGAAATCAGTGAAATTATTATAGTTCATGTGTAAGACCCCAAAATTATGAAGTATAACATTTTATTTCATAATGTTTATGATAGGAAAAAGATAATGTACAAAAGGAAATATAATAACCTAAAACATTAAAATAGGTTTACTAAGGAAAATAGTTGTAATATATTTTATATATTTTAACTCACACACCACTGAGTTATCTTACATTACACGCAATAGAAACCTTCCTCGATAGCTTACGTTATATATAAGGGAAACCCTATACGATATCGTTATTTATACGCAAGACTGAGTTTCACCAAATTACAATATATTATTAAGATATTATTATTTAACATATTATGATATAAACTAGATGTTATGTTATTTTTTATGAAATTTGATAACTAACTTATGAAATGATAGGAATTATATTAATATAAAATTACTTCAGTTGTTAATAATTAATGAGATATGGAAATAAGAAACAATTGGATAAAAAATACTATATTTTTATTAATTTAAAAGAGTTTTGTATAAATAAACATAATTAATTACAATTATTTAAATTAAATATATATTATACATATTCTATAATGTATTTTTTAATCATCCATTACTTTTGATATTCATAAGATAAGAACAAACCCTATTTTACACATAAAACACTATATTATTATAAAGTCCGTTTTACTGGATTTTAATGGAGATCCCATTTTAAATATGAACATTAACCCATTTATTGATCTAATATTTTAAAATAAGATTCTTTTTGGAAGTAAAAATACTAAAATTAGATTATGGGGAATTTATTTTATTTTTCTATTTAGTTTTATTTGTACTGAATCGTTAAAAATACAGAATCTTTATTACAAGCAACATTATTCATCTGTTGTATATATTGTGTTAAATTATACTCTTAATTTTTTTAAAAGTCACATTTTATCAAAAATAACAAAATTATCCAATTTAGGTCATTTAGATTTAGTTTACTTTTAAATTGAATGAATTTTTTTATTATTTTGGATGTTTTTACATTAAAATCCTACATTGTCATCCGACATGCGAGATTAAATTTAAATCAATTTTTCACACTTAAATGTTTCGAATTTTAAATAATGGATTCCATATTTAGAATAGAAATAATTATTAGTTTCTAATAATACAAAAATTGCTTTTGACTAAAACATATTAGTGAAAGTGATTAAAATAAATTACAATGATTATGGTTAAATTAAGAATTTTAAATGACTAAACATTAACCTTAAGGCCCAAAAATTCCTATACACTAGTACAAAACTGTTTAGATGGATTTAATTAGACCCTGTCCTCCATTTTATTTAATTTGGTTAATTAGGTTTCCTTTTTCAATGTGATATATGTCCATGAAATTCTTTCGTAAAAACATAACAAGAGTTCCACTCATATTCCACTATAAATAGACCTCCTCTCCTCCCACTTATTCAGACATATTAAGTCACTTTGTCCCATAAAATATATACCACAATAGCCCGTACATATACCTCCCATAATCCTATAATCATTTACTTGGTATGAAAGTAATCCAATTATTTTTTTGGTTCAAACGATTAGGAGTTAACAGATTAAGAGGTAACATATTTCCTTAAGATTTTTAGTTTTATTTCCATTATCTAACCCCTCAAATATTAATAGTATTTACATGTATAACAAAAACAGTACACCAAAAATAATAGGTTGTTTATATTCCATGTTATTGACCTACACTAACTCACACTACCATCTAATAGGTGAAAAATATATTGTTTTTGTGTACAGATAACTACATCCTCACGATACAATTATTATTCATTCTCCTTTACCACCTCTCATGGTGGTCATGTTGATGGAAATAATTTTTATATATTTTTATATGTTATCTATTATTTATTTATACGTATTAAATTATTTTAAAACACATGTATTTATATTTTCAATTTTTTGTAAAAATGATATCATCATTTGGGGATGTGTGGACTACCGCCCTTCTAAGTAATGTGATTCATTCACACGAACCAAGAAATATATAAACTATTTTTATAATTCAGTATACTATACATAAAACTATAAATCTTATTCATAAATAATTAACTTTTGTGAGATATATATATATATATATATATTTATATTCCTTTCAGTCAATAAAAAGAGATAATGTCGATTATGGACGTGTGGACTACTGTGTTATTGACACGATGCGATTTCTTTTACAAATTATATATATATATATGTATATATAGGAAAAAAACTTTTATTTTTGATATAATGATCATTCTAGATATATATAATGCTACTTAACATATTTTTATAATTATCATTGAGAAATTTGAATGTTACCTATGCGTACGTATGGACTTCCACCTCCATGATTGTAACATTGATTCATTTTTCATAGCAATACTTAATTATTATTTTAAAAAGTATAATATATTTATATGTATGTAATTATTTCATGATTATTATTCTATATATGTTATATAAATACCTATTTTACAATAATTATCCTAACAATGTCATTTTTGACACATATACTTAATTTGGTCAAAACACCATACCTAAACATGATTGTGCAATTAATTTTGTAAAAAATAATATGTAAAATAAAAGTAATGGTAAATATTAAAAATTATGTCATGTAATTAGAAAATTTACATAATATTGTTACTCAAGAATATAAAGACACACAAGACAAATCAAATACAAGGTAAGGGATTTTGTCAAAATTTACATTTCTTTTAGACATCTTTTTTGTTATTCTCTTAGTTTATTATATATTTAGTATATAATTACCTATTACATGATATATCAGGAATATCATTAATATCATGGTATTATAACATTTATGAAATTTTATTCCTTCATGAGTACTATGTTTTTAAAAATTTCAAAGTGGTATAGGACAATTTGGAATGATTAAAAATCATTTTCATCGACAATAACATTAATTATCATTCAATAGTATTTCAATTGAGGAAATTATATTACCATTCTTCAATAAACGCTTTAATTTTCTACCCTATAGTTATTCATGACCATTTTAATGTAATGATACCTTTTTCCCACTCTTCTGTACACGTTTTTTATAAAATGTTTTTAAGAAAACACGAATTTATTTATCTATTTAGTGAGAGAAACAATTTTCTTCAAAAAACCACATTTTAAAAAAAAAATTAAATAAATTAAAATTATTTGTTAAATATTTGTTCCAAATTTTTGTCCCTTACAAATGCTTTAAATGAAATCTTATTGTCTCTTTTGGAACAAGGCATTTTTCATCCCTTTTTACCATGTTCATGAAATGTTCTTTTTTAACTTTTATGTCATGTAAAAATTTACCCACAATCATTCTTTATATGATCACATTTCATGATTAAAAAATTAATTTTAATGTAATTTTGTTTATCATTGATTTTAAATTATATAGTTTTTTAAAAAAAGTATATTTTTCGCATAAATGTTTTTAAAATTCATTTTATAATACTTAAATTCATCAAACCGAACAACCCTTAAATTTATTCATATTGAGTTATGTTTTATAGACCCCATACTTATTATTCCATTAGATATAATTTGACTTATTTGGTCAAGGATTGTATTTATATTCACACCCTGGATTCATTTTTTAAATTCATTTATAATATTAAATCTCTTATGATCATTAAAATTTCCCTAATTATCCATATCATTTATCACAGATATTATTATTTCCAAATATGTATACTATTTTTCATATGATTTATAACTTGATAGTTATTTTATTATTTGGGGAAACATTGATAATTCCATATTCATTATTCAATATGGTTATCTGATAAGGTATATTATTTATTTCAATTATTCAATATAAGTGTTGTTCTGTATGGTTACAACATAGGTGGGTCTCGATTATAGATGGACCCTCGATGCATCGATGGTCTCATGGGATGATTTAGTTTCTAGGCCACATTAGATGGGTTTTAGCCAATATTCAAATCTATCTTATGAATGTTCTTCACAATAATGGTTTTGATTACCAATGAAACTTAGAATAGAATAATTAAGAATTTATTTCACATAGTATTATTTATTATTCTTCCAAGATATTTTAGGTTAAAATATATATGAATATAATTCATTTTCAGTTAATTTATTAGATGAAATGTGTTCTAGTTACTTAAATTTCCATATTAATTATTCTTTCTCTCATTATTTTAATGGCATGTGATTTTAGTTAGTACCTTTCCATATTGTGTATACACTTTATTCAAAGTTTATTGATTATATGGAATTTGAGATTAGATCATTACCATGTACTAAATATTATTATAATTGAATCATTATTTTTTATGCTATACATTATCCTTAGTAATCATTAGAGATCACCATTATTATATTTTCATTCTCTATGAGTCCAAGAAGTGTGAATGATATGAAATATGGTATAAATTTTTCTACTATGATATTTTTTTATAATAAAAATTATTTTTTAATTAATGTATTCATTTATAAAAAAAATATTATTTTATGTTCCAAGTTTACAAAGGTCACTAAAATGATCCATCCTTCAAGATTTGATTCCTTGTAATCATGCTAATATAATAAAATAAGGCACTGGCTCTATGATTTTGGGTTTTGGGCACCAAAGTTGGTATCAAAGGATGTTTAGCAATAAACATGTGAACTACATTTATGAAAAATTAGATTAGAGAATATATCTGTAAGGTATATTTTGAGTATAATTTCAGAATAACATCATAATGTTTCATATAATATATGTTATGTAGTTTTTTTAGAAATACATATTTGTCTGTAAAATACAAGTTGATGTGGATCTGGCACTATTGTACTTAGTTACATCAACCCAAACAAGTTGTGTCGAGCCAAAATTAATGTAACCTTGTACATGAAAATAATCCATACTATGCACCTGGTTTTATAATCCTGATGGAAACTCTTAAGAAACATTAAATTTTCATTACAAACCACCATGATTGGTTTTGATAATAAATAAACTAGCTAAAACAAAAGGTGTTTTTGATTTAATATATGGTTTTAAAATATAGAAATTCAAGAATTTATAATATGGATAAAAATTACACCAAGGAAGGACCTATGTAGAAATAATTCCATGAGGTATCTATTTATTAGGGTTTTTGGAAAACCTTAGTTAAAATATTATTTAGTAATTTAAATTATTTCTAGTATGTAAATCATATTTATTTTTTAAAACATTTTAATTTATTTTCAGAAATGAAAACCTATAATCTGGGTGGTAACCTATCAAATCCGTTAAGGCCATGAGTCTTGAACCCATAACCAATGGATTATAATGGTTTCACTCAAACCACTGACATATGTGGTTTCCTTGTTCATATGTCATTGTTTTTAGTTAAAATAATTATATGAATAAATTTTAATGATAAACCATTATTGTATATTTTTATTTTTAGAGATTAATGAATTATCTTTATTAGTTTTGGAAAATAGTTAGGGGAAAATAGTTATACGTGTTACACATTTATAGGGAATAATATCCTTCAGAGATGGATTTTAATGCTTCAGGAATAAAAATTAATTTTTTATTAATTATAAATTTGATTGAACCACAACCACATGTCAAAATTATATTTATAGAAATATACCAACATTGTATACATAAAAATAAAAACAATTCTTTAACATTAGGAAAAGTATCTTAAATCAAACAACATTATTATTCTCTTACATTTTTTTTATTTGTGGTTTATAAATTATTATTTTTAGATTTGAGGCTGCCAACATTCTATTTAACAGTAACATAGTTTTTATTGATAACCCCATTCACTCCCTATAAATATTTATAGTTTTCTAATATCTACAAATTTTCACTTGGGACTACTATTCTCTTATATGGAAACCTAGTTATAAGGTTGTCTGTGTGACTGTTATAAATCCAATAATATCATTTATAGATGATTTTTTTCGAACACTTATTAGTATGTTGTATTTAAACATATGAAACATCAAATAATATTTTACCAAAATAGATTTTAAATTATTAGGATGCATTTTAATTATGGATGGGTGAATTAAACAGCCGATAATTCTAAATTTTAACATTGTATTCTACTGTGTTTATAACACAACACCATGTATAAAAATGGAATATAATAACCCAATATAATACAATATATTTACTATCATAAATAAATATATTTTATTCCATATCTTGTAATGCACACAACACCATGTTAGCATCCATTATACGAAAACAAGACCTTCCTAGATTTCTTGCAGTATATAAATGATCAACAATTTGTAATCCATTAGGTTACACACAAAATCGAGTTTCACCAAGTAACAATATATCATTAAAATATTATTATTTAAGATAATATGATAAAACAGTGCCATTATGTTTGCGTTTATGAACAATATTAAATCACAAAATAATATTTGTGGTTTATGTAAATATAAAATGAAATCAGTGGTTACCAATTAATGATAAATGAAAAAAGAACCAATTGTATATAAAGAGAAATATTATTTTATTTATTCATCAAAAGGTGTTTTGTCTTAATAAAAATAATTAATTGAAATTATTAAAATTGAATTTATATTTTAAATATTCAATATAATATTTTTTATAGTCATAAAATATGTTTTATATGTTAAAGATAAGAATCAACCCTATTTTATACATAAATCCTATATTTTTATAGAGGAAATTTTACCACCTTTTAATATATAATTATTTTTAAATATGAAGTTTGACACTTTTGTTTAAATAATATGTCAAAATCGACTTCATTTATGAAATAAAAGCAAAAAAATTAGGTTAGAGTGAATTTTTGGTAAATTTCTGTAACGTTTCATTTTTTATTGAATAGTTATAAATAATGAATTTTAATTCGTATATTAACATTCATATTATTGATTAATATTATTAAATTATATTTCTCAATTCTATAATGTCATATTATTTCAAATATACAAATATTTATCTAATTTAGGCCATTTGGATCATGCTCACATTGAAATTGAATGTAAAAACATATAAAAAATTTGGACGTTTTTTACTTTAAAAACCCACATCATCGTCCCGCATACAGGATTAAATTTAAATCAATTTGACCACTTTTATAAATGGAATTTGGAAAAATTAATTACTTATTTTAAAACCAAATAATTAAAAATATGTAAAAACATCAAATTATTTTTTCACCAAATATATTAGTGAATGTAATACAAATTAATTACAACTATTAAGGTTAAATTGAGTTTTTCATGGGGCTAAACCTTAACCTTACGGTCCAAAATGACCTATATTTTATTCCAAAATTTATTAGATGACTGTAATATGATGCAATACCCTCTCTAATATAATGTTCTCTATTACTTTAGCGACCTTCAAAGCGAAAACATGCAAGGAATTCCTTCGTAAAAATATTACAAGAGAACCACTCCTCCACAATAAAATGACCTCTCCTTCTCTCACTTTCTCATGCATATAAATACACATTGTATCATCCAATAACTACCCAAACATCTCCTCAACATAACAATCATCATTCAAGAATCTTCCCTTGGTATAAATAAATCCATGGAAGCTTCGTTTTCAAACCAAAAGGATTCACCTAATTAAAAGGTAACATCTTTCCGTAAGCATTATAGTGTTATTTCAATTATCTAACCCATCAACCCTTCAAATTATATAATTTTATAAAAAACAGTATCATCAATTTACTAGTATGTTTTTATAATATTTTTTTGACTTAAATCTACTTTCACATCCATCTAATTGATAACAAACTAAATTTTTCTATACAAAGAACTATTGCTGCACAAAATGACGAATGTTCATTTATTCCTTTACTTCTCTCGTGGTGTAAATTATTATGGAAAATATGTTTATATGTGTTATATATGATATTTATGGTTTTTTAATTATTAAATTCATTTTAACAAATATATTTAAATTTATAATTTTATGTAAAAATGATAACATCATTTGAGAAAGTGTGGACTACCACCTCCTCAAATCGATGTGTTTTGTTCAAAGGATCCACAGAATGTATAAATAATGATTATAATTAAACATATTTGAATTAAATAACATATATATTATATTAATAACATAATTATCTTTCTTAATTGTATAAATATATGTATTAATTTCAATACTATCATTTGACACACTAAAAAGTAATAATACCGGTCTTGGACGTTTGGTCTACCAAATCCTTGACACAATGTGACTCCTTTTACATCTCATGAAAAATATATATACATAGAAGTATATATGAATAAATAATATGGTATTTATGATATATTTATTTTTACGGAAATATATAATTCTACATACCTTCTTTCCACAATGATCATTGAAAAATTGGAACATTACTCATAAGTGTATGGCTTACCATCTTAAAGATCGTAACATTAATTCAATTTTTCATAAAAATATGTAATTATTTTTTAGAAATTAAAATTTATTTTTAGAAATGATAATAATTTATTTATTATTATTCTATATAAGTTATGTAATGACCATTTTTACCATAGTTGACCTACCAATGTCGTTTTTGACATAAAAACTAAATTTGGTCAAACCACTCGACATAGACTTGATTTTTTATGTAGTTGTTTAAAAAATTAAAATAATTGAAATTGAAGCAATTATAAAAATTTAAATGGTCCCCAATAATTTAAATAATTAAAATAATTTTTTTATTTAGTAATATAAATACACCCGAGATTAGTAGGTCACGAGGTAAGGGATTTAAACTCAATTTACATTCTATTGAGACTTTTTTTGTTATGAAATTATTTTCTTATATATAGTCTTTATAATAACCTTTTACATGATATATCATGAATCTCATTAATTCCAATGAAATGATAACATTAATTTATTTTTATTCCTTCATTAGTTTTATAATTGGATATGTTTCAATGTGGTATGATACACTTTAGAATGTTTAAAGATTATTTTCATTAATAATTCCTTAATTGATCGTTTAATGGTATGTAATTTCGAGAAAATTATTTTAGAATTTTTCAATAAAACAATTCAATTTTTATCCTATGATTATTCATGACCATTTTCAAGTATTAGTACAAATTTTACACTATTTGGTACTAAATTTGATTTAAAAATGATTTTAAGAAAACCTGACATCATTTATATCATTAGTAAAATAACATGTTTTCTTATAATAACTTTTTTTTATTAATGTGTTTTAAATAATGTTTTTTGAATTTATTTGGTAATGATATTGTTTACCATGTTTTTCTTTTGCTAGTGTTTTCCATGGAATCTTATTGTCACATTTTGAACAAGTTAATTTTTAAACCTTTTTACCATACAAAACAAATGTTCTTTTTATCTTGTACATCATGTTTAGTTTTACCCACCATCAATCCTTTGATGAATCCTTTTTTATGTTTAAGGGGATAATTTTAATCAAAATGTTTTTAAAATTTATTTTTAAAAAATGTATTCCAAAACAAAAATAATTTTTCTCGCAAATATGTTTTTAAAAGTTATTCAATAATATTTTCATTCAATAATGAAAAAAACACTTAATTTTACTAAACATGGATAATGATGTATTGATAACATCATTATGATTCCTTTTGGTGGTTATTGATTTATTTGGTTAAGGATACTATTTACCTTCCCACATTTGATTAATTTTTGGTATCCCATGAAATATTCAATCTCATATGATCATTAAATTGCCACTAATTATCCATATCTTTTATCATGGTTATTTTTATTTCTCAATCCCTACACATTTTTACATAATTCATATACTTTTATATTATTTGGAATATTTGGGGATGTATTGATAATTTTTAATTCTTTGTTCAATATTTTCATATAAGAAATATTATTAATTTTGATTATTCAATATGTGGAATGATTTGAACTGGTACAACAGGGTTGGGGCCCAACAATAGAGAGAACATCGATGAATAAGTAGTCTCATGGTAATATTTAGTTGGATATATGTTTTAGATATGTGTTTACATGATATGATAAAATTTCTTTTGAATGGTCTTTATTGTAATAGTTCTATCTACCTAGGAAACATGGCATCCAATAAATAAGTATTTCACTCATATAGAGTTAATTATTACTCATCCATGTTATTATGTGTCGACATATATATTGATACATTTAATTTTATATTCCACTGATTCGATGACATAAATTTTATTTTTTTACATTTCCATAATGATTTTGAATTTTCTAGTAATTTTAATGTCATGTGTTTTTAGTTATTACCTATCCATATTTTTTATACTCTTCCAACTTGTTTTATTGTCTATATGTAATATTATTTCCTTTAAATTCCATGTCATAACTATTATTACCATTGACTCAATAGTGATTCCACAATACTTTAACCTTAATGAGTATTTGAGATCACCCTTATTATGGTTACATTCCATGAGAATCCATTAATTAAGAAAGATATACAAAGATATTCTAGATTAAATAATTTTTACTTCTAATTTTTTTATTCAAATAATTATATAGTAATTTGTGAATTAATATAGATTTAAAGAATCCGTTATGTATTTGGTTAACCAATAACACTGAACTGATTGTTCATTTGGGATTCAATTCTTTTTAGTCATGCCAATGTATTAAAATAATTCTTTGGATCTGGGATACTGGGGTTAGGGTTCTGCATCTTGTTTTTTCAATCAAAGGAGTTCATTTTATATGGTATAATGGGAATATTATCACCTTTTTTAAGGATTCTTGAATGGTATATTGATACGTATTTTTCTGTAACTCAATCATCGAGGGATTTATTAAGAGGATCTCAGGTTGATAGTTGGACTTCTTTATCATGATTGTGTCGGGGACCATGTCATGGATCGCTTTAATAGTAGTTCTAGGTTATATATGGTTCAATCCATTCAATGATCTAGATATCATATGGGAAAGACCTTCGATTTTAGGATGTCCAGTTTCATTCATTACATTATGATCTATAATATGACATGGATGGACCATCGATAGTAAGAGGTATGATTTTGGTTAGCACATCACATTTATTTGTTCTATTTGATACTTGAGCATCGCATTCCACTGTTTTGGCTTGAGTTGTCAATGGTTTAAGGGTTATAATATTTTTATCCTTATGTTTCTTGTTTATTGATAAACCCATTTGAAAAATTATAGATCATGTGTGGTGATCTATTATAAATTATGTAGTCATCATAGACATTGAGAATCAATTGGATTTCATAATCCATTATATGGTGAGTTTCGACATCATCATTGTATGGTCTGGTTGATGCATTTTGAGTTTACATAAATTGTTGTAATAGGTGGTTGTTTTATATCCCCTATGGTAGAGTATTATATCATTATAATATATTAATATTTTGATGTAGGTAGGATAGGGAAAGACCATAACCATACTGGAGACATTACAATGTTTGTGGTAGGATTGGTTCCCATAGAAGACAAGGTGAGGGATCTATCCATCACAAACGAACTAGTTGATCATCACTTGGTCACTTTAAAATATTATTTAATTTTTTTATGCCTAAGAGGGGAATCATGTTTGATATCATTCTCATGTTGGATTCACAAACTATATCGATTCTAATATATTGTTTGACACTGACTACTGTGAGAGATGATGTGGTAAAACGAAATTACAAGGAGGTGAATGTATTTATTCACCAGATAACATATCCAAGATGTGACCTAATTTTATATTCTATGAATTTGGATTTTATGATATGATTCTATATGGATTATTGAAAACTACACTATGTAATAATGAAGAAACAATTTTTACTGTTGAGGATCATTGGACAATTTATTCAGTTGAGGGGTCATGATTGTTCATTATGATTGAAATATGATCATGTTTTCAATAGTTACGGGTTAGGGTTGAGGATATGAAAAATATGGAATTCAGTATTAGTTATATGTTATTTCAGGAAAATTTCATTCCATTATGTTTGATTAATACACAAACAATGTTAACAGATATCATGCATTATATTTTCCACCCTCACCAATAGTCATTTATTTTTTTCACCATTTATTAAATTCTATTATACTCACAGACCCCAGATATTCATACATGGAATCTTGTGATCCTATTGATCTCAATATTAGTACATTATATTTATTCCATGTTCTCTAAATATTATTTCAATATAATAGGGGAATGTTTCCTTTGGAATGTCCGTTAAGGGGCAGGGATATATATCATATCAAAAAATGAGGATATTTTGAGGTCTTTTTATAGACTATGAATCTATAACTCATCCAAATATTCCTAATATAGATATGATATTATATGTGATTCATTTGATATATTTATTTCTGGGTATTGTTGATGGTATAGTTAACTAGGAAGGTGTTAAGATTGAGAGGACTTCTAGGTGGGATGTTGAATTCCATGATTTAAAGGGGAAGTTGATGTTCACATATATTATTATTATACTAGAAAAAAGTAATGGATATACAATTTACTATGATACTTATGAGGTTGTTCATGGTGATTTATTTTTTCAAATTTTGTGGGTGGTCATGTATGGTTCACATCATCTATGACCCCTTAAGTAATACTACCTAACTCCTAGCATAAATTTAGTTCTCACGATTCATACTTTGATAGTTTGGATCCCTTATCACTTTTGTGAGAGTTATATCATTAAAAAGTACATAAAAATATAAAAATACTTATTTTATTAGTTATACCATACCCTATACTAGAGATAGTGGGATGAGTACTTTCGAAATTTTTATTTTGAGATGAATTATTCCCCCAGAATGTGGAACATTGTCATAGATTCCCATAGTCAAAAAATCACTACAACTAGAAAAAAAATCATTAGATAGAGTGTAGGATAATTATTCTACTATAAGAGTGGTAGATGGATGTATTGGAACAAATTGAAGTTGTAGTTTGTTTTCATATGGTTAAATCATAAACCTTCACAGATTGAGTCAAGGACAACCATAAATCAGATTCAAATTTTTAGGTGATGTGATAATGATTTATGGGTGATGTATTTTTTTCAAATGATATATATATGCTAATGAAATACTTCCTTTTCTTGTATGGTTTTCCATCACCACTTAAATGAGAGAGAAATAAATTAAAAACTCACATGCTTCATAGTGGGTAATGTATCTAAAATCAGTAAAGATATATAGGGATATCAATCGTTGTTTTTTTGATGAGTATGATGATGGAAATGATATGGGTTTTTTCATATTTCATTTATTATCATTTAATTAAGGTGGATCACCAATGACTATGGGGTTTCTTCATTCTCCTTGAGTTCAAATTTGGGAAAGGGATGTGGTGATGATGGACCTTATTAAAAGGATACCCAAGACTCTAAGGACTTGTGATGTCAAGTGGGTAGACATTGATCATCTAAATAAGCTTTTATATGAATTACCCATTCACGAGATACAGTCAGTGGGAAACGTAGGTAGGATTTATCTGTCAGAGGTATTTGGGATATAAGGTGTTCTGATAAGAATCATGTCAGATCAAGATATTTATTTCACATTGTGTATTTGTATGGTCTTTTAAAATGAGATGGGAACATATCTAAAGATAAGAACCATATATCTCAAGTGGATAGACGAATAATATGATATGATGAATTAACTAATAAAAGATATTCATAGAGTATGTGTTATAGATTTTTGTAGAGCATAGTAGAATGGCCTACCCTTGGTAGAGTTTATATAAAACATCCTTCTTCAGACATTTATTTGGATGGAACATTTTGAATCTCTTTGTGGTCAACCATTTAGATCACCACTTTGTTGAAACGAGATGAGTGATTCGATAGTGTTTGGACCAAGACTGGTGAATATGTCTTCCGAGTGACTATTGTTGATTCATGAGTTTTTATTAACTACATGTAGTCGGAACCATTCATATACCAACTAAAATAAACCACCCATAATTTTTATCATGGTTGATTGGGTCTTCATGATGCTTTCACCATATCAAGGAAATATAAATCTAAATAAATATGGGAAGGTAAGCTTATAGTTTTTTTGGATTTTTACCAAAGAAGAAATTTTGGGGATGGTAGTTTTCATTTTTGATCTCCCTCCATTACATCCATGTATTGATGTTGTGTTTTATATTTTATTGATTCAAAAGTATGATCCAAACACAGTTAATGTGATTGATAGTGATTATTTTATGTTATAGGATAATGTTTTATATTGGAATTACACATGTGGATCACGGACCGAAGAGAGAATATAATTTATGATAATATATTATGTCATGTTTAGGTGTTATTGAAGCATGAAAAAATTTTAGAGGAGTAATGGGAGTGAGAATAAAATGCCTAGTTGTTGAGTAAACAATTGTTTTTCTATGACCTTGAGGGTTTATTATAGAAAATGAGAATTCCTATATGGGAGAGTTTTCGACACCCCTCCAAATTTCAAGGAGAATAATGTTTTAATTTAATTTAATTTAATGAATATTGTTGGTTTATAGTCAATGAGGTTCTGAGAAGCTGTTCGTAGTATTTTTTATGGGATGTAAGTAAAATTATTTTAAATTTTTCCCACTAGATTGTTATTCTAGGACCAATTCCTAACTCTGGGACCATTTATTAGAATGGACCTTTATATTGGACTCACAAACTCAACAACATTGTTCTTAGGCTAGCTGGTGGGGTTCCTATGATGAATTTTTTTAACCAATTTTTTTCATTTATTTTGAAACATTTATTTCTACCCTTCTACATCATGAATGATTCAATAAAATATTTTTCAATTTGGGGGGATTTATAGAGAAGGATATGGATATTCTGATCTATTATCTCCACTTATTAAATTTCATTTATTACGATGGTTTCTTCTTGGATAATCGAACTACATTCTAGATTCATATATTATTTTTCTTTTGTTACAAATTTTAACCATAATGCATCGAATTTGGTACTGGGTTTAGAGTTTTTTTGTATTTTTGTTGTTTTGGATGTAGATTCTTAGTGGTTTAGTCTTCCTATTAATAAGCTTGGAATTCCCTTAACATTACATATAATTTTCATAAAAGTTCATGTATCATTTGGTATGGGGGAATGTGTGTATACTGTAAGAAAATTTTATATGTTTGAATAGAAATTAGATAGGTTTTTATAGATATAGTAGACCTTATATAGGGGTTCCATTGAGATATGTCATTATAATAGTTTGAATTCTACGTGAAATTGTGGTTGATGTAAGGTATTTACAAAAAAGGGATTGTGACATTGGTGTTATGGTTCTTTCTCAATTGAGATTTTCTACATATATTGATGATGTACACTATGGAATAATGATTGTTTTTTCTTCTCATATCGTATATTGTTTCATATTGATGTTGATATATTATTTTCATATAGTGACCAAACAATATAGTTCTAGACCGGTCATTGTGATTTGTTGACCTCCCAATAACTTTTTGGATGGGTCTATATGATTTGATGACCACCAAATATCCTTCGGGGTGTGTCGATATGATTTGATGAACTACCAAGAATAATTTGGATTGGATTTTTTGATATGTGGTGACATGCAAAGAACACATAGTATGGGTCGATGTGTACGATAGTGACCTCTAGACTTTTTTAGGATGGGTCGAGGCGCAGCTGAGGTTGTGACACGTGGTATAGGCATGGGACATGGTTTAATATTTCAATCATTGTTCAAAAATATTTTCCTTACAATGTAGGATCGACAATGGTAGGGTTAGGGTTCTTGATATCATGTTCAACACATGATGTACTGACATAGATCTATGTTGGTTATGTATTTATTTTCTATCGATGTATCCAAATTTTGTAGCATGTTGTGTTTCTTTTAAAGGCCCTTTTCTAGTATAATAATTATTTTATTCTCACAAAATGAATAATAATATCAATATTCATGAAGAATTTACTATTAGGGACCTATGTGGTGGAATGGTACCAATGAAATACTATTGATTAGGTGCTGGTGGTAGGAGAAAGTGGTGATATTTGGGCATACTATAGTGTATTTTTTACACATATTATATCATTTTAACCTTATTTTATTTTTTATGTTCATACATAACTTTTATTATTCATATATACTAATTTTTTAATTCTTAATATTTTAATTCATCTTGTTATAACATTATTTATTGATTTTTTTTATTTTAATTTATTTTTTACATGTCTATGTTGTCATTGGTTACTAATTCTTTTTTATATTCTACTCTTATTTTCAATGATTAAAGATTTAATAGTTTATATAAATATTCATTAGAACCTTACTAATATTATTTATCATATTAAATATATGGAGGTACACATGATGATATATTCCACCTAAGGATAGACTTGAGGATTTGAATTTGGGAGTTATAGATTTAAATAATTGATGTTGAAAACATTGAAAATTATTTTCACAAAAATTAATCCTCTTATCTTATATTGCACATTTTTTGTATTACAACTATGTCTTAACAAGGATCCTATATTTAGAATAATTTTTAATATGGTTTTAAAATTTTAACTTTTTTTCTTAAAAAATCATTTTTTGGAAGTAATTTAAATATCATATTTTATAAAAAAAATTAAATAGTCTTGTGAACATTCATTAATTTTCAGTTATATATAACCTCCAATGTTTTTCTTTCATAAAGGGATTTTTTATCACCCTATATATATTATTATGATGTTATTCTATTTAGAATATGAGAATTCTGTATCTTAATAATTATTATGATTATGCTATGTGAAATTTTTATTTCTTTTATAAAAAATTTTGTTTTCATGGGTTTTTAAGATATGAATGATTTTTTAATTGGAAATGATATGTACTGATGATTGATTTTGAGGACATATGTATCTCACTAACATAGTGGTTAGTGATTTATCTCTCATGAAACATGGTTTTTTCAAGTAAATTATTTTTATCAAAAAAATAAGTGTGAACATTTTTTCCATCATAAAAAACTAAATGTTCATTTTTAATTATTACAATTAAATTATTGGACATATTATCTATTGATAGTATAAAACATGGAAATTTTTTCTAATTATAATATAAATCATGGCACTTTATTTTGGTCACCTCAGAATGTGTGAGGAACTTTTGTGATCAAAATATAAAGGAGTCGATTTTTTGGTTCATAGTAGAAATCATCATCATCATTGACTATTCACAATATAATGCGTGGAATTTTTTTTTCTCAATATATTATGTGGTATTTTTTTTATTCATAATATGATGAAGGAATGTTTTGTTTATTTATAACAAAATCAAGGTAATTTTTATAAAAATTCTAATGAGTCGGAATTTTATTTGATCACAACTATAATATTGGAAATTTTAATTCTTAAAAACGTAAATAATGGGAAATAATTTTGTTCTACATTTGATGCATGATAATAATCTTTTCCAGGACATAAATTTAGTGATTTTTTTTCTCACAATATAGTGCATAGGGATTTTTTGTTTACAGTTTGAAATTTGGGCATTTCAAAAGTTCAAATAATGAAGTATTTATTTTTTTGCTCATAGTTTTAGAATTACCCTATTCTAATGTGTTTGTAAATGTTCTAGCTTATCATATGTTTCATAGACATGTTACATTTCAATTCCATATTATTATTGTTATGAATCATGTTTCAGGTATATTGATTCAAATTTTTTACACATATCCCTGGGTATTTATTTTTTATTTTGAGATTGCCTATTTTTCTATCATTAATAATAAAAAACTCTTAACATCCAATTTTATTTTTAATAATAAATTTATACCCTACTGATTTTTCACATATAATTATGATATAATGAATGATAAATTGTTGAAAATTATTCCCTTACTTAAAATTTGATTTCACTACATTATTTCCTTTTCTTTTCCCAGGTTATAAAGTTTAATATAACCTTGGAAACATCATAACATTGATCTAGAGTGGTTAAAATCTAAGTAAATGTTCACATTATAAAAAGTATGATTCTTATATCCCTAGTACTAAAAGTCACTAAACCATTCAGTCCTCAGGTTGTGAAACTCTTTTGAGATAGGTCATCTAAAAAATTGAATCGAGTTATTTTTTAGGAATTTTGTTCTTCATATTTTTTAATGATGGGAGGTTTTAATTATTATCTGGATCAATATTTTTATTTAGGGTATTAGGATAGCTTATTTTTTTGAAAACCATACTGATAATTATATGATATCAGACTCATTGTAAGATAAAATCCTAACCATTTGTTAAGTTTTTGATAATGTGTTTTTTCATGAAACTAAATCTCATTCTAGATACATGGAAGTGGATACAGATGTTCTACAGATTCACCTCAGGGTAATCACCTTGAAAATTATTGTTTTATAATTGACATGATCATCACACTGAATCATAATGAGTGGGTATACCACTACACACCTGGCTAGAAACTCCTTAGGGGATACTAATTGGTTGAATATATCCCCTTTACCAACCTATTTGAGATATTTATTTCTGAGTTACATTGAGGGATTACAATAAATAGTAAAAAAACTAACATAATTTAATGTTATGTTAAAGATTGATTGATATATGTTGAACTAATGAAACAATAATCCAAAGTGACAACATGAAATAACATGTAATTTTAATATTTTATTTATTTTATTATTTTGATAATTCCCCGATATTGTTATTTTTTATCACCCATATCAACCTTCCTGGTTTTAGTAACGGATGTAACTAAATGGTACCATGGGAGGTAGGGACAATGTAGAGATTACTTTAATAAAAAACCCCATAAAAATTAGAGTTAGAGTAATAAAACTATTGATTATTATAATATATCTGTCATGAATTATTATTAAAAATGTGAACATAGACAAATCCTAAAACACATAATGAAGTGAAGGATAAGGGATCAGTAATGATCATGTGATAATGATGATAATTGAAAAAAATTCACTATTTCTTATTTATAATTTTTTTGAATAACCAACCGAATATCATCAAGGGGAGAGAAATATTCCTTTTCATTGGAATAGGAGGTCATTGAGCCTCAAACTATTACGAAAAAAATGAAGATATGGTTTATCATTATTTAAATAAATATGGTTTATCCTAATATACCATTAATAATTAAATATATTATATATTAAGAACATGGGAAAAATGCAAATTAGATCCATAATCAAAGGACTAAATAAATGATGAGCATAACTAAACTATACAATTATGTGGACAATTGACTTTGCATGGATGTGCTACTCCATAATTTGATCTGTATATTTATGTTACACCTAATAAAAATTATGGAGCTATAGATTTCATGTGGGAATTTCATGTTAAAAAATTTAATATATCTATGATGTTTTTTAATATTAATACATTAATGCCCCAATTAATTTTTTTAAAAATAGTTATCTGAATGCTATATTACATGTTGAATTTTATTGTAATTTTCCCTATCAATATATTTTAATCCTTCAATAAGATGCATTTTATGAGACTATAGTGATATATTGGTTCCCATAATATAGAGAGAAATTATCTGGAAAAAAGATGAAACATTTCATAAGAAAAAATGTTATTATATTAATAAAAGGATTTTAATAAATACCATCTAGAAGAAAATTTATAATGTGGGTCTTGTTATCATCTAACGATAGACCCATGGAACAAATAATTATAGAAATTCTCTATTATAGGGATAAAACTATTATTAGGAAAGAGTTATATCATCAATTTCTTTTGTTGATATCTCACTATAAATTATAATCTAATATGGATATATAATTTTGAACCGATTAGATATTTATATAGATAGAAAATATTTACAATTATGAGGATTTATTTTATATAATGGAAGGAAAATGTAACATACAAGGTTTTTAGGAGCTATATTTTACATAAAAACTATAGGTATATAATTATAAATATTCATCTTTTTCCATTTTTTTATGTAATGTAGAAATAGTTATGAAACATGTCATATAATTTATGAATTTAATCCATATGAACATTATTATTTCATATAGGAAATTTCACAACCCAATTCTTTAAAATAAGTATTGGAAACCATGGATTATTACTCTGAATGGATAAAATACATATAGTAAAATTTCATAATAAATGGGGGACATTGGATAAAAAGTAATAAATTATTCATGAATATGAAATACACTAGACTATCTTCATCCTTGAGGGTTAGAAATAGCAATACAAAACCTATAATAATGAATATCACTATAAAAGGATAAATATTTATGAAGAATCAAGAATTTTAAATAAGAACTACAAATTCCTATGTTAGAGTAAAATGAACAAATGATTTAGTATGTATATATTTTTATATAGTAATGAAATATATTTAGGGAAAATATGGTCTACTGAAATATGGTTGTTGTAAATATGTTTAGTGAAAAAATATCCAATTTGTTTACTAGAAACCATTATTGAAAAGTCATAAATTTAAAATAATATAACATTCAATATGATAGTAAAGGATATATATATATATATATGAGTGGAATGAATAAATAATGATATTTTTATAAAAATATTATATAATTTATATATATAATTAAAATATTTAATTTAATATCAGTGAATTATTAAAATTAAATTTTATTTTATTAAAAAAATTACTTTATTTGATAAAAAATATATAGTATAAAAGTAATATTTTTTCAATGATCTTTTTAATTAAGTATTCTATATTTTTTACAAAAATATTAAATTCATAACTTTTAAATCATTACTTTATATTTACTAAAATATTAAAATATGTAAAATTATAAATCCATATGAAATAATATTTTGAACACTTAATGTTTTAAAGTATCATTTTTTCAAGAAAATAAGTTTCTCCTTATTTTTCCTCTTTTCATTTAAATGTTAATTGATAAATTTTATAATCTAAATAAATAGAAAACAATAGTGTTTTTTCATTTAGAACGTATATTTTTTTTGGTTTATTTTTTTTCATTATTTTTTAATATAGTTTATTTTTATCATATAATATAGTGTTTATGAAAATAAAACAGTTTTGGATTTTATATTTATGTCAGAGTATAATGGAATATTAAAAATGATTTTACAACATAACATATTATTTTTAGGAATAAAATTATTCATTTTATAATATCTATAAATTTTATAAATCTAATGTTAAACGTATTTATATCTAAATTAAATATTTCATTAATAAAATCAGTTTTCAATTATTTCCTATAATTGTGTGTTATGATGGTAAAGTAACAATTTTTTATGATTTCAAATCCACCTAAAATTTATTTGGTTTATAATAAATAAATAAATTTCTTAAAAATTTATATTTAAAATAGTCTTATCTTATATATAAATTTTTAATCAAAATTACACAATTTTTCAAAAGAATGTTTTTACGTGTTATGTGTGTTTATTTTAAAAATATGATATGAATACCATAATTATATAATGTGGTAAAATGGATTGAAAAATTTTAAATCTTGAGGTTGAAATTTCGTACGAGTTAAAATATAATTTTTTTCATTTTTTTCACATAATATGGTATAAAATGTATTTCTATTGAAAATGTAAATTTTTCTCAAAGATAAAAGTTTAAATAAAAAATAAAAAAAATACAATACGTTGAATAAAAAATCAATAGAATAGGATAATATCGACCTACATAGATATTACCTCTATTTATGTCAGTTTTGGATCCTTTGAACTTTTAATGGAAACATTATATTACTAAAAATGTTATGGTTACTTTATAAACATCTATTCCCTTCACATATAAATGGGTTGCAATTATAGCATGTAAGGTCCCACCTCTCATTATTATTTATTCATTACACACATCCAAATTACCCCATATAGAACACTATATCTCATTAAAATGATTTTATTTTCCATTAATTTTCTAAAGGACAACACTTCCAAGGAGAATTACAAGGAAAATAAAATAATCTAATATGTGTAGTATCTATTACTGTTCTTTTCATCATAACTATATTCATGAAAATTTATTTTAAAATATCTAATCTAATGATATTTTTATATTATATATATTTTAATGTTATAATATTTTGTATATTATCATCATCTATTAATATATTTCAACCATTATGGGGTAAAAATTATTATTTGTTCATTTGTGTGGACTCCCGCTACCACAACCAAAAGTTAATAATTACACCTCACCAACCATCATTGATGGGTATAACTATAAATTTCATGAGAATATATAATGTTTATAATATCATCAATGTTTTAGTATGATAAATTATAGAACCTATTATGTATATGATCTAAAAGATATCATTGTTGATTCAATCATTCAAAACAATCATGCAAGTAAAAGTTGCCTTTCTAAAATTATATAGTATTTTATTATCCATTACATCGTTCTACAATTCCTACACATTTATGATAAATCACACTAACATACACAAATTGTTCTCATTACAATACAATTGTAATGATACTATCAAGAAGTCACCTCATAATTATCAATTAAGCATGTGTTTCAAATGAAATCATGTCATACTGGGGTCGAGGGAATGGCCCAATGGATAGTGACCCATCACCTGTTATTATGAAGGGATTAACATCTAGTATGATGAATTTAAATCATTTCCAATGGTTTTAATCATGGATCCTGAAACATCCAATGATCCTTGTATTTAGGATTCATGAACCTTTTTTCCAAAGACCGACACTCGTTGGATGATGATTTGGCAAATGACACATAATGAACTCCATTGCACAAGATGATGGGAGGTCGGGATCATCACACCCTTTGGGATGGTGATTATTTCCAACATCGGGACTCTATTATAGATTTTAGGAATATGCATATGTTCATGAATCATTGTTTCTTTCCCAGTCATGTGTCTACGGATTACCCCTAGGTTGAAAGGATTATAATATATACACATGGGTCAAGAATTACTAAGATTATGCTAGTTTAATCACTATAAAAAGGTTCATTGGGGTCTATCATCATCTAGAGAGGCCATAAATGTCATTAATATTGGCATATTATGCATAAGATGGTCTTTCTATGTATCATCATGAGAGTAATTAGAACCAATGTAGGTCAGTGCCACATAACTGGATGCATCACCATTTAAGATCATGCAACAGAGACCCATCCATTAAAATTTATTGTCATGCGGTGAGGATGTCGAGGAAGAGGATTTCAAGTCATGATTTATTGTGTGACTTACACCGAAGTGGACCAGGATGATCACGAGAAGCATGGTCTCGTGGGTGGATATGAACCTACCAGGGATATCCCCCCTAAACTTTATAGTGACGTGGGTGTTGGGTTTGGACATGGGGGACGATTTGAATATATTCATGTTATCTTGGAATCAATGACCATATATTTCGGTTTATGATTGATTTTACCCAATAAAGGGGGCCCTGTTTGAGAGGGCATGATTGGGGCTTCTCCTTTGAAAAGGTTCCCCCTTGAAATCAGGCCATCAGATAGGCATCCTATGCATGCTGTTTATTGTAGGAATCAGAGTTCTCATAGTTCATTGGGTGGGGATTATGCATTTTATCATCCCATTTTAATGTGTAATGACCTCTCATTTCATGTATGTGATAATATTGAGCTAAGGCCTGGATAAAGGTTCCCATCATATACTAGTTTCGTTGGAAATAAGAGTTCATGTAGTTCCGTGTGTGGGGATTATGTGTAGAATCTTCCCATGTTTTTGGAACCATGAGAGGGATCTTGAACCATGATGATTTGAAGGTTTGATTGAGGATTAAACTTATGAGGCAATCCATGTTTTGAACCATGAGGAGGGTCTCAATTCATGATTATCTAGGTTTTTAGTTGGGGCTTATACCTAGAAGGATGGCCCTGCGTTGGAGCTATGTGGATGTCATGATCACCACCAACATATAATCCCACATTAGTCATTATTAGTGTGAAAAACAAGAGGATGTAGTGGATCTAAATATCCCATGTCCCACATCATCTTATAATATATGGTAGTGTATCCCATTGGGGAAGAGATAGGGGGATTATAATGTTCCAATTTCTTTCCTCATGTTTTCATAACCAAGATACTCGGATTATTCTATCCTGGTATGCCATAGGTGGAGGTAGAGAGGGGCAGTGATGCAAACTCCAGCAAGAAAATCTAGGGTCATATCTTATTGGGAGTTATTTTTTGATAATCATATGCGGGAACAATATATATAAAATTCATATAACATGGATGATCATTAACTAGATAGTAATCATGCTGGGTTGTTCCGACATGCTTCAAACATGAGAGGGAAGGAATGTGTAATCCTAGATTCTAAAGGATCTTGGACCCATAAAAATGATACGAGGCATGGAATCTATTATGGAATATGGAGATAGGGAAATCCTCTCCGTATAATGAATTTGTTTCGGGTTTATGTGAGTTTTTTTGGGAAACGTATGGAGAGATGTTTGGTCACTGTGTGCATAGTCATGTATAGGTGTCCCAAGGACATTGACCTTTAATTTTCAATTTCCCTAGATGTTTAGGAAGACATGAAATCACTTATTATAGTAAAATTTAATGTCATATAGATTTGATGATGGAATCATATTTTAATGTCATGTTGTAGGGAGTAAATCCATACAATTAATGTCATGTAGAAAAAAAATTGTGTTTTTGATGTTTGAGGTCATATTACATGGATAAAATGTTATAGAATCCATGATTAAGTGGATGATAATTGAGTATAGAAGTTCTGGAATACCATGAATATGAGAGGGACTGAATGTGTAATCCATGATTCTAGAGGATCTTGGATCAGAAGAAATGATATGTGGCATGGAATCCATTGGGTGTACAGAGGTAGTAAAATCCTCTGCTGAGGACAAATATGTATATATTTGACACGAATTTTTTGTGGGAAATGTATGCAGATCTACTGGGGCATTGTTCCCATAGAGAAGAATATGTGTACTCAAGACACATTCAATCCATTTCCAATGGCCATGGAGGTTTATGAAGATTCCAAATTGCTTAGGACACTAAGTTGGATGAATGTGAAGGACCTTTCTAGTCTTATATGAAACATTATGACTTTGATTTTTCATGGTATTTTGAATCAACCTAGATTTTGAGTAATGTGATGGGTTTTTAGGTGTCTCATGAGGATTAGTTCGAATCATGTTATTGAAGCGATTAATGTTTGGGTAGCAGAAGGGTGCAATAGAAAATTTTGATGACTAGGATGTTGATGTTCACCGTTTGACTCTCCATTTTTCATGGGGAGAGTGATGGTAGTGAAGAGATAGGCTTGATGGGATAAGATAATAGGTAGGCACTGATCCTGAGTGAGGTGTGGTGGAATATCCCATGTGTTGCAGACCAGTGGGCACGAATGGTTTTGCGCCTAAGGCTAGCCCCATAAGATCTGGTTGCATGGGAGCATATGTATACTGGTGGCAATGTATGGGATTCCATGTAGGATTTGGCCACATATACGCTATCCAGAAACATTTAGCCACATAGGATCTCTCATGTACCATTTACCACATAGGGGATTCCATGAAAAAATTTCAGTGTGGAGTATCTGTATAGTATTTTTTCAGTAGTTCACAGGGTTTATTAATGAAACCTCGTTTTTTTGAACAACATGGAACTCATGTGTTATATTTTGTTTACGATCATCCACACTCTATTTAAGGGATGTATTACCTAAAGGGACACCCATATATTTTTTTAGGATGTATTCTGTGAACTACTATGGGATAGTAGGGTGGAGTTCTCAAACTTTTTTGGGTTCTCATAATCTATTTTGCAATCATATTTTGCTGCATGTGATGAAGTCTACAAAATTCATTGGGTAAAAGGGATGGAGTCAATGAACTGATTTGGGAGAATGATATATTTCTTCTTCTATGTCTATAATTTCTATGTAATTAGTCCCTTTTCACATGATTTCTATGCTATTTTCCTCCCTCAAGAGAGTACATTTTCCACCCCCATAGGGGTTATTTATAGAGGAGCTGAGAGCGGGATAAATGCGCCATGTATCACCTTTTGATGGGATTCCATGGAGAACCCAATTATCCATAGATAGATTTTTCATCATGGGTCTTATTTTTAGTCACTTGAGATACCACCTCATCCTGCGAACCACTTAGTTCGTGGGGGATCCAGTATGTAGGGGACAACATACGTGGGGGTAGAATTATCCACCACCATTTCAATAATCACGTTTTTTGCAGGAGATAATGTCCTCATTATTCATATTGAGTATTGATTGAATCAGGGGTGATCCCTTCCCAGAAACATTCTTGGAAATAAGTATGTAGATGGATTATCGTCCTTTTCTAAACTTCTATTCACCAAAATTCTTTTTTGAATCTTTCTTCACCATTTTATTTAATTATTTTGCTTACTATGATGTATATTTCTCATATTGAATGTAAAATATTCAGGATAATAAAATTTCTTCCCATCATAAGAGGCTCTGATCAGGAAGAAGTGGAGGGAATTCTAATGTTGATGTGATCCTGATTTGAATGGTCAGATAAATCTCTAATCTTTTATTGAGCCAACAGACTCAATGAGTGTAGTTAGAAAATATCTAGGGCTATATGAAAGAAAAGTTACAATCATTATGACTTTTATTATCACATTAAAATTTTCATAAACTTGTTATTGTGTGGGATTATTGGGTATAACATACCTTTTTCATAGGCTACCCTTTTCGGGTTTTTACCTTACAAGAATTCTTTCTCTGGATGATTTTTTTATTTCATGACATTTTTCATAAACTGTATGTAGTATAAGATTAACAAGATGGAAGTAAAATTTTTTCCAGGGTTACCTTTATAGGTTTTCACATTATCAAGTGTTGTGTCTTCATCATTTGATGTTTAGAGTCTTTCCAACCAAACTATCATTATTGATGTTTTAGTTCGAATAACATTGACCATAAATAGCAGCACAAAGGCCCTGATGTATGATTCATTAACCAAGAATGTCCCAAAAACATTCAGATATGGATGAGAGAATTTTATTTACCCTGACATGTAATTTTGGGATATGGTTCATTGTATAGAACATGATATGGGTCATATGAATGTGGGAAAATGCCTCTCCTATGGAAAAAACTTCCTTTGGAAGAAATACCATTTTTTGTGGGAAATGTATACAAAGTTGTAGGGGAATTGCTTTCATAAACAAGAAATATTTTCTGTGGGACATTATAACCCTTTCCAATGGACATGATTTTTTATAGAACATTGGATTTATTTTTCTATTGAGGACCATAGGAGATGGCCTCTTGAGAGAACAATGTATAAAAGTACGATGGAATTTATGTTGCTTATGGTTTTTGAAGCACTCTCACATGAATTTGATTTGACAAAAGAGGGATACTACATGATGTAGTTTAACATTTTACACCCATTACTTATTTAAAACATTTCCCCTTGAAATGTCCTATCACTATCAGCCATGAGGGTGGAATGGGGAAAACTGTAAATTCATGGGTTTCTGAAATCGGGGGGAATGAGGTGATATATATTTGTTATATGGGATTACAGATGTTGGATAAATCCTCTCTTGAGAATGAATTTACCTTTGGTTGATAGTCCAGTTTTGTTGGAAACTTTGGAAGAGCCGCAAAGTAATAATATGTACAGTCAACTAAAGGTGTCTACAAGACACTATCCATCCATTTCATATATCCAGATATGATTATGGATATTCGGATCATTCTAGACATAGAGTATGGTGTGTGGAGAGGGGTACATGATCATGATATGGGGTATTTTAGGCTGATATTTGTTGAGAATACTGAGAATTAGTGGAGGAATTTTTATCCAATCCATATGAGTTATTTCATTACATTGTTTATCAAACTGTACATGAAAGGATGTGACATTTTGTTTCATGATAGAATCTATCATATAAGATTCATATTTCACCATGTATTTTATGATGACATGAATCAAGATTTATGTTGTTCTGTTAAGGCTTGTTCATATCATGATATGATTCATGCATATGGATGGGGAAATTTTGTTTTTGTTACGGGATCAACAATGAGTTGAAAAATGTGTCGAATCATCATATGTAGATTCATTTATTCTACAGGATCATGAGGGAAAATACCCTTTGACAGGACCTGGCCAATGGGTGATTACCATGTATCGAACATCATGTAGTTTAAATGTATTTTGATTAGGACATTTATTTAAAATCCCTGAGTAACTAGATGGTAATTGGGACAAGATTTTCATTCATGTATTTAATGTGAGTAGGAAAGAAAGTGTAAACCATTTACTTGAGGGTTCTTGGATCATGAGTACTGACATGAGTCATAAAAGTTGTTAGGAATATGAAAATAGTGAAAGCCTGTCATAGGGATGAATTATTCATTAGTTGACAAACAACTGTTGTGAGAAATATTTGTCGAACCACCCGGTCCTAATGTGCATATTCAAAAAAAGGTATCCATGTGACATTGGACAACAATTTCTGATGGTCGTGGATGATTATAAAGACCACTCTAAGCACAGATCTTGACACATGGTGGGAGTGTGCATGTATACATTAGAATCACTTGAGTCACGATTTACCCATACAGTTGGGGACTACCCCACATATATCTAACTCCTATAAAGGGTTTGGAATTTTCCTTTCCATAGTAAGACTAAGACTAGGTCTGAAAATTCTAGAACTCGGATATTGGACATCCTACCTACGTCTGATTTATAGGTAGGGGAAGAGAAATTCCTGGTATATTTTGGGTACCTTGTAGTTTAATGTCATATATTCAGGACATCTGGTTTCCCATTATGGAGGAGAAAAACTAATATGTATTTCAAACTCATTCCAGTGGGGTTAGTCATTGTAGATTTATTTTCCCTAACCATTTTTGTATTTCCCGGCTGAAATTCCTAGGCCCACATGATCTACGCTCGGTGTGAGAAACAAGGGGCATTAAGTGTTTCACTCTACGACATAGTTATTGTAGGATCAAAGGAAAGAGAATTTTTGGGCCATGTTGTTTAACATCATTCAGTGGGACCATAAATGAATTGTAGATTAAAATAATTTAGCATGGATTAATTCATCAATCAATTTATTTTCACGTGATCAGGACGTCTTCCAAAGAGTTTAACATCATGTGGAAAATATGTTGACCACATAGTTCAATTTTGATGTTGCAGGGACAGATTATAAAAGAGATTATGCATAAATATGATATAACTAGGATAGGATATTCTAGGTACAAGCATGAAATGATCAAGGAATGAATTTATAAACTATGCTTCCAGAATCCCTTGAGTCCGGAGAGGTGATGTGAGGCTTAGGATCCAATTACCTTACAGAAGTAAGAACACCCTATCATGTATATGATTTTTCTTTTTGTTAAATAGCCATCTATGTAGGAAACATATATAGATATACGAAGGAAATTTATAAATAGTAAAATAATGGTGTTTGTAAGATATAAGTCGTCTCATTCTCATAGTTGTGGGTGATTATGGTGAATCGAGATTTCACGGGGCATTATGTTCGATAGACGAAAAAGGGGATGTATGGGTACATGAAAGGAATCTATACCATGATTTGTTTTAAGGTATGAGATATTTTGAATAGAAAAATTCATATTTAAGGAAAATCTTGTTCTTCTGACATCTTCAAGATTTATGAATATAGATTCTAAATTCCCTACGTCTATTTGAATTTCACACCCAGGGGGTTGGGGGATTTCCCATATTTTTTTATTCTTCGTGAATGGACCTGGGATTTTTGGCTCGATTTTCACTACATATCACAATATCCAGAGAATAAATATATACAAAATTCATGAGATAACTTATTGTTAGGTATCATGTGTTCAGGATTCCTTTGCCATCCAATTTAACTTAATGTGAGGAGGACTCAGGAATTTCCCTATGCAAATCTAGTTTAAATGTAGGGGGAATTATTTTCATGAAAACTGGACAATGGAAGGCCCATGTGTCACTACATGTCCAATTTTTGGATGGGAATCAAGCAACATGTTGTTTTAGTGCCTTATGTAGTTTAACATCAAATAGAAATGTTGAATGTGAAATGATGTAAAAAAAATGGGGTGAGTAAAGTGTCATTCTTGATCCTCATGGTTGATTCTTATATATCCCAGTTACTTTGGAATCAATTCCCACATATTTCATATGGAAAATTACCAACATATTTCTGATCAATAAGTAGGGATGATTGCATTTTTTGGCAGAGGAATGATGGGGACAAAGAATTCATGTGTCACTACGTATTCTATGAGAGCAGGAATAAAGACACAAATTGTTCTTAGGGTACACTAGTGTTTTTACATCTTGTGATAATGATGTTGGATAGTATCATGTTGCTATGTATGTGATAAATCCTCTCCCAAGACTCTTAATTCCATTTGTGTAGAACTCAATGTGAGAAAAATGGGTCAGAAAAGGATTACTCTATCGCATAAAGCCATCATGATGAAGGATATGGCATTTTCTTTCAATACCTTATTGTAGTGAGGCCTATGTTTTAATATCCAAACGCTCCTTAGGTATTCTTCAAGGTCATGAAGGAACCCATATGTGGCCTTTATGAAGAAAATCATAGCATATTTCTATCCATTGCGAAGAAAGGGGAGTAATTTTTTGGGTGGCTTATAGACAAGGAAGAAGGATATGGGCGTCACTACGTACTCCGTGAGAGTAAGAATCACTCCACATGTAGTTCATGGATTTACCTATACTAGTCAGAACCATGTAAATAAAGGGTTAATTTTATGTTTTTATTTGTTTGATGGTGGCTGGACTCAGACGGTTGATCTGGACGTCACTATATATACCGTAGGGATAGTAATCAAGCTACACGTAGTTCTAGAATTGCCTCTCTATATAGTTTTAGATCAGAAATTGAAAGGGGAGTTTTTTTATGGAAGCTAGACCTGGATGGAATTTACTAAGGTCACTCTGTATCCCATCGAATGATAGTAATAACACCATACAATAGTTTTTAGCGAGGTATGGTAGGTGACTGACGTAGGTGATAATGTCTACGTGGATGAGAACATTGTTGGGGCCATGAATTTATATGTCGGGTTGTAAATATGATACTTTTACCCAAAAAAGTATGATCTATATGTAGGGAGAGGGGGAATATTGATTTTGACTGGTGTATAGTCTGGGATGTAGAATACATGCATCACAACGTATCCTGTAATGGTGGGAATCAAGTCATACCTAGTTATAAGGACCCCCATGTTCTAGTACGACATGCGCATAGAGACGGGGAATTTTATACAAATTTTTCAATACAATGTAATTATTATACTCCTCTATTATTTTTCTTTGAAAATGAAATCCTTACCATCATTCCTAAGCTCAATTGAGTTATAATCGGTGTGAGAAACAATGAGTGGCAATGGGTTCATTTATTTTATAGTGGTGACAGAGGATATAATAGAGGAATTCCATGTTATGTGGTGGCTGGGCCAAGACACTAGGTCAAGGAATCATTAAATGTCCCATTGATGAATAGGAAACAATCCGTACATAGTTCCGTAAAAGGCCCTCCCAGTATAGGATCTGGCTATACACAAAGAGGGGGAGCATTTATTAATTTCACAAATATGATTTATGCAAAATAACTCAATATTCAAGACATAGTGATCATAATGTTGTTTAATTTCTTGAGGTTAGGAAAAGATACTGATCAGTACAACATCATGAAGCAAGGGAGAATTCTGTACAATTTAACGTCGTGTGGGAAGGATGTATGTGTATGATTTTCTATACATGAAATGTTTATTCCAGATCCTTGCATTAATAGGAGCTATGGTGAGGTTTCCATCTATTGTAATTATGGAATATGATCTATTGGAGTGAACATTGTGTATATCATATGGTCCTTATCATATTGGCTATAAAAATAGAATCTCTTTCCTGAATATCATCAGGGTTCTAAGGACAAACACCATTACTCCTTCGAGGACAGATCAGAGGACACACATCATATTGAAATATCATGAAATCCAATTATAGTGGACTTTCAAATGGTAAAAACATTTCAATCTATTCTAATCCATCTGCTATAACTGAAAAAACAATTTTTGGGATTGATCATTTGTAGATAGTTAGTCAAAGACAATGATGAGGAGCAATGGGAGTTGAATTTCAAAGGGAAAAAATACCATTGTACCATTTACTAATGAGTACATGGTTTCTTGACTGGTGGTGTGGGTTGTGGATCAATAAGATCAAAGGGAATGGAGGATCTTGTCTAGCTATTAATTATTATCATTGTATACTATCTTTTGGAATATGTTGGATTTCAGAAATATAAAAATCTTATTTTATCCAACTATTTTAAGGGGTGTGATTTCTACCCAGTGGGAAAATAAGTTGGTTACAATTACAATAAAATTAATCTATCTAGGTGTGGTAGGATGATATAGTCCCATGATGTCCATGGTGGGCCAATATTACCCAACCCTTAAAATTTGACAAGAGAGATTCTATTCTAATTATTGTTCCCCACAAGTTTCAGAATGCATTTATTTCATGATGGCAGCAGTATCTTCTCCATCAGTGGACATGAAAAGGACTCTATCAATGCCTCACCTATAAATAACCATTTTCTAATTTTTTTCATCATACAACAAGAAATTGAATACTCATCTTAGAATATATTCCTTTTTAGCCATATATGGTTAGTGTTCTCCCTTTTGAAGGTAGTCCAAAATACGGGCCATCCAGCATGCAGAATGAATGTGTGTATCGGGTATGAGATGGATATTATTAATTTATTTCATATTATGATGAACACACGGTAAAACCATTCAGCGTTGTTCAATACAGATGACTATTTCATTCTTATTTAGATCACACAATGTTATGGCTGCATTCTCAAATTCATTTTATTGCACATTATATGATGAAGGGATAAATAAATCATTATCTCATATTGGAATTATACAATCAATCCTCGATCATTGTTTATAAAATGGATCAAATCCTATTTCATGATATCATAGTTTCCATTGTCATTCATGATGACCAGTTATGAGTCACCTTTTATCTTCAAGTGTTCGACTTTTATATGAAGTGCTAGTTCCATCCCTATGATAAGGTAATGGTATTCTACTTCATTGTTTTCACACCCCTTCGACAGTAGGAAAGAATAAATCATGACTACCTTTTCTATGGATACATGTATGACTCCAAGCCCCATTATTTTGAGCATGGGGTATTCCATTATTTTTAATATCAGGCTTCTCGAGGCACCGTCAACAAGAATTTCCCATATATAGGAGTTCTCATGAATAAAGAACACTTCCTCATCAGGATCCTCAGTATCGAACAAGGCCACATTTATTGAGGTATGCAATTCCACGATATCTTCTAATGCCTAACCTTTTATAGATTTTTGTTGTATAAAATGCATATCGAATTTTTTATAGGATGAATTCCCACCATGAAAGACCTCCGATAAACATTGGATAAATGATAATGTACTGGAGAAGGTTTCTATGAGAGACCATGTGGACCATGTGGTGATACAGATAATGCCTCATCATTTGGATCACAATTATTAAGGCCATGAAACTCTTGTCAATATTCAAATAATACGTCTTAACACTATTCATGGATTTTCTAAGATAATAGAGGATATTCTGGCTGCTGGAAGTATTCTTTTGTCCAAGGAACACACCTAGGGATAGCTCCATGGCTGTCACATATAGCGTTAGTGTTCTTCCTCCAACAGGTGGAATTAGCACCGATGGACTCAATTAGTATTTTTGTGATTTTTTAATGCTTCCTAGAAATCATTAATCAATTTTTATTCTACCCCATTCTTCATAAATCTGGTGAAGGGAACACATTTTTCTATGAGGTTGGCTATGAAGCTCTGACTGTAATCCATGTGTCCAAGTGTCCTCTCAACAAAATGATGCTTCAAGGAGGTGGAATTTCACGGATGGAAATTTTTTCTCAGGTTCAACATTGATGCCATGATGGAATATGACATAATGAGTACTTTCCTTGATGTAAAACCAAAATAACAATTCATGGGATTCATTTTTAGACTATACTATCAAATACTACTGTAGATGGTTTCATGATATTCTAGATGATCTGATCATTGTCATTATTTTACCACTATACCATCAAAAAAGAATTTGACAATATTTCCCAAGATGGGTTTGAAAATATGTCGTGGGGTGCACTGATAGGTAGTACCATCAATTTATCAACTGAAAGTGAACCCTTTTAGAAAATCCCTCCATATGGAGTCCTAAATGCAGTGGTTTCTCCATCTTTTGGGGTAATTTAGATTTGTTTTTACCCTGAATAACCATCCATTATTGATAGAAACTCATATACAGTGTTTTCATTTATAAAAAATTCTATGATTGGGACTAGGAAATCATATTTTGGGCAGTTCCGGATAAATTCCCAGTAATCAATGAAGACTCTGATCTTCCCATTATTATTCATGATATGGATGATGTTTTCTATCCTGTTCAGATAAAGGTCCACCTAAATGAAGCTAGATCAGATGATGTTGAAAAATTCATCCTCTTTTTGGGAATCATTGGTTCTGTTTGTCGTTCTTTAATTTTTCTTGTAGCTAAAATACTATTCCAGAAGGCATAGGTGTTTAGTGGCCATCTCAAGATCGATGCCTGGAATATCATTATAGTTCCAGGAAAAAAATTCTTGCTTACTATATTGAAAATAGGCATATTACTCTTGTTCATCAGAAGGAAAGGTGCCATTAAACAGAGTGGGTTATAGGTCATATTTTTTAACTATGTTGATTTTATTGAGTTCATCAGTGGTGGTAGAGACACCTCCCTCAAATGATATAGGGGAATCCCTTAGGTCATCTTATTTCTCCTCCCCTGGATACTCATTCTCATCTTCATCATCTTCTAACGGGTAAATAATTCATTAGATTATCGTTCAAGAACTGATGAAGAGTCATTCTTTTGGTTTCTAGGAATTTAAGCCATCCCTTCTCTCTTTTCCACTTATAGAGGATTTTTCGGAGAAGACACAGTGACTAGTAAAAGAGTTTCCTCATCATCTTTAACTGAATAGATACATCCTTCTGCCTCAGTGGGTGTGGAAGGGATTTCATGAGGTTTTGATGATTTTTCAAGGGAATTATTATTTGAACATTCCCTATTATATAGAGAGTCAATGAGCCTTTTGAAATTATTAGGCTTGGATAATGTAACTATAATCAAGAGTATTAATGAATACACATTTGAATTTGGACATGTTTCCTTATTATGATTGACGATTTTTACATCCCCCCCCCCGAGATACTTGAGGATATCAGTGGGAACCATTTTCTTACCATTTTGTGTAGAGACCCAATCAAACCCATCATCTGAGGGTTGTTTCAACTTCGGTCCATAGTACCCTGCATCAATATACTATTATTTGCATGATTCAAATGTCGCCTTATTAGTGTGTAGTGCCCACTCTATCCTTTAATGCTATATTTCATGAACTGATTGTATGAATAATGGATTGGAATGTGTTTATGAAGACATGGAGTTCATAGTAGGGAATTTAAGGTCATATTATTTCAGACCACTAGACATTCTAGGTGAGCTACGAGTTCACCAAAATCGATATTGTGTTTAATTTTTCCCTACAGGTTATGATTTATTTTTTTCATTTCCCAACAGATTTGTGGTGAAGGGAATCATTTAACTCTAATTACTTCCCTCCTGACAATGTGTCTATGGTGGGAGAAGATTAATCATATGGCTGTTTTCGATGAATACTTTTCACATATCGATGCAATTTATTGTTCTAGAAACATATAATAGTTTGATGTGTCCATTCATGGTGTCATATTTATCTTATTCCATGAAGTATATAACAATGGGGAATTCAGTAGGATTTGTATCTGTACGGTAGTCTTTATTGGTAGCTACATCAGCTACAAACTCATGGGGAGTCATAAATGCTTCTATGAGTGCTTCCATGAGATATTCTGAGAGATTCAGTGCATCCGTGATTGAAATATTAATTGTTATTGAAGATAATTTCTTCATAAAATCATATTCTAGTCTAAAATCTGGTGCTTCCAAACTTGGGAATTTTCTTTCACAGGTGCTTTAGGGGTTTGAGCTTTTGATGATGATGATTCAGACCTTGGGATCATGGAGGAAATAGATCATATCCCTTTTCGATTAGGTCTTATAGGTTATCTTACATGTAGAGGGAAATAATTAATTTTTTCTTCCTATAATATATATTTCATGAAGATTGGACATGGATGGATTCTTACTGAGGAAGGAGAATTCAGTTGTCCATATTAAAACCTCTAAAGGGACCTTCTTCCAGTTAATTCCAAACTGATGGTCTAAGCAGGGTTGAGGTCATAATCTTAATTTCCACCATGTCTATGTCTCCCCCTAAATAGCTTGATTCTAATTTTTCATCCATGGGTCCCCTAATTGGGTGAGAGGAATTCTATTTGATAAAAAAATATCATCATTAGATAAAAGATCCATCATGTGGATGATATTGACAGAGCAAAAAACCAGCACCACCTATGATGAGGAATTTGCCTTACCATCTACCCCCTGTTGTGTTGTTTGGTGGGGTGGTGCCTATTATTCCCTTTGGTGGGGAGGTGACTCTATCTTCATATTAGATGGAATAAACTCAATGAGTGTTAAATCCAACATATTATTTTGGGCATGTTAATCTTCTGTCACATTCCTTCCACATTCTGATTGAAATACATTTTGAGCATTTGTCCCTTGGAGTATTTTGGGGAAGGGGATGTCATCAGTGTTGCATCGGGAGTTGGTGGAGATATAATTTGCTGCTTCAACTATTTTAGGAGGATGTTTTGGGATTAGTTTATTTTTTTATCCAACTATCTATCAATATTGAACATTTTTTGTTGACAATTTCATTCCAATCCCATTCCACATCTAAATTGGGGGTGAAAAAATACAGCACTTGCAATGGAGGTGGTCCTGGCTCCACATATCAAAATATCTATCTTTCCCTGTGGGAGGTCCATTAAGAAAAAGTAGACCTAATTGTTGTGACCCAATATCAAGTGGAAGGGACAGTAATATGGTCAGTCATCAAAACCTACATCATCATCCCGATTTTTCTCTGGTAGCTGAAGCATGTTTCAATTCATGGAGGCTATGGAGGATCCATGAACCTGATCATATCGGAATGGGTAAACATTATTTCAGAATTCCTCAAAAAGGATTTTTTGGATCCCCAGATCTCATCATTCCAAGGTGGTAGTTGATTATGACCTCTAGAGGTCCCTACATGGTTTTACAGGGGACATGGTGTTGGATCTAGAGTAGGTGGTGGATTATGTGTGATAGAAGCCGCTTTTTCACTCCCTGCTATTTTAATTGGGGATGTTGGGGATGCCCAAGAATTGATATTATTCTATTCTATGGAATCTTCTATTGTTTGTGAGATTATCGAAAATTTTTATAAACCACTGGTATATTTTACTAGAATAGATTTTTTTTTTCATATCACATCATGGAGATTATCAATTAACAAGTCAAATATATCATCTTGGGTTTGTGTTTGATTCTAGGAGTAAGTTAGACCTTTCCATCTTGTAGTTAAGTTCCGGACACTCTCGTTCTCTCATGGTATACAGTTTAAGAGATAACTAGCTGTTTTATGGAATTGTCAATATTATGTCTAATAGGAAATGGAGTCGAAGTTCCAATCATCCTTTTATTGAGTAATGTTGAAAACTAGTGTACCACATGGATTCTAAACCTTACAGGGTTCACATAAGGCATCTAATATTAACAACTTCTTGTTTCTTCAGGGCTCCTATAAAGGGATCACAGTTTGATGGGTAGTATATTATATGATTCTCTTGGTCCCCTAGGCCATTGAAAACTAGAAAATGGGATTTTTGAAATTTTTTGGAGGCTGGACATTACTCACCATGTAGTGGTAAGGTTTTCAATCTAGTGGTATCAGAGTGCATTTCCCCTCTATTTCTTCCATTTTAGTTTTCAATAACTCGATGTGCAAGTGCTACTGGAACTTGAGGTAGATACCCAACATGGGGAATCTTCTTGGGATTTTCCTAAACATATTCTGGTTTCTTCCCCCAACGTAAGTAAATATTTATATCTCAGCAGGATCAGGATTAGGTTGACTGATGTTCCTAGTTCCACCTTAAATGAGTTCTCCAGCCTTTCTTTGTTCATCAGTATGTGCCTTTGAGGAAGAGGTAAATTTTATGGAATCATGTTTTGATGCTCCACCTGAGGATTATATCTTGTAGGATTACATTTTCTTAGTATATCAACATTTATTTTCATTAATTCATTCATTTACTCCTCATGTCTAGTTAATCTATCCTCAACTGTGGGATAATATTTTTCATAAGGAGGGGAGGTAGTTTGTAAGCCTTATTCTTAATACGGAAACTCTTTGTTTTCTTGTGTGCTCCCTTCTAGGCCTAGTGTGAACCATCTCTGGGAAAGAAGCAACTCTTATGGTTTCACCATTATTTATATAATTTTCAGTGTGGTCTATGGAAATGATTTCCATGAAATAAACCTATTAAAAATGCATTGGGAGTGGATTACCAGATGATGAATTGTATGATAACCTCATAAGTCCTTTATTATAACATCTCTGTCCATTCTACTATAATCTCCAGGTTTCATGTCAAAGTGTGACGTGATGGGAGCTATTATATGACCTTATTATACACCTTCTTCTCAGGGGACATGAGTCATTATGTGGTATGTAATGGGTGACCCCTCTCACCATTGTTCTCCCCAGATGAGATAAGACATACATTCACTAGGCTATAATTTGAGGTTAAAATGTTCCCAGCCCTACGGTATTGGGTTTCTACCATTCCTTTTTTGATGTGCCTCAGGCTAGATATTCTTGTCTTATGGGAGAATTTTCTATAAAAATACCGCCAGCCCTATAGGATAGGAATGGTCCCATATCACAGTTGATTATTCTGATATCGCCACCTTCTATATCTGACACATTCCAATGTAGGTTTGAGATAGATATGGTGTTGGTTCTATACATGAATTAAAATCCTATGAAGAGAACATTAGTGCTCATTGATTGGACTCCATTATAAAAGAAGCATACTAGATGTTCTCAGTGACTTGGTTTAGGATCATCTCGATGGATTTCTCTATTTGGACATGATTCTTCTACAACTTACTCAAGGTTGATACATATTGGGCGTTATACCTTTTCTATGATGGGACATCATTTGATTGTCATATGAGGATGATGACATTATAGAATAAACATTACAATGGGTTCTTCTTGATGGGAATTGGGTTGGATTGTACAGATCCGTGTTTTCCCCATCCCAGGATATGAATTGCAGATGGGGAAACACTTATAAGGTAGTGAAACTTGTGCAATGCATGGAGGTAGGAAAGCCCAAGGTATTTCGTTCACCATTTTGAATGTGTCTTCCTTGATAACATAATGGATTATAGGTCTACCTGATGGAATTGCTCTCCCCAAAAATTGACATGGTCTGTATACCATTCATTGCGATGAAATTTTTCTTATTGCTAGTGGAGAGTTTTCCACATATTTATGTGATTTTTATGCACACATTCATCAGACAAATGTCTTGGTATGTGGTATTTAGATGTAGAATTAGGCTAATACATCACTGGTATGTTATCCCAATCTAGTTTTCCTATCATAATAATCATATATTCTTATTGTTCCACCATGGAATCATCTGCTTGATCCACCCATTTAGACTTCTCCTTATTCATTTCATTCAATGTAGTGGGGTTAGAGGGAGTCTTGTAAACATGTGAATGTTACGAGCGTGGTTGGGAAGTTGAGTGTGGCCCAGATCCATCCTCTGGTTGCGAAAGGTTATCATGTGTCACTCATAGAGTATCCCATAAATTTTACTCTATTTTTCAAGAACCTTGGTATACGAGGGTTTTCCAACTTTTAACCCAATGAGGGTAGGACCATCTCATCTGTGTAAATTTTTATTGATTGGAGGACCTTAACTGTCAGTTCCATGAAGTAGATGACTACAATCATGGATTACTATCTTTCCATAGAGATGACTTCTACAACATATACAATGGTGAGGACTTTCTGGGTGGATAGTTGAAAGTGGATGACCTTATTGCTGCTTGGAATCATTGAGGAGAGGGCCTTTACAATGACTGATTTCTTGGAAAGGACTACCATCATAGCTCTATTTGTAGAGAGAATATCTATAGTGTACATCCTATGTATGACCTTCATGATGTACTTAAATTTGGGAAAAAACTTCTCATTTCATGATACTAAAGTGGGGAGGACCTTAATGTAGCGAGGGCCTTATTTTTAACTCTATGATAACCTAGAATCCTGGACATAACTATCAAAGGAACAAAAAATCATATTTTAGGATTTCATGTATCAATACCAATTATGGATGGATTCCACAGATAGAACCATTTTATGATCAAAGTGCATGTGGTTACTCGAAAGATATAAAGGAAGCTTAACAGAAATAAATGGGTGAGGGTCACTAAACATTCATGGATAAGATTTATGAGATTCCTAAAGATGATCACGAGACACTAGTACATAATTAAATTGTAAAATATGTTTTAAATTATAATGTTAATAATAGTTTGTAATTTAATATATGTATATATTTATACATCCTTGTTTGATATTGTCAAATTTCCCATGACAAATGGAGGATACTTCGAGTAACTCATTATGGGAATTAAAAGATTAAGGGGGCCAAGATTTGAATGCTATAACTAGAATACCATGACATCAATATGGGTGATTAAGAAACTAAAAACCATATATTATATCATTTTACCAATATAATTAATGGTATGAGTGCTCTAAGAGAATTATTAGACTACACATATGATATGTAAGGGTTATTTTCATTTGGTTTTTCAGAATGAAGATGATCTGTGTATGGCCCGGTCTATAGGTAATCTTAATATTAAACCTAGTCTGTTTTGAATCTCTGAATGGGATTGAAATTTTGATCCATTTAATTAAAAGCAATCCAATGCCCAAATTTGGATTCAGCTTCATGGTTTAAACATAGTGTTTTGGCATCTAAAAATTTAAATGATCTTTCTTTTTGTTTTGGATTTCTTATAAAGATGTATTAAAGAAGTTTGGAAGGAGATTTAGGTGTTTATGCTAGAATTTTAGTAGATGTTAATTTGGCTTCTGAACGGCCTTAGTGTATTTTCATTCTTGTTAATGAACACACAATTGATGTTCAATTTTAATTTGAGCGAATTCCCACATTCTGAGATTTTTGTAAAATTGTAGTGGATTATATAGAATCTTGTATGGAGATTCATAATAAATTTAGGGGTCCTTCTAAAGGAAATGATTTAAAGGATGATATCATTCTCAATAAGAATAAATGGCATGCCCCTGCGATGGTTATTGATTGTTATTCCATAAGGAAATATTCATATCCTCTTCCTTCCTCATTGGAAGTCACCATATATAAATCTTGGGCTGATACTGTGGAGCAAGAAGATAATTTTCTTTCTGATTCATGTCCTCACAATCTTCCACCGGAATCTATGGGAGAAATGAATGATAGTTTAATTTATTTAGTGATTTCTCAAAGCATAATTGAACTTTTCTATAGTATACAAATTAATTTGGAAGAGGAATAAATCTTCACCTCTTTTTCAAAGGATATTTTAGATCTTGGTTTGAGTCTTCAGCCTCATCGGTCTTATGAAGGCTCCCCTTTAGAGCAGAATTCCTCTCCTGAAAACATGAATTTTCTTAGATTTGAAGATGTTGGTCCTTCCCTTTTTACTGATAAGGCCATGTTAGACTCATTTAAAGAAAATTATTTCATTTCTTCTAGAAATTATGTTTCTTTTATCTTTCCCCCTCAGAAATTACAGGCTAGTTTTAATGAATCTGGAAAAGAAATGATGGAATTTCCTACAACTCGATATCATAAAATCTCTAATCCTATGGAATCTGTACCCGAGATAAAGGATTCTTCTATATATATTTATAAATATATTGACAAGGTGGATTTGGTTTCGGATCAAGAGCAGGAAATTAAGTCCAAATCACTTTTTGATATTACTTGTCTAATTCAAATTCCAGAGTTACCTAAGATGAAATTAGGGAGACCTACTAAATCTACTAAAAATAATTAGGGGGATGGGAATAAGAGGGGGGTTCACCCCAAATCTGGCCTCAAATGAGGCTTCGTTTATGGAATTTTCAAGGATTGTACAATGAGGCCACAATTAGGTCTCTTAAGATCTATATCAGGAAGTACAAACCTATTTTAATTTGGATTACTGAGCCCAAAACAGTTTCTTTTTATCATTTTTCTAGACTGGATAATATGGGTTTAATTTACCAGTTTGAACAACAGTTTTTCTAAGGTTAATAATATTTGGGTTTTGGATCATTCTTTTTTATTTGATCCTCTTCTGGTTGGTTCAAGAAATCAACACGTTACCTGTTCCTTTTCTGTTTTGGGAATTATGCAGTTTTGTTATTTCATTTATGCTAGTAATAATTATTAGGATCGTAGATCTCATTGGGATGAAATTGGTTCTCTCAAATGTTTAATTAATGATCCACAGATCATTATTGGGGATTTTATCACGATTCATAATTCAGATGAAAAAATGGGTCCTATGACTTTTTCTATTTCTTCTAGATAAGTTACGGGATGTGTTGATCAAAATGAGTTTTTTGAAGTAAATCTAGATGGGGATATGTTTACTTTCTATAGACGGTACCATAATGGTATGGTGGCGAGTAAAATTGACAGGGCATTTTTTTAATGACTTTTGTTTACATTCTTGGGATTCAATTTCTTGTATGTCTTTATCTAGGTTTAACTCTGATCATCATCCTCTTATGATAGACCTCTCAGTTAAGGGTTTTAAATCATCATTCCCGTTTAGATTTAATAAATCTTGGGTTCTTAATCTTGAATGTGACATGCTTGTACGGGATGTTTGGTGTATGGTTTAGAGCAAGAATAATGTTTTTTCTTGTATTCATAAATTTAAGATTCTCAAGGGAAATTATAAATTATGGAGCAGGGATAGGTTCAGTCATCATCACTCAGACATCTCTAATCTTGATGTCTCTCTTTGGACATTCTATGAGCAATGTATTTAGGATGATTTCTCTCATGATATTTCTTTGGAATCTGAGATGACTTTTAAACTTAATAATTTACTCAATATTAAAGATGATATGGAAAAAAGCTCCTTACAATGAAAATTGGCATAAAAATAGGGATATAAATACCAAATTATTTAATAATCATCAAAGAGTTTATAAAATTTCTTGGCCTTTTGCTTTATTAAAAAAAGGTGATCAAAATTTGGATAATAGACAGGATCTTTTAGAGCACATTATTTCTTATTATAAAGACCTATTTAATGGATCATATGCCATTTCCCTCCCTACATGGGGTATTATTCCTAAATTGGATAAACCATAGGATATTTCTAGACTTGTTTCCATTCCTTTGGAAACTAAAATCAATGTTGCGATTTTCAGTGTTATGTCGGAATGCTCTCCGAGTCCTGATGGTTTTAGCAAAAAAAATTTCAAATTTATTGGCAGATCATTGGGGATGATGTTTTCAAACATGTTCTGTATTTTATCAAATGGGGGAATTCTTCCTCAAGTTTTAAATTCTCAATTTCTTTCTATTATTACAAATATAGAAAATTCTAATGAAAAACATTTATTCAGGACAGTTGCTCATATCAATACTTTATACAAAGTTATCATTAAGATTCTTCCCAGTAGACTTGTGCCCATTTCAGATAAAATCATTTCTTCAAATTAATTTTGTTCCATCAAAGGTCGGTCCATTCAAGAGTGTCTTGTCACGACTTCTGAGTGTATCATTCTTCTTAAAAAAAATATTCATGGTGGGAACATTTCTCTTATATTAGATATTAAAAAGGCTTTTGACACAATGTATTGGGGTTTTATATTTAAAATTAATTCTTTGTTTGTTTTTTATGACACTTTCATTAATTGGATTAAAATAATTTTTGCTTCTTCCTATATCTCAGTTCTTGTCATTGGATCTCTAGAGGAATATTTCTCTGGTTCTAGAGGAGTTAGGAATGGTGATCCTCTTTCTGCTATTTCAGAAGATTATTTTAGTATATTGTTTTCTATCGTCGCCAAGAATGGTAATATTAGGCTATTTGTGCTAGCTGTGGTATCTATACTCCTACCCATCTCCTTTATGATGATGGAATTATTCCCTTTACTCAAGCGGATAAAAGAAATATCAATAATATCAAAAAATCTATTCTGTATTACGAGCATGTTTCTGGGAAACAGGTTAGTTGGAATTAGTCTTTTGTCTACTTTGGTAGAAATATTTCTCATACAAGTAAATCAGAGGTCAACAGAGATTTGGGGATTAGAGAAGGTTTTCTCCTTTTTAACAGTCTCAGAGTTCCCATGTTTTTGGGGTTATCTGAAGGCTTGTTATTTTTCTGGTATCATTAGTAAGATCAAGAATCAGCTTGCATCCTGGAAAGGCAAGTCCCATTCAATGGCCGGTCATGTTTGTCTGGTCAAAGATATTGTTGTTTCAAATTATTTTTAATCCATTATAGTTTATAAATGGCCTCCTTCTCTTATTAAATCTATTAATTTGGCCATCAAAACATCATTTGGACTTGTAGTATTTTGCAAAGAAGATTAATAACTGTGTCTTGAAACATTTTTTGTAAATTATCTGAGAAAGGGGGCCTCCGTATAAAAAATATTAGTCTTTTTATTCAAGCCCTTTAGGCTTCTTTTGTTTGAAATCTAATAAACAACAAATCAGAAGCTACTACTTTTCTTGAGATCTAGATTTCTTACTATAATCATAAGTGGAAACTTTAATTATATGGACTCTTCTGTTTGGTCTTCTTTTAAATCATTTTTTATCTTATTGAAGTTGATGCTAGATAGTCTGTCACTCAGGATTCTTATCTCATGTATTGGAAAGATAATTGGATTGGTGTTTCTCTTATTGACACTCTTAATCATGAAATTTCTAATTTGGACCTAGATGTTTCTATTAAGGATCAATTAAATGATATTTCTATTGTTCTGTATCATGTTAAATAGATTATTAGTAATTATTGTTTTTCCTCTATTGGTGATTTCTGGATTTGGGAACCACATCCCTCTGGTATGCTTACATATAAATTCTTCTACCCCCATGAAAATAATTATGTGTTAGGTTTATATTGGATTGAGACGTTTAATAAGATAATCATTCCCCCCTCTCGGTTCACATTTATGTGGATACTAGCTCATGGTAAAGTCCCTATTGATTATTATTTACAGGTTTGTGGTATTTCTCTTTAAACTGTTTGTATTCTATATCATCAGCACATGGAAGATTTGGATCTTCTTTTTTTGAGTTCTGCTAGATCTTCCTCCATGTGGAAGGAAATTTATGATATTTTTTATGTTAAAATGGAGAATGTTTCTTCTTTTCGAGGCATCCTTGATGGTATTTTCTATCTCCATTTATCTCCTATGTTGTTGATACATTTTCAAGTTACTACCACTGAACATTTTCATTCCTTATGGATGGAGAGAAACAAGGGACTTCATGATGGAGTTGGTTTCAATCCCTAGACCTTCCTTTCAGGTATTTTTTCTGTCATGAAACATGTAAAGATCCCTTGTAAATCTCCCTTGTAAAGCTTATTGGAAAAACTCGGTGCATGATTTTTCTATTCTTAGGCATATTAAGGTTAAAGGTAATTTTCAGCCTTCATTAGGTACAATGGAAGTTTTTTGGAATCCTCCTTCATTGGGTTTGATTAAAATTAATACTGATGGCTCTTCCATAGGAAATTTGTGTCCTTCAGGTTATGGTTTAGTTTTCAGAAACTACATTGTTGATGTTTTGGGTTATTCCTACAGCTTTTGTCCTTTTGCCTCGTCTCTTAAGGCTGAGATACTTTGTGTCATTTCCTCCCTTGATATTGTTAAAAATAGGTGTTCTAATAGGATTTGGTTGGAGTGTGACTCCACTATGGTTGTTTATGCAATTATAACCTCTTCTACTGATATCCTTTGGAATCTTATGAATATATTGATTAATTTTTTTTACATTTTCTCTCATCTATTTAATTCATTATTACCCATGTCTTCAGGGAGGGTAATGCTTTAGCTGACAGTCTGGCTAATAAAGGAGATGATGGGGGGAATCTTTCTTGGTTTGATCAAATACTAGGGGATGTTATCTCTATTTTCCAAAGGGATGAATGTTTTTTCCTTCTTTTAGGCTTATTTTACTTATTATCCAGTTTGATTATTTTTTTTCCATAAAACTGGTAATTATGTCTCCTGATTTGTTTCTTCTGGGGGTTTTTGTTCCAATGGATCTATGTCATTTCTACTAATAAGGGGTTTGATATGGTTTCTGATGATTTTCTCTGATGTTGCAGGATCTTTGTGAGCTAGTTCTCGATCTAGTAGCATTTCTATTTAAATTGTTTTTTTTCATTAATTTGGTTTTTTTGATGTTTTTGTGTCTAATTCGGAAGGATCCAGTTTTTCGTTGTTCCTGTTTATTGGCCCTAGAGCGTCTTCGAGTGGAGTTCAGCACTACTTTTGTGCTTTGATGCATGTAGCTTTGTGGGGGAAACAAGCTTCCAATGCGGTGTTTTCTACCCATTGGATCCTTTCAAGGGTGGTCCAACATGCCTCATCCGCTGATAGTGGCAAGAAGATAGCGTCCTATGAAAAAGGATAGGTCTCCAGAAAGAATGAGTACTCCTTTGAAGTCAAAAAATGCTTGCATGCCACTTCATCTGGTATTTCTAAATCCCATGTGGGATCAGACTCTAGGTATTCTCATGTTCTGATGACACCTTCAGTTTCTTCTTCTTTGGAAATGTGGATTGAGAAGTCCAGAGATAGAGGGTCTTCTAGTGCCTCTAATATTCATGAATCTCCTCAAACTCATAATGGTAAGGTAAAAACGAATGCATGATTTCATAATCCCTTTGTTGTTCTTCCTTGTGCTAGTAGTGAAGATTATGGGAAAGCAAATGATAGTGTACTTGGAGCTGAAGTCATGAAGGACGATGAGGTGGATGAGTTCTCAGATGATGATGGTGGGCCTTGGATTAATGTCAAGACTTGGAGGCGAGGACGACTCCCTCAATGAGGTTGGAGTCTCTCAAACCACAACATGAGCACACAATCTAGTGTGGTTGGATGTAATATTGTTATGTTTTTGATCATTTTTTATCTTGTATGTACTTCCACTATTTCATTTTTTATTTTCAATAAAATGGTTCTTTGATCCCCAACCTTTTCAAAAAATAAATGGTGGAAAGATGTAGTTCAAGATGATGTCCAAAAAGGCCTATAAGAAAGGTAATATTTTTTTAAAATAGTGTAATATCAAAATTAACATGTTATGGGTTTAGGAATTAATGTCACATAAAGACTAACCACTATAAACTCAAACATACAATGAAAAATAAAGAGAAATGAGATGAAAGAAAAGGAGATTTGTTTGCAGGTTGGGACTACCCAGATACATCTTCCTCTAGTGGTGATTCAAGATATGAACAAGATATAGGTAATATTTTCCATATAGGTATTCAAGGATAATAAAATTATTTTCTCTTTAATTAGTTAAATACTAATTTATGATTGATCATAATTCTTTATATGAAATTGATATAGATATTTTTTACATTCATGTTCTTATTTTAATAATATAAATTACAATGTTGTGAAACAACTTCATGAAAATGAATAATTAACGAATTATGGAGTAATGAGAGTTAAAATGTATACAAAAAATTTAAAAAAATTCATTAATGAAAATTAGTAAATGAATGGGGCTGTAATAATATATATTTATATGTTTCTTTTAATGATAAAATTAAATTTGATAAAGATTATGAGAAGATGAAACTAACAGAAGAACATTAAATGATTAAAACAATTCTAGAAATTAATGATAAACATCAAAATAAGTGGTTTAATATAGTTGTTGGTGATTTGTATAATGTATAAAAAGAATGTTTAAAATTTACAATCGAAAATCTGAAAATATGAAACACACCATCTTGATGTAATGAAAATGTTTTTATATATTTTACAAAATACTAAAAAATATAATATATTTTTGACAAATTAATTTGGTAATCATAAAATTAATTTATCTAATTTTTTAAAATGAAAAGAAAAATATGATAAAATTTATCTTTTAATGAATCTAAACACCAATAACAATGGTTATTAATACATTAGTACAACTCAATGTCTAAATAAGAATAGCTTGGTTAAAGTATCCAAATGATGCAATTCCAGGGAAAGTTGTTTTCAATGAATAATGAAAGGGAATTATGCCACTGAATGTTCACTAATAATTACAATTTTTTTTTCGAAAACTATAAATTTCATTTTTAGTGATTTATTTTCTAACCAAAATAGTAATAAATGAATTGAATATATTTGGATGTGAATCTTTTCTACTACTAATCAAGTTGGACCACGTTTGTATGGGTACCAAAATTGTGTGAATGACTGTTTAATATTATGAAATATTCCACTGAAATATCGTGACTCATGGTACATAGATATTTTATACTCTAGTAACATGAATGGTGTTATTTCAAAATTCATCTATTTAACTCGTGTTATGGTGTCCTCGTCACATTGGGAGGAAAATCTAAAGGTCAGTTTAAAGGTATTGGGGATTTTTTTTCTAAAATATATATTATTTTAAAATTATAATAAGTAATTGGTCTATAAAATAATAATATATGTATATTATATTTATGTGATTAGGGATTAAATGTTATATTTGAAAATGAATAATGTTCACTTGTGAAAAATAAATTAGTTTTTTTCACTAAATAGAAAACAAATTGTATATATTATTGTAACATCTCAGATATTAATAAAATATTACATTTTTATATTTTTTATTATTTATGAATATGAAATTAAATTATTATTAAAGGGGATTGTTTTTTCGATAGCGTACTTGACATGAAACAATGAGTGTCTCTAAAAACATACACTACACACAACGTTGAGTTATACTAAAAAATTAAAATATTATTATTATTATTATTTTAAAGGGTAGTTAATATAAACATGTTTTATTTCTGGGAATGAAAATAACTAACTGTAATATGATTAAACAAGTTTTAGAATTTTTTTTAAATATTTATCTAATAAATTTTAGATTATTAATATATGAATGGATCTATTTTTAACCGTAAAATAATCTAATATTTTTTAAAGGTCATTTTTCCACTTTTTGATGGAGAACCAATATTTAATCTAGTTATTTCAGTTTTATATATTCTGTTTGATAAATATGATTCTTCATAAGTAGGACTTCAAAAAATTCTTACGCTGAAAATTTATTATTTTTCTGATAAAATCCATATTTTAATGAATTTTGAAAAACACTCTATTTAATTCAAGACTAATTTTTCATCTAACATAATTATATAGATAGATTTTCCTTTCAATTGGGTTTAATGTGTTATTGGATTAGTTTCTCATCATTTAATCTAATATTGATCAATGGAAGTAATTTTACTTTGTAATTGGATATAAACACATGTACATATTTGGAATGTTTTTACTTCTTAAAAACATGCTTTCTGGTCTTCACCACGAGAATTAATTTAAATGTAATTTCTACCAATTACTTATTTAAAATTTGGAAAAATGTATTCCATATTTTGAATCTGAAGCTCTATATTAATAAAATAGGTAACATTTATTTTTTCATATTTTTTAAATAGTTACATCAATAAGTAGTTTTATTTACCATAGTTAAAGGGTAAATTATGTAATTGACGGTAAATAAAAATATATTAACAATATAATACTACTCGAACTCATGTTATAATACTATTGGATAAGATAAGAGCGACCATGATCATCTTTGGGTCGATTTTAGGACCCCATGGAGCCACGTGGTTGTGATAAAGTCATGTTATGGTAATTAATTTATTGTAAAGAGAGATACAATATAAATATTTATCTTTTTACAAAAAAAATATTTCAGGTGAAGTTATATAATTTAACTCTTTGATTATATGTAGTTATGAGAAATCTTAAAATATTTAAGACATCATTTTATTTTATTTTTAATTTTTAGACATTAAATATGTTTATTTATTTATGACACATTGGTGATTACGTTATTAACTTATTAATGAATGATAAAAAACATGATATTATTTATATTAAAATAAGTTTATTTTGAACAATTTGATGAAATACATGAATTTTATGGATTATTTTTAATAGTTATATTTGAATTAATGTTTTTTCTAATGAATCATGTTTTTATGACTTTAACAAAAATCAATTACTAAATAGTGTCAACATTGACATAAATGTTTTTCAAAACAGATACAATTTTGTAAATTATATTTTACTAATAAAAATCTAATATTCTGGAAAATGTTTTAGATAATTTTAAAAATTTTGGTAATGATCCATCTAAGGTTTTATTTTCATTTTATCATCACCATATTAACCATACTGTGTACAAATAAAATTAGACTTGGTAATAGTTAATTTATTTATCTAACTGTTAAAGCTAAAAGATAAGGTTACTCATGTGACCTAAACTTGTCTAAAACATATTGGTTGAGAGTATTTCAACCCTTACTCATCATATACTCTAAATATATCACATTGGGCCATTGTAACTGTAAAATACATTTATAATAAAATAATATTTAAAGACATTCTTAAAGTGCCCATCATTCTTTTTATAAAAGGCCACCATCGATACCTAATTACTAAAACCTATAAAGCCCCTTGTATCACCCATATTGTAGTTAAAAATGATCCCAACTTCCATCCCTTCTTCCTATATTTCTTTATGTTGTGAACAAGGGAACTCTAGGAAGCATTTTGGCTTAAATAAAAAGGAGTTACCTGATTTAAGGAAATGTCTTCTCTCAATATCCTTCTAAAACCAATATCCTCTATTTATTAAATTATTTCATAAAAAACTATTATATTATATATAATAGGATTTTTTATAATATGTGTTTGAAATAAACATACGCACTCATCCTTCTAATGGATATAGAAGTCGAACTACTGCCTCACGAACTGATGATTTTTCAGTTTTCATCCCACCACATCTAATGGTATTAATTATGATGGATATTTATTTAAATATGACATATATTATATTTATATTTTCTATATTCTATTAGAATTCAAATTTATAACATATCTTCATGCTTTCCATATTGTGTAAATACGATAATTTCGTTTGAGTATGTATGGACTACCGCCCCCTAAAAGTGATGTGACTCATTCCCCCTATACATGGAACATATAATTTTTGGTTTTATTAATAATATGATTCATTCATGGAATAAATATAATAAATTATTATAATATACATTTATATCATTCGATTTTTATTCTTTTAATATAACAATTAAATAAAAGTAGCGTCCATACGTACGTACGACCTACCGTCTCCATTAACATTGAATTTCATTTCCTACCTCCAAATATCATTGGTAATATAAATACATATATACTGGATATATATTATATTTAAATAATTAATAATATTATGAAGACTATTTAATATTTACTACATGTACAATTTAGCTCAAAACAAGTTCATTTTTGACTCATGTACTGAATATCAATAAAATGTATGATATGATCGTAAATAATTATTTAATTTTTATGAAAAGGTAATATGTTGTATAAAAGGAACAATAAACATTAAATGGGATCTCATGAAATTAGAAATTAACATAATATTATTATTCCTGAACAAAACTATTTTATGTGATGTGTCCAACTCAAGCTAATATACTTCGTCTAAATCTTCTTTCATTGAGGTATATTTTGTTAATATAAACTAACATCTTTTATAAAGTGTATAATAAAGCCAATTTAATTTTATTTCAATGTGAACATCTTTTCTGCAAATCATTTTAATAAATAAAAAAAGGATTGTTTTTAACATATACCGTGATAACGACTTCTCTACTACTGTAATTGTTATTTTATATTTCGTATCCACTATAATTCTTTATGTTTTTTAATATGAAAAGAAATAACTTATTCCAATTTTAGGTGTTTTTGTATTGGAAATGGGTTTGAATGCGTATTTTCAATTTCAATATGATTAAATTATTTCTTGTTATATAAAACGAAATTTTATAAGTGAAATGTTAATAATTGAAATATTTTACATGTTATAATTATATATTAGTAATTGGAAATTTGAACGGTGGTTTCATGATAAAACAAATACTGGTGGTTACGTGATTAACCAAAGATGGGTGGTATTTTGATAAACCATGAATGGGTGGTTATGTTATAATCTATAATTTATTAGTTATGGAAGTTGGCTGTATGGCTATTCCATTTAGTGATATAAGTGGAAGTCAACCATGTAGTTATTAAATTTAAGTATGTTTATATTAATTGTTTATTTTATATGTCATATGTTTCTTTCAATGAGATTTATGGTAATATTTTTTTATAAACAATAATGAAATGAGCATATATTTAGTGATTTTTTTTAAACTTCTTAAAAGTGAAAAGTATTACTTTATGAAAAAGTATTCATGGTTTACATGTTTTCACATGACTAATAGTTTTGATTCTATATGAATCCCTTAATAATATTTTTATACTCATCCTCTATTTTAAAATATTTTCTACAAGAATTAATGATGAATTTTTTCAAGGATGTGATCATGGAAAATTCATGTTGTTTAAACCTGAAATGAACTATTTTTCTTTTTAAAATATTTTTTTGAAAAATAGAATAGTGTGTAAAAGGGTCTACAAGTAATATTTAAGTTGTTATGTATGAGTTAGGATTTATTTCTCTATATCTCTAAACCTAAAAATATCCTTGATTTGATTAAAAATCAAAATTTTGACATAACTCATGACTACATAATGTTCTTGTCTGGGGACTTATAGTACATATTAGTAGTTGGTAATGATTATATTAGTGGTTAGGGTGTTATTTATGTATATGTAAAAGATGTATATAACAATAATGGATAGAATATTATAAATATTGGAGTTATTTAATAAAAATTTAAAAAGGTTGAGATAAAATTTATTAATATATCTTAGTGATTATGTTTATCAAATGATTTTATATGATGTTTTTACTGATATAATAATACTATCATTTTTTGTTTTAGTAAATGGACAGATCTATTCGGCACAAAAGTAAAAAAATATATGTGAAGTAAACTATGGTGGGGTTTTGAATAAGAAACTGAATGAAATTGGATCTACAATTAGAACTATTATGGTTAGTAAAAACCAACTATCTGGAGTCATTATTGACCACTAAAACCCTACTGATTTTTCTAAGACATTATATATGCGAGAAATGAATCCTTGTGGATGTTCAGGTAATAATCATAAAGGTAGGTTCATTCCACAACTTTTGTGTTAGGGATGTGGAATGAAACACCTAGGTAAATATTTTAAATGTATGATAAGATGTTATAGATGTTTCAATGATGGTCACAAATTTATATCCTGCCAAAGAAAAAGGATGTATTCAGTGGACTCTATGAATGGTAAAGAAGTTCTTTCTGAGTTATCAATTGAATGTCTTAAATAAGTGGAGTATAAAAATTATGCATATATATGTCCTACGATGAGGGCTCATGAATGGGATCAGTACAACCCTGAAAATGTATGTTTAGAATTACCTGTTTCTATTCCAAATTATGATGAGGAAACTGAAAATGACATATGAAAGGTATGGATTATTTCTTATCTCATGTTTTTAAATAATTGAATCTAAGTACCATATTCAGGTTATTTATTTGTATGAAATCATTATTAAAGAATAATATGGAATATCCTAGTTAGGGTATCATGAAAAACATTGAATGATTAGAATTATATATTTAATGATTAAAGTGTTTTGTTATATTGTTGGCTGATAAAATTTTTAATTGTATTAAATCTCTTTCGATGATGGGATTACTTTAGAACAATATTTATACTAAGTTAAACCATGTATTATGTTATGTGAAAATATTATTCATTGATAAATTATTGTATCTTTTGTGGAAAAATTTATAAAGTAATGGATAACCATTATATGATCATTGATTTTGAGGTAATTAATTGATATTATTGTTTGGGATAAAAAATGAAGGACATGTGATAATAATTAAAATTAAAATATGTTATGGCTATTTTTAATGATTTTATATCATTTTGGAAATCATATATGAACTATATAGCTTTAGAAAGAGGGCTACCTTTATGAAGGGTGACAACTCGTCCTGTCCGACAATGTCGTGGGGATCAAACCCACAACTGAATAGTGACAAGCCTTTATCGCCTACCACTAGACTGCATGAAGTCCTTGGTTAGTAAGGTTTTTTATTTTTGTTAAACAAGTTGATATAGTAAGAATAATTTGGTTTTGGGAACATAAGTTTTATCAAATAAATGTAATTTTTATTTACAAATTATTTTGAGGATTAAGTGATAAATGTTAATTTAGAATACATAAATTGTTTTTAGATCCATATATGATGAAGTTAAATATAATATTATAGAATATTATTTTAGGGAATAAATTATGATTTATTTAGGAAAAAATATACGAATTAATTATGGACTTATGGTTATTTGTGTTCTTCATGGAAATTAATAACCCGTCATAGAGAATATATGTTTTTGGAAATTAATTTTTGCTACGCTCCATTATGTGTGGTTGATGTTATTTGGAGATAAATGAAAAAATTTAACTTGGAAGTACATGTTATCAACCAATTCTGAATTTTGGGTCTCAAATTTAGTTTAGATTGTTTTTGAGTAATTATGATGACAATTATTTGTTGAATGGTCTATGATGGAGATTGGGAATTAATGCTAAATTTTGGAGAGTAAAAGTAATATTTTTTTCTTGTAAATGATTATTCTTTTTATGGAATTACCTTATCTTATCCTAAACATTTAATTTATGGTTAATGATTCATGATCAGATTAATATATAGGTAGTATTTTTTGGATTATATGATTCTCTATATTTTGATTCTAGTGCTTCTGGTGTGACCAAGTCAACTTTAATAAACATTATTTAGAGAAAAGTGGTGTTTTTGGTAGAAATTTATTAAATGATGTATTTTTACATGACAAGTAAGTATATTTCCTTAGGTTTTTAGTAATTCTCATAAATAAATTCATCAAAAATATAAAAAGTACATTGAAACAAAAAAAATTTATGTTTACTTTTCGTACTTCGAAATCAAAAACAATTTAACTCGTAACATGTTTCTGCTTTTCTAATTGTTAACTTTCTCATAATCATATTTTCTATCACCCTCCATCTGAACAAGATGGTTAGTTTTTCTTACATATCCATTTTTTCTAACATGGTATCCTTGAATATTCTATCTTGGGTGACCTTTTTACATCAATTTTATTAATTTAATGTGGTATTTTTATTGACACTTTTTCTGAAGTGGGATTTCAAATGTTGTTACCGAGTCAAATCTCAAAATTGTGAGGATGTAATTTTCAAAAGGGGGGAGGATGAAAAATTCAATGTATTTATAGAATAATAAATTTTCAAATATATTAATATTTATGAATGAGGTATTGATTTTAGGTTTTTGGGGGTTATTTATCTAATATGATACTTGAACAAAACAACGGCTCTCTCTTAAATATTTTCTTGCACACAACACAGGGTTATACTGAAAAATTATTCAATAATATTATTATTATTTCAAATATTAGATAAGTCCTTTTCATTGTATTTTATTGAATTAATATAACTAATAAAAATATGATTACACATATTTGTTAAATGTTTTTATATTTATCAAATAAATTTTAGAGTGAAAGGAGAATGAGTCCATTTTTAATATGAAAATACTATAATATTTTTTTAAAATATTCCTTCTACTCCTATTGATGGAAAACCGCTTTTTAAATATATATATTTTTTCACATTTATATATTCTATTTAAAAAAATTCACTTCTTCTATTAAATCGGCACATCAAAATTTTCATTGCTTAAAATTTTCGTATTTTTTTATATAATCTATATTTTAATGAATAGTTGGAAATACTTCATATTAATTCAAAACCCCATTTTCGTATAATTAATTTATATATATATATATATATATTGTACTTTTAATTGTTTTTAAATTTTAAATGGATTATGTTTTTATCATTTAATCTAATGTTGTTAATTAGATGTAATTTAACATTGATATTGGATAGAAACACAAGTCAACCTTATGATGGTTTTTACATTATAAAAACTTGAGTTCTTATTTGGACAACATGATTTAATTTCTTCCATTTCTATGTTTTCAATTAAAAAAATGGATTCTATATTTGGAATCAGAATGTACAAATTGTGATAATATGTACATCTAATTTTTTTGACATTATGAATAGTTACTTCATTAATTATTTTTAATTACCCTGTTTAAAATGAAAATCATGTATATAAAGGAAAAAATAATATTATAATATTATAAAACAACCCAAAAAAATGTTATAATCTTATTTGATGAGATATTACCAACAATGATAATCCTTGGGTCGATTTTAGAGCCCCATGGAGCCACATGAATTTTATAATGACATGTTGTAATAATTAATTTAATGCAAAGAGAAATATTTCATAAACATATATCTTTTTATTAAAACAATTTCAAGGGGAAGATATATAATTTATCTCTTTGACTATAAATAGTCATGAGAATGCTAAAACTATTTAATACTTCATGGTATTTTATTTTTTATTTTTAGATATTAAATGAATAAATTTGTTTGTGAAACAATTGTAACGTCCCAGATTTAGATGCCACTAATAGGTTCCCCATACCTAGTTGGCTACATAGCATCAATACCATTTCCCAAAATTCCAAAGGCTTATGACTTTCAGAGATGGCCTAGGGTGTGATAGTGGGGAAACTATACCCTCATTGGAAGAGTGTAACACATCCACATAATGATAACAAATAATTGAAGTAGTAAACATCCTTCAACTAGATTAAACAAGTGAAAATGGAAAGATAATGTTATCCATAAGGAAAATAATATCAAAATGATGCACCATGTAACGTTTTATAAGAAAATATGGAAAACTAGATTCAATATAATTAAGTATAATAGAAAACCAATGTATGGTAATAAAAAAATTAAACTCACCAGCATTCCAATCCTTGGCTTGGTTAAATGCTCTCCTTCTCCTAATTAACAATCAAGTACCTAAATAATGTTCCTTTACCCTATATACACCTATATAAATATAGTTTGTTTGATCCCAAAATGATGTCCCAAAGAGGGTGTGAAAATTAAATCCCAGTAGGCATCTACCAATGGTATGTTCCAATCTGTCTATGAGTATATAAACCAGCAGTGTACAGGAAATGTAGTAACTAGAATGTAGTCCAAAGTAAAAAATCATACATGTCATGTTTTCCATTTTCATGTAATAATAAATTAAACATATTTCTCATTGGAAATACCTTGCCCGCAAGCACAACCAATCCTAATCGGAAGACATAACACACACATCCTCACACGTAGGCACAACCAATCCCACCTAAAAGCACAATAATATCGCCTGCAGGAATAAAAAATCTCATTCGTAGGCATAACAAATCTCACCTACAGGCATAAAAAAACAAATAGGGAAATCCATTATCTCCGCATTTCATTATATTAAACAACACATGCAATCTTTATATTATTACAGGGTTAGAAATAATAAACTTACATTTTTAAATGTTTAATTAACCATCTAATTTACAATAACCCATAATAGGGAAAACAAAGACATAACCACGGTTATCCTAAGACAAATTTTCAAACAATGGTTATCCAAGGGAAACACACCCACGTGGTAACCCTTTCTAAAAAAACTCTCCTTGCATTCTTAAATTCATATACATAATCACCTAAATATCTTTTTGGCATTATCATTGTTCAATGTATTATCCAAGATAGACCATATACATGGGCACGTGGCACAATGACACATATAAACAACATGACATTAAGCAATTACCATTATACCACCTAACTCATCGTTGTATAACTCTCCTCATCTAGCCTCAACTTTGACTTCAATCTATAACAGTATAGATCTATAAAATAAGGAAGAAGATTCAAACATAAATAACTCTTTCTAAGAAAGGATTAGGAAGAACAAATCATGTGTAATTCAGAGATTATCGGTACAGTTCAAACGAAACTAATGGTGATTCAATCAGAGTCCGGATGAAGATTTGATAGAAAGTATAAGTTCCGACGGTGCTTGTTCATCAACCCGGCGATTCATCATTCCATTCTTTTGAATAGAGGGGTTTAATCCAATTCTATGTGAGAAAACACAGCTATACAGAATGTAATTCCATATACACATCATGTACCTCTTTTTACTATTCATTTGGAGGTTGTTTACCATAGACATAACTCCCGGGAACTTTTAACATGACTACACGGCGTGTACTAAGAAGTACATGGTGTGTAGTTGATTTTTTTCTCCTTTTTTGGCTGACATTCTCACACACTAGGTATTCCCATCAGACTCGGCCAAACTACATGGCGTGTACTTACAATTACACTAGGTGTAACCCTGAATCAGCCCGTGTGATAGTATGATTCCAATACTTGTATAGTTTTCCCCTGTTTTGTCAAAAACAATTTAAAGTGAAAGAATAAAATATAATTGTAGCTCAAAGTATGAACCGGGTTTTTAAAAACTTCCCAATTTAAAGAAATTCTTTTCTGAATTTCCATTTCATGTTTGGTGAATAAATATCCAAGAATAATTCCAGGAACTGAGCACGTATGTCGGCCTCCCTTTCCCAAGTCTCATCCTGTACTCAGCCATGCTACCAGGGCACCTGTATGAGAGGAACTAATTGGCCTCAGTGAACCTTCATGAACCTATAAACTGTTAGAATTGTATGCTCCTCAAAAGTGGCATAAAAATAAAGCTCGACCTCATCAAAATGGAAAACATGAGACAAGTTTTAATGATATTGGCATAGATGAGATACATGGAAGACGTTGTGCATGTCCTCATACATATGAGGTAACTGTAACTGACAGGAAACCGACCCGACTCGCTCATGAATCTCAAACGTTCTGACATATCTCGGTGAATGTTTACCTTGTCTCCTGATCCTATAGATTCCCAACCTTAGTGCGACACATAGGAATACTCGATCTATGACCTAAAACTCCAAAGGTCATCTATAGAGATCAGCATAAGATTACTTACAAGACTACACAATATCCATCTGCTTCTAGATCATGTGGACCTTCTTAGTCGTCTCGTGGAGTAGATGAGGTCCTAGCATAGCTGCCTTGCCTGCCTCCTTCCATCACTGGTGTTATTAGAATTCCCTCCTATATAAATCCTCATATAGAAACATCTAAATAGCAGAATTTATGATATTATTTTAGGAGAAATAAACCATCAGTATATGCCTCTCTAAAGATCCGCCCAAATCTAGGACACATGCACGTAACATTTACTCTAGAAAGTATATCATACACTTTGACTAGACATCAGTCTGAGGGTGATATGTTGTGCTTAGAAGCACCTGTTTACCCAGAACCCTCTGAAAACTATATCATAAATGAGATGTAAAGAGGGCGTCCCTATCTAAAATTTTATAAAGGGGATCCCTATGAAGACATTCCACCTCTCGAATATTCATCAATACGAGTTCATCAACACTAAAGGTCTCCTTGATAGACAAGAAGTGGGAATCCTTTGTAATTATATCAACTATGACCAACACATCATCATTGCCTCTAGGCGACCTTGGTAACCCTATTGAAAAATCTATGGTGACAAAATTCCACATCCACTCAAGAATGGGTTGCTTCTATAAAGGTCTAGTTGGATATTTATGTTCTTTGATTAGCTCCATACAGGTTGAACACCTCGTAACAAAACCAATGACTTCTCTTTTCATTACTGGCCACCAATAATGAGGGCTCAAGTCATAGTACATCTTGTGGTCCCTAGGATGGACTTCCCAAGATGAATCGTGAATCTCCCGAATTAGATCATCACATATATCCCCTTGAACACACAAGAATCCAGGGATATTTTGAACATCATCATCACCTACCATCCATCCAGGAGGAGTTTCATGACCTTCCACACACTCCCGGAGAACTACGCCTTAAGAATATGATAGATGCCTCATCGCCACCCTATATAGTATGGTAGAGGAAACTAACAATGATGAATGATAACATTTCCCCTGACATTAGTGCACCTTTAAATGCATCTTATCGAACAAGGCCATAAGATGTTACTCACCACTGGTCTCATGGACTGCCTGAATCTGAGTCCTCCTTCTCAGTGCATCGACCCCTGCATTGCTTTTTCTAGGAATATAGGCAACCTCAAAATCAAACGAATGAAGGTATTGCACCCACAATCGCTGTCTCAAAATCAAATCACACAGAGTAAAAATTTATTTTAGGATTTTTTGTCAGTGTACATCACAAAATGTTATCCCAATAAATAATGTCTCCAATAGAGAAAAACATAAAAAACGACATCCAACTCACGACCAAGCGTCAGGTAATTCCTCTCATGTGGCCTCATCTGCCGAGACCCATATGAAAAAACTCGATCTCCCTACATAGGCACTACTCTCAACCCAATAATCATTGCATCACAGTATGCTGTGTAAATTCTTCCTGGATCTATCAATAAAAGTATTGGCGCTGATGTCAAATGTCCCTTCAACTCATGAAAGGATTCATCACAAAAATCTCTCCACTCAATCTTCACACCATTTTTATTAAAGAACATTATCAACTTTACTAAGAATGAGAAGTACTATATAAAATTTATGTAGTAACCTGCTAGTCACAAGAATCATCGCACCTCAAAAAAATTCTTGGGGTTCTCCTAAGTAATTGTTTCACTTAACTTCTCTAGGTCAAAAAATACTCCAATATCGGAGATGACATGACACAGGATGTGAATATGATCCATCTAGAAGAGCCATTTTTCAAGCATATAATATAACTAATGCTCTCTCCGTGTATTCAAAACGATATCATGTTGTTCGGAATGGTCGTTTCTATTGTGAGAATACACCAAAATATATTCCTTGAAAACCACCACAAAAGAATATAGGTATGGATAGAACAATTGGTTCATCAGTTACCTAAAAACTGTTGGTGCATTCATGAGACCAAATTGCATAACCATGTAATCATAGTGATTATACCAACAACGAAAGGAAATAGAAGGTTTTTCTTTCAATTGAACACGTAACCTATGACATCCTGACCTTCCATCAATCATTGAGAACACTCAATATCCTTAGAGATGTTCAAACATGACATCTATCCACCGCAAGGGATTTTCCTTTTTAACCTTCAAGTTGTTCGGTTTTTTATAGTGTACACATAACATAAGTGTATCATCTGACTCTTTCATGAAAAGGACAAGTGAACCCCAAGGAGATGTTCTGGGTCGGATAAAACCCATAGCTTCCATATCTACCAACTGCCTTTGGAGCTCTTGCAACTCCATTGTATCCATCCTTTAAGGAGTAATGGACACTTGTTTAGCTCTTGGAACTATCTCAATAGAGAACTCAAACCATCTAAATAGAGGTTAGAATGAGTATTCAACCGGGAAAATGTCCCCAAAATGATCCACCACAGGAGGCAAAACTGCCAGACATGTTCCCTGATCATCCATATCTAAACATGCAATCTGGGCTACTATTCTTCCCAACCCAGGATGATTGAATCCATCTCTTCTCACATGGACATCCCATTCACTCTTATTTAGAAACTCTCCATCCTCTAGTGAATTGAAACTCACCATACGGTGATAGAAATCAACAATGTCTCGAAAAGAAAAAAACCATCCCATTACAGGAATGAAATCAATGCATGACATCTCTACTACATAGTGGTAACATAGAAAGGGACACCCACCAATCTCAAGAGTCCCCCCATACACAAATGTAGACCTAATGTTGTAATCCCTAATGAAGTGTCTAGTGTCATTAAATCAAAATTAGTATAAACACAAAGCCCAAGGCATTCCACAATGCATGCAGATCTAAAACTATATGTAACACCTGAATCAAAAAGTTCAGAAGATAATATAGAGGAAACTATAATAGTTCCCTTAACAATAGATGGCCTGGAATCCTACTCATGTAGGTTCTATTGCACTTCATAAGTCTGACCTATACAAAAGACATGAGACACTGCTTGGCTACCCTAAGCTGACTCACCCAGTTGTCACTGAGACCCTAGGGTCTGGCTACCCCAACCACAACCACCTCCTTGGCCAATGTGGCTTCAAGTATTCCAGTTCCCTGATTGGTGAGAAGCTGCTCACCCCACTCGTGAATATGGCGCTAATACAAACCCTATCTCACTAATTTCTAGTGGAAACGTCATGCAGTAATGTTATAGGTGGCACATCCTACCGCAAGCTAAGCACTAGATTAGGTCCATTGGACCCTGTGGTCCAATGTGTCCAACTCCACAACACAGTTATCACCTCACTTGTCTACAAGAATAATGGTTATGACTACTCGTTTTCACATGATAAATCTCCATACGTTGCATTTTTATTCTGGCTGAGACATTACTAGATCTTGGTAACGAACCACCCTATCATGCACCCCTATATTCCCGTAGGTTGTGCTTGGTAATCAGCACCTGATTCACAATTGAAAAGATAGAAGGAATCATGATGATATTCACCTATGAATGGATTTCAATACTAAGACCATCCTCAAATATTTTATATTTTGACATGTCATCACCCATCAGAATAGGTGTGAATCCCTGAAGCTCAGTAAACCGGGTATAATAGTCCATAGTTGATAGTGTGCCCGGCTCTAGGTGCATGAACACCTAGGATCGGTCGACCATCAGTGTCTTGGGAAAATAATAATTATAGAAGTATGGATGAATGTCTCCCCACGTCATATCTTGATGATTCCACTCTTGAGTGATAACATCCCAACATCTCTTGGCCAAATCATGAAACATATATGTCACAATATTGACCCTCCTCTTAGGAGGCATCTCTATACAGTCAAAGATTGTTAGCACTGATTCCAAAAATGATTCAACATCCTGTGGTCTGTTATTCCCAAAAAAGTATGTGGATTTTAGGGTTATAATATAAGAATCAACTCTACCATTGATGTGGAAGCCTGTGGTGCTCCCTGAGTGGATTGAATGAACCTGACAAAAACATCATGGAACTTTTCATCTCCACCTACGTCTAGTATAATATCTGGTTCCACAGCTGGAACAATATAATAAACCATTGGTATCCCATGGACAACTATTTCTGGAGTATGATCATTTCCACTCTCCTGGCGTACAGATCGTAGTCGTCACGGCGTCATGACTCTACAAGGTCAAGAACACACCATTGTTCAAAACTCATTATCATGGATTTCCATTAAAACATTCCAATAGAGACACATGAAAAGATACTCAAAATGTTCATAAAAAGATACTACACGACATGTATTCATGATACACGGTGTGTACCTTTAAATTATCACATGGTTGTGTTCTGCAACTTTCATGGGTGGGTATCAACCCCAAATACATGGCATGTAATTATGAGACATAGAATGTGTACAGGTCTATCCTCATAGCCATGTACTCCAATAAGGACACGTCAACACAGGTCCAGCTTGGGTTAACTACATGGTGTGTATAAGTAATGCTTTGCATGTTCTAATCTAAACTCCACAGAATAACAAAAGATGTGTTATGCTAAACTATAGGCCATGTATACTGGGTATAACAAGACACAAAATCCTGATTTCCTCGAAGACCCACATTCTAGGGATGATCCAACCATTGGGACGAAATATTACAATATCTGAGGGCCCATACTCCCTACGAATCAGTGTTTGGCACCCAAGAAGAGCATATCATAGCACAATTCTTTAAAAATATTTGAATCATGATCTACCAAATTATGATCCAAGATGGACCATATAGTTTAGAGATTATATTTTGGCATCCATTAAATTCTAACTACATCATGTACTAATACATATCTCACAAAATTAAGCTTATCTATTAAGGTACTATCCCAAAAACATTCATATCTGGCACAATATCTATCACAACAACTTCAAATATCTAATGCTTCATAGATGGAGCGTCATGATTAATGGAATGTGATCCTAACAAGTGTATATATGATTCATGAGATTTCATACCCACATCTCATCGATCTACAACAAAGTAGATCCACAATAATCCCAATAATAACGGCAGGAAACAAATTTTTCACCGAACGGTGAAATTGAATCAATTTTAATAGCTCAAAATCCAAAAGCACAATTTAATTTGAGGCGATTTATATTTTCCCTGTACACGAGGTAGCTACACTAAGGCACAAATAAATACTAAATTCTATATACATTATATTGTTCCCAATTATTAAAACAAAACTAGAAAATAACCCCGTTGTTAAAATTTTGTAACATCCTGAATCTATATTCCCCTAATAGGTGAACCGAACCCGGGGGGCCACATAGCCTCAAGAGAATTTCATCAACATCCAAAGGCTCCCAACTAGAATTGAGTGACTAGGGTGTGATAGTGGGAAAACTATACATTAATTGGAAAAGTGTAACCCAATGGAATAAATAATAAAAAATAGTGGAATTATTAAAAAAAATAAAAATAGAGTAAACAAGTGAAAACTGAAAGATAAAGTTAACCAGAAGGAATATAATATGAAAATGATGCAGCATGTCACATTTTGTTAGAAAATAGAAAAAACATGATACACTGCAATCTAGTACAATATAATACTAATGAACTCTAAAACAAAAAAACTCAGCAGCATTGAAAGCCTTTAATTGATCTCGTTCCCTCCTTCTCATAATCAGTAATCATGTACCAGAAAAGGGGACTTTCTCCTATCAACATCTATAGCAATATTGTCTGTTTGATCACAAAAACATGGCCTAAATAGGGTGGGAAAAATAAATCTTAGTTAGCAACTACCAAAGGTTCGTTCCAGTCTATTAGTGATTATATGAAGTAGTAGTGTACAAGGAAATGCAATAATTAGAATGAACACAAAATTAAATTATCTTACAAGAATTTTTTTCTATTTAAATTTAATAATATATTAAAACATTTCCCATAGGAAATACATCACCCTAAGGACCAACCTATCCTTTCCTGTAGTCATAACACACATCCTCACCCGTAGGGACCACCAATCCCACACGCAGGCACACCAGTCTCACTCACAGCTATAACAAATCTCACCTATAGGCATATAAAAACTTGCCTGCATTAATAACGAATCAAATAGGGGAAAGACCCTATCTAATTATTCAATCATATTAAAAAACACATGAAATCTTTACATTATTACATGTTTAGAGAGAAGCAACATTCATTTATATACTTTTAATTAATCAACTCTTCCAAACAACCCATATTTTTGAAAATAGAGGCATAACCATGGTTATCCTATGCAAAAACGTACAAAAAATATTTATTCATGGAAAACAAACCCGTGGGTGGGACATAATTAAACAAATTCTCCCTCCAACTTTAATTCATATACTTAATCGCCTAAACATACTTAGGCATTAATAAGTGTCAAAGTATCAACCTAGGTACACTGCAAATGTTGTCATGTGGAACACCGACACAAATAAACAGCATGAAATTAAGAAATTAGAATGATACCACCTACCTTGTCATAGAATAACTCACCATGTCCTACCCCGACATCCAGTTCATGCTATAATTCTATAGATTTATGAAATAATGATGAACATACAACTTTAAATAAAATCTTCTAGGACAATAATTATGAATAACGACTCAAGGATAATCGAGATAATACTGACATGGTTCAAACGCAACTGACGACGATAAAATTAGAGTCCAGAAAATGATCTGGGGAATATTGGTGTTTCAGTGGTTCTTGTTCATCAACCCAGTGATCCCTATGTCTATTCTGTAAAAAAGAGGATCTTATTCCCATTTTAAGAGATAAAACACACATACCCGACATGTAATACCATATACATTTCATGTACCTCATTTTACTATTCATTTGATGGTTGTTTTCCACATAAATATATCTAATGACCTACAAACATGACTACACAACATGTAGTTTATATATCCTCATTTTCTGGATGACACACTCACATGCCACCTGTACCCAGCATACATGGACAAACTACACAATGTTTATATATAATTACATAGAATGTTACCATGAATCTTCCCGTGTGACAATATGATTCCTATACTTGTCTAGTTTTCCCTTGTTTTCTCAAAAACAACTCGAAGGAAAAGAATAAATGAAAATTCTACCTCAATGTAAGAACTGATTTCTTACAACAATCCTGATTTAGTGATTAACTTATTAAAGAAAGATTAAAATAAATGACATTATAAATATTAAAATAAAGGTAATTTGAACATTTTTATGTCATACAAAAAATATATGGAATATTTTGACATGTTATATTTTATTTAATGAAGTTTTTTAGAATTAATCTAGTTGGTATGACTTTAACAAAAATCAATTACTAAATAATGTCACAATTGACATAAATGGGTTTTTAAAACAAATATTATTTTTAAAATGATATAATAGTAATAAAAATCTAATATTAAGCCAAATGAATTATATCTTGTTAAAAAATTAATTATTGATCCACGTGAGGTTCTATTATAATATTAGAGTAACTGTATTAACCATGTTGTGTAAAAATACATGAATACATGGTAATAGTTAATTTATTTAACTAATGGATAAAGATGAAAGATAATGTAAATTTTTTTATCTAAACATTCTTAAAACCTCTTTTTGAGAGGATTCAGACCCATCCTCAAATTATCCTCTAAATATATCTTATATCAGCCATTATAATTCTAATATCAATTTACAATAAAATACTGATTCATGTCACTCCTAAAGTGCCCCACCTCCCTCTTATAAAAGGACACCACCTCTACCCATTTAATCGCAGCTATAAAGCCCCTTTTCTCTCCCAAAATCGCACCCTTATTACTAGATATTTACCATTTGCATAAAAAAACTCAAGTATTCCTTTTGGCACAAATAAAAATAAGTTACCAAATTTAGAGGAAATATCTACTCCCAAGATCATTTCATTTTTTACCTTATCTAACCCCTAGCCTCAAATTATAGCATTATTTTATCATAGCAATAGTATCCTCAATATAATAGAAAGTTTTTATGGTAAGTATTAAACTTATACTTGAACACACATCCATATAATGGGTGATAGAAGATATTGTTTCTGTGTAAGACAAACTACTGCCTCACGAAATGATTATTGTTCAATTTTCCCCTACTGCCTCTCATGGTAGACATTATGATGAAAATATATTTTTATATGATATGTATTATATTTATATTTCCTATATTATTATGTAACAATTATTTAGAACATAGCTTTATTTCTTTCTATGTTGTGTAAGTACGATAATTTCTTTTGAGGAAGTGTGAACTATTCCCCCCTCAAAGCGATATGACACATTCCCACTATACATGGAATGCATGAAGAATGGATTTATTAAAAAAGTAAAACATAGATGTAACAAATATAATAAAATATTATAATATAAATTTATATCATTATATTATTATTATTTTAAAATAACAAAGAAATGAAAGTAGCATTCATGCATACCAATGACCTACTGTCTCCATGAACGATGCATTTCATTTCATATCTCGAAATATTTTGGATATTATAAATACATATATATACTAGATATATATTTTATTTAAATCATGAATAGTATTCTGGTTATTATGGAATTTTGACTAAATGGACAATTTATATCAAAACATGTTCATTTGGGACTCTTGTACCGAATATCAAAAAGACATACAATATGAATTTAAATAATTATATAATTTTTATAAATGGTAATAAGTGATATAAAATAAATAGTAAAAATGAAAATTTTTCTCAAGCATGTATTAAATATCCTAATATTATAATTCATTATAATAATGATTTTACATGATGAGTCAAACTCATGTTATGGGATATCATCTAAATCTCATTTCATTAAGGCATATTTTGATAATATACACCACCTTTTTTATACAGTGTTTAATAAAATCCTAAAAATTTTAATTCAAAGGGTTTTTTTAAACGAATCATTTCAATAAATGAAAAAGGAATGTTTTTAACGTATATGTCCACAACAACTAATCTTCCACCATAATTGTTATCTGATATTTGGCTTCTTCTATACACATCAATGCCATTAAAAAATAACTCCCTTATTCATTTTTTTGGATTATTGGTATTGAAAATAGTTTTGAAAGTGGATTTACTATTTCAATATCTTGAAATTTTTTCTTGTGATTGAAAATGAAATTTTATGAGTGAAATGTTGATAATCTCAATCTTTTACGTGTTATGATTATATAATGGTAATTTGACAATTGATGAGTGGTTGTGTGATGAACCAAAGATAGGTGGTTACCTGATAAACTAACGATGGTTGGTTTCATGGGAAACCAAAGATAGGTGGTTACATTATCACCTTCAATAGATTGGGTATGGAAGTCAACCATATGGATATTCAATTCGTTTATATGTGTGGAAGTTTACCGTTTGATTATTCTATTTAAGTAGGTTTATATCCCATGTTACCTTTATATGTTATAAGTTTCTTTATATGTGATTTATGGTAATTTTTTATACAAAAAGGGAATGAATGAGCTAATATAATTGAATTGTTGTTTTCAACCTCTTAAAGGTAAAAATTATTACATTATCATAATGTATGCACAGTTTAAATGTTTTTACAGGGATAACAGTTTTCATTCATTATATTTCCATTACTAGGATTTTTATTCCCATCCCATGATTTGAAATGATTTTCACAAGACATAAATAATAATAGTTTTAATGATTGTATCAAAGAAACACATATTATTTCATCCTAAAATGAAACATGTTTATTTTTAATTTTTTTTGTTTTATGAAAAAACATGTATAGTGATTAAAAGTGTATACTTTTAATATTTATGTTGTTATATATAAGTTATGAGCTAATTAACTAAGACTCCAAACCTGAAAAAAAACTCAATGTGACTAAAAGTAAAATTATTAACTTAAATCAGAATTGAGTGTTGTATAAGGCCATGGCCTTGTTATTATTGACTTTTCTAATATAAAAAATCAAATGGTTATTTGTTTGAATATTGTATAACCATGTTACATTTTTTTGGAATATGAGGATGTGGAATGAAAATTTCACATTTTTTAAAAAAATATCAAAGAATGAAAAGGTTCTACAACTACCAATGTTAAATACAATTAAGTTCATTATGTGTGATTCCATTTTGAATGTGAATAAATTTAAAGAAATATATTAATCCGCAAATGATGTTATTACTTTGAATAGTGAACACTAATTGTGTGTGTGTCTATGTATAAGGACTGCATAGCTCACCCCAAAAGGCACATGGGTTGGGATAGTTACCCAAAGGGCCAATGGACTATGTTTGTGCATAGTGAAACATGCATAGATCCCTCGTATCTAGATAGAATGGTGGATAAAAAATGCTTGTGTGTTATATATCTCACTCACCATATTGGTATGTCAGTGTGGGATTGAGATAAAACTTCACTATTAATCTCAGTTAAAAAACATGAACATCATCTCAACCACTAGATCAATTCATTATCAGTTGTTTCAATCACCCATGCATTGTATTTGTTATACCAGACATATCAATTCCAAAATATATCATTGTTTAAATTATTTCTTTGGTGTTCTTTACCATGATAGTTCAGTTGTCTAACATTTTTTAATCATTTACTGAATATTCTTGATTCTACTCAATAAGTAATACTAGTTTGAAGCCTCATCTGGTTTTACCAACCCAAGTTTCAATATTTATTCTTCCCTTTTACATCTAATGTATCTATATTTAAGATGTTTCTTCCTTGTTAGGCTATAGATATTTTATCAATTATAGAACAATTATTCATCAACAATTGAATATTTTTTATTATACATGTAGAAAAATGAAATACCATTCATTATTTTTTAACTGTAGTAATCCTATGGTACCCTATTTCATTAAATTATTTCATCTGTAATTTTATACTATTTGAATTCCAATGATATCACCTTTTAGAAGATTATGCAGTGGTTGTGATGTTTCCTTATTAATCATTTTTTCTTTAATTTTTATTATCATCAAATTTGGGTGTTTTTGGTTTTCCACTATTGGATTTTATCCAATTTTAGGTCATTTCCACCATAGTACATCTCCAAAAATAGTTTATATGCCAATATTATACATCCTATAGTAGAATTGATTCATCCTTATACGATTTACTTTAGTTTCTCAAAGGCATATATATTGTTTTATTTTTGTAGGATGAAATTATTTTATGCTTCTATGAGTTTTAGTGGATATTATATATTTTTTATCATTAGATAATTTGTCTAGGAGTAGTAGAATCATAATACAGATATTTGTTTTTAGTGGTAAAAGAATATTCCATCGCTCTTGGTTTTTTCACTGTTGGATCCCAACAATAGTTCAATTTACCACCAACAATTGTATTTCACCATAATTTAAAATTTCTCCTCAAAAAAATTATTCATTATTTAAATTTTTTTGTTTTAACATATATTCTTTTATTAAATTTTATATTTTATTTTGTAGAATGAATCTATTGGTGTGTAAAAAATTATTATAGCATTCATTTTTGTAGTACACATATGTTCTATGTTTTTAAAACATTTTTCTAAATATATTGTCCAAAATATTATATTTTTATATTAGTTTATATTTATGGATTCTTTACAATTTTTATAAATAATATATTAATTCTTTTATATTAATATTTTAGGAATCAATTTAAAGTGTATTTTTAATATTTTTGTTACTGTGGAATTAAAAATCAAGTGGAAAACCATATTATTTCATTTTTATTCTCAAACTACTATCATGGAGAATTTGGATATAGATTCAATCCTACAAGATCATTATATTCATGATCTGAGTGTCTTATTCATGGAATAAAACAAAATCAGTGTAGACCATTCGATACAATTACTAATGACATAAGATCAACAATTCTTGTTGCTCTCAATTTCTTATCAAATTTAATGCCACTTCTATTCTGCAATAATGAACACAGAAGAACTAGAAATTTTACAATATTACATTCAACTGATAATAGGTCATCGAACATCATATTATTAAAAAACATCATATTATTATATCTATATATTTTTTAATCATTTAATATTTTTCCTTCTATTTTTATATATTCATGTTTTATTTAGGATTTTCCCCATCAATATAAATTATTGATTTCTCTTGTTATTCCACCACTAAGAAGATATAATTTCGTGTGACACCCAATAAAAATTCAATACATATTACTAGGTTGGTCTCCAGTACATTATTGGGTTGTACCTCTAGGTATTTCTTGAAGGTAGATTTTGTAATAGGTTCTCACTCATATAAAACTTATGTTCTTAGAGGGTAATAATTTCATGGAGGTTTAGAGGAGGTAGATTAGCGGACATGGATCTTTTTTTATCTAAAACACTCTAAAACCATGTGCTCTTTATTTTTATATTTCTTGATACTCATTTCAAGAACACTATACTCACTAAAGATTTTTATTTTATAAACTCTAAATGTTATATACTTTATATTTTTTTTAAAATTATTAACCCACCCCATCTATTCATATTTTCAATAATTATTGGTCAAAAAACAACCACTAATCATACTCATCATATTAGTAAGAATAGATTCTTTGATAATAAATACAGACATCCACTTTGGAACCCCCAACTCAAGCCACATGTGAGTAGTGACCAACTATAATATTTTATATAATGTAGAAATAGATATGTATACTAGATATTCATATATTTATATTAATCTTAGAAATTAATTAATTTATTAGCAAAACAACTACATTCAAAACATAACTCAAGAAATCATGTTATAATGTAGAGACAGATATGTATACTAGATATGGATATATTTATATTAATCTTATAAATTAATTAATTTATTACCAAAACAACTACATTCAAAACATAACTCAAGAAATCATGTGGCATGTAACTATCCATGGTCTCTACCCTACAAGAAACATCGCATTGCCAAATACATTAAAATGGAATTTTTTCTTTTCATCAGATTATAGGGGGTTCCTATAAATACTATTCCTTAACTAGTCTCTATTTTTATCATCACATATGATGTTTATTTAATACTATTTCTTTGACATGCCATTCAGTTTTCACAAGTTGTTAACTCTAAACTCTACATTATATCTATATTAACACATTTAATCGAAATCTATCATAACCTAAACATGAATGGTACCCATATTGGGCTAGAATTATGGGGGAATGTCCCCACCCACTAATTACCACATCTTATAAGCCATGGGTTCATGAATGAACATGGGGTAAAAAGACTATATTTGGATGAATTACCATCAATATACATAGAATCTAAAATAAAACCACTAATTAAAACACCATGATATAGTAAAAATAAAAATTAATCTCATACTGGAAATATTCCATATGTATGAATATAGAACATATTCAAAAGTCTCTAAGGATAAAATAATTCCAAAAAAATACAATGTGGTAGAAACCAAATAAATCCAATAATTGAGTTCGTACTACCAAAATTGATCACTAAATCTCACCTACAAAGCTATTTATTTATTTATATATTAAATAAACAAAATATCTTTACTCAGTGAGATCATACTAAATATGTTGTATGAAAAATCATCTAGATCATACTAATTCTCCAGTGAACAAAATCTGATCTAACCAAAACCAACATTTGTGAACAAGTTCCCCATCCTCACAATTTTCTTCTCACAAAATAAGACATTAGATATAATTACGGTTATCTAATTTGAATAATGATAAGGTGACCCCAGTAAATTTCCACTAATTTAACTCTCTCATCCAATGGTAAGCTAAACTTTTTATGATCCCTTCCACACCCATCAATGACCACACAAATTATAAATAATATCTTATGGAACCAAACTCAAATAATTGTTAATGACACTAACATCACATCTTGAATCAGTAATCCAGGGAAATAAAATTCATTAATTGATAGGATTTCAACCTCATACCCTCCCACTACCACATATAACCCCAAAAACATATCACATCATACACCACCAGTATCACTAGAAGCTATAGTGGACCGGAGTGTGGGGTGGAGGGGTAGTCCAACATTTATATAGTTTTCATCATAGATGTTAAGGAAACCCTATAGGGAATCTAGGTGTTAGCTATGATAACCTAGAAGAGTGGGATGTGAATGAAAATAAAATAAGATATAAGTAAAAAAATAGTCCCACATAAACCCATGAATATGGGTTGAAATAGGAAACATCTCCATATCCATTTTAGAAACATTACAAAAAATCATACCACCAGGAGCTTCAAATAATATAGAATAACCAAACCTTTATCATCAAATAATTTCTATAATCTAAGTTAAATTTTGAGTTATTTAACTTATAGTCCCATGAATTGGCCTTTTTTCCATTAGTTGTGAGTTTAAATTCCCAATAATGAATTCATTATCCATAATAATATATATGTATTTAATTATTAATATTCCAAAATTTCCAACCCATTATTAATTAACCGCCACATTGAAACACAAAAGTAACACATGTCACCAAGCCAATGAAAAATTTGGGAACCATTCAACTCACAAATAAGGCCACAATGTCTAAAATGCAGAACAAAGCATAAAATATTCCAAATCAATATAACCATCCATTTACCATGAATATAAATTAAACCAAATAACGGTTAATCTCATGGAATCTATCATTATATGAAATAATTGTTGTACATGTATATATAATGAGAACAAACTACAACAATATAATTTAATCAATTACAAGTAAAGATGATGCCCTCATGGATATCACACTTTCACATTTCAATATCAATAGACAATATTATTATCAATAATATTATAATTCAAACTAAAAATTCAAAAAAAATAGAAATTTAAATAATTGATATAAATATTGGGGAACTTAAATCCACTTCCTTAAAATATGAATTTGGATTAGTTGTGCAAGTCCAAATAATGAGAGAATGAAATGTGGGGCCACAACGGAACATAGAATCATTGAATCAATATAAAACATAGAGATACCTCATAAAAACTACATATTTATAATACAAAATAAAAAATAAAATCCACTGAGATATATTTCAAGAAAAAATGAAGAACTCAAAGAGACAGTGATAGAGTTAGAGATAAGGTACTCACCTCGAATAACATACACAGAATCTCTAGTGGCCAAAGATGAATTCCAATAATCATATGTTGTTAGGGACACCAAAATCACCTAAGAATCACCTAATGTTTGTGGTAATAATAGGTAGACTAGATAAAATAAATCTATAGTTTTATTTATATATATTTTAAATCAAAACATTAATGTTGTGAATGGCCATTTCACATCTTAAAACTCACACAATTGACATCCACTAGAAACATGTCAGATGATTGAAAAAACGAAGAATGATTTCACATCATGTGTACCATCTTTCTAACTATAATACCATTAATGAAAAAACCTCAAAATACTATGCACTAACCATTAATAATGGGAAAACCATTTAACACTATTAATGATACAAATCATAAATACAGTAAAAAGATGAAAATCATCTCGGAAAAACATACCACACTATGAACATGTGAATGAGGGATATAATACCACCTACGTTTTCATATTTTACTGTAGATCCCCATATTTATTCCTATAACCCATCATAAGGAATCCAACACCAAAAACCAAAAATGTAACATGGTAGAAGGGTTTGGTGAATTAAACAAATAATATATTTCAATGTTTTATATTAAGATAAAATCTATAATGAGAGCATATACATTATAATAAATTTAATTTTAATATGAATGGAATTTGAGAAATAACATTTCAATATAATTCATTATATAAATCTATTTATAATTTTTCCATCTTATGTTAACATATTATCAATTATTTTGTTTTATTTTCAAGTGTGTACATAGAGAGGACACCTCATTTATGTAATATAAAGATACATCAAGATTCATATTTTTAATTCATTCATTAGGTTCATCCTCCATCTCCCAATATATATTGATAGATTAACATCATAATATTGGACTTACTTATTGATGAAATATACAATGACCAAAATTTTCTAGGATTTCTATTGTATGTTTATAATAATTTTAAATAAAACTTCCAGGGATATAGGTATCAAAAATATATACTACATATTTTTAACTATAATCTATATGTGATCCAGAATTCGTTTATAAACTCCCTCTTATAATAAAAAACCGAATATTATAACCCCTACCCCCAAACATTTTATAAATAAAATAAATGAAGATTTGATGAAAATTAAAACAAAAAACATAATCCAACTTGTGCACAATTTGGAGTAACAAATAAAATATATTAATTAATAATTGAAATCTTTATATCATACCTTTTACAAATTATAATAGGATGTATAAACACACACCATAAAATGAACACTCCAACTTCTCATATGTTAATATATATAGACTAAAATAATAAAATATATAGCATATTTCTTCATATATATTAGTTATCATGAGATGTTAAAACCCTATATGTTTCTTAAATTTACATATAATGGGTTTATATTTAATTATATAAAATATATGTAATATTGTCTATAATGTAATTGTATATATGACTAACTAAACTTTCCACAATTTTTATGTTGAAAAAATTATACATAATTTCAATATCATTTTTACAAAAAATAATGTATTTATTTTCTTTTCAACTGATACTAACACAATTATCTAAATAAATATCAATTATTTTCTCCATTTTCAAATGATAATTACAATTATGATTCTTCATACATATCATATAAGAAAACAATTTATATATGAAATATGTTTACCAAGGGCTGTGAATATTTATATGGTATTTTACTTATTATATATACATGGAAAAAAATTCTACAAAAATTAATTATACCATTTAATTTCACCTCAAATCGTCTATTAAAATAACCTAATCAATATTATTTAATGAAAAATATATTCATAAAATAAGTAATATTAATTAATTGAAATAATACTCACCCTTATATATATATCCTTTTTCACAACAATTCCATGATACTCCTTTGCTATAATGTAATATCTTACAACATTATATGTTTTTAAAAATCATTCTCTTATATCATCATTCCACTAAGTCAAACAATTACACACCCAAAATGTCACTACCTTATTACGTGAGGATCTATATAGTATAGATTTAATTAATGGTGAGTGATTAATCCTATAATTTTACATCACTTCATGTAAACCAAATATAAGAATCACAATAATGATAACTAGAAAAATAAATCCACATAAACAAAATAAATTTTGGTTAACATCTAAAAAATCCAAAAAAATATTATATAATAAAATAAGACAAAAAATTATTTCCAACATTAAAATAAATTAATATAACAAATAATATTTTCTATCAATAGATAAGAGTATAATTTATTGTATATGACTTTAAAAACCAATTATCTCAACACAAAGGTGCCCCAAAACACAAATTCCCACCTCAAGAGGATCCATACCTTTCCTAGAGAAATTATGAATGTAATATATATGAATATGATTGTTCGTATATTGTAATTGGTAATATAATTATCAATATAATAAACTATAACCAATTCTATCTATAGGATTAAATATGTCTATGTGTACAATTATGTAAAAAATAAAATTATTTGATTATTATAATATCATTTATGAAATTAATATAATGTCAAAAACCTATCTCCATCATATTCCAAACCCACTTTTTCTATTTTTTATAGGTATATTTTTGTAAATTGTTTTACACCACAACATATAATCCTGTTCTAAACCTAGTATAACCCTACAAAATTAAAAAATATCATTTCTAGACCTCTCAAGTCCATATAAACCCGTAAAATCACGTCTCTATAACCCCTATAAGGTATCAATTAATTATCATGGAAATAATATGTCTATTCTATAATTGGACAATCCTTTTACATATATTATTACATGATATAAATCATAATTAATAAAAAATTCAAGCCAATGATCTTAAAGTCTACTATCTTTGGAAATTTATGTACATAAAACTGAGAACACATAATCATGATAAAAAAATGCTATTTAATATCTACGTAGAGATAATAACATTATTTTAGATCTTAGTTCTTCATAAGATAACCTAGTTAATACATGATTTAATGGATGAGAAAAAATTCCCATTGAGGGTGATAAACAATAAATATATCCCATGGGTTAGAAGGCATAACCTAATGACATAAAAAGGAATGGGACATAAATAAAAATACAGAAGAATAATATATAGACCATGTGATCAATAATTCATGGAATAATAAAACGTTTAAATAACATATAACATGAAATAATCATGAGTCAAGGATAACTACCACGAGCATTACACTTGGTGGATCCCGAGTCATGTCTATCTAATAAGATCAATGTACATGGAGGAGCCTGAGTGAAGGATAACCACCAAGACCATTATACTTGTTGTATCATGAGATTAAAAATTAACCAATGAGTTGGTGATCTATCTGGGAACCACCATCATAACATGTTCATGAATCTGTTTTCTACATGAAGAATCAATCATAAATATAACGGTTACTCATGGAATGAAATGGGTATCATAAACATGCCTTAGAGCATAAAAATGGTTGTATCCTAAGGGAGTCAATTAAAGAGTGGGTTATAATAATAATTGGACAACCACAAGGAAATTAGAAATTATTCATTATTGGTGATTTCAAAATAAATTTAAAACATATATGTGGAATGTTTAAGAATATTAAAACATGACCCACATTTGTGTTGTTTAAGGAAATATTTTAATGATTCTTAAAAATTGAAAATGCATAATTTTTTATATAAAAAACCATAAATGAACCAAGACAGTTATTCATGAATAAATGTCTTACTTTGTAGAAAAACGTTATCTCCTAAAAAATATTATGGATTGACCTTGATTGTGCGTATGAAATTAGGATGTTTCCCTTAATCCAGATTGCTTATCCGGAATAATTAAAATGGAAACCTATTTATGACATGTATTTTCCTATCAATGAAGGATTACATGATATGAATACATGATTTTGGAACATATACCAATAATTTATAACATTTATATAAAAATAAAATTTAATTACCTTTTGGAAGATATTGAAAATTTATAACCTGAAAGAATAAATGGAGGTTCAGAAATAATCCATTACATTATGTATAAATGTTTATTACTGCTAAACATAATGTCATGGATTATAAAATTAAATTCATTAGTTAATAAATTAATAACCAATAATACATTTATTTTATTTATTATAATTTTTTATGTTCATTTATGGCCATTTTTATGATTTATGAGATTGAATATCATTGTTCTGGACTATTCATTTCCTTTATTTTCATGATTAGATCACTTATATACGTGGATTAAAGATCGTGTAAAATGTAATTAATTATCCAAAATAAATATTTTATTTTATTAGTAAATTACATGACTTATAATCTGTATTATATATAATACGGTTATATTTTATGAGGATGAATAATTAGATAAAAAATTAATGATATCCTTTTAGATTATTTCATTGTTTTTTTATCATAAAAAACTATTTTTGTCTTGTTACTAAATATTATTCATATATATGTGTTAAAAAACGTTAAATATGATATAATAGATATATTATAGTTCTTCTTAATCATAAAAATTCTTTTATGACCATACTTGAAGGTGGTAAATTATATTTAAAAATCATCACTCGTCAATGTGATAAATTAACACATCACAAATGATATTCTCATTTTTAGATCAAAAGGGAGATGAAAATATATTATGTTGGGTTATTACATTAGAAAAAAAGATTAAAAGAAAAAATACATTATATATATCTTGTCACTTGAATATGGGTATGTGGGGAGAGGAAAATAAGTGTAATGAGATCTCAAAAAAACAAAATAATAAATACGTTTTTACATCTTGAATTCTTCTCCATCAGAACCATCACGAAAAACTTATGTTATTTATTTTATTGATATAAAATGCATCTAACAGTGGGTTAGAGTCTTGGGATGTTTTGTTTATGAGTTTTTACAACTTTTAGATTTTTAATATGTGAGGAGAAGGGGTGGTGAGAGTGGTATTTATAGAAGAGAATAAGAGTGTTTTTTATTATTATATTTAAATGTCTATTATTTTGGATCAAGACTGTGATTAGTGTTGATTTTTATGACTAAATATATTATAAAATAATACATGAGTTTGAAACAATAATGCTTACGTCATCCATACATCACCCATGAGTCAATAATTCATGTACTTATCTTATACCATTAATTAACATATTTTACTATTCACAAAATATTCTACTATTTAACGAAAACCTAATCCTAATTTTTTTTTATTTTTTAATTTAAAAATTGGAATGAATTTTTTTAAAATATTTACAAATTATGATAAATTTAATTTTTCATTAATTTCAGCATTTATTCAATAAAATACTGATATTGATATTATAACTAATTTTATGAAACTTTGAAAATTTAATTATAGTCTAATAAAATTATGTTATAATCATAAGAGAACATAATAGTTATTTCTAAACATATTTTATTATATTAAATTTTATTCAAAATGAATATATTAATTATAATATTGATAATAAACTTTTCTGTTTTATAAAAATATCAAGACTAAATTTAACATATTCAAAACTTTTATTTATTTATACTACGATATAATTATATTATATTTTCAATTAAGGGATGGATAAATTTTATTTATTCTTTCCTATGTGAGATTACTATTGTATTGGTCAGGATATTATTCATAATGGACATAATACTATTCCAATGGCAATGTTACTATTCCATTGATTTCAGTTTTCTAATATCTATAAAAACTGTTCATTTCATTCATTATTAATTCTTAATGTTTTTATTATCTTCTCATAGTGATTATATGTTTTTTACACTATAAAACATAATTATAAGATGGTAAATTTCAATGATATAATTCACGGTCGTAAAACAAACCCTCAGGGAAAATCATTTAATTTTATAGAATATATCATATCAAACCATTCTAGTTTTCCTAAATCCATATATAATCTAAAATATATCACAATATTAATTATTAAACTAATCTCATTTATCGTTTGAATCGCATCCAAAAATATCAATTTTTGTAATAATATTATCCTTTAACAATTTGTACACCTTACAACCCATTGGTTTTTACCACCCATGTTCTCATATGTATTATATTAATACAAAATATACATGTTTTATATAATTTTAATATGAACAATTGAGAAAAACTAATTAGATGAATTATAATATATAATGTTAAATATAACAGATGGGTACACTCTATAAGATGAAAACCTGCATAATTGGTGTTTATTAAAAATCCCATAGAAAGTACTACAATATTAAAATATATATCACTTTGATATTACATATAAATAGATCCACTAATGATTCTTTATGAATATATAATTCTAGTGGTATTATAGAAGTAATTTATTTGATGAAATGAGAGGAGAATATCAGTGGTAATCTAAAGTGGAAAATAGGACTATTGTGGGTAAAAAATTTATATCATATATTGTAGGATTATAATCTAGTTATTATGAAATCCTTACAAATATGAAATAATATTTGATTTTGATTTTTTACGAAATCAATAATATTATGTCACTATTAATTGAATAATTGTTAATTTTAAATTTATATATTATTTTTTATGAAAAAGTCTAATATATTAAACTAGGAACCAATATACAATTAAAATAATTTTATTGATATTTTATTATCATAAAAAATATTTATAATTTTGATTTGTTACATGATATTATATAAGCCAATAATTAACAAAATTATTCATAGTGACATGAATATTCATGTTAATGGAACATTTAATATTTATTATTTATGAAGTCATTTTTTTAATTTTAAAATTGTTTCATTAAATTGAATATTGATTTAATTAAAAAATATATTTCGATATAATGTATTTTATAGTTAGTAAAAAAATTTTCATTATGAATATTTTTATGTGATCTTTATTTTATATATTTTGAAAATTATTCCTAAATTTGAAATGTAAATAACCCATACATGGGATGTCAAAAACATTATGTTTTGGTTTTATTACACTAACATATTCTTATTATCATAAAAATGGCACTGTTTGTTCCTTTATATATTATATTATTTCAAATAATTCACTGTTATGTATTTGAATCTATGTATTTTTCACTAAGGACATAACACTTAAATATCACCCTATTTATGTGTATATATCATAAACAATTTCATACATTTCCAAATAGTATGATTGATTAAATTGTAAATATAAGATATCATACATTTATATATCATAGAAATACTCAATACGTTGTTGATTTACAATAAAAAAACCATTATGTATTAAATATTACTCATTCCATTCATAGCGTGACATAGGAAATTTCCAAATTTAAATAATAAAAATCTTATTAACTGTGAGGTAATTCCATTATCAATTCATTGGGTTATAAAATTGACTCTTATGTTTGACAGGATGGTTTTCATTGGTGATTTCTTATTAGCATTATTCGAGATACGGCCCACATATTCATTCCAGGGATTATTTCTATATCATCTAATAACCTCTACAAAAATTCTTCATGGTGATGTAACTATATATAGAATATTTTTGAATAATTATTTAAATAAAAATATTGTTTAATATATACTTATTCAATGATTATATTTTAAATAGCTCAAAGTTCTTAATCCACCACAAAATTTCAAGTTTAATATTCACAGATGGTTTCAAATGATCATATAAGAATTTCCTCGAATGATCATCCCATCATATATATTAATCCACGTTGATTTTCCTGTGAATTGTTTATATAAAAATTCATTTCATTGTGTGATATATATATATATATCGATTCCTGTGGATTCAATGGTTACAACATGGAATCTTTTTTATGGGGTAGTTTATTTTTCTTTAATTTTTAATGAAATTTTATGTATAACAGTACTACAACTGAAATAACTATCATTTATTTAATGAAAATGAGTAACCTTCATATAATAAAATAAAAATATTTATTTATTAGTATTGGTGGCTATAATATTTTTTCAAGTGTGTATTTCAATTTATATTTGTTCCACAATGACCACCATACATATCTTGTAAAAAACCCTTACGTTGAATTACCCACACCATAATCAATTCATAATTACATGATTTAGTTAAAAAATCATTACTACACCTTGAAGATCATTATGTTTTATTATGTTATATAATTTGGGAATCTATTACATAAAAAAGCAGGGAATTCCATATAGTGTAATTTCTTCTAATAAATGATGTTCATTAAATTACACACCTTATTTCATTCAAGAATCATATTCATTTATGATGATTCACAATAATGAAAATACTGACCTTCATATATTTTCTAAATATCCTTAGATAAAATAAAATAAATATCAAAACTTTAGATGGACCAAAAAATTCCCATTAAGGGATGAAAAATTTATTGTTTTCTATTAGTCCAATGAAAAATCAGAAACCCCATGTAAATGTACCATTTTTCACAACTAAACATTTAAAACATGTTAAAAATATTTCAAAATGGTAAATTAATCAATAATTTTAAAAAACCATTGAAATATTTAAACTTTATAACATATCATGAAGGCATCATGATAATTATGAGAACTCAAAGAAGCATTCTTTGAAAATCATAACTTTTAACTCTGAAAGTTCATAATTTTTCATTCCGGAAGAAATAAAAATATTTACAAAATATAACTAGTAAGAAAGAATAACTATATTAGAACATCATATTAATATAAAACATTGATTTATGTTGAACCTGTTTCAGAATAACTAATTTCTAGTTAATTATGATTCAGTAAATTTTTCGTTTATCTCCCACATTTTCTCCCCCATAAACATTCATTTACCTAATTTGTTATAGATATATGTTTTGCTTAACCATTATTATATTCTATATTGGTTTCAAAAATCATCAAATCCAATGATCAAGTACATTACCATGACCTTTTTTAAATATTTTTCTTTTCAATATAAATCCATTTAAATGAAAAACTTAACCATGAAAAAAAAGAAATTTCCTTTTTTTAATAAAAAATTAAATGAAGTACACTTTATTTTAAAAAAAATTAATGGATATTTTTTATAGAATAAAAGGAATAAAATATTCTTATAAAATCCTTGAAATCATATAGTTGATGGTTCATAATTACAAGCTTCTACTAAAATGGGAATCATCAGTCACGTTGTATATGATAAAAAATAAATTTTATTTCCCTTTAGTAAAAAGATTTCAAAATGACCAATTAGGTATATATTGGAATTATTAATTTCTAAACATTATTAATGAATGTAAAATTAGTTGAAAATGAGGTTTTATCAATTTTTTCTATTTAAATAAGAATATCTATGGAACATTTGGAAGAATGTGGACAAGGAGAAGAATGATTTGAAAGTATTATGTAATGGTATGGTTTTAAAGAAAGTCATTGATGAAATTATTAACATTTTAATCAATGGAATATTTAAGGATATAACATTATACATATTTTTATAACACATTATTATTAGTAAATTAATTATTATATAAAACTATATTTTAGATTATACACCACTCCAAAAAACAATTTGTGAAAATGGAATTAGTCTAAAATAATGGATATTGAGGAAATTAATCACTTTCTTGAAGTGTCATCCAACTTTATAAATATTGTAACACTTGAATAATAAATTATATTTTTTATTTATATTAACTATAAATTTTTTCTTTTTTATTACTCTATCATCAATTAATTTAATTCAATTATTTCCATGTTTTAGTTTGTTATTAAATATGTTTGTTTAGATCATATATTTTTTCTTTGTTTATTTCATATCCTTAAAATAACTTGCTTATTGACCATGGTCAACTATTTTTCAACTACATCATATCCCAAAATTATAACATGTTATAATAATCATGTTTCGACATAAATAGTGTTTTAATAAAAAAAAATTCTATATTGTTCAGGAAAAATTTAGTACATTTTTTCATGTTGACTATAATGTGTGCGTAAACATGAACACAATTTTGTTTTTATTCTATATTTGAATGAAATAAATTAGATTATATTTTAATTTTATATAATCATAATTGTGTTATTAATTTCATGTTTATTTATTTTTTCCCTTTTTATCATCATCCAAGTGAGGCGGTAAAAACAAAAAATATATCATTTAGTGGGGTCGGTTGTCCACATGTACGCATGAGCGGCATTACCATTTTCCAAAAAAATAAATGTTGAGAATTTTATTAATATATCATCATTTATTAAATAAAAATTTTTTCATATATATCACAGATAATAATTTAAACAATTATTTTAGAAAATTATATGACCTTGTGATGAAATATAATACAAATAACTCGATTACGTTATTAGTCCCCATGTACACACAAACACGAACATAATTTCCCATAGGACTGAAAAAAAGAAGAAAAAGAGTTTCTTAATAAAAAAATAACCTTTTAATAAATGAATGATACTATTTTTATATTTTTTACAATGGTTAGTGAAAATTTAAAGGATTTATAAGTTTAAATAAACACGAATCAAATGGTAAAGAGTTATACCTATTATTTTAGAAACATCTGTGGGCATACAACATGATCCTCATTGGATGAGTCCCTTTTTGAGACCATGACCTCTAGGATGTGATGAGTGGTTTTGGGATGGTAATCGAGATAGAATTGCTCAATATTAAATGATCATTGTATATAAATAACACCGTATGGGATATACCCATTTCAATGTGAGGGAGAGTGATATTACAATAAATATAAATAAATTTTACAAATTATAAATCTCATCATAACCTCTTTTGTCCCTCTCTTTGAAAAATGAAAATGTAGAATGGGGACGAAACTTCAGACTTTGGTGGATCAAGGTGCAAAGGATCGTTCCCCTTCGTTTATAAACCCAATCTCCATTAACCCTAAGAAAATTAATCCAATAAAGACTCATTATTTTAATATTACACCTTGAATTAACTTTGTAGCATGTTGAATATCTTTTGATAGACTTGTGCCTATGAAATTCAGACATAGCATGAGCCCGAGTACCAATTATAAATTATTTTTTGGTTGTTCTAACATGATTTCCAAAACAATGATAATTTTGAAAAGAATACTTGGCCAATGATCCAAACCCTTGTTTTGGTTCATTTTCCCCTAAATTTCTGGGAATTGTTCACTGTGTAATTCCTCTAAATCATGGTTCGATGATTGTCAGGTAACCAGAGCTTGATCGGGCACCCAGAATGACGTGTAATTACATCAGATTCACCAAACGGTGAATGAATCGTAAGAAATGAATAAATCTGTGAATAAAATGGAAAGAGGATGATTAATATGGTAGTTTAATTAAGATTAATTGAGGAAAAAACTGTGGTGTCCCTCAAAAGATCCAAACAAACATTCAGTTTTAGCCGAGGCTGATTTGAGACGAACGGTGAATCAGTTCCTTGTTCTTTAGTTAAATCTGGTGATTTTGGAGCCAATATAGGTAATGTTTAATAATAAAAAATATGATTTGAAGAACAAGAAAATTTTATTTATAGATTTGGATTTTCCATTAAAAACCCAACTACACACCGTGTTAAACAAATAACCCATGCCTTAAAGCCCTCTCTCTGTGACGTTTCGAGGGTTTAGGAAAATTTACTGGAAACAAAGTCTGTATTCCCTTTACACACTGCGTTTTACCTTTATATTTGAGGATAATATCGTGGAAGATCAATCATACTTGTGCTGACCAAATGGACACTGGTTGGCCACATAGAAAACATCCTGTTTTGACTAACACACCATGTACCAATGTACAAAGACAAGAACTCTAGTTACTCATATACGTCCATCTGACATGGATCAACCCCTATAGAAACAATACACACCATGTATTCCCCATACATGGTGCCCTCCCCTAAATGGTATGGATCCCATGTCCATCCACAGACACAATTATGCCATGAATAGGAGTCATACGCCCGGGGAGTCACATAATACACTATGTACTTCTCCATCTCAATTGAGAAAATATCAAACCCATGTATCTATTTTTTTGGAACTCAGATTTTTGCCCCCAAGATTCATATCCTATTACTTTTCTTTCATATAACATGATGGTTCCCTCATAAGTGGTTTTCCATATATGATATTAATGTATCGAGTTGGTATGGGAAAAGTCCACACTAGATGATTGTAGTGTACAAACAAGATCACCAGAGCAGTATCAGGCTTACCATCCGACCAGGCTTGGTAGTAGTGTTCCCCGATTATCCTTCTAGGAAAAACCTACATCATTATGGTATGAGTTATTCCCAATGGAAGTTTCAGGCTTACCCTCCAGTAGGGTTTGGAAGTGTCATTCCTCGACGAGTGTGCCATTTTTTACCTCCAGCGGGGCAGGGAAGTGGTTTTCCTTGGTGAATACTTGCGAAGGACCCATTTATGTTCATCACATTGACAAGGAGAAGTTTGGATTATCTAAGGACTCATGACGGATAGGGGAACATTCCCCAGTGAGATGCGACCTGATGACACGACCCAAAACCATGTAGGGGATTCAATTCCACCCGAAGCCGATAGTATCAAGTTTTGGTGATTTGTTCCATTTGACTTTTTCCTACTAGACAGTTACAATGAGATACGGGACAATGTAGATGGTTGTTACCTTAGAGCTGATTGTCTAATTACTTTTCATGTGATGGGTTCTGAGATGGTGATCTCATTATCATCTGATTTAGGATTCATATAAGGAGTATATATATTGTTGGGTGGCATTATCCTCTTCTGTTAACTCCTAATTTACCATGCTTCCACACTTCTTCTTTCTACTTTTATCTCTTTCTTATTCCCCTTCACCTTTTTAGGGTGTTCTACTTGGTATGTTTTTAATCACCTTTGTATGCCATTTCCCAACATGTGTTGTGTCTTTTGCAGATGATAGATAGGTCGATCGTGACTACAATGGTCCATAGGGATTTAGGCTAAAATTCCTCTTTATAAAAAATGGGGGAGTCTTTAATTAAAAAAGATATCAACAATGAAATGGTTCCTCAAATCCTATCCACAGTGGGAAAACATTCCATGGTGTAGAAACCACCAAATGAAACCTAAATTGACCACATTATAGAACTTGGGTAGAATCCAAATAGAGGTCCCCCAAACCTTGTGTAATTCTGGCTATGTGTGAGCATCACATTAGGGCATATGGTTAGAGCCCTAATGTTTGAAGATTATCCTTATTTATAGTTATAATACGATGATATTTGATAGAAACTCCTTATTTTGGTTTAATGGACCACCACACAACACTCCAAGAAGAACCAAAAAACACAACACCCCATGAGAATAAATTTTCTCCATAGTGAAATTTTTATTATGGAAGGGTTATAGAAGGTGAACATACATCACCCTTCTTCAAATAAAACAAGAATAAGTGGAAAAATAATTTCCACTGAATACATCTCTATTTAAAATAAAAAAATTTAAGAATTTCTTAAGGAGAAACACGCCTCTATTAAATTAGGAGCTTGTTAAGGTTCTGAAACATCTACCCAATCATTTTAAAAAAATATGACACCACAAAACCCCATCAGACATTACTATTATAGTAAAGTAAGAATAACAATTAGAGGAAATTTAAACTCATCACCTAATAATATAGTATTTCTAAAATATAAAATAGAATTTTCTTCTGAACAGAATCAGCACACAGATGGTAAAACATGATCCAAAAATAAAGGTATCTGATGAAATATCTGTGGGCCTTTTAAAGTTGTGGCAAGAACCAATAGTCATTGGACTCATTCCACACTCTTGGATAAAATTCTATTCACTGCTTTTGAACAGAACTTTCATACATGGAGGTGACAATAATTACCTTTAACGAGTTGTTAAACTCACATAAACTAATGTTTCCTTCAACATTCAACATCCACTCTTCCACATCAATAGAATTTTAATTATCATAAAATATAAGACGATTCAATTATTTATAATCAACTTTAAATTACTTACGCTCATTAAAAATAGGGTTTTCCAACAGGCTACCCATGGACACGCATTGAATACACATCGAAACATATGGGTGCATACATTTAGCCAATAAAGAAACTAGTATCCCAATAAATCTAACACACCATCCATATATCACCATAAAAAACACAAAACACATAAGTAAAACCCCAAAATAATTCCAAACAATTTCTCAAAATATCCCCACAAACCATTATATCAAAACCAACTCTTTTATATAAACCCAAACATGAAGGATTACTTAAAAATGAAGCTTTATCAAACACAAAACCCTTCACTTGTGAAATTAAAAAATCACACTAAGACATAAAACATGAATATTAGTTTTCCAAACATCACACATTGAATTAAAATAATTTCTGAAAATAAAACATGATTGATGGGTTTCACACTCACCAAAATAATTCCATAGATCCTCACACATGCATATTCTCATGATAAACTAGGATCTCATCCATTTTTTCCAAACATATCATTTGTTGGTGGTAACTCATAGAAATACAAAAGGGAAAAAACAAACTTTTACACTTTACAAAACAAAATAATAAACCCAAAATTTCAACTTCTCAATTTCACATTATTTTTTATAAACTCATTAAACATTTCATAAGCACACTAATAAAAAAATCTGAAATCATATTTAAACTCCACACTTCAAATAATTTCATATTTTCTCAAAATAAAATCCCATAAAATCCATTGAAATGGTTAATTAAACCCATTTCAAAACATTTTCAAAAACCTAAAAAACAAAAGGAAACTAAATCAATTATAATAAAGATCATTTATTCTCATTTAAAATAAGTTTCCAAAACATGTTTCAAAATATTTTCTTTTTCCTCAAACAATACATTTCAATAACTCAATATTTTTTATCATAAAAACCCAATATTTTTTAAATCATTCTTGTTTTACATAAATATCATTTCATAGAAATATACTTTCCAAATCCCTCATAAAAATTATTTTACAAAAATTTATTCTCATCCTCCCAAAATTAAACCATTTGTACTTTTAAACACTTTTTTCACATTTTCCGATGAAAGTATTCTTAAAGAAGATTCTAGAATAAGGAAAATCCCTAAAAAACTCTTAGGAGGGGAAAATATACATGATGAGAGACTTTTCCATATAGTTGGTGGCCGTATTCTAATCACACCACCATCATAGAGTGTCATCAAGGATTATTTCCCTGAATCCACATGGATTTCCAGCCCTTGAAATCTCATATAGACCATTATTTCAACTCCCTTTTTGTATCCCAAATTCCCAACAAGTCTTAGTAACCATGGAGTCAAAAATAAAACTTACTTCACATTGTACATTGAATCATGTCATGTGTTGTGATGGAATGACACCCTATGTTCAACCAGTTCATCAGGACATGAAAATCCCAGATCTGTTCTTTCCCAACTCTTTCCCAAATAAAAGAGTGCTTGAAAATCAATGTCTTCTAAAGAGTCTAAACTGCTCTGATACCATTTGTTCACGAACCATGCCCAAGTGTCACCTAACCTGACCGCCACCCCAGTCCGTGGAATGGCCCAATGATCATTCCCAATCCCCAAGGACTTGTAACCAGTGAATGGGCATAATTAATTTTCCCTAGGAATGATTTCACCCTTTTTTATAAGCATAAAATAACCCACTTAGACAATAACAATATTAATAAATAACCCAATGTAAACAAGGAACAATAATTTATAGAATAAATATTTTTAGAAATGAGGAAAAAATAAAAAAGTAATGACAGAAAGGAGAACAACAAGACCAACCCAAGCCTTCATGCAACAAGTGGGCCATCACCCTCAATCTATCACCAACAAAACCTTCATGGATTACAAACCTATAAATTGTTTCCTCCATAACCACAACACAAATTTATTATAACCAGTTCTTAAATAATAAAATATACATGCACCCAACGGTGTATATAGGGTCTGATCCGAATCCCAGAACGATTCCAAGAAAAAGAAAATGATTCTATGCAATAGAATTAATAGAAAAATTAATTGGTACACATTATAAAAAAGTCATTGAAACATTTTCAAGAAACAATTTTAATGTAAAACCATTATTAAAGGGAAACATTAAAAGAAAACCATCTCATTAAAGAAACATTTTTAGAACAAAACATTTAAAGGCAACTTTGTAAAATTAAAATTTTACTAACATAAACATAAATAAAATTAAATGAAATATATATAAGGTCCACCATATACCGATGGATTGAACCACATTATATAAGTGTCATGTTACAAGAGTTCACTATGGAAAAATACCAAGGGGTAATATATATTGATAAGGATAATAGAACAACTTAACGTAGTGAAACGTTGGTTTGAAACCACAACCATCAGCTTTCTCATGTACAATCCAATAGAAGGGTACACCCCATGGGACTACTTTTCTCTAATCATAAATAATGTTTAGTTAGAGTAGTAATAAATAATCCATCTATGTGAAACTGGGACATTCCACTTCTGTGTCACCAACATACTTCATCTAGTCATCCCACCTAGATACCCACGATTCTCTAGTTCACAAATTCTCATTTTACATGTCACATAACCAACACTTTAAGGAAATAATTGAAGACACATAATCACATAATAAAAATCAACTTTTCTCAAAATAAAATAACCTTCCATTTCAACCAAACCAAAACCATTTTAAAACATCCATTTTTTACATTACATTCAAAATTCATAAATCCCATTTAGCAATACCTCAAGTGAATCAAAAAATTAATCAAATTACTTTTAATAAATTGATATCTTTCCAAATCCACACATAATCCAAATTCACTGCACAACAAGATTCATATCTTTTACTCAATTATAAGATCATATTTCAAATCACACAAAAATTAATAAATTCCAAAATAATTCCTTTTATATGAAAACCCCTTTTTCAATACATTTACACATCAATATCCTTCTATTATACATATTAAATCCCTCAAACCATTCATTAAACACTTCAAATAAGCACCAAAATAAGGCTCACATAAAAATGTGAAAATTAAAATTTAAAAAAACACATTAATAATATATTAATGAAATATAAATTATAAAACATATTCATTCCATAAAAATAATCCAAAAACTTATTTTTAAACTTAATAATGTAATATGAAATCACTTAAAAATGTTAATGCATGGAACCACCTACCTCAAGCTTGTATTCTTCTAGAAAATTGTATGAAACTGTAACCACACAACAACCAGACCCTAACATCTAATGATTTAACAATAAACAACAATATATTACTCAAAAAACACAATATTTAACAATTACATGGTTAAACACCCCACTGGAAATTGTGAACTCAAGGAATAGGAAAGAAAAACCTAACAAGAGGGAAGAATTAAAGTGGAAATAACTTAATGAATGAATCCTTGATGTCCCCCCACCAAAATAACACAAGAAAAGGTTCTCAAGAGGTCAAATAAGCTTTGGAGGAGGCTCCCGTGGATTAAAATATTATAAGGGGCCAATTAGATGTGATTTAGGGTAAAATTTAAAAAGGTAACAAAAGGGAATTTTTAGAGTTTTAATGATCTAGAAAACAAGAACGGTTTTCCAGCACAGTTTACCAAAATGCGCTTCAACCTTATTCCCCTTACATTCAGAGAGGTACAGACCACTCGTTTATACCACATGGTTTACAAACCTTGAACTAACTATATGTTATCTACAATCCAATAATGACACTTTTTCGCACAGAATCTAGGGAATGGTGAACACATTCCCCTAACTATAAAAAAACAATGATCCCCAAATATGAATCCCAAAACCATCAATTTTCTTCAAGATCCAAGGGGGAAGCCAATAGAGAATCTCTAGACTGAAAAAATTAAGTATTACAGAAAAATGTGATCCTATAAAACTTAGAAATTAGTAAAATATCAATAGATCAAGGAATAAACTGGGTAAAAGGAAAAGGTTAAAAAACTAGGTGGGATAATCCACTAATCCAATAAATATTTACACCACAAAAAATTCATTCGAAGGTTTGACCCAAAGGAATAGATCCATTCTCTTCCATATCTCATGGAAAAACCCTCACAAACACCAAAACAATGAGTAAAAAATAACACCATGAGAGGAAATATAAGTTTATAAGATTCAACTCAAAAGGATGTAATGGACTACCCACCCTTCCCCTTCCACCCCCAAAAGGCCAAAACACCTCAATTTTATCAATAAAATGAAAAGGAATTCTCACAACAGAATAATTATACCGTTCAATCCATGAATTATATGACCATAAAAAAATTGAACTCATACCTCTTTCCATAGGAAAACCAATGAATGAAACCACTTATAAAAGATACCTATATAACTCAATTCATATACTTCCAAAACCTTGCATCAATCAAGATCATTGTGTATACTCCAACATCCCCAATTTAATTTGGAACGAAAATAGAAGATAACACCACTATATGAAACATCTCAAATCCAAAATACACCAGATAAAAAACCTGATTGTCAAATTTGAGGCCTCAATGGACATAAAATCATAAAAAAACAACTAAAACTGACCAACACAAGAAGAACCATCGATTAGTCCCAAGGTGGGTCTCCACACCATTAATTAATAGATAGCTCAAAACAACCAAGGAACTCCCCACACTAGATAAAAAACCACACCATAAGGGGAGTAGGTTGAAGGAAACAAATGAGGAATCAACCTAAATGGTGAATCAAGACATTTCTCCTCACCTCCACAAGATGCAAGAATTTCCAGATGTGCACAAACTAAATCCATAACAAATTTAAACGGATTCCAATACAAAAGGATCATCAAAATGGGAATCACATCAAAAACAAAAAGCCAGTGCAATCATAAGAAAACATGACTATCATGACCATTTATGGAAAAGGAGGAAATCCTCCACTCACAAGGATCACAATAATGAAATCATGCCTCAAAACCCCATTGATAAATTTAATAACTTCCACGGTGATGAAACCACCAATATAAACACAAAATATCCCCATTATAGAACAGGGGATCATAGCCAGACCAAGGTCCCCCAAACCCTAAGGATTTATAACATATTGTGAGCTTCACTCTGGGTCTAGTGGATGGAGCCCTGATGTTTGAAGCATCACCTACCTCATAGTTTGAGGATGCTGGTACCTAATAGAAACATCATCTTTTGGTTTAATGGGAGACAAAAGATCACTCTATTCATAATAAAAAAGAAAAAAACTCTACAAAAGACTCAATTTTATTCAATATGACACATTCAGAATGATATGTACTTATAAGTTTTAAAAGAATCACCATCATTAACCTTAGTCAACAAACAGTGGGAAAATGATTTCCATAGAACACAACTCCATTTAAAATGTCCAAATTCCAAAATTTTCTAAGGAGAAATACACATCCATTAAATTAGGATCTCAAAAAATGTTTTACAAGATAAAAACATTAATTTATTTCAAATATATGACCACAAAATACACCATTACACATGATATTTATAGAAAAAAATAATTATAAAGAAAAGAAACTTTTAAACATGCCCCAAATAAAAAACTATTTTGGTAAATGCACAAAACAGCTTATAATGACCATTTTATCACACTGATCATGTGCCATGGTCCCACTATTAAAGGATACATGTGAATGATCTAATGAAAATTTAAAATTTTGAAATGCACCAATAGTCTCGGGACACATTACACTCTCTTTATAATAATTACCATTTATCATTCCTAGACCAGGCCTTCAAACATTTAGGAGACAAACATCACCTCTCACTTCTCTTTCCACTCATTTAAAATTATGTTTCTTCAAAATTTCCACATCAACTCATCCTATTTGCGAGTATTTTCATGAATATAAAAAAATAGGATTCTACTACTAAATCTCAAGAAGAATGTCCTTATATTTATCAAATGGAAGGTCGTCCAATGTTGATCTACCAATGGCCACACATTGAATATGAATCGAATCTTATGAGGGAACACATTTTTCCAACAAGTAAACTGAGTTCCTGATCAAAAAAATACATCATAAAAAACTCACCACAAATAAATACATAACACCAAATGGCCAACCCAAAATATTTTTGAAACATTTCTCAAAAGAGAAACAAAAAAAATTATCTCAAAAATAAAACTTCTAAGATAAAACAAACATGAAACACTACAAAAAATGAATACTTATCATGAAGAAAACACCTCATGGGAGAATTTATAAAAACACATAGAGAGTTACCAGATGATTAATTGTTATCAAAATATCACAAATTCCATTAAAAGTATTTTTTTTAAAAAAAATTCTTGATGGGTTTACCATTCATGATAGGTATTCCATAGATCTTCACACTAGAAAAATTTTCATTCTAAAATTAGAACTCATCTATCTTTCTATACATATACTATTCATGATGTCACTAATATAAATACCAAAGGCTAAAACAAAAAATTTCCACCTTTGAAAACAAAACAGAAAAATCAACCCACACATTTATCTTATAAATTTCTCTTCCCATTTTAAATATTCATTAATATATTTAAACTAACAATAACCACCAAAATAAAAATAAAAATGCAAACTCCAAAAATCAAATAATTTAATCTTTTCGAAAAATAAAATACCATATATTCCATTCAAAAATTCAATTCATCCAATTTCCAAAAAAATCAGGAACATAACAAAACTCATTCCATCTCACCTCATTTTATAAAAAATCAAAATTTTCTAATTTAAAATTAGTTTCCCAAAACGCTTTCAAATTTATTAATTCATCCTAAAATAATCCATTTTAATAACTCCAAAATTTCGATCATAAAAATCCAATATTTTTTAAATTATTACCATTTTATAAAAATAAAATTTTATAAAAGTACACATTAGAAAGCTCTCTAAAAATATATATTTTAAAAATACATTCCCATATTCCAAAAAATGTACCATTTTTTAATTAAAATATCCTATTAATAGTTTGAAGAACATGGGTCCTCAATAGAATTCCAAAATTTAGAAAATCTCAATACAATAATAATAAGTTGAATTTAGTGTTGATTGATAACTTGAACATATGGTTGGGAGTCATAAACCGATAACATCACGTTCAGGGAGATTATACGAGGACTATTTCTCCAACTCCATTTGGATTTCCAAAGCCTTGTGGCTTCTGAAGACCATTACCCCCAAAACCTTTTTCTTATAAAAAATAACCAACATACCATGAGAACCATGGAGACCATAACAAGACTGAAATCCAATAGTACCATGATTCATGTAATGAGATGTGATGGATATTCACACTACTCGCATTCAGGACATCAAGTATTGATAATCCTAGATCCGTTACATCCCATATCAATACCAAATAATATATGTCTCATTAAGAGAATGTTTCTCTAAAGAGTCTGACAAGATTTGATACCATATTTTCACAAAAAAAAAGCTAGATTTCTTTCTAAAAAAACCCATGACCCAGTTTGTGGCATAAAATTAAGGGTGTTACTGATCCTTAAATGCAAGAAACAAGTGCATGTGAATCAATTAAAGGCTTCTCAAATGAATTAACCCATTTTAATAAGAATAAAAATGTTCAATAATCATCATCATCATGATAATGAATAATAAAAATTAAATAAGCCCAATAATTTTTATTTTCAATAGTTTTTAAAATTATGAAAAATCACTAAATTATTGGTTGAATAAAAAAAATAAACCCAATAAATAATGAAACAAGAGGGGAATCCACCTCAAGCCTCAACAAAAAACACCTGTATGGAGTGGAACACTGTAAACCTGATCAACGACCCCCAACTAAAATCATTCCTTTACCTTATTTGTAGATATTAAAATATATATACGCCCAATGGTTTATATAGGGTGTGATACAATTCCCAATAGGATTCCATCCAATATAAAATGATTCCATTCAATGTCATTAAATGAAAAATTAACATGCCCTATTTATACAAAATCCTTTTCCACATTTTCAAGAGAACACTTTAACGAAAAACCTTTTTCTAGGGGTCACATTCAATTAAAACTATATCCTCATGGAAACATTTTCATAACAACACTTTTAAAGGTAACTTTTCAAAAGGAAACATTTACTAAGAGTCACATTCTTTCAAGTAAATGAAATATAAAAAATTTCCACCATACTTTGTTGGAAAGAACCAAAACACATAAGTATAATGTCACAAGATATAATGGGGGATAAATCCTTTGGATTAATCTAGATTGAGTGGGACACTATAACCTCACACCTTAGTGACATTTTGTATAGAATTGACAAACATCAGCATTCACATGCATGAGCCACTAGGATGGGACACACCTATCATCCTAGTGGTCTCTGATCATAATACATATTTATTTAGTGGTGTAATAATCAATCCATCTATGTGAAATCAATAAATTCCACTTCCATATTAATAGAATACTAGATCTACCCAGCCCACCTAGATACTCGAGATTCCCTTTTTCTCAAATTCTAATTTCAAAAATCACATAACTAATACTTACACAATACATTTCAATCCATAAAAGCACATAAGGAAATTTACTGTTCTTATAAATAAAACCAGCATTATTTTCACACAAACAAAAAATGTAAAAAAACAAAATTTGATATTACTTACATATTTCAAGAATCCTATTTCAAAAACCAATAATAAAAACACACAATTAATATAATTAATATTCATTGGTTTATCCCTTTCAAAATACATAAATAATCCAAATTCATTTCGCTACATTATTCATATATTTTACTCAATTATCAAAACAATTTTCAATGTGAAAAAAGTATAACATGAAAAAATAATTCATTTCATTTGAGAAACATCATTTATAAAACATTAAATCCTCATGATCCTTAAAAACCAAATTTTACATCCATCAAAAAATTCCTAAAAAACATTTAAGAATCCCCATAACAAGGAACATATCAAAACATGACCATTTTATTTTTAAAATCCACATTTATCATATATGGCTGTCAATAAGTTTATAAAAATTATTTATCACCACAAAATCATCCATAATATATATATATATTTAATCATCATAAAATAATATAAAATCATCTAAAAATGTTATTGCATTGATCCACCTACCCCATGCAAGGAATCTTATGGATTATTTTTTCTAAAATTCGAACCGAACAACCACAGGACCCTAAAAAGGAATGATTTAACTATATAAATAAAAATTTTAATAAAAAATAAGAGATAGATTCCTACCTATGTGAAACTCCCCATTGGAAATTGATAACTCAAGGAAGATGGTAAAAACCCCTAGAACGAGAGATTAAATCATGGAAGAAACAACATACATGATGAATAATTGAATTTATCCCACCAAAATTACCCTAGGAAAGGTGACTAAGATGTATAAAAATATTTTTAGTAGGATGTATTGGTTAAAAATTCCATATTGTTTGCATGAGAAGTGAATTAGGATTAAATCCTGAGAGGACACCAAGTGGTTTTTTTAATATTTAATTGCTTGAAAACACGTATGGTTTTACAGCATGGATTAATAGACCTTTTAGAAACCATGCACCCCTCACTTACCAAGAGGCATAGGCCACACAATTATCATTAATGATTCACAAATAGTACAGTAACCATGTGTCATCCAATGCACAAAAATGAAACTTTCTTTCATGGATAAGAAGTATACTAAAATTTAATAAAATATTTTCTCAAAATTAAAACTTGTCACACCTGGAGCTCAATAGAAAATTCAAGGCCCATGGAAGAAATGATTCAAAGGAAAAAAAATAAAATTTCATGTGTGATAGTATAGGTTGAAAAATAGTTTCACATTATAGGTTGTGGTTTTTATGTGTATATTATTCCCCCTATTGTACATAGTTGGATCTAAAAGATTCAATGAAGTAAGTAGTCCCTAATTTATCATTGGTCTATATCATGTGGGAGAGGATTAATCATGTTTATCTATAAGGAATGTTTTTTGTTATCTTAATGAAGATAAAATATTCTGTTAAGAAATATTAAAGCATAAAGACTTTTGATAAAATAATTTGAGTGTTATATTATTATTATCATAATATTCTGAACTTATTGGCCTGATCCCACTATATATATTAGGTTTTGAGAAATATTTCATGCATTTTAACTATTGTGAAATAGAATCCTTATTCTGTGTTTTTTTTATATCACTCTAAAATATAAATTATCTAACCACTTCTATTTGGATAACAAAATTTTCCCTAATATTTATGGATTTTATGGAAATGAACATAAATAAATAAGTGTAAAGTTGTGAAATGAATGTTTTCGTATTTATCAAAAAATACTATGTTTTTGTGATGTGTTGGTTTCTCATCATGATGTGGGGAGGAAAATTTGAAGTTTTAATGAATGGGATGATGAGTTGTTTTGTAATGTTCTTTGTGTTGGTCATACTATGGGGTAGAGATGTTCCATTGTGATGTATGATATGATGTGTTGTTGGGTTGATCTGGAATGATGAGGTCATGTTTTGTGGTAGCGATGTGTGGATGGTATGAGTTTGTGTTGTAGTTTAGTGATGCGGGGTCTCATTATTTATTGAATATAAGGGCCCAACCTTAAAAAATATATAATCATGAATTTTAGTCAACAAATTATTTTTTTTAACAGTGAGGATATTTTTAGGGTTATATATTTTATAGATTATAAAATCACACATACAAAACATTCCACATTCATATAAAGAGGATACCACTAAAACAGTAACCATTTTTTATTATTTTAAACAAAAACAATTCTTTGAAAAATCATCATAATAATTAACTTTACTTAGTTATTTCTATTACACATCTTTATGAATAATTAAATTTTTTTTAAAAAATTCGATGGCCACAAAAACCACAGTATGTAACATTACAAATGGAAAGTAATTAGTCCATTTAAAACATGAAAATACAATAAAAGTCCTTTTCCTGAAAACTAATAAACAGGAATTCATAAATCTTGCAATCAAATAGGTACATCATTTCTGTATCACTATTACATTTACACATATACATGTAAAACCCTTTTGGTAACCATCTGTCTCTGGAGTAGCCAACGCATCAAATAGCTATAATTGGGATCACTGGTCATATCAAGAGAAATAATGGGTTCAACCCAACATATCTGTAGCTATAATAGGTCTCATCCAGTCATATATTGAAATTTATTAGAATAAAACCAACATATCATGACCTATAATTGGATAAACCCAACATAAATAATGTCTAAGGAACAAATAATCAATAAATCTATTGATAACTCATTTAAACCCATGAACAAAAAATATTCACATTTCAAAATATCGTTTTATCCTAAAATCTAAATATAAAAGCCACACACCTAATAATAAAATCTTATACTTAAAAATTAACTATTAAATTCAATAAAATAATTATTATAATAATTAAAATTCATGATAGTGGGATAAATCTCTGGTACCATATATTTATAAACAAAATTTTTGAATTTTATTCAAAAGAAACATTTAAAATTATTTCAAAAGAATGTACCTTACACATAAAATGAAAGGGAATAATTTTCATAACACATATGTCAAATTGAAACATTATTAACCATATAGATACATTCATAAAAAAATTGAATACATATACATTAAATAGAAATATGTAGAAGAATAACTCATTAAAACATTTAAAATAATTGTTTATGTTAAAGAGTCCCTTACCTTAGGTTCAACTCCATTCAAATGTGTTCAAAACTAATGTATAATGGAATCTAGATTTTTATTAAGATATTAAAAAACTATAATCATTCTAAAAAACATAAATTATCTTCTTATAACATTTTCCACCCATTTATTAACAATATTTTTTTATTTCCTTTGTTTTGGGTGTGTTCCACACATGGTTTCCATGGTCAGTTCATTATAGATTTTCTTGTTGAATGGAAGAGAAAATCTATAAGTGTAATTAAATTGTATTTAAATTTTTTCAAGACATTAAATTATACCATATATCATTTAGTTTTTAGATATGAGGATAATTCATTTGATAAAACATTATAGATATTCTTTTTGATCATTTTGGTAGTTCTTTTATCTTCATAAACTTGTTTCATTATATAATTAATTAGTATGAATTTATGTTAATTATACTAAATATAAAGGTTATATCATACACTTTACAATATTTTTAATCAATTATAATGGTTTTATGACCATCCATGATTGTTGTAATGGAAATTGAAAACACATCGTCCATGAAATATGTAAATCGACACATCAAGGTTGGTGTTTTTATTTTAAGAATAAAAGGTAGAGGAGAATATGTATGTTGAATAATTTTTCCATAAACAAGATAAAATAATTGTATATATCAGATAATGGTGTTTTAATGCCTCTTGGATAGGTGGAGGAATTGTGAGTATAAGAAAAGAAAAAATATTAACAACAAAAATAAAAAAAATGTAAAAGTATATTTACCTCATGAATTATCTTCCTTGAGAACCTCCTTAATGCCCTTGGTTTTGGAATTTCATTGGGACCATGAGGTCTTCGACGTGGGGAAAATTATTTTTAAGACTATTTTATAGAATTTGGACATAGCCTAAATATTGAGAGGTGTGAGGAAAAGTGGGGGGTAGGGTGGTATTTATAGTGGGAGAGATGATGGTTTTCCAATATTTTAATCATTATTTTAATCATTATTTTATTATTTATCACAATACAATAAATATTGTTGGTTCTTGTGACCAAATAAAATTATATGTTCATGTGAGTTAGAACCATGGTTGATTACCTCATCATAATATAATCAATGACTCAAAAATTCATGTATATAGCTTATTTTGTAAGTTATCTTATTTCACTATTCACCAAAAATCATGCATTTCTGATAAATCTAAAAAATTAACCCTAAACAATTATTGATTTGCAGAATTCCAAAATGAACACAACTTTTTTTGAAAATAAATTCCTAAATGTGAAATGTTTAAATTTTAATTAAAATCATAATTTATTTAAAAAATACATGTTTTAAAACTATAACTTATTTTATAACAATTTGAAAAATAATTTAAGGTCTCATAATATTATATAATAATCATATAAAATAATAATATTAATTCAGGATTCTATTTTCTGAAGATATATTTTCTTTTAAATCATTATATTATTTATTAAAATGTAAAAAATGTTTATGTTTTATAAAAAACACTAAATATATTTTTTAAGACATTTATTGACTAATTCTAGGATATAAATATATAATATTTTCACATTTAATATTCAATAAGATTTGTTTACACATTCATGGGTTTGGTTACTATTATATTGGATGATTTAATTTTCATAATGTTCGTATTACTACTCATAAAATCAAATTACATTCCTTCATAAAAGAGTCCATAAAATACAAATTATTTCATTATACATTAGTAATGGATTTGACTATTTAATTTATAAAAGGAAAAACATAATTTTATTAGTACCTAAGTTGTTACATTTCCCCACCTTTGGGAAATTTCATCCACACAATTTTTAACAACTAATTAAACAATTTAAGATTCCTTTCCCTCTTATTTTTTTTATATTTTCATATTTCTTCATCAACCATGTGTTTTCCCTCCAAAACCATAACCTTATGAACTGCCTCATTACACAATACATTCTCTCTAAAATTAAGAATATGAACTATTTTCTCTTAATTTGAAAGATTATCTTCCATCTAAACTACTTATGGGCTCAATAAAATAGATGTATTTGGAAAATACTATCTCAATACAGAAACATAAAAACATTATGTACCTAAGATAAACTCATAGGCCAAGATACTCGGTAGAAAACCGGTTCAACATTCTCTAGGATTTAAAAAGGTATGATAATTCATGGACTTATCTTTTCCTTGTTACCAAATATCTTATCACTTTTCCAACGAGGTAATTTAAGGATAATATGATCACCTGAATCAAATGAAAGGCCTTTACTATTGTTATGTCCATAAGTTTTCTATCAACATTGATCTATCCTCATGGATTGATTGATCATATTAACGTTCTCATACAATTCCTCAAAAACTTCCAATCACATAAACATCGTTTACCAGATTTAATCACAAAATGTTTTGGTTCAAATCATTTTCCAATATTATGAAATAAAATATTTCATTTATATACTAGAATGAAAACTATAATTAAAGGAAAAATAAACAAATGATATTTTTTGATCTCAACATACCTAGATATTTATTGAACAAGATCAATGCATGTCCTCCAATGTATGAAGTGTTTTCTTGGCCTTTCCATCAATTTAAGGATAAAAGGTTGTGAGGAAATTTAATTCTATTTCCAAGACTTCTAAAGGCCTTTAAATAAGTTAGATGTGAACCTGGGATCCCGGTCATATACGATGGAGAGAGGAAATCCTTGAAACATGATAATATATTTGAGATACAACAAATAAATATGATCAATATAGTGAGTGTCTTGAATATGAATAAAATGTGAAGATTTAGTCAAATGATATACAATAATTGAGATCTCATTATTTCCTCAAGAATTCTCTAGAAGTCCCACCTTGAATTCGATGTATATTTATTTCCATTTCCACTCTTGCATAAGAAAAGCCTACAGAATCTTATCTGGAAAGTGACACTCTTCATTAACCTATTGAAAATTCAAACATTTAAGGGTATAATCGTTGATATCTTTTTTTATTCCATCCAACCAGTAATACTCCGGAATTTCCCTATAATTTTTTTATTGTAGGATTAAATAAATATATAGAGCTATAAGATTCACATAAAAATTATTTGATCAGCCATGAATCCCAAGGAACACATATTTTCTCCCCAAACCTCAAAACACAATTTTTATAAATGTTAATCACATGAATCATACCCTTTTGAACCAATTCTACCTTTTCTACAACTCATTGTATTCCTTATAAATCATACTTTATTCTATCTGAGATAGATGACTACAATAACACCTTAAAAAATAGAGAAAATTCTGACACTAACAACATCCATGATAAAATTCATAAAATCATTAACTAATGGTTTACATTATTAATCATTTATATTAAATTTATTATAATTATTTTGAGTCAAATTATTGTCTACTCTGTTTTTTGTTCTATGATGCTAATAAATTGTGTAATCAAAATCATTTATTAGTTCTAGCCAACTTTACTATCCCTTGTTTGATTCCCTCATTGTAAATATATACTTAAAACTTTTATAGTCATTATATATAATACATTTAGTCCAAATAAATTATTCCTTCTGTTTTATAATGAAAAAACAATTGCAACTAATTCCCAATTATGTAAACGGCATTTTATCTCATTATAATTAGACTAAAATAAATCATAAACAATTATCCGCTCATTCTGTATTAGGAAAAACCAAGTCTTTTCAATGATGCATAATTATAGATGAAAAATTTACCATTTCTAAAAGTTAGATTCAGAACTGGAGGATTAAAAAATATTTTATTAAATTTCTAAATACAATCATCACAATATTGAGTCTAGATGACCTTAACACATTTTCATGTTTACATAGTCAATGGGATAGTTAAGCATGAAATATTGTAAATAAACCTCTACTAATAGACATCCAAACCAATGAAAAAAATATCAGTTATATTTGTGGGACTTCTTAATTTTTCAAAAACATGTTTTTGGAAGGATCAGTAGTAATCCTATCTCTAAAAACAACATGACCATGGAAATAAATATGATGTATCCAAAAATCATACCTTTGGAATTTTCCATAATGTTTATTATACATTAGGGTTTGTATAACACCTCTTTGATTTATTTCATGCTCCTCTTTACATTTATATTTTAATATAATTTCATCAATAATCAAAACCATAGACATATCCAATAAATCATGAAATACTCTATTCATTAGATCCATGAATACATCATGTGCATTATTTAACACAAATAGAATAACTAAAAAATTTATAATACCCATATCTTGTAAAAAACCAAGTCTTCACAATTTATTAATCTTTTATATTCATCTGATGGTACCTTGGGCTTAGGTCAACCTTCAAATAATACACTTCTGTTTGGATAAAATCCAAAAATTCATATATATATATATATATATACGGAAAATGATACCTATTCTATGATGGTTATTATATTCAAGGATGTATAATTTTTGAAAATTATCATCAAACCATCATTATTTTTAATACTGAATATTATAGAACCTCTTGATGAAGTTCTAGGTCAGATGAAAACTTTATCTTATAATTCATTAATATTATTTTAAAACTCTAAAACTCACATTTTATCCATTTAATATGGGGTTTAATAAATTACATTTTCATCAAGTAAAAAGTTAATAATAAACTCAACTTCTCGGTCAAGAATGATATCAAGAAAAATATCAAGAAAAACATCAAGATCCTCATATACCCTTAGCACATTCATAAACTGAATAGTTCAATTATTTTAAATAATATATACAATATAACATTAATTAGAATATCTTAATAGCTTCTTAGCTTCTTAATTTGTTATCGATGGTTTGTGTTCATTCTTGTACACAAAATGAAAATATTTCTGAATAAATAATTCATTAGCTCTATAATCAATCATAACATGATAAACAGAAAGCCATTCCAGACCCAAAATATTATCAAACTCTATTTGAGATAATAAAAAATGGTTTTCAGGCAAAATATATCCCTAAAAAAATATAGTTAGTTTTTTATAATTTATTTTTTACAAAATATTTTTTTATTTTATTTTACAACGATTTTGGGATTTTTTTTCTTGATGTGTAATATAAAATATAGAATAAATTTTCTCATAAATAATGAAATGTATAGTCCCTGAATCAAACAATACATTGGCATATTATGTTAAAATAAAAATGTAGCTGATACCACTTTATTTGATTACTCAACCTCTTCTGAATATGTTGCAAATTATTTTTCCACACCCTTCTGCTTCCAAAAATGCTAATTTCCTATCAGAGTGAGTATCTTGGGACACACACTAGAAAAATTACCCAATTCATTATAGTTGAAAAATTTCACCATAAGTTTCTCTTTGTTTTTATGATCATATTTCATTATATAATGAGACATGTTCCCAATCATTCAACATCAGTTGAATTTCCAAAAAATTTCAACATATTCTGTAGGATTCTTTTTACAACACTTTTCAAAAGAACAAAAGTTTATTTTTTTACCTCTATATTTATTTGATGAATTTTTTCAGAAACTCTGTCAAATTGACTACTTTTTATTTTTTTCATCTTACGGACTCTATGTTTTTGAAAACACCATATCAACGTTTCACCCGAAATAAAAAGACTCTCATAACATTTAAATTCTTGTGAATCAAATGTTCATCAAAAAAATTGGTTCAAAACTAAGTAAAATTCACTATTAATACTCTACATGTCCTGATTAATATATGATACAAACTTGTCTAGTCTTATAAAATTGTCTTCATAAAAATCCACTAAATAATCATCTTTTTTACTTTAGTTACAAAAATTGTTTCTCCAATATGATTCAAACTTTTTTAGGAAAATATATTTCTATAAAAAGACAAAAAAATTAACCCATTCCAAATTATCATGATTTTATTGTTATATAGTATTATATCGATATACCACAATTTATCATCTTTTCTTTCAAAATTATAAATTTATATGGTTTTATATTTGTGATACAAAAATCCAATGACATGAAATATCTTTTCTAGATCATTGATATATGTCACACCCTGACCACATATATTCCTTCCATTAATTTATTTCTCAATGTTGGATATTTTTGTTTAGTTTTCAGTTTGGATTTCATTAAAATTCCTTGTTTTTTTTTGGAATTTGTTTTTGTATAGACCTATTTATGGTTATTTCGATTGTTGTGGGAATATAGTGGAATTTTGGAGAGTTTTATTTCATCATTGTCTCTATATTGTGTTTAACATATTGAATAATCATTCAGGGGATAATGCTAGTGTTTGGGGTGTAATTTCAAAGTTTTTAGCCAATTTTTGGGGTCTCATGGTCTGAGCATAGCATTCACAAATTGTGAAACCTCACCATATGATTTTAAAGGATTCTTTTAGTAGCACTCACATGGTTTGTGCACGGTTTGAAAAACTGTGCAGCAAAACTGTGCATCCATTTTTAGGCATCATTAATTTTGACATAGAAACATATTCTTGGTGATTCCTCTTCCAAAATGAATCCATAAATTTTAGGTATCGACCATAGGAGACACACATTCATCCTCCACAGTTTATGGGTAATTTTTGTGTGATTTATCAAGGAATATTGGTGATTCTTTATCTTTCTTTCACTAAATATCCCTTCATTCCATTTCCATCCTTGTTTTTGGGGTTTTCTTTTGGGTTTCCTCACTTGGACGAACTCTATGATTAGGGTTGGATCATTTTTATTTTTTTTCTTATTTCTAGGGTGTGAGGATTTCTCATGGGTATTTGATCTCCTTATCATTGACATTTTAACCCATCTGCGTATGATTTAAGGTATGTGAATCTAACTATTCGTTTTCAGAATACTCCTTTGGCACTTGCATGTTTTCATTTTCTTTTAAAATGTTATTTTCTCCCAAATTATACCCGTTATATATATATATATATATTAATTATTGTTTAATGTTTATTTATTTCATTAAAAATAGTTTTCTAAAGAGATTTGTGGGAAATATTTAGGATTAAGGCATTTATGGTTCTTGTTTTGAAATACCTTGTTCTTATAAAGTTGAATTATGTCTTTTGTGAAATTATGAAATCTAATGTTGTTTGATGTAACTTATTTGGTTATGATTTTTTTGTGTAATTTAGAAATGTTGTTTCTTGATATGTGGGCTTAATGGTCTTTAAAAGTGGTTTTATGTAAATAATGGGATGTTTTTTTTATTTTATATAATGAATGGTTCGATTTAGTTTTAAAATGGATTATTAGATTAAAGGTGTGCCATTGGATGTTTGAACATCTATGGGTGCACTATGAGGAGACATGGATATTCACTCAAATGAAGGTGACACTTGAAAAATAGTATTCTTAGAAAATAATGATTTCTCAAATTACTCTTGGATATCCAATAATGCTTGTTCCCTGGGGAGAAATCTAAAGAAGGTTTTTAATTGGATTTTGATAAAGGTTTTATTAATATGTTTTAATAATTCTTGGTTTTAAATGTATTCCTCGTGTTTTAGTCTTTTTGGACTTGAAACATGATTTTTGTGAGTCTGTAATGGTTAAGGCATGTTTGGCACTTCCAAATAAAAAGATAATTTTTGTATTGAACATTGAAAGGGTTGTGATTTGGAAATGTTTATAAAAATTCATTTGGGTGGGTAAACATAAGGATCATATTTCATGTTTTTAGAGTATCATGTATTTTCTAGAATGTGAAAATGATTGTTTAGAAAATTCATGGGGAATTTGTGTTCCTCATGGTTTAGAAGAAATTTGAAAATGTTTTGTTGTGGGTAAGTTCTCATGAATGGCTTTGTGATGTTCATGTTGTGTCTTATTAAATGAGAGGCAATGTTTTGTTGATAAATGGTGTATATTGTAACAGGTGATATGTGAAATTTGTTTGAGCACAGTAAGGGTAGACCCAATATCTATGTGGGAGACATGTACTCGTATGCAAGTGATCTTGTGGGGTTTGACCCCTATTTCACATAACAAGCTTGATGACAGAAACACGAACTAAACTATGATGATGTTGGGTAACACTATCTTATGGGTATTTTTTATACTATTTTATCATGCAGTATAATATATATTGTTATGGTTATTTAACAGTGAGATACGAGGTACCTAGGTCCATAGCTAGCTAGTGCCTAGGGGTGATCCTTTGACTAGTGCTCAATGACTATATTTCATATCTCATCGGCATACTGTAGGTTGGGACAGTAATTTTAAAAGTAATTATTTTGTTCTTAATGTGACATTAATTGAAATTGTTTTCCATTTAATGTTGTTCCATTGAAAATTGTTACTAGTATCATTTGATTTGTGTTTTTGGTTATAAAATGGCTTCTGGGATTCAAAATGATCAGTATCATGTGTTGGATATGGAAATGGGAACGAAATGGTGTTTTATTTAAAATTTGTAAACCATAATATTGTTACTATATTTATATATTGTAATAAAGATTTGTTCTAGGAACCGAAACTATTGAATTCATTGGTTTACTTTTGGAATACCTATTGAGAATTTGATGCCCACAAGTAACCTTTACCACTTCTGTTGCAGGTTCAACTGTTGTTCAGGATTTTCCTTCATGGTTTCTCGTGTGCGAGTAGTTTTGGGCATGTGGTGGGAGGTGACCATGGGGTCACACAAAGATCATTGTAGAGGGGTATTGTTTAAATTTTTGTTGCTTTTACTGGTACATTTTATCTTGATCGGTTCATTATTTATTTGTGATTCTATAGTTGTTTTTGATGCATTCTATATTTGTTTTAGTTATTTTTATGATTCTAGTTTTTTATTTTGGGATGAAATCATTCCCATTATTGTTGTATTTGATTCCTAAAACTAGTTTCCATCCTGTAGGGATTGGGAAATTCTTGAAGGCCATGCCACAAACCGTCGTGTGGGGTCGGTTTAGTGTGGACTCAGGCTGAATCATGACAAAATGGTATCAATGTATGGTTATTTTTATTTATGGAGTTTTTTAGATATAAAATATGGTTTTCGGGCCTTATTAGGTTGGTCACGGGTCAGTCCCGTATCACCACCACTTGTGACGATACCTGAGTTACCAAGGGTAGTCTAGGAGTGAGTCTGTTTCAGGGGTTGTTTTGGGATGAGTACAGAAAATAGAGGTGAACTGATGTCATGTTGTGACCTCACATGCGGAGGTAGACTATTTGGATTCCATGTTCCAATTTCAATGTCCTCTTAGTTTTATGCCTTACCTGGTTCATGGCAATAATCATGTTTTCATGTGGGGCATAAACACTAGTTTCTAGTTATAGTAGTCTGTTACTAGTTGTGTTTTTTTGTCCATGGATTTCGTGAGCGTGTGTTGAAAATGAAAATGGATTTTAGAAATGTAAATGGTTTTTATGTGAATGGGGTTTTAAATGGACAAATGTTTCCCCCAAATTTTTTGGTAAATTGGTGAAATGGGTTTTACATAATGGAGTATTTTGGAATGGAAAAATATGATATATGTTTTGACTTAACAAGGAAAATAAATTTTCAACCCTTGGTGTTCCTTATGAATAACCCCATTTGTGGGGTGTATATAGAAAGTGCATGTGGGAACTTGTTTGTGGATTAAGTTAGTAGAATTGGGTCGAAACACATGGGACAGTTCAAAGGATTCCATGGGTGTGGATTTGGAATTTAATGCTTGGATTGAATTTTCAAAAATAGGTTTGAATGGAAAATAGATTTTGAGAAATGTTTTATTTTGGACGATGGGATTTTTTTATTTAGAAAATATCCTTAGAGAAGGCAGCTCAGGATTTTTAATGAAATGGTAGTTTTTGGAAGAGTACACATTTCCTATGTTTCTATATGTTTGTATTGTATTCCTATTTCTAATGGGTTAGGTTATTGACTTTGATTGAGTTTGCATTGATTCTGGTTTGAGATGAATTTTTCATATTGTTAGGAGCATGATACGTAGAAAGGTCTACATCGTTGATATTGAGGCAGGCCCTATTCATAGTTCTTCTTGGGTGTTGTTTGTATTTTGGAGTGGAAAATATCTGTTAGAGAGATTCATGTGGTTTAAAAAAGTAGATTTTTCTTTCAGTTTATTGGGAACTACTGAGTTTTTTGATGCTTCTGTTGTCATGGGTTTGTCTAAGGGTCTAGATATTGAGTAGTGGAGGTTGACTATTTATTTCTTTGTTAGAGTTTGAGGTGTTGTTGGTGGTTGTTTGTTTTATTGAGATTTCCTTATTTTATGAGTGGTTTGTGCTAAAGGAACCTATTTTTTATGAATCATTTTCATCACTATCATATTCTATATCATCATAATGTTCTTTTGGGTGCCACCAATGTGGCCAGTTTAGGCATAATATTCCATTATTTTCACACCCCCTAAGGTCTTGTTAACATGGTGACTGTTCGGGTCGATGGGGAATGTTCTAAAGGTAGTTTTATTCCTGGAAGGATTGTTAGTAGAGGGATGATAGGGCTTATTGTGAGGCATTTGATAGTTCATCCATCAGATAACCTGGCTTAGATCTTGGGGTGAAGCTTGCGCACAGTCAGGGGTTGTCTAGGGTGAAAGGGATCTAACTGTGGTCCATGATTTTTTTGTATTATAAATATCTGATGTTCCCTGTCTTTCATTTCATAGTACGGGTATATTAATCATTCTTGTATGAGGGTGTGATGGAATTGTTCTATTATGATGTAAATATTTCATTTCATTGACTTTGGATTTTGGAATTTCTCTTCATTCATTGGGTGTGTTTTGTTTGGTGTGGGGCCAATTTTGTCATTGGAGGTTCTTGTTTGGTGATAAGAGTGCATAGGCTTTGTGGTGGTTTTGGGTTGAGTCAATCTCAATGTTTCTCCTAGTTCTATGAGTCCCAACATGTGTGGTAGATTTTAACTATGGTTGTGTTGTTTACCTCCCTTGTACGGAAGGTTGCCAGATCTTCTTGGAGATTTTATTTTCAGGAGGCAGATATTCTGTGTTTCTCCATATGAAGTCCTCTATATTGAGTCCTTATGTTTGATATGTTTTTTTCGTTCTAGATGTTATGTAAATTTTATTTAGAAGTTCCCATGGTTCCCCTAGGGGTGTTGTATTTGTATTTTGAGTTTTTCATGCTAGTAGAGTTTTTTGGTGGGGACAACCTTCTTGTGTTCTCCCTTAGTCTTGGGTTTCAGTTTCTTCTTAAATCAGTCATGTTTGACCTTTGGAGAGTGAGGTCATCCCATGATTCATAGTTTTTGTTGGTTTAAGTTTGGGAATGGTTTGAATCGTAACTGGATTTTGGGTTGGTGACTTTCTAGGTGGAGAAAGTGTATGTGGTGTGAAGAATAGTCACATCCCAACCTTGTATAATCCTTTATTTTATTTATTTCTCAATGTTAGATATTTTAGTTTAGGTTCCAGTTGGGTTTTTAATAAAATTCCTCATGTTTTTTTCACGTTTTTTATACTATTAGACTATTAATGATTATTGTGCATGTTGTGGAAATAAGTTTTCATGTTGTAGAGTTCGTGATTCCCTCGGTGTCTTTATATTGTGTTTAAAATATTGATGAATCATTGGGTGGTCTTTCATAGTGTTTGGGGTGTAATTTGGGGGGGGGTGGCGGGATGGGGTGGGTTTGGCCAAATTTTCAGGTCGCATTGTCCGAGAATGTCCTATGCAAACCATGAAACCTAACCGTGTGACGTTGCAGGAGTTTTCCAGTATCACTCATATAGTTTTCGCACGGTTTGAAAAAAAGTGTTTCTAAACCATGAAACCACTTGACGGATTAATAAATTTGGACATGGAAACCCATTTTTGGCAATTCCACCTCCAAAATGAAGCCATACTTATTGGGTATCGATTATAAGATCCTACCCCTTCATCCTCAATATTCATTGGAGCATGTTTTTTCAATTTATCAAGGAATGTTGGTGATTATTCATGTTCCAAATATTAAATATCATCTATTTCCCTTTCCCTTCTTGTTTTTGGGGTTTTCATTGGGATTTAATCCCTTTAACAAACCCTACGGTTAAATTTGGCTTGGGTATTTTTCTATTCTTGCTTCAAGGTAGTGAAGATTTCTCATGGGGCTTCGATCTCCCTCTACTTGATGTTTTACCCCATATGAAAATGATTTGAGGTAGGTAAATCCAACTTTTCCTTTCAAGAACAATACTTGGTAACTTTCATTTTTCATTTGATTTTGAAATTTTATTCAAACCTATATTATAACCATTAGTTAGATATAAATGATAATTTTATGTTGAATATTTTTTTTAAAATAATTTCTTAATTTGATTTGTGTGAAATTTTTAGGACTAAGGAACATATAGAGCGTGTTTTAAAATTCATTGTTCAAATAAAGTGGAAGTAGTTGTTTTGTGAAATTCGTAACTCCTATGTTGTGTGATGGTGATTATTTGGTTTTGAATATTGTTTTTTGTTTGTAATTTGGATGTTGTGTTGCTTGATGTGTGGTTTTGTTGATCTTTGAAAGGGGTTTTATGGAAATAATGGTATGATTGTGTTTATTGATATAATGAATGGTTGGATTTAATTTTCTAATGGATTCATAGATGAAAGGGGTTCTATCAGATTTTGAAAAATATATGTGTGAACTATGAGAACACTTGGATGATTTCTCAAAAGAAGATAACACTTGAAAAATTGTATTCTATCAAAATCAAGATTTTGAAAATGACTTTTGGTTTTCAAACAATGTCGGTTCCCTTGGGAGACTTCTAAAAAAGGTTTTAAATCGTTTTTTTAGTTTTTCTTAAATTGTTTTTTGAATGCATGGTTTTAAATGTGTTCCTCATGTTTTGGTCTGTTGGGACATGGAACCTTTTTTGTGTGAGTTTGGAATGGTAATGTAATTTGTTTCACATGAAAATCAATGGTGAATTTTTTATTCAACATTAAAAGTGTAGTGATTTGGAAATGTTTTGGTAAATACATTTAGGCATGTAAACATAAAGTATGGTTTTGATATTTTTTAGAGTTTCATGTCTTTTTTTGATATGTGAAATGGATTTTTTAGAATATTCATGGGGATGTGGTGTTCCTCATGGATTAAAAGAAATTTGAATATGATTTGGTGTGGGTAAGTTCTCATGAATGGTTTTGTGATTCAAGTGATGTCTTATGAAATGAGATTCTTGTATTGGTTGATGAATTGTGTATGTGGTAACATGTAATATGTGAAATTTGATTGGGCATAGGAAGGGAAGCCTGAGTATCTAGGTGGGAGGACTTGTACTAGTATGCTAGAGATCAAATGTGGTATGTAACATGTTTTACAATTATTGTTTGAATATGAAAACACTAACTAAACTACGATGATGATGTTGTGGAAAACTAGGTTATAAATATGTTCCCTATTAGTGGATCATTAATGGGAACATATATTTTATATTGTTACTCTTACACAAAGATTAGAGGTACATGGGGCTGACAGCATGCAAGTGCATAGGGGTGTTCTCGTGACTAGTGCTCAATGACTATATTCCACCTCCCATCAGCATATGGTTGGATTGGATGGAAATTTTAAAAGTAATTGTTTTTAATTTGGAATTATTTAAAATTTTTTACCATTTAAATTTTTTTACATTGAAAATGGTTACAATTATCATTTGGTTTAGGAATTTTTTTATAAAATGGCATTTGGTTTTGGAAATGATCGGTATCATGTGTTGGATTTGGAAATGGGAAAGAAATATTTTTTTATTTAAAAAGTTACAACGATACTATTGTAATTGTATTTTAATCTTGGGTTAATGGATTGTATTTTAAATGGAAACTCTTGGATTCAGCGGTATACATTTGGCATCACTATTGAGATTTTTTGTTATCATGCCTATCCTTTACGACATCAGTTGTAGGTGCATCTATTGTTGAGGATTGTCATTCATTTTTTCTCGTGTGAGATCATTTTTGGGCGTGTGTTGGGGGTGAAAAAATTCTCATGTAGATATTGTTATAGAGGGGTCTTGTTTCATATCTTGATCTTTTTAGTGGTACATTGTTTTTTGATCATTTCATTTCTAATTTGGTATTCATTTGATGGTTTTGTTGCATTTTCTTTTTTTATATGATTCTAGTTGTTTTTTTAGATTGGAATAACTCATATTGTTGTTATTTTTGATTCTAGGTACTTTTTCCAACCTGTGGGGAATGAGAATGCCCTTCAGGTCATGTCATGGACTGGACCGGGTGAATGGTTTGGGGTGGACCCTATTTGGGTTGGGACTATATAACCTTCAAATATCACTGCATATATGGTTCCCCTAAATGATAGAGGATTTTTCCTCATAAAAGTTTCCACAAATGACATATTTCATTATAATAGATCAGGTTCCTCTTTTTCATGGATACTAGTACCATTTATCGCCTGAGTCAACATTGCCATTATAGTTACAAACTACATCGTTCTAGTTACCACCATTATAGGTTACAAATTTAAACATATATCCACCTCTCAGCACCTTCAAACATCAACTTCTCTATTTCTAATACCAAAAACCATTATGAATAGAAATAACATAGTCAAGGAAACATTTCAATGTTAAAATAAAGTATCATTTAAAATTATCAATAACATAAAAATCATTTATGGTATTATATTCACATCATCCTAAACCATAAGGTTATATAAGGAATCCTCTGATATCAACCAAAAGGGCCGAAGATTAAAATATTACTGAATATTGAATTTTAGTCAATAAATTAATTTCGTTCACATTAAGGTTCTTTTCAAGTTTAATGATTTAAAATATTAAGAAATAATACATATATAACATACCACACCCATTCAAGGAGTATAGTACAAAAAAAATATCCATATTTTCATATCTAATTTTAAAAAAAATATATTTCTTAAAAAAATATTCATAACATTTAACTTGACATCCTTTTTTCTCTTACACATCCTTTTAGAAATTAAGAAAAAAGTTAAAATCATAGCATGAGTAAAAAAATCATATTATATAACATTAAATAAACAAAATATTTAGTCCTTTAAAAACATGAAAATCTATTAAAAACCCGTTTCTTGAGAACAAATAATCTTTCATAGATAAATCATGTAGTAACCTTGAGAATAATTACAAAATCACTATTAAACTCATACTTTCACATGGAATAACCTTGTTTCCCCCATCCATCTCTATAGTAACCAATGCATTAGAGAGATATAACGGGGCTCACCTGTCATATCTCGATCTATAATTGGATCAACACAAAATATCATGTGCTATAATGGGGTTCAACCCGTCATATCGTGAGAAATAATGGGCTCAACAAAACATAACATTATCAATAATAATCTCAATCCTATATAAATTTTTTTTCAAGGAATATATCATGAATAACACTCTTGATAACTCATCTAAATCCATGAGAAAAAAACATTAACATATCGAAATAAAATTTTCATAAAAATCACAATTTTAAAACCACACACATAACAATGAATTCATATTCATCAAAAATAACTATTAAATCACATAAAGGAATCATTATTGTAATTAATTTCCATGAAATCATGAGAAATCTCTCATAACATATATATGTATATATATATATATGTAAACTAACATTTTGAATTTTCACAAAAGAGATTTTTAAATGGAATTCAAAATAAATTACCTTTTATAACAAAAAAGACCCATTTTCAAAACACAAACGTGAAATTTAAACATTAATAACTATATATATGATTTTTAAAAACCATTTTTAATTGATTTAAAAAAAATCGTGAGATTTATAAGAATTGTTCATTAAAACATTTAAAATAAATGTTTTATTTAAGGAGTCCATTACCTGGAGTTTGACTTCCTTAAATTATGTTGAAAACTCTTACATAATGGGTTTAATAGTGTTATTAAAATATTACATAACTAAACTCATGTTTATAATATATTAAATTTACATTTTATTTCATTTTCCACCAATTTATCAACAATAATTTGTTATTTTCATTGTTTCTGGTGCAATCATTACATGGTTTCAATGGTCGGTTCGTTATGGATTTTATTGTACAATAGATGAGATGCTATATAATTTGAGGGAAATGGAATTTATATATTTTATATTACAAAAAATTATAGAATATATCATTTTGGTTTCTTATATGAAGATAATTAATTACATAAAATCAAAATGATATTTGTTTAGATAATTTTTGCGGTTCTTTGATCATCATGAACTAGTTTCCTTATATAATTTATTATTATAAATTTATGTTAATTCCATGAGATAAAAGAAGCTATATCATACCCCTTAAAATATATTTCAACCATTGAAATGGTTTTTTGACCATCCATGAATGATGCAATGTATATTGAAAACACATCATCCATGAAGTCGATACATCAACACATCACAGATGTTGTTTTTACTTTTTGAATAATGGAGAGGGGGGATGATGTATAATGACGATTTGTTTGAAAAACGTGATAAAAGTATATTTTATATAATATAATTGAGTTATAATTCCTCTTGGATTTGGGGGGGGGGTGAAGGCAGTATAAGAACATAAAATATAATGAAAGAGGTTTTTTACCTCTTGAAATCTCTTCCTTGAGAACCTCATTAAGACCCTTGGTTTCAGACATTTGGTGAGATCAGTAAGTACTAGACGTGGGTAAGAGGCGTGTAAATAATATTGGGTATAATTATGAAAGGTATCAAATCTTGATAGGTGTGGGGATAATAAAGGGTGAGGGTTTGTATTAATAGTGGAGGGAGGATGGGTTTTCCATTATTTAAATCATTAAATTATTATTTTTCACTAGAGAAGAAATAAAGTGGGTTCTTTTGACTAAATAATGTAATATGTCCATGCGAGTAAGATACAAGGGTTATGACCTCATCAAAACATCATCCATTGCTCAATAATTCTGGTAATTAGCTTTTTTCATTATTTATAATATTTTATTTTTCACAAAAAACATGTATTTTAGAAAAATATCTAAAATTCACCTTAATAATTTACTAATGTATAGATTAAAAAAATCTCCATTTGATGAAAATAATTATGGAATATGATAAATAGAAATTTTAATTACAATTATAATTTAAGGGAAAAGTTATGAGTTTTAAAACTATAACAGATTTTATTAAAATTTGGAAAATTAAATAAGGTATCATAAAATTATTATATAATAATAAGAAAATAGAATATTAATTCATGAATATATTTTATGAAAATATTTTTTTTAATTATATTAATTATAATATTTTTAATATAAAATTATGTTTTACAAGAAACCAACACATAATCTATCATTTTTAGAACATTTATTTACACATTCCAATATTTAAATATTTCATATTTTCACATATAAGATACATAAATTTAATTTATAATTTTATAGGGGTGGTGACTATTCTATTGTCCAATTTAATGTTAATAAGGGTTATATTACTATTCTTAAGGTCGTGTTACTCCTCCATCAGAAATTATTACTTAGAATAATACTTATTTCATTATAAATTTTCAATGGATTTAACTATTTAATTTACAAAAACATTTCATTTTACAAATACCTATGTTTGTATAGTAAATGTGATAATAATTGATGTGTAATGCTAGATTATCGTGTAGTGATTGAATAACTAGTCAATAATAATTTTAATTTCATTGGATGTTTTGATTATTGGGGTAAAAATGTTTAATGAATTAATTAATAATTTGATGGAAACAAATGAATTATTTTTTACCATATTTTCAAATGGGTTTGTAATGTGATGGGTATATTGTGACTTGTGTGGTGTTTTACATTTATTTGTGGTAGGTAATGTGTCGATGTAATGAGTTGGTTACTATATTATTTTGAACTCATGTAATTTCATTTTTTGGGATATTATATTTAAATTGTGTGTTCCTTATGATGTTATATATACACCAAACATAGATTGAGGACCATACGCAAAAACCCAAATATTTACATGGGGGTGTCTATTCCAACATTTTGGTTGTGGGGATGGTAGGTTGGGTAACTACTCTTTCCATATATATATCTTATATGAATACATAGGTGCATTGGTGTGATGGTCAGAGGTCTAATAGAGCACTAGTTGATGCCCTTGGTGTCTGTTGGCAAGATGTTATGTCATTTTGATGTGGGTTGATAGCTCATTTGTCTATAAAATATATGTGATATCAATTTGTTGTAGGTAATCTTAGGTTGGTGTCATTCATTTTAATAGGTGGTCACCAAGTTAATATCCTTCATGTTTATGATATCGTACTATCTACGTATGGTTTTGATGTAATGTCCAAGGTGCCTTTATGTGATATGAGATATGTAAATGATGTCGGGTGGTGGACCTAATGTATGCAGTTGTGATGTGATGAAACCATGTTGTTGGCAGGTGGTATATGTTATACAGAAGATATGAGAGAACTATGGAATATAAATTTGTGAAGTGAGAGTAGAAAATATGTGGGAATATATTATGGGGCACACTTTATCGATGTGATTATTATAATGTTACTATGGATTAATTTAATTATCTTTTGGTAGAGACTTGCTGAGGTTTGGGTTATATATATGTCCTATTTAGGTGTTTCTGATTCCGGATTATTCTCACGGGTGTATTAGTATGATTATTTCACATTTTCATGGTTGAATTTTATTCTTATTGATTATAAATTTATGGTATTTGTATGTTAATATACATATTTTCTTTCTTTCAAGAGGATTAAATAGACCATGCTTGACATTACCTTCTTAGGAACATAGATTTTTGTTTTATCAATTCTTTAGCTTTTATTTTGGGTACTCAAAGATATATCATTTATCTGTATCTATATTATTTATATATTAATTTTCTGATTGTTTTTTTGATTTCATTCTAACATTATTTCATGGAGTTTATTTTGGATGATTCATCATATCTCCAATCATAAGACTATTATAGAGGGTAATGTCACCCTCTTAAGATATTATTATTCCCTCAGTGCTAGTCGCTTACCCTAGGCATACAGGAGGCCGGACTCAAATGGTAATAATCTCCCATCCATTGTTATTGTATCTTTATATGGAGGGGTCATGATAGATATGATAGAATTTTAGGTAGTAATAATATAGATTTTACGCATTGGTATAAAATATAGTTTTATTTGATCATGGTTCATGACATAGGCTAGGTAAATTGGATAGTACATGGGATTATTGGCCCTCTATGATCCCACACATAGGCTATATGATTATTTAACAACCACATAATTTTGACCAATTTGTAGTTTCGAGACCTATAATAGGTGCATGAATCACAATGGCTTGTTTTATTGTATGAATATAGACATTTGGGTTCTATTGTGTTAAAAAGTAATAGTAGAATATGTTAAATATTAATAAAATTCCATACAATCATGATTCCCATATCCTATTTCCCATTTAAGTTGTGGATATTGGTTATCATCTTTATGTGGTTCATCTAATAAGGTTTCAACAAGATAATATTGTTCATCACAATAGGGTTAATCTAGTGTAGGATGATGATTAAAGTAAAAGTAAGTTAAATTCTATTTAGTGATAGGTTTTGCGGAATTATGAGGGAAACATTTCCAATGTAGAGAAAGAAATCTGGTTTTCGAAGCGTGGGTTGCATTCAGTTTGATCTAGTCCCTAGTAATGTATTGGCATCCTTTGGTAGTTAGTAATATGTGGGGTGTTGTGATTCAGTGATGGAAATTATATATGGGTTATTCCAAATAGGCATTTATTTCATGAGTATATAATCATAATGATTTTCATGAAGATTTCATCTCATATACATTGATGTTAGTTAAGTGACTATAGTGTCTTTATCATCAGTAGTGGTTCTAGGAGTTTTCTCTAACAATGGGAGATATAGAGGGTATAAGATGAACTGTGGATGGTTCTCATGTTCAGTTACCCAAAAGAAAGCATTGGCTTCTATGTGGTTGTGATCAGAGAGGTGTGAAATCCGGGCATGATCAATTTCACATAGTCGATGAAGTATGTCTTGAAGGGATAGATATCATTTGATGTATGATAGTCTTTGTATACACTTTTTCATTATCTTTTCAATTTAGGATATTACCACTCCTTTGTTGTACAAACTATTTTTCAATCTCTATGAAAATACATAGAGAGGCTTTCCATGCTACTGGTGTTGACTATTCTAGTGAGAGGCTAGACCTTTTTATTTGATGTATGTTGTGGGTGTATACTGATTGTGGGGACAGATCATTACTGTGATGATACTTTTCACTTCAGTTGTAGCCATATGATTTCATCATAGGCATTGACTGGTTTTATTCTATTTATCTTGTTATCCAATTCATTTGGAGGAGATTTGGGTTATCATATATGGAAGGCCAGTGTGGGTTTTTTTTGATGATTGTTGATGTTTGATTGGAAGTAGATTTTTGGATCCCATTATTTTATTGATGGATTAGTTGTTTATGGATGATTTTCATAAGTTGGTTATGATGATACCCCATTGATGTGTTGTTGATTTTGGTATAGACTCTCTACATAGTGCATCTCTGATATTTATGGAACCTTATCAGAAGAAAAAAATTTGGATACAAGATTTTAGGAATATTATAGATGAGATAATATTGAAATATTTCATATGAACCAAGGTATATCCATGGGATATCAGTGTAGTTAATTATGAATTTTTGTGGTAGTATGAGGTTATTTAATGACTACCGATGGTTTTTCTAGCTAATGGTCATGCAAAAATACCATATTATTATGATAGATAATCTGTTTGAAAATTTTATATGGGTATTTTATTTTCTATGAACAATATGTTGTTTGATATCACCAATTAAGGGTGATAGAGTGTGATATCCCAAAGACTATATTCAGATGAAGGTATGGAAACATCAAGTTGATGTTTATTTCATTCAGTGTCATGATCTCACCAGCTATGGTCGTGGTAATCATGATATCTTTTTTTCATGAATTTCTGAAACCATTTATATTCATGTTCATTGATGATATATATATATATATATATGTACTCAAATACATAGGGTTGTCATTTAAACTATCTCAGAGATTTATTTCATGTTTTTAAAAATAAATTTATTTATTGAATGATGTACAGGTGTGTGTTTTTTAAAGGAGAGGTTTATTTCATTGAGATTGTGGTGATTCAAATATGTGTGGAAGTGTAAAAATCAATGATCGAGACAGTTTTATCTTATATAACACAAATGAATGTGATGGAGGTTCTCAGTTTTCTTTGTCTTCTTGGCTATTATTGGATGTTTGTATCAAATATCTCTTGATTTGTAACCCCGTTGATAGAGTTTACATAGAAATAACAAGTTTTTATGTGGAATGATTCATTTCAAGATGTGTTTGACTACCAAATGGGGAAATTTGTGGGTTCCCTAGTGCTCTGTTATCCAGAGTAGGGGGTGGTGTTTGATGTGTTGTGTGATTCTTCCCCTATGGTATTGGGATGCTTGTTGAGGTATTAGAGAGAGGTTTTATTTTATAGTTATAATTAGATACAACATTAATGGGAATAATTATACATCCCAGGATTGTGATCAATAAGAGGTGAAATTTTCACTGATTTGGGGGTGAAATTGCCTTTTGGGTGAGTGATTCATGCTATTCACAGAACACATGAGCCTGAGTTACATATTTTTTTAGTGTAATATAAATATCATGAAAGTCATATTGATACAGTTTCTTCAGGATTATGGTTTTTAAATTTCAAAATCCTTAGGAAAGAGGGATTTTTTGGATTATGCATTGAATAAAAATTCATCGAATGATATTGTTCAAAAGTTTATTGATGCATAGAGAGTGATGGAGTATTTTGTATCCCAACACATGCATGAGAGTTTGGTTGATAATAAATACTACATTTTCATATTATTGTGTAGTATTATATATTGAATAAGGTATGGGAGTTTCATTTTGGAGTCTCAGAGGTAGAGGTGATGTGTGGTCCTATTGGCCCAGATGATGATTTGAATTGATGGATGGAGGAAGGTCGAAAATAAATAATTTTTTTGGGAAAATTTTTTATTATGAACATTATGCAATGGAGAATCCTTTGTGAGTTTATTTCGATAACATGTTGGTATATCCAATGGTATCCAATATGTTTCATGTCTTGAAGATGTTTTTTTGGTGACCTGTGGTAAAATGTGTAGGGGTGGAGTTTCTATCTTAGTGCATGGTTTTCAAGCTTGTAAATTCCTACCATCACATTCTTGGTTGTTTGAAGAATCCCTTTGATGTTACTCGGTATAAATGTTATGAAATATGAATTACATGGTTATTGGGGTACTATGCTTTCATTGACGTTGTTGTGATGTGGAATCCATGTTGGGATCTGTTATGATATCACCCCCAAAATGGAAATTGGCTATTGACATATACTAGTGTAATAAAATGGGGTTCCTGTGATTTATTTCTTGTATTATAATGTCCTTAAATAAATAAGTGTAATGTAAGGAAATATAATTTTTATTATATCATAAAAGTGTTATGTTAGTCTTATGAGTTGCGGTGTATCTATTCTGTGGGGGTGAAAATGCGTAGTTTTCATGTGGGGGATGATGTGTTCATATGTGATATCAAGTGATGTGGTTATGTTTTGGGGTGGGTATGTTTAGTTTTTTTTGGGAGTTGATGTTTTGTCGTGTGATGTATTCTATTGTCGCCATGCATTGGGTTGGTGATGTGCAGTTGGGATATGGGGGATGTTATTTTTTTATGTTTATGTGTTGTGATGATGTTATTATTTGGGGAGGTGTTGTGTGGTTGGTAAGTGGTAGTGTCGTGGGATATTGATGTGTAGTAATGTCATGTTGGGGATAAGATGATAATGTTTTTGTTGGGCTATATTCACGAGTTGTGATTGAATAACTGGAAATTATTTTCCAATGACTTAGTGTGGGTTGGTTAGTTGGTTGGAAATTGTTAATGAATATATTATGAATGCGATGGAAATAAAGGAATTATATGGCTATTATAATTGGGATTGTGTTTCTAATGTGATGTGTATCTCATTGCTTGTTTGGTGTTGGGAATATAGTAGTGGTAGTGAAAGGTGAAATGATGTGAGTTGACTAGTTTCTTTTTATGAAACTATAGGGTGTAATTTTCTGTTATTATTAAATATAAAATGTATGTTTTTTATGTTATATACTGACCCCATCCAGATCAAAAAACATGTGATGAAACCCACCCACCCTCACTGATATATACGAGGGTGTATTTTCCAGCATCCTATTGGTGAGGATAAAAGCCTAGCTACCAGTGCTTTCCCACTCTCTCTTCCATTCTTGTTATAAAACATTAGATATTATGGATGAATGACTAAAATTTCACTGGGTGATGGCCCAATGGTTTGGCTGTGGGATTTGAGGGGATAGTGTTGTATGGAAGTGGCCTAGGTGTCCTGGGTCAAGAAGATATATGGTTGTGTTGTGGGGTTCCTTATGATGGAGGTATTCCTAATACATTTTGTGAATGATGCTGATTTTTTTCATGATCATGATACCCAACTAATTGGTTATGTTTTGGATGTAATAGACAATGTGTCTTCAGTCGATATAATATATGACCCTGATGTGGGGTGGTAGCCTCGGGGTTTGAGGGTTTGATGTGATGTGACAAAACTATGGGGTGGTGGTGTATATTATATAGATGATATGAGAGAACGAGTAATTATGAAATTTGGGTGTGAGTATGGAAAATCAGTGGGAATTTTCTTTTAATGTACCCTTTATCAGTATGATTATAAATATTTTATAATCATTGGATTACATTATTTAGTGAGTGTATCTCAGTGAGGTTTAGGTTGGATTATTGGACTATTTAGGTGTTTAGGGTTCTATTACTTCTTCATGAGTGCATTATTATTCTTAATTTACATGTTCATTTAATATTCTAATATTTCAAAATGACTAACTATGTTCGATATGGTGTATGATGCGCAACACCATGATTAAATAAACATTGAAATATTATTATGAGAATTTTATATGGTTGATGTTAAATTGGTGGGTGTGAATTAGAATAACTAATTTATGATATACATAATTTTACATCTAATTTATAATTTATTAGTTAATTATTTACAAATAAGAACTCTATTTTTTGTAAAGTCATTTAATCCTTAATAAGTACAATTTCATTAAAATAAATTTTTATTGGTTTTTTAAGTAAAATATATAAATAATGTATGAAAATTAATTTAATAAAATAAGAAAAATTAACGTATAATTTTAATGTAATATTAATTTTCTTAAACATTCTTAGAAGCTCGATTTTTTATTGAATAGTGAAACATATTATAATTTATTAAAAAATGTTTCGTTATTTTAAAGTATTTAAAAATAAAAATTATATTTTATATTATTATTATAATTTCAATATTCCCATTTTAATGAAAATAATGGAAATACTTTTTTAAATGGATTATATAATTTAATATAGAATAATAACATTGTATATATTAAAACGGACATTTTTATAAAAATTTGTTTTTCATCACACTATTCTGATTTAATTTATAATTAAATTTTTTCAATTATATGTTATGAATTTGGATAAAATATTTTCATATTTTGAACCATTATATTCAAATTTGGTAATTAGATATCTTTTTTTTCATATGAATAATAACATTAGTTTTTTTGTCGCCATGGTAAAGGTTAAATCGTGTAATTAAAGACCAATGTAAAATATAATGGCTTATAAAATTACACAAAGAAATGATTAAAGTATATTATATTTGTTTAATACATCTATACTCATCCAAGGATCAGTTATATAAAATTTTATGACTCTTCAGATGACATAATTACATAGACTTTTATTTTACGAAAAGTCCAACATGTTAGACTCTTCTTTTTTATGACTATAATATTTATAATAAATAGTTATATGTAGGATATGTTTAGATATAAATATAATTTTAAATAATTATTATTTATTTTCTTCATATATTTTATTAAATTTTTAGGAAATAATAATTACATTAAATGCTTAGATAATCGTAGATGCATTCATACTTTAATTGAAAGAGAAATAAAATAATTATTTTTAGAAATATTAAATTTATTATAATTTGAGGTAATTAATGTAATAAAAAAATTATATATTCCCAGTATGTGTTAGGGATATGATTATATATAAAAATTTTCTATTTATTAGTCTTATCTTGTTATTTTTAATTTCAATGTAATGAATATTTTTACATAATGAAATTGTTCATATTTTATAAAAAAATTTATTTAATTAAATGATATAAAATTCATAAAAATATTGAATACAACCATGTGCTTAATATATGGTAAATAATATCACCCTATAACCATTTATTGGCCTGCTTTCCATTTTTTGTAACTATATTGACCGTAAAAGAGTAAAAATGCTTGTTTTCACAGAATGTATTAGAAGGGTTAATGAGTAATAAAAAAAAAATTATATGTGAAAAAATTTTACCCAAACATGTTAAAAAGATTTTATGGGAATAATTTTACCCAATAGTATCATATATTCTAAATAAATGAGTTTTGATCCATTTTTTATCAAATATTAATTTATATAATTTAATATTCTGATAAATTCCTTGAGTGCCCCTCTCCTTTCCTATAAAAGGGAACCTCTTATTCTAAATAATCTTCACTTAAAAACCAATATAGTTCAGCCAATACCAACATAAATAACATTATATAATTCATACAAACATTTTATATGTCTTATTTATCTTAATACAAATCTAAGGGGTCATATGGTGTTAATAAATGATGTTTTCCAAAGAAGATGTATCATTTTTAATCGAGGTTTTTTGGTAATTTATTCATAAAAACCATTAAAATATTAATCAACCATGATAAAAAATATCATAAATACAATCATATATATTTATTATAATTTCATAACCATTATCCATCTCATATTCGATAGAATGGGAAATGATATTATGATTCGTCTGTACGTCAGTCTACCACCTCACGAAATGGTAAACACTGCTTTCTGTAAATGTCTCTCATTACGGACTATAATGATGTAATTAATGTTCATATATTATATTAATTAAATAATAATATTTCTAAAATGTAATATATAATATTCTTGTTTACCATTCCATCCAATAAAAAAATGATAATGTCATACGTTTATACAGGTGGACTACCACCTCCACAAAGTAATGTGATTATTTTTTCATTTTAAGAATTCTTGGATGATAAATATATTTAAATTTATAATAATAAAATTATTAAATATTAGTTTATGATAATTATGGAGTGATTAAATATTAAATACCTTCTCTTGAAAATTATTTTTGAATAATGGGAACATTACTCATGCGTTTGTATGGCCCACCATCTTCATGATTATAACATAGATCGTTTTTCTTAACACTATTAAATTGTAGTATTTAAAATTATAATTTATGTATAAAATTATTATTATTTGATGATTATTATTTTGATATGATAGAATAATGACCTCTTTGACCATATTCATACTACCAAAGTCATTTCAGACTTTTGTGCCAAATATCACTCAAAATACCGATGTGAACATAAATGATTATGAATTTGTTTAAAAATTGTAATAAGTTGGATACATAAAATTTTAATAATTAAAATAGATTTTAATAAATTAAATAATTTACTTATGTTTATAATTCAGGAACAGAAAGGATGTAAATGATATTCGGACACAAGGTAAGGGTTTCTCGTCTAACATTTACATTTGTGGGACATATGTCATATTCACCACTTATTTGACTTATGTTTTGTATATAATAACTATTTGATATATTATACCATTTATATATTTTATACATGTTATTTAAACTTTCAATTGTATTTATTTATTTCATGGGACTTATGACTTAGAAGACATAAATGTTGTAAGTTATTATTCCACAATCTAATCATTATTCTGGATTGATTATGTTTAAGTCTACATTAGAGAATAGATCTCTTTAATATTCATTTTTTAAAAAAAGTTTCTAGAAATTCATATTTCTCCTAAAATTCATTAAATTCATTTTTACCCATGTATTACATTTTCTAAAATTGTTTGAAAATAATGTTTTATTCATTCATCAAATTGGGAACATTGTTAATTTTTCTAAAAAAAATAGAAGTATTGTTTTTAACCATTAAATTGTATTAGTATATTCCTACATACATGATACAAAAATTATTATGTTATTCATTTATATATATAATAGTTTATTTCCAAATAATAAATTTTCCTTTATAAGTAGATGGTTTTTTAAAAAATGATTTCAAAATGGAATGGTTCTATTTATGAGGAATAATTCAATGCGATCTTTCCAAAACATTTTCCACCAATCATGTCACCTCTTTATGTAAATTTTTATATTCCATGATTTTAAAAGGAAATATTATGTTTGATAACGTAAAAAATATGCAATGCGACTAATAAATTAATAATTAAATATTATTATTTATTTTTGAACATTAACACCAATTGATTAAATTAGATGGAATGAATATGATTAACTTATTTATGAATTAAATATAAATAATAAATTACTATAAATGAATTAAAAAATTAATATAAAATAATAACATATTTTTTAGTTAAGTCATTTTATTCATAAAAATACATTTTTTTTAAAAATTAGCTTAATTTATTATTTAGTAAGTACAATTATTATTTTAATGATTTATTGTATAAAATATTTGATAAAATGTAATTTATTTTTTAGTTAATTAGGTCAAAATCATATTAGTTTGAATTTTTTAGATTTTTTAAAAAATATTGATTATTCAATGAATAGCGAAAATTCTGAATTTTATGTTTTTATTTTTATTTTATCTATTTAAACATTAAAAGTTTATTTTGGATAAAAGTTTAACGAAATTTAGTTCATTTTGATTTATAATTATCGAATTATGGGTTTTGAGATGGATTTAATACATGAATTTATCATAAAAAGATTTTTTGAAAAGGGAGTTTATCTAACAAATATTTTTTTTATGAGAATTTTCATTTAAATTTTATATTAAATTATGAAACATATGTGCTCTGAATATTTAAAAAAATTATTATTTGGAATAAGGAATTTAAATAAATTTAAATGTGTCCCTTTAATTTTATAAATTTTGAATAGTAAACATAATCATTTTTGTTCTATCCAATCTTACGCTACTCTTGCTTCCAGGTCCGCTGCTCATTTCCAGGTCATTTAGGTGAGATGGTTTCTAAGAAGGTTTTCAGATGTGCTTGTATGATTAGTGGGGTGTTTCAGGAGGCATGACATGATGTGGCCTTATCCTTATGTTTTTTAATATTAAATTTGAACTTTTGGGGGTGTGGAGATGAGCTCTGTCAATGTATTTGGCCACGCATCCCTCTGCCCTTTCCCCACGATTCCACTATCTCTTCAAGGATGATCTGAATGGTGGTATTCATTGTGCTTTGAGATGTGATAGCGAGCGATTGATGGCGTCTTATAGTGACTATATCTCTGTTGTCTCCCGGAGATGTTCATAGACAGCTTGATGGTTCTGATGAAGTTTATTCATGGCTCAAGGAAAAAAATGGTGATCCTAATGATTTTGAATTTTGAATTTAAAATTTTAATCCTACCCATGCACGACTCTTCATGGTTTTCATCAGCATGATTGGTCTTTGGTGATTTTGTGATTCTGTAATGTAAAAGCTTCTAGACATGCTTCACAGATCCACTTCAGATGAGGTTCCAAAACAGAAGTCATTTTGAGTTTGGTCATCTGAATTTTGATGAACGAGAGGGTATTTCTTCTTTCCATCGGTATCATCCCGTGCAACCATGCACAAGAGAGATATCCAAGCAATCATGCGATGGCAGATTCTTGACATAATGATGTAATCACTAGGAGGGGCATTTCTTGTAGTCTTTATCTGGGATGTATTTCCTTATAACGGTTTTTATTGGTAGAGGTTGTCAGGGTTCACACTTAGCCTTTAAAATTGTATTTTGAAAATACAAAAAAAAATGGATTATGTCAAAGGTTAAGAAAAAGATACGAGCTGTTAAATAACCAAAGACATATCATAATATTTTTAGATGTTTATATATAAAACAAAATAACTCGTGGGTGTAATTTATAATCATTTAAGAACAATTGGACGACATTATAACTTTTATTGTATTTTTTTAAAAAAATCACACACATCACAATACTGAATTTAATAAGTCAATTTTTATATTATGGTGTTATGAAGATGATGTGTGTGACTATAAGTTATATTTTAAAAGATAAAATATTTATATTCATCATTATTATGTATTTTTAATTTCTAGTGAATAAATAATTATATTAAATGCTTGTAGAACTTTGATGTAGTAATATTATACTAATTAAAAATGTTATTAAAAATATTAAAATAAATAAAATTTCAGATAAATAAGTTAATATGAGAATTTATACCATGGCATGATATGGTTATAATAAAATATTTTGTTTAAATTTCATTTGTTTTCCTGATATTATTCATGTCAATGTAATTAATAGTTCTAAAAAATGACATTATCGAGATTTTTTAGTATATAATAATTTATCAAATAATAAAAAATTTCTAAAAATATTAAATTCATCCATGTGATTATGATTATTCTTAAAAAACATCCATGATACATTTCAGAGTCATTTCATATATTATACTAACTATATTGACCCTCATTGAATAAAAATCTATTTTCATTGGTAAGTGTTAAAGGGGTCAATTAAGGGTTAAACCCAAATGATAAGGTTATAAATATATCAAAAAATATATAATTTTTATTAGATAATGAAATTTCACCCCAGAATAATTTTTATTCTAAATTAATAACTTTTTAGTGATTTTTATTTATAAATCAATTTTTTATTAATTTAATATTATGAGATATTCCAAGAGGGACCATCGACTCTTTTAAAAAGGGTACCTCTTATTCTAAATCATTCACAATATTAAACTCATTTTATCAATACAATACCTACCCAAATATCTTACTATAATACCATCCCTCATTATAGTGGTCATTTTTTAAGAATAATACCCATTGTGCAGGTCCTAAGGTGTTAAGGAAATGATGTTCTACAAAGAAAAGGTATAGTTTTTATCTCTATGTTTTTTTGTTTCTTCTTCCACATATCCCAAAAAATATTAATCCATAATAAAATAATGAATATTGTATACTAAGTATATTTATATGTTCATATTTTTGTTTTGTTTTTTAAATCAATATCTTCTTCCATAAAATGGAAAACTAAATCATCATTCATGTTTAAGGTGAACAACTATCTCACGAACTGATGTAATTGGTTTCCAATCACCATCTCTCATGATATGTTATAATGAGGGAATTATTTGTTATATATGATATTAATAAAATATTTATCATTTTCAAAATATAATATATCACTTAAATTCTTACCATTCAATGCATAGAAAAATTATAACATTGATCATGTGTATGTGTGGAATACTACATCAATGAAGTAATGTGTTTCGTTCTTTAATGTCACATCACATGGAATGTATATATAATTATATTTGAAGAGTTAATATTAAATTTATGATATTATAATAATTATTTAACAATAAATTAATACTTATCTTCTTTAAATTAAGATCCTTGAAAAATATATATGTTACTAATGCGTACATATGACTTATCGTCCCCATGATTGTAAGGTAGTTCGTTTTTCATAACCATATATAATTTTTATATTTAATGTTATAATTTATGTTTTAAAATTATAATATTTATGTGAATTTTATTATTTATATTGTGTAGTAATGGCCAATTTGAAAATAGACAATCTGCCTAAGTCATTTTGGACTTATAAAGCATATATCACTGAAATATCTGAAGTGAACACAATTTCTTAATTAATTGTAATAATAGGGTAATAAGTGAGAAAAAAGAGTTATAATATTTAAAAACATGTTCTAATGAAATTAATTGATTAAACTAGCATTATTATTCCAGAAGATAAATAACGGGACAAGAAAATGTATTCTATCCCAATTCTATTTTTATGGGACATTTATAATATATACCCATTATTTCATTGATGTAGTGTATATAAATAACATGAATGTATTTTTTGATTATCAACATAAATAATATCTGTTTTAAAAATCCATATAATTTTATTTATTTCATGGTTATTATTATTTAAAAGTTGCCAAAGAGGTAGGGGTTTATTTCACAATCTTATCGTTATTCAAGATTAATAATGTTTAATTATAATCTAAAGAATATTTATATTATATATTCATGTTTTAAAAAAATATATTCAAAAATGATTTTCATATTCACTAATAATATTTTCAAACTTTTTTAATTTTTTTTAGTTTTTTACAAAATTGTTTGAGTGGAATACTTTTTTCATTTTCCAAATGAGGAACTTTGTGTTTTTCCTAGAAAAATATTGAAGTAATATTATTATAATTTATAATGCATCATTGAATTTCCAACCATCGTTACTAACCAATGATTTAGAACATATTTTATATGATTAAATGTTTTCATTAAAATAATATTTTTACTATATAATTTGATGGATTATATTTTAAATGTTATTTAAAAAATAAAAACGTTATTTAGGTCATGAATTATTTCAGGATATATTTCAAAAGAAATATATTAAATATTTCATAAATTATTCTTAAATAATTTTTACTATGGATATAAACTAATTATTCCCTAATTTTTATTTTTCAAGATTGGTTTTTATGGTCATAGGAAGCTATTTATGTGAATCACATTTCATTTTCATGGGATATAAAATGATAAAAATTTTATGGAACCCAATTCTTTTAATAGTTTTGGCATGATGAATGCTTTATGATATTATGGAACACATATGTATGGTTTTTATTATGTGAATGATGGTACCTATATATCCCTCCAATAAAATGGGTGAGTAATGATATATCATGAGATATAAATGACTAAAATACAAAGCGAACCAAGTTTAGTAAAGGACATAATCTACCATGATAGTATTTGGAGTGAACCTTAACCACTGTGATGCTTTGGAGAGTGAACTCATTCCTCAATTATAGTCTTTTAAATGATTATTGACTATCATGGTAATGATTTTCTATGATTATTTTCCTACCAAAATTCATGTTTGATTCTATTTTTATTCTCTCATGGAACATGTAACTTTATGATTCGTAAATTTTCAGGATTTTTCTATGAAATACTATTATGATACTTTATTGGCAAGGTATATATATTCAGTTTTTAGGTTCATGTTATTTTCCCCTTATTCTCTTGTTATTGTTTTGAAATCATTAATATATCTTTTATTTTCCATTATTATATATTTCATCACTCCTTTTCTATTATTTTCTTTTTCAATAGGTTATGAAGAAATTTTTTATTTAGGATATGTATATTTTTTGTGTCAGATTTGATGAATTTTTGGAAGATGATATAAGTTTTAATGAATGAGTTAATTAATTTTACATGATAAGTATGAGTTTTTCCTAATTTTGTAATAATATAATCGTAAAATCTCTATCAGTGTGAATTTAATCAAATAATATGTTTTATTTTTTATGTTTTTAATAGACGAAATTTTTCCACATATATTGGTATCAATGATATAAATATAATGATTATTTTTTAGCACCAGATCTAGGAGCGTGGGTTCTTGATTGGTATAGTTGGTTTTAGAGTTCGGTTTTGATAACATTGGAGATTAAGATGAATTCACGGGAGGTAATCTAAAGAGTTATGAATAGTACCATTGCTGTATAATTTTAAGGTGACTATAAGATTAATGTATTAGATAATCACATAGAGGTTTTTTGCTATGAAAATTTATTGTGAATAATTATATTTCTGGATTTATTTATTTTTTATGTATATATAACATTTATTTTTATCGTGTTAAAATGTTTATTTTAGAACTTACTTTTTTAGTGGACATAATTTAAAATATTTTGGTAACATTTAGGGTATATATGATCTTTTATTTTTGGGTAGTTATGGGTTATTACATTTTTAGGAAAAAAAATTAAGTAATGATACCACCTTTGTTGTCCAAACTTTTATTTAATACTCAATATATTATTTTCTGTTTTGAGGATATTTATCGTATTTCTAGGAATTTTATAATTCCTATATTAATATATTTTGAGACAATATAGAAAAAGAAAACCCGGATGTAGGGTTCCAAACCATCGCTTTCAGGAAGCCAATGGGGATTGAAACCACAACTGAATGACGATAAGGGGGCATCACCTACCATTTTACTATGTGATATCTTTGTTATTATAAAATTTTTTTAAACGATATTATTTTAAAAAATATGTTCATTTATAGAACTTATGTTTTATCAAATACAAAATCATTTGATTCTTAATTGATTTTGTGTTAAGTGTTTAATGATATTTCAGATGACGTTCTCCATTTTGGGAACTGTATATGATTTAGTTAATCATAGTATTATATTTCATTATTTTAATAATAAAGGTTTAATTTTCTTTTTGATGAAAATATGATTTTATTTTTGATTTATGAAAGTTCAATATATTTTTGGAATTTTTTATTTTATCATAGAGATTATATTAATGTCGCATGTAACACCCCAAGCATCCACGATACGTTTCCCTTTGAATAATGCAGTAATTTGCATTATACGCAACATTGTGTTTTAACACACCCCGAAAAATCAAAGTCGCCGTTATGAATATTAATATCCACGATTTAAAATTTTATAAATTTTATTTTTCAAAATTGACTTCATTTTTTGATTTGGCTTATCAAAATTACCTTACGGTGAATTTTTGGAATTTTTCTGAAAAATTTAAATTTTTGATGAATTGTGAAAAACAATGCATTATTCTTTAAAACCGAATATTTCATTAAATAATTAGATATTTTTTTTAATATATTATAGGTAAAAATAGATACATAATACCAATATAAGTTTAATTTAATTCAATGGAGTCATTTTATAATAAGTTTATATATATATATAATTTTATTGAACTTTTTACCATCCTTCACCAACCTTCTAGAAGAATTTCAAAATATCCATAAAACATAATTTTACTAGTTCTGTTAGTTGAATTTTAAAATTTTAAGAGACATGGTTTATATCATTATTTAAAATGTTGTTCAACAAGATGAAATATTTTTGTGAATAGTAACATTGGGCTTTTATTTACCATGGTTAACCGTAAATTGGGTAATTAAGGGTAAAAATGATATAATAATTACCCTAACACGTTTCATAATTCTATTGGATAAGTTTAATTCGACCGAATCAACCTTAGGAATAAAATATGATCCCATTTGGTCCACTTGGTTTAGATTAGGACATTTATAATTATTTATTTAAAGAAATAAAAGTATTAAATTCAACGTTTAATAACTAAAATATTTTTAATATTGTTTTATACATAATATAAATTCTACAATAAATATTAATTATAATGATAAAAAGATTCCATACATAATTGTATTTTATTTATAATTTTTAGGCATTAAATACTTAAATTTAATTATGACACAATTATGAAGTAGTAATTACTTTATTAATGAAAGATTAAAATAATTTATATTATTAATATCCAAATAAATATAATTTGAGTCTATTGATGAAATACACTAATTTTCAAGGTTACTATTTTATTTTAGGGATTATTAAATAATTGTTTTCGATGTAATAATGCTTTTATGGTTTTCACAAAACCCAAATACTAAATAGTTTCAAAATTTGAAGAACTGAGTTTTTAAAAAAAATACTCTATTATTAATTGATATAATATTATTAAAAATATAAGGATCACCCAAAAGACGTAAATAAGTTTATATATATTAATAATATTCCACATGGGGTTCTTTTGGTTTGCTATAGTATGTTTATTAACCATATAATATAAAAATACAAAGAGAAATGGTAAATGACATAATATATAACTAAGAGTTAAATCTAAATAATAAGGTTAATATGGTGACCTAAAACTATATAAAACCTACTTTTTGAGATATTTGTGACCCATAACAACCTTAGACTCTAAAAAAATTGTTTTTTAGCCATTAGAAAATGAAAATTATTTTATTATAAAATAATATTTCATGCATTTCCTAATGTGACCCTCACCTTTCTTATAAAAGGGTACTTCCCCTTATCTTAATTTCACACCTCCAAAGGCATTTTACACTTCCTACACCTACCCAAATATCCAAAAAAATTATCACTTTTACCAAGAGTACTTAATTTGATCATTAAACCAACGTAAGGAGCCCTTTTGATCAACTCAAAAGAAAACTCCCGAAGTATAGGTAAAAATTTCACCACACTCGTTCAATTTATTTTCTTCTTCAACTTCCCCTTTATATGTTATTTCCATTATAAAATAATATCTCTAGTATGTTATATATACTATGATGTTATTATAAAAATTTTATAGCCATATTAGTTATTCTATCCATCATATAAATGACAAAGTCCCTATACGTGCGTACGTACGGATTACCATCTTCATGTCGTGGTGTAGTTTCTTATCCAAACACTTAATTATCATAGATGGGTATAGAAATGAATATAACTAATGTAGATAATAAATATTACATGTGAATGATTTTTTATATATTATATAACATCAAATTACATATGAGTTCACCATCAATATATTGATATTGTCACTCGTGCTTACGTACAGATTACCGTCTCCACGAATGCGATGAAATTAATTCCACATCATAATCATTCCAGAAAAATTTCCATTAATGTTTATGAACATAATATAATTCTATATATGAATCAAAAACATCCTATCCATAACAAACATGTATTACATAACCTAGAATATAAAGTAAAATGAATCAGTTAACACCCAAAATGATGATAATACAAAAAATATAAGTAACAACGAAATATTAGATGGTCATATATGATATCATATTTATATATATAGTTTGTTTATAGTTTAATAAAAATGATTTAACTATTATATAGGAGGTTAACATACCATCAACCAAGGAAAAGTACAAGGATAGGGTTAACTCTACAATCTCTTTACTTATCTGAGGTTATTAATATGTAAGAATCTACTGAGACCTCTTTATCATACACCTCTGTGTTTTCTCAAAAACGTAATAGAAAACATTCTTATGATTTACTAGACTATGGTTAAAAGTCATTTATAAACTTATTTTACTATATATGTTATGAAAATAATATTTCATTCATTTTCCAAACAAGGTGCTTTATGGCCTTTTTGAAAAAAATAAGTTAAGAATGTCTTTTTTACATATACAGCCGGTGTGACTATTTTCCACTATTACAGCATCTTCGAATAATCTCATACAAGCTTATAAGAATATATTCAAAATAAAAGTTTTGTTTTATAATTTTATGACTTTTAAATGATTTCAAAATTGAAAGAGATATTTTCTAAAAAAAATTGATTTCATCTATGTCAACATCCTTCGATTGATTTTAAACTTGTTTGAATTTGAATTATTATGATACATATCTTCCATATTGTATTGAAGATTCTTTGGTATGTTTGACTATGTATGTGTTATTTTAAAACCATTCATGGTGTATGAATATTTTATAGACATTCCATATACTAATTTTAGTACGAATTTTAATGATATGTTTAAACCTTTTCATATGACGAATACATTGGACAAAGTAAATGACAGGTGGAGCCTGCTATAGCTATTTGATGCACTGGTAGGTCTCATGAGACAAACTAATTTCTTGGCAGAAGGTCCTGAGTGAATCATATTTTTAGTCTTTCCCTAAGTCCATGACTATGTGGTTATGAAGTATGGCATTATGCATTCCATCATTATGAAAGTGGAAATTGATTTTCATGTGATTATTCTCTTAGTGGAATATACATGTGAATAATTAAATGAAATAATTTGAATTTATTTTTTCCATATTATGTTGAAGATTATGTTTTAAAGGATTTTTGTTTTTGTGTCATACATTGCCTTAAATAATTATGCTTATTAATAAATGTTTCTGGTATATTGTTATCCTTACTGAGCATCTGGGATCACCCCTTTCTATGTTTAATTTGTCCCAATATGTGAAGAAGTATTTTATGGTTGACCTACATGGATAAGATAAGGATGTAAGTGTGTTCAAATGGGGATAAAATTTTGTTGATGTTTTTATTTCATGATGTAATTTTAAACATATGAATATATCCAGTAATTCAAATTCTACTAAACTAATTGGTCTTTCGGGACATGATTTTTTATATCATGACAATTTTATGTAATAATTTACCAAACCTAGATAAATAGGGTTGGGCATTATAGTTGGTATCAGAGAAAGTTTTGTAAAACACTTGGAAGCTATATTTTTAAAAACTCTAATTTTATTACATCACCCTATTGTAGAAATTTGGGATTAATATAGAGGAACTTCATAACATTTTTGTAATGTACAGATTTTGTGAGTTTTTTGAGTAATACATCCCTAGCATGATACATGCAGGTAGAGGCGTATATGGGACATATGTACCTTGGGGTAAAACCGAAAAGCACCTCTTTGATCTAGACTCGAACGAGAACTACCACACAACAAAAGGCCTTGTTACACTGGTGGTTACGACACTCCCGAGAGTTAGTATAATTCAAATTTTCTTTAAAAACCATTATGAATGATTTATGAGTATATAACTCCTCAAAGAAAACATGTTTATGGTTATGGATTATATCCATAAACAGTTAAATATATTTTTTGTGTTTTAGAAGTTTGGTATTATGTATTGGGATTCCCAAAATAATCTAGTGTATGCCATTTTTTAAAAAATGGAGCCTATAGGAAGGAATTGAAGTTGTATCAATGCACACAATCCATGTAGTGATTTACCTCCTACTCAAGATAATTATAGTGGAGCTGGTGAAGCAACTGGTGTTGATCCGCTTATCACCATACTATGACAACTCACTCAGGTTATGAATAATAACCTTACCCATATGGAGCACCCTGATGCACAATATGCTGGATCAATTTTATACTACTTCAGGAGGCAATAACCACCAACATTATATGTTAGTAAAAATTCATTAGTAGCTGAGCAAGGATAAGTTCCTTAGAGAAAATATTTCAGGCTTTGGGGAGTATCAAAAAAGAAATAGTTGGACTTAAAGTTTATCGCCTCACAAGTGTTTCAGATCAATGGTGGTCATAAATCCAAAACATAAAGGAAGATTAAGAAGTATCAAACATGGAATGGATGTAGTTAAAAGAGATTTTTTAAGAAAAATACATTCCTCATGACCATCTAGAGGATATGGAAAAACAATTTTTGAGTCTCATGACAATAGAGGATGAGAATGTCGCATAGTATGAGGCTAAAATTACAAGGTTAGCAAGTCATAAAGCATATTATATACACTACCCAAGGAGTAAGATTAATCAATCCATTGATGGGTTAAAACCTTTTCTCTATCGAGAATTAATCTCACGATCCTTCTCATCGTATGAATATATTGTCTCATGAGCTATCAAGACAAAAAAGTAAATCACTATGTGATATTACAATAAGGAAAAACTAGAGAAAAACATATCTTCTAAACACTCAGGAAATGGAAATAAAGAGAATAAAGGAAAAGATGAATATCCATCCAACGGTAAATGTGGAATGAAAAACCCTCGTATATGCCTGAAGGGAATGAGATTATATTATAATTGTGGTGGAAAAGGCCACCAAGCTCGTGATTGAAGGGGGAAGAAAGAGGATATCAATGTTGAATGATTAAATTGTAGAGAAAATGGGCATTATTCCAATGAATGTCCTAAGCGCCAAGGGAACTTACCTCAGAAAAGTCCAAGGGTGCCTAGCCAAGATTCTATGATCACTACTACTGAGGTTGAATCTCTTAAAGACGGTGTGGAAGGTAATTTAATGGTTTCCTTAAGTTTATCCAATGATTTAGTTGATTCTAGATCATCAAATTAATTTATATCATCCCAGTTGTCTAGGAAAATTAGATATTTTTAATTTGACATAATAAGGGAGTTGTCAGTAAAAACTCCTAAGGGAAGTATCATCGCAAACAATTTAAGTGAATGAGTTCCCATTTGGTCATATAAATTCCCTTTATCTTCTGATATCATCTTCATACACATGATTGAATTTGATAAAATCCTCAGAATGGATTGGCTTTTGGAACATGATGCAAAAAAAATTTGTAAAAAGGAGGTAATAATTTTCGATGATGATAAGAGTACCATGTCCTTAGAGCAGAAACATCAGCACCTAATTCTTATCTAGATCCATCACCAATAGCTCTACTAAATTAAATTATAGGGGAATAATAGAATAAAATAATTATGGGTGAGGAATATAATGTTTGAATAGAGGATATACCTATTGTGCAAGAATATGATGATGTGTTTCCAGAGGATTTACCTGGACATCCTCCAGATCGAGAAATCGTGTTTTCCATTGATTAAATTCCTAGTTCAAGACCCATATCTAATACCCCTTATATATTTTCCACAGTGTAATTAGTAGATCTAAAGAAACAACTAGAGGAATTGAGTAATAATGGATTTATTCACCCTAGTGTTTCTCCATGGGGAGCCCATGTTCTCTTTGTTAAGAAGAATGATGGATATATGAGGTTGTGCATTGACTACATGGAGATCAATGATATAAAAACAATGAACATGTATCTCCTACCTCGCATTGATGATTTATTCAACCATGTTCATAGAGCTTAATAATTTTCAAATATTGACCATCAATCTGGATATCATCAATTATGTTTGACGAAGGAAGATATTATGAAAATAGAATTTTGAACTAGGTAAGGGCATTAGAAGTATATTGTTATGACTTTTGGATAGTCTAATTCACCCTCAATCTTCATGGATCAAATGAATTTATTTTTCACGGAATACCTTGATGACATTGTAGAGGTAATTATTGATGATATCATGGTATTTTAAAAAAGCTACAAAAATCCTGAAAATCACTTGCGCAATATTCTAAAAACCGTCATAATAAATGAATTATAAAAAAAGTTTAGAAAGTTTGAATTCTGGATTCAAGATATTTCTTTTCTTTCTCATATTGTCTCTATGGATGGAATATCTGTTTATTCTCCAAAGACTGAGTCAATCCATGAATGGCGAGCACTGATGAGTATAGCAGAGGTATGCAATTTTATTGGTTTAGTAGGTTATTATCAATCTTTCACCCAAAAATTCCCCCATTGGCAAAGCCATTAACCAAGATCACTTGAAAATGGGTTAAATTTGTTTGGACAAAAGAGTATGAATAATTTTGTGATGAACTTTAGAGAATATTAGTTAATTATCATACCTTGACTCTACCATCGGGGAATGATGGGTTTGTTTTTTATAGCGATGCATCAAAAAAAGACTTTGTTATGTCCTTATGCAAATTTTTAGTGTTATTTCCTATGAATCACGACAGCTAGAAATTCATGAATAAAACTATCCCACTCATGATCTTGAGTTAGCTCCTGTAATCTTTTATCTAAAAATATTGTGACACTATCTCAATGGTAAAAATGTGATATTTATACATATCAAACGAGTTTAATGTATATTTTCTCAAAAAAATAAGTCAACATGAGGCAAAGACGATGGCGTGAACAACACAAGTATTATTATTACACTATACACTACCAGACGTGGATGGAAAATTAGTTGGAAGATGATTTTTGTAGAATGGATCATGGAGTATTGAACATGATAAGACTTGAAAAGGATCCTATATACATGGACCTAGTAAAGATGGATATGAGAATAATCATGGAAGGTGAAACATCAATGATTTTTCAAATGGTTGCCAAAGCATCTTTACTATAAAGGATAGAATGTTCTTAGACTGATGATGGGGATTTTCATAATAAAACTGAAGATCTAAATGAAGGGAGATTGATCAACTTCGTATATGAAGATGGAATTTTGAAATTTGGGAAGATTCATTGTGTTCCTGACATACCTGATCTAAAATAGTAATTGTTGGAAGATTCTCATAGATCCAATTTCTCTATACATCTAGGTATTACTAAGATGTATATATATTTTAAGGAACATTTTTTTGGCACCACATGAAGAGAAAAATTGCTGATTTTCTGTCTAGATGTATGGTTTTCCAACTAGTGAAAGTTGGAAGACAACATCCTATAAGATTCATGCAACCTATTCCCAAACTAGAGTGGAAATGAAATGATATTACGATGAACTTTTTCATGGGACTGCCAAATACTTCTAGAAGAAATGATGCAATTTGTGACATTATTGTTCATCTTACCAAATCAGTACATCTTCATTCTATATGAGAAGATTTACCAATACAGTGATTAGCATGAAAATATATTAATGATGTTTTAAGACATCATGGAGTACCCCTGTCGATTTTTTCTAGTCTTGATCCCCATTTTACATAACGATTTTGTAAAATACTTTACATGGCCTTGGATAATGAACATCGTTTGGGCATTTCCTAACATCCTCAATCTGATCGAAAATCAGAACACATTATTCAAACCTTTGAAGAAATGTTGATATCTTTATCACTTGACTTTCAAGGTTTGTGGGATCAATATTTACCTATGGTATAATTTTATTATAAAAATAGATTCATTTAAAGTATTCACATGGCACCATATGAAGTGTTATATGGAAACTAATGTCACACACCAACTTTTTGGGATGATGTTGGTGAAAGAAAACTCATAGGCCCAAAACGTTTTGAGGAAACATCTGAAAAAGTGAAGATTATCCAAACACACATCAAATTATCCCAAAGTAGGGAGAAGAGATATGTCGATATCTGAATAAATGATTTTTTATTTAAGGTAGGAGATCATGTTTTATTGAAGGTATCTCTATGTAAGGGAGGTATAAGTTTGGGTAAGAAGGGTAAATAGAGTCCTAGGTACATCATAACCTTCAAAATTATAGAATGAACTGGAGTTGTAGATTATCATTTGGCAATGACTCTATGTCTCTCCAAAGTTCATGATGTGTTTTACGTATCACTGTTCAAAAAATACAAGCCTGACCGAACACATGTACTCACCTATGGAGAAATTGAACTGGAACAAGATCTGTCTTATTGTTAAGAGCCTGTAAAAATTCTTGATACTAGTGAACAAGTGCTGAGAAACCGGATTACTCGTCTAGTAAACGTTCTACGGAGAAACCATAATATGGAAGAGGCAACATGGGAACCCGAGTAACATATGATGAAAAAACCAGCCAAATCTTTTTATGCAATAATATTCCAGAAATTTTGGGGATGAAATTATTCTAAGGATTATAAAATGATACAGCCAATGCATCCATGATACATTTCCCTTTGAATAATGTAGTCACTTGCGTTGTATGCAACATGGAGTTTTAACACACCATGACCAATCAAAGTAATTGTTATGAATAGTAATACCCACCTTTTGAAATTTTATAAATTTTATTTTTCAAAATGGACATAATTTTTAGATCCGTAATATCAAAATTAAATTAGATTGATTTTTTGGAATTTTTATAAAAACATTCAATTTTTGATGAATAGTGAAAACACTACATTATTGTTTTAAACCAACTTTTCATTTAGATTATAATTTATTTTATTTTTAATATATTTTAGGTTAAAATAGATAAATAATACTTATATATGTTAAATTTATTTCATTTGAGTCATTTTATAATAGGTTTTGATATATACAATTTTATTGAACATTTTACCATCTTTTACCCACCTTATAGGGGCATTTGAAAATTTGCATAAAACACAATTTTACTACATCTGTGAGTTGAATTTCAAAAATCCGAGAGACAAAGATAATATCAGTAATTAAAATGTTGTTCACTAAGATGAAAATATTTTTTTGTGAATAGTAACTTTTGACTTTTATTTACCACAGTTAAAAAATAAATATGGTAATTAAGGGTAAAAATGATATTATAATTACCATAACACATGCCCTAATTATATTGGATAAGTTTAATTATACCAAAAAAATCCTTTTGAATAAATTATGATCCCCTTTGGTCCACTTCGATTAGATTAGGTCATTTTTTATTATTTTATTTAAAGAAGCGTTTAAAGTGTTAAATTTCAAGTTTAATAACTAAACCATTTTTAATATATAGTCATACATAGGATAAATTCCATTATAAAAAATAATTAGAAATATAAATTTATATCCTACATAATGGTATTTTGTTTATAATATTTGTAATTTAAATAATTAAATTTATTTATGACATAATTATGATGCAGTAATTATCTTATTAATGAAATATTAAAATAATTGATTTTATAAATATCCAAATAAATGTAATTCGAGAATCATAAAGAATTACACTAATTTTATAGGTTAATATGACATTTTAGGGTTTATTAGATAAATGTTTTCAATGTAATCAAGCTATTATGATTTTCACAATAACCAAATACAAAATAGTGTCAAAATTGACATAATTGTGTTTTTAAAACATATACTATATTATTAATTGATATAAAATTACTATAAATCTATGTATCAGCAAAAGTAAATATATGTGGTTATATATATTAATAATTAATCACTTTTGGTTCAATTTTCTTGTTATATTAGATTTATTTACTATATAATATAAAAATACAAAAAGACATGGTAAGTGACAAACTATTTAACTAAGAGTTAAATTTAAAATATAAGGTTAATATTGTGACCTAAACCTATCTAGAACCTAATGGTTGAGAGTTTTTTGACCCATCCTCACCTTATCTTATAAATAAATAATTTTGGATTCATTTAAAACCAAAAATGATTTTATTATAAAAGAATACATCAAGCTATTCCTAAAGTGACCCTCACCTATCATATAAAAGTGTACTTCCCCTTATCTTACTTTCACACCTAAAAAGCCATTTGGATCGGCCAACCTCTGCCCAAATATCCTCCCAACATACCACATATCAACATAGAGTCCTTACTTTGATTTAAAAGTCAACCAAATGAGCCCTTTTGACAACTCAAAAGAAAACATCCAATGTAGAGGTGATAATTTCACAACCCTCTTTCATGTTTTTTTTCATCTTCAACTTCCTCTTTCTTTGTTGTTTCCATTCTAAAATAATAACTGCAGTATATTCTATATACATTGATTTTATATTAAATATGGTACAACTATAATCATTATTCTATTTTTTCGATTAATGACAAAGTCACCATACATGCGTACATACGGTTTACCGTCTCCACATCGTAGTGTAGTTTTTTATTGATACACATAATTAACATGGAAGTGTATAATAATTAATATAACTGATTTAAATAATAAATATAAAATGTTAACTATTCTTTATATATGATATACCATCCAATTACATATGATATTTTCTCCAATATAATGATATTGTTGCTTGTGCATACATACAGATTACAGTCTCCACAAACGTGATGTGATTCAATCGTCTTCATAATCATTCAAGAATAATTTTCATTTATGTTTATGAACATAATAAAATTATGTATATGAATCAAATACATCATATCCATAGAAAAATGGCTTACATAAACAAGCATATAAAGGAAAACAAATCATTTAACACTTGAAATGATGATACTACTGAAATATTACTAACAAAGAAATATTAGAGGGTTAGATATGATATCATATTTATGTATATAGTTATTGTATAATTTAATAACAATGAAATACATATTATACATTATTTTAACATACCCTTGACCTAGGAAATGTATAGGGTAAGGGTTAATTATACAATCTCTTTACTTATCTGAGGTTGTTAACGCGTAAGCATCTACTGGGACCTCTTTTTCATCCACATCCTTTTCTCCTTAAGAAAATGTCATTCATAACCTTCTTAATATTTACTAGACAATGGGTTAAAGTCATTTATACCCTTATTTTACTATATATGTTTTGAATGTAATATTTATTCATTTTCCAATCAAGGTGTTTTATGACCTTTTCGACAAAATTAAAGTAAGCATGTCTTTTTTTAACTAATACAGCGGGTGCAGATATTTTCAGCCATTATAATATCTTCGAAGGTTCCCATAAAATCTTATAAAAATATTTGCAAAATAAATTTTTACTTTTATAATTATACGAATTTTAAATGATTTCAAAATAAAAAAGAGATATTTCTATAAAAATGTTATGATTTCATCTATGTCAACACCATTTGATTTATTTTAAACTAGTCTGTAGTCAATTTATTATGATAAAAATCACTTATATTGTATTAATGGTTTTGTGATATTGTCTACTGTGGATGTGTTAATTTTAAACCAATCATGGTTCATGGATTAATTATTGACATTCTGTAAGCATGATTTAATACGAATGATTATGTTATGTTTAAACCTTTTCACATGAGGAATGCAATGGACTTAGTAAGTGACTAGTGGATCCTGATATAGCTTGTTGATGCATTGGAAGATCTCACGAGCCAAACTAGTGTCTTGGCCCAAGGCCTTGACAAAATCTTATTTATAGTCTTCTTAATGAGGCCTTGACGATGTTATTATGAAGTCTGGAATTATGGTTTCTATCATTATGAAAGTGGCTATTGATATTGCATGTGATTATTTGACTAGTATAATATCAATGTGAATATATAAATGGAATTATTTGATTTTATCTTTTCCATATTATGCTGATGTTTAATTTTAAAAGGATTTTGTTTTAGTCTCACACATTTCCTTAAATGTTTATTCTTATTTATGAATGCTTCCTCTATATTATTGTCCTTACTAAGCATCTAAGCTCACCCATTTCTATGTTTTATTTTTTCCATGACGTGAAGAAGTATTTTATTGTTGACCTACATGGATAGGCTAAAGATATAATTTTTTTCAAAGGGAAACCAATTTTTTTGATTATTTTATTTCATGATGTAATGTAAAACTTATGAATATATAGAGTATTTCCTTTTCTACAAAAAATGATCAGCCTTTTGAGACATGATTCCTTGTATAATGCTAATTTTATATAATAATTCATGAACCAGGTTAACTTGGGTGAGGAAGATATAGTTTGTATCATAAAATGTTTACTTTAAACAATAAAAGTTATATTTAGATTAGTTATTATTATAGAACATCATCCAAAGATATACTTTGAAGATTAGTATAGAATAACTTCCTAAAATATTTGTAATGTAGAGATTTTGTGAGTTTTCTAGGACAAACATCCATGTCTGGATATGAGCAAGTATAGGGGGAACATGCACAAATTTACCTAGGGGTAAAACTCCAAAACACTACTTTGAGCTAGAATGGAATGAGAACTAGTGCACAACAACGGGCATTTCTGCAAAATTGGTTACGACAATCCTAGGGGATATTCTTTGGATAATTCAAATTTTATTTAAAACCCATTATAAAGGATTTATGAGTTTGTACCTTCTCAACGAAAACATTTTTATGATTATGGATTAGATCCATAAACTGTTCAATTTATGTTAAGTGTATTACAAGTTTGTAATTATGTATTGTGATTCATAAACTAATCTAGTGTATGAAATTTTTTATAAATGGATCTTAGTCGAAGGAATGGAAACTGTATTAATGTATTTAATCAATTTAGGGATTTCCCTCTTACTAAATATAATTATAGTGGAGCTGATGATGCAACTGGTGATGATCAGCTTATCACCATACTGGAAAAACTCGATCAGGTTATGAATAATAACATTACCTGTATGGAGCACCCTGATCCACAATGCGAAGGATCAATGTTAGACCGTTTCATGAGGAAAAAACCACCAACATTCAATGGGAGTACAAATTCATTAGTAGCTGAACAATGGATAAGTTCCTTAGATATAATATTTCATGCTTTGCGGAGTATCGAAAGGGAAAATGTTGTCATGGTATTTTATTGCCTCACGGGAGATGAATATAAATCGTGGTCATTAATCCAAAACACGGACGAAGATAAAGATGTATCAAACATGTAATGGAGATATTTTAAAGAGATTTTCATAGAAAAATATTTTCATTGTGACCATCGAGAAGATATGTAAAAACAATTTCCGACTCTGAGGAAAAATGGGGATGAGAATGTTGCAAATTATGAGACTAACATTACAAGGAAAAAAAAGGCATTCATCAGATTATATACATAACCTAAAGAGTAAGATTGATCGTTTCTTTGATGAGCTAAAACCAATTCTCTGTTGAGAATTAGACTCACAATACTTCTCATCGTATGAAGATATTGTCTCATGCGCTATCTATATAGTATAATAATTCTCTATGTCTTATGACTTTAATGAAAAGCAACAAAAAAAGAGATATGTTGAACACTCTATAAATGGAAATATAGGAAGAAGGGAAAAGTTGAATATCCATCATGCAGTAAATGTGGGAAGAAACACCCCAGTACATGCAGGAAGGTAATGTGAGTTGGTTAAAAGTGTCATGAAAAGGCCACTGAGCTCTTGATTTCAAGGGGAAGAAAGAGTCTTCCAATGTTGAATGATTCAATGATAGAGAAAAGGGTCCTTAAGAAAATGAATGTTCTAAGCGCCAAGGGAAGATACCTCATAAAAGGCTAAGGGATCAAGGCCAAGCTTATGTGATCACTACTCCTGAGGTTGAAGCTCTGAAAGAAATAGTGGTATGTATTTTAATGGTTTTTTTATGTTTATCCAATGATTTATTTGATTTTTGGATCATCGTATTGTTTCAAATCTTCCTAGGTTTCTATGAAAATTAGATATTTTAAATTTAACATTACAAGGGAGTTGCCAGTAAAAACTCATAAGGGATGTCTCATTGAAACAATGATTTCTGAATAAGTTCTAATTATGGCATATAAATGTTCTTTATCTGCTGATCTCATTGTCATACCCATGATTTAAATTGATATAATCCTCATAATATATTTCTTTTCGGACCATGATGAAACATTTATTATAAGAAGAAGGAGGTTACAATTTTCGATGATGATAAGGCATACTTTATATTTATAGTAGGTACATCACCAGATGATTCTTATCTAGATCCACCCATAGTAGCTCTATTAAATTGAATTATTTGGGAAGAAGAGAATGAAATAATTATGGGCAAGGAAAAAATTGATTAAATAGATGATGTACCTATTGTTAAAGAATATATTGATGTGTTTCTAGATGATTTACCTGACATCCTCAAGAATTATAAATTGAGTTTTCCATTGATTTAATTCCTGGTTCAAGGCCCATATCGGAGACCCCTTATAGAATTTAAACTGTCGAATTTGTTGACCTGAAGAAATAACTATAGGAATTGAGTAAAAAGGGATTTATTTTCCAAGTGTTTCTGCATGGGGAGCCCCTGTTCTTTTCTGTAAATAAGAAAGATTGATCTATGTGGTTGTGCATTGACAATATGGAGATCAATTCTATAAAAATATTGAACAAGTATCCCCTACATCACATTGATGATTTATTCCACCAACTTAATGTAGCTCAATATTTTTCAAGGATTGATCTTCAATCTGGATATCCTCAGTTGTGTGTGAAGAAGGAAGACATTTAGAAAACAGTATTTCGAAACACGTACTGGCATTATGAGTTTACAGAAAAGCCTTTTTAACTGACTAATGCACCCTATCTCTTCATTGATCTAATAAAATTTTTTTCAATGAATATGTAGATGAATTTGTAGTGGTATTTATTGCTGATATCTTGTTATACTCAAAATCCTATGAAGATCATGAAAATCACTTGATCATTATTTTGAACACCATCAAAAGAAATGAATTATATAGAATGTTTAGCAAGTGTAACTTCTAGCTTCAAGAGATTTATTTTCATGGACATATTATCTCTATGGATGAAATCCTTGTTCATCCTTCAATGAGAATGGCAATCCAATAATTTCCAGAACCGATGATTATAACTGAGGTACATAGTTTTATTGGTTTCGCTGGTTATTATCGACATTTTGTGCAAAATTTTCCCCTATTGGATAACCCATTTACCAAGATCACACGTAAAGGGTTTAAATTTGTTTGTACAGAGAAGTATAAAGATTGTTTTTAAGAACTGAAGAAAAGTCTAGTTAATGCTTCTATCCTGACTCTACCATAGGGAATGATGGGTTTGTTATTTAGAGTGATGTATCAAATAAAGGACTTGGTTGTGTCCTTATGTAGAATGATAGATTTATTGCCTATGCAACACAACAACTAAAAATTCATGAACAAAACTATTCCAATCATGACCTTGAGTTAGTGTTTGTAATATTTGGTCTGAAAATATGGAAAAACTATCTCTATGTTGAAAAATGTGAGATTTATACTGGTCACGACAGTTTTATGTATATTTTCTAACAAAAAGAACTCAACATGAAGAAAATGAAATTGCATGAACTACTCAAGGATTATGATTTTACTATACACTACCACCCAGGGATGGAAAATAACGTGGTAGATTCTTTGACTAGAAAGGATCATGGAGTTCTAGACATGATGAGAGTTGAAAAGGATTATATATTCATGGATCTAGTAAATATAGATATGTGAATAACCATTGAATTTGAACCATCAATGATTTTCCAAATTGTTTCCAAACCATCATTACTAGAAAGGAAAAAAAGTTCTCAGACTGATTATGAGGAATTTCAATAGAAAATTAATGTTGTGATTGTTGGGAGATTGATTGACTTCGTATATGAGGATGGAATTTATAAATTTGGTAAGAGACTTTGTGTTCCCGATAAACCTGATCTAAAAAAGGAATTTATGGATGGTTCTCACAGCTCCAATTTCATTATTCACCCTGGTAGAACTAAGATGTATTGATATTTTAAAGAACATTTTTGGTGGGAAAACATGAAGAGAGAGATTGGTGATTTTGTGTTGAGATGTATGGTTTTCTAAAAAATGAAAGATGTAAGACAACATCCTAGAGGACTCATGCAACCTCTTCCCATACCTGATTGGAAATGGGATGATATTATCATTGACATTTTCATGGGACTACCAAATATTCCTAGATGAAATGACATAGTTGATCATCATACAAAGCTTTCACATTCTCATGCTATAAGAGAAGTTTTACCACATTAACATTTAGCAAGACAATATATTAAATAAGTTGTAAGACTTCATGGAGTACCCAAATACACTGATTCTGATCGTGATCCATGTTTTACATCTAGATTTTGGAAATGTATTTATAATTCCTTGGATACTAAACATCTTTTGAGCACTGTTTACCACCCTCTAACCGATGTACAATCAGAATAGACTATTCAAGCCCTAGCAGACATGTTGAGATCTTGCTCACAAGAATTTCAAGGTATGTTGGATCAATATTTACAACTAATAGAATTTTACTATAACAATAGCTTCCACTTAAGTATTTATATGGAACCATATGAATCATTATATGGAAATAGACGTCACACAACAACTTGTTGGGATGATGTTGGTGAATGAAAACTCATAGGCCCAGAACTTGTTGAGGAAACAATAGAAAAAGTAACGGTTATCCAAACCAACTTCAAAGCTTCCCAAAGTAGGCAGAAGAGCTATGTAGATAACTAATGGATGGATTTGGAATTTTAGGTTGGAGATCATTTTTTCTGAAGTTATATCCATGGAAGGGAGTAATACATTTCAATAAGAAGGGTAAATTGAGTCCCAGATACATCGAACCTTTCGAAATTCTAGAATGAATAATAGATGTATCTTATCCTTTAGAAATGCAACCAAGTCTCTCCAATGTTCATGATGTGTTCCACGTATCACTTTTGAGAAAATAAATGCCTAACCCAATGCATGTACTCACATATGGCGAAATTGAATTGGAACCTGATCTTTCTTATTGTGAAGTTCCTATCATAATTCTTGATAACAGAGAACAAGTGATGAGAAACCGGACGACTCTTTTGGTAAAAGTTATATGGGGAAACCATAACATGGAAGAGGCAACGTGGGAATCCAAGGAACATATGATGAAAAAAACCTATATATTTTTAATCAATAATATTCTAGAGATTTTGAGGAAAAATGTATTTTCTGGAGGGGATAAAATAATGCAGTAGTTTGCATTGTACGGAACTAATAGTATTAACATACCAAGAGAAATAAATCTAGCGGTTATGAATAGTAATACCCACTTTTTTGATATTTTATTAATTTTATTTTTCAAAATGAATATCATTTTTTGTTCAGAATATCAAAATTAGGTTAGGGTAAATTTTTTGAATTTTTTTCAAAACATTCAATTATTGATGAATTGTAAAAAACAATACATTATTGTTTAAAACAGACTTTTGGTTTAGAAAATAAGATATTTTAATTTATTTTATTTGACTTCAAAATGGATACCTAAAACCAGATATATAAAATGTATTTCATTGGAGTTATTTAATATCAAAATGATAAATTTTGTTCAATAATATGAAAATAATATTTTGTGAATAGTAATTGTTGAATTTTATTTTCCACGGGTAAATGTTAATAGGGTAGTTAAGGGTAAAAATGATATTATAATCACCCTAATATATGTCATAGTTCTATTGATTAAGTGTATTTCGACCAAAAAAATCATTTGGAATAAAATATGATCCCCTTTTGTCCACTTGGATTATAATAGGACTTTTATTAATATTTTATTTAAAGATTAGTTAAAAGTGTTAAATTCAATGTTTAATAAATAAAAAAAATTTAATATAGGGTTATGCATATGATAAACTCTCCTATAAATATTCATTAAAAATATAAAAATATAAACAACATAATCATATTTTATTTATAATTTTTAGACATTATATAATTAAATTTATTTATGACACAATAATGATGAATTAATTACCATATTAATGAATGATTAAAATATTTAATGTTATAAATATCCAAATAAATGTAATTTGAGACTATTGATTAATTAAATTTTTTTTATAGATTACGATGACAGGTTAGAGTTGTTTAAATAATTTTATTTGAAGTAATATTACTGTTATGATTTTCTCAAAAACCAAATACTAAATAGTGTCAAAATTGATATAATTGAGTTTTTAAAACAAATTCGATATTATTAATTTATATAATATTTCTAAAAATCTAAGAATTGGAAAAAAGACTTAGGTAAGGTTATATATATAAATAATTAACCACTTGGGTTTCTTTTTTCATGTTATAGTTTGTTTATTTACCATATAAAATAAAAATACAATCAGACATAATAAAAGAAAACCTATTTAACTAAGAGTTAAATCTTAAAGATAAGGTTAATATTGTCACATAAACCTATATAAAACGTATCTGTTGAGTGGTTTTTGACCCATCCCTGACTTATACTATAAATAATAATTTTATATTCATTTGAAATAGAAAATGATTTTATTATAAAATAATATTACAAGATTTTTCTAAAGTGACCATCACCTCTCTTATAAAAGGGTACTTATCCTTCTCATAATTTCACACCTCCAAAGAATTTTGGCTTGGCCATAAACAACAAAAATATCATACCAACTTCCCTCACTTCAATGTAGTGGACTAATATTGATCAAAAATATAACTTACAGATCCCTTTTTATCAACTCAAAACGAAACACCCGAAGTAGAGGTAATAATTTCCCCACCCTATTTCACATTCTTTTCTTCTTCCTCTTCCTATTTATTTGTTTTTTTCAATTATAAAATAATAAATATAGTATCTTATTTGTACTATGATCATATTATAAATATGGTAAAATGATATTCATTATTCTATCCATCCTATAAATGACAAAGTCACCATACATGCATACGTACGACTTGTCGTCTCCACATCGTGGTGTAGTTTGTTATTCAATCATTTAATTTTCTTGGATGGGTATAATAATGAATATAAATTATGTAAATAATATATATTAAATTTTAATTATTCTTTATAAATTATATAACATACAATTACATATGATTTCACCATAAATATAATGATTTTGTTGCTCGTGCGTACTTACGAATTACCATCTCCATGAACGAGATGAGATTCATTCCCCATAGTAATCATTCATGAATAATATTTATTAATGTTTATGAACATAGTATCATTTTGTATATGAATAAAATACATCCAATCCCTAACAAACATGTCTTACACAACCACTTATATAAAGGAAAATGAACCAGTTGACACCCGGAACGATGATACTACTGAAATATTATTAACATAGCAATATTAGAGGGTCATATATGATATCATATTTATGTATATATTTCTTTTATAATTTAATAACCAGGATTTAACTATTATATAATAGGTTAATTTACCCTTAACGAATGAAATTTACATGTTAAGGGTTAATTCTACAATCTATTTACATATGCAAGCTTGTTAATACGTAAGTATCTACTGGGACCTCTTTATCATCCACATCCGTGTTTTCATAAAAATGCATTTCAAAACATTGTTACAATTTACTAGAGTATGGGTTAAAGTCACATATACCATTATTTTACCATATATGTTTTGAAATGAATCTCTCCATAATTTTCCAAAAAAGGTGATTTATGACCTTTTAGAAAAAAATTAAGTTAAGAATGTCTTTTTTTAACTTACATGGATGGTGAGGGTATTTTCTGCTGTTTTAACATCATTGAAGCTTCCCATACAAGAATATGTATATTTATACAAACTAAATGTTTTCATTTATAATGATATGAATCTTAAATTATTTCAAAATAGAAAGAGATATTTCTCTAAAAACATTAGATTTCATCTATGTCAACATCCTTTGATGGATTTTAGACATGATTGAAGATGATTTATTACTATAAAAATCATCCATATTGTATTGATGGTTTTGTAAAAATTTTGAATATGGATGTGTTATTTTTACACCATTCATTGTTTATGGATAAAGTATTGACATTTCGTATGCTAGTTTGAATATGAATGTTTATGTTATCTTTACACCAATCATAAGAGGAATGCATTGGACATAGTAAGTGACAGGTGGATCCCACTATAGATCCTCGATGCATCGGTAGGTATCATGAGAAAAACTAGTGTCTTGGCACAAGTTCATGACAAAATATTATTTTTATTATTGGAAAAAGACCTTAACTATGTGGTTATGATGTCTGGAATTATGCATTCCATCATTATGAAAGTGGATATTGATATTTCTTGTGATTATTCGACTAAAAGAATATCAATGTGAATAAGTAAATGGAATTATATGATTTTACCTTGTCCATATTAATTTGATGTTTATGTTTAAAAGTCTTTTTTTATTCCCATATATTTCCTTAAATTTTTATGCATAATTATTTATGTTTCTTCTATATTGTTATACCTACCAAGCATCAGGGCTCACCCTTTTCTATGTTTTATTTTTTCCTGGATTAAAATTAGTAATTTATGGTTGAATAGTAGGGATACTCTGTGGATATAAGTGTGTTAAAAAGGGGACAAAATGTTGTTGATTTTTTTATTTCATGATGTAATGTGACACTTAATAATGTATCTAGTACATCCAAGGATACTAAACAGATCGGTCTTTCGAGACATGATTCCTAGTATCATGCCGATTTTAGGTAATAATGAACAGACTATGGGTAACTGGGGTTGGGGCGTTACATGGAATGTAAAAATTGGGGGATAAATAATAAATTAATCTTAGAAGATGATATGATCAAATAAATTTTATTTTTTTATTTTATTCATAGTCTGAAATATTTTGAAAAAATTTAAGGATACATATTTATTGGTTGATCTATGTTAAAAATTTTCTATTATTGTTTAATGTTATGTATTTTGTTCGATTTTTTTGTTTAAATGATTATTAATTTTTGGGATCATTTTATAATGTACTAACAATTTTGATTTTTAGTGACTAAAGAAATGAGGAATAGATTGTAATCAGTATTTGGATTATTTAGATATTTATATTCTAATTCTAATTCTTTAAGATAAAATTCATATTGACGCCTCATTGTTTGGAGAAAAGTATTAGATATTGGTGGAAATAGAACTAAATATGATATTATAATTTCCATGTATGTATATTTCATAATGTTCATTGCCTTGGTAAAAAAATAATTCCTCAAAAATATAATATTTATTTTGAAACAATAATGTTATTCATTTACTTTTCCTATTAAGAAATCAATCGACTCATATCACATCATATATATATGATTTTATAATGGTTAACGTTATCACATAAATTTTTTATATCCCTCTATATAATTATTTGGGAGTTATTTTTTTCTTCTATATCCATTTTTTCACATCACATATATGTTATCCTTTTCATAAACCCGGTTATGTGTTATTCTATATATCCCTTCTTACTTTCCATTCCCTCTATTAAGAGGATTTTTTATAAACTCTTTTTTTCCATGTGGGATTTTAAGAAAGGTATTTTGGAAATTCAAACCCCTTTTTATCAAGAATAATATTATATTATGAGGAAAGAATTAATTAAATGTGGGAAAATGTAATATCTAAATAATTTAAAAGGAAAGATAGTGTTTGATAGCTAAAAAATACAGAACCCTGACCTAAAATGAAAAAAATAAATCATTTATTTGTGATCATTATAACCTAGTCTCTAAATAGGAACGTAAAAATATAATTAATCGGTTTTTGAAATAAAAATAATCTTCCAAATCAATATAAATATATTGATTTTTTTTAGAAAATAATAACACATTCTTTTAGTAATGTTCTTTTATTCATTAAAATACATTTTCTTCAGAAAATAATTCTTATTATTTTAGAGATAGTACTAAAATTAAATTTTATAAATTAAAAAACATAGTCTAAAAACTGAATTTCATTTATTAATTTATAATGTCAAAATTATCATATGATTTATTTTTAAGAATTTTCTAAAAGTATTGATTTTTGAAAGAATACTGAAAATATAAGATTTAAAAAATTTATTTTCTATTTACATGTTTACAAATTCAAATTAAAATTTGGAATTTTTAGAATTATATTAATTAATTTTTATTTATAATAAATTAATATTGTTTTCTGAGATCTATTTCCTTATTTAATTTATTATTAAATGAGTATATATTTAAAAAGGGCATTTTTTGTAATCCCAATTTTTTATTACATTATTATGATTAATTTTTAATTTAATTAGTTCCATTTATATGTTTTGAATTTTGATTAAATTTATTTTATATTTAGAATAAACAGCTCCAAATTTTTTAAATATTTAATTTTTTCTTTGGGATAATATAAGTAGTATAAATAGAACAATCTATTACTATGGTAAAAGGTATATCAGTTAATTAAAGGTTAAAAATAAAATGATTAGACATATTAATAGATAAAAAGACATTAATAATGTTTTATAATTATATATTAACCATAATAATTCAAGGACCAAATTTATGATCTTTTGGGACCACTTGGAAGAAATTATAAACATTATAGTATTTTATTTAATAAAATGTCCATTATCTCACATGCTTATTTTTTATAAAGTTTATTATTTCGAACAAGGTATTATCCAGAAGATATGTTTCATAATAAATATTATTTTCAAGTATAAAATATTATCTTTATCATGGTAATTTTTTTAAATTTTATAGTAAAGAAATAATTAACTAAAATTCATGAAAAATGATAATGTAGTATTTACTCAAGTATTGAAAAAAAATAAAAACATTTTTAAAAATATTAAAATAAATATAATTGGAGATAAATAAGGCGATGAAAAAAAATTTAGATAAAAAACACATTTTATGGATATAATAAATAATTTTTTTAATTTTAGTAGTATTATTGATATTATTAAAGTAAATGTAATGAATATTTCTAAAAATAGATATTAACGATATTTTATAGTAAATAATATATTATTAAATGATATAAAATTTATGAAAATATTAAATTTAGAGAAGTTATTAGGATAATGTTTGGAATATAAACCATGGTCTATTTATAAGTATTTTTTGAAATTTTAGTAAATATAGTGATCCTCAAAGAGTAAAAATGCAGGTTTTAATATTAAGAGGTAAATCTGATAAAACTAAATGAAAATGGTGAATATATATTCATGATATGCCTAAGTTTTAGTATATAAGTATAAATTGACTCAATAGAATAGCTTATTAGAAACAAATTAAATTTTAGTTATTTTTCATATAAAAATAGATTTATATTAAGTAAATTTTACGAGAAATGACAATAGTGACCCACCCATCTCTTATAAATTGGAACATCATCTTCTCAATCGTTCAAACATGAAACCCAGTTTTGTTTTTCCAATACAAAAAAACAATCATATAGTCCCTAAATTAATTCTAGATGTCCATTTTAGGTATAATATTAATTTTGATGGTCTTAAGTGGTAATGGAATAGGGGTTTTGAAAAGATGAAGTATTGTTTTTATTTGTATGATTTAGTTTTGGGTCTTCTTCAACATCCATAAAACCAAATTAAATGATGATAAAATAATTAATCTAATATCATACATATAATAATATGTTATTATGTTAGTTTAATAACTTATATACATGTCCACTTCTGTTAATTGGGAAAAAATAATCATTCTTGTGTATGGGGGACTAATGCAATGTAGACTGATGTAATTAATTTTGTTTCACTGTCTATCAAGTCAAGATAAAATTATAGAAATAATTTTTATATAGTATATTAATGAAATTTTTATCATCATTGAAAGATAACATATCATTTACATTCTTACTTTTCTATGCACATAAAATGGAGAACATTGTTCATACATATGTGTGGACTACCACATCCACAATGTGATGTGATTATGTTTTCATCACCACGACACATGGATGATATATATATATATTATAATTGTTAAAATTAAATTTATTGTGTTATAGTAATTCATTAATGATAAAATAATATATACTTTTTCCAAAATAATCAATGAAAAAAGGAAACATTACTCATGTGTATGTACCACCAATTGTCTCTATGATTTTAATATTGTTAATATTTAATGAATATATGTATTTGTTTAATTTAAAGATAAAATTTATGTGAAAAATTGATAATTATTTCACGAATATTATTCTAAATATGGTGTACTAATTACCACTATGAACATAGTAAACATTAAAAATTAATTTTGGAATTTCGAACCAGAAATAACGGAAATAACATATTTGAACATAAATGATTTTGTAATATTTATATAAAATTTATAAGTGAGATGAAATTAATATTAAACCTGAAAAAAAGAAATTATTTAATTATTTAATTAACAAATGTTTATTATTTTGGTATATAATTATTTATTCACGATAATGGATTTTGGTCACACTTTAACTTTTATGGAACATATGTAATATGTAGCACATATTTCATTTATATTTTATGTATACTTACAATGATTTAATTTCAACATTATAATCATAAAAATTATGTTATTTAAATATCTATAAATTTTAATTTCATTCATAGTGCTTATGTTTCAAAAATTTACCAACGTTATAATAGTTTATTTCACAATCTCAAAGGATTTATTTTTTGAAACAATACATGGGGGAATATTTCTATTCCTTGCTCAATTTTCCAAATAATGTGTCAAAACGGATTTTAGTATTGTCCAAATTTTTTTTTTCTTTTTTTAGAAAAAGTTTTTTACAAAATGTTTTGAAATGATGATTTTTTTCATTTTACAAATGAGTTACTTTATGAATTTTCATATAAAAATATTAATGGAATTTTTTTAATTATATGGAATGATATTATTTTAATTCAATCATAAAGAGTAAATTATTTAATGATTTTTTTATATGTTTATTATTTTATTTTCACATAATTTTTTTTATTTTTATGTGTGTGAATTTTTTAAAAATGATATTTAAAAATGGAATGGCTATTTTTCTGAAGAATTACTTCAAGCGATCATCCAAAATCATTTTATTTTTAAGAGGAAATCCTTTTATGTTAGTTAAGTATTACTTTGGTTATGAATGAAGGATACCATCCGTATTGTTTTGGATGGATTATGTTTATGGTAAAAAGGTGAAATGTTTATGAGTCCCAATTATTTTAATTGGTTTATGCAATGATAACATTTTTACAAAACCCATTTTGTATCATGGGTTCGGATATAATTAATTTTTTATGATCTTAATTAACACATATGTATTATTTTCATTTTGAGGTTCATGGGACCTATATTTCTGTTAAATTCATCCGTTAATGAATTAATTTACATGAGATAAACCAGACTAAAATTGGGATTGAACCAATTTCTAAAAGGGATATTTCTACCATGATAGTCTGGATGTGATCCTTGAAAAATTTGATTCTTTACAGAGAGGATCCATTCAAATATGATATTATTGGAAATTAGGTTTTACTATTAAGGAATTTATTATTATTTCTTTTATGTATTCCCCAATTAAATGTTTTATTCCTATGTTATTATCTCATGGCTTGTGATACACTATGATTCATGAAATTTCAATAATTATTCCATGTCTCAGGATTATGATATTTGATTTTTATGGTATAATTTTTTTAAAATGTTATGTTTATGTTCTTGTGCCATAATTATAAGGTTATACTTATGAAATCATTAATACATCAATTTATTTTTCCTTACTGATTATCTGATCTCACCCTTTCTTAGGTTTCCTTTTGAACCTGTTATGAAGAAAGGTTTCATATTGGATATGTCTAAAAAGGGTTATATAAATAAATAGAATTTTGGAACTGATAGAGATATTTATGAATCAATTGTTTAATAATACATGATATTTAATGGTTTCTGCTAATTTTATAAATAAATGAACATAAATGGTTCTTTAGTATGAATGTGATCCAATAGTTCATTTATTTTTTATAGTTTAAATTGGGTCACATTTATTATTATAAAAGAAATAAATTTTATTATTATGATTTAGCACTCGATCAGAGATCACAAGTTTGGGGATGTCACATTACGTACTCTTTACTATAGATATGAACATAATATGCCATCCATATTCATTTTTTGAAAGATTTATGTATATGGTAAAAAGATTAAATATTTATGAAACACCTTCATTTTAATGGGTTTTAATACAATAAATTATTTATGATTCTATGGCACATATATGCATGGTTTTCATTATGTTATTGGTGAAAACTATATCATAGCATAATTAATTAAGTTATGATTGATATCTCATGAGATGAAAAGGAACAGAATTGGGAGTTATCCTAGCTCAACAAGATACACTGCCCACTATGATAGTCTTGGGAGTAAACCTTGACCACTATTATGATTTAGGGACTGAACCCATTCAAATATGATATTATTGGAAAAGATACATTAATAATATGGAAATTAAATTCTATTTTTATGTGTCTAAAAAAATTCCATGACACATTCCGGTGATTTGTATGTTGTCTCATGATGTTTGATTCCATTATGATTCATATATTAATAATTTCTTTGATTTATTCAATGAATCATGATTCTGATCCATCTTATGAAGGTTTTTATTTTAAAATTTTATTTTCATGTTCTTATAACCTTTTGTTCATGTTATGCTAATGTTATCTTTGATATCTCCCTTGTTTAACACTATTGATCAACTTATATAATCCTTTTATTATATTTCATTTTCTCAGGTTATGTTGAATGGATTTATGTAGGGTATTTCTTTGAAGGGTTATAGATATGATGATATTTTGTTGGATAATATAGTTTATTAAGAACAAAATTTTTATTATTCCAAAATATGTAAGAGTCTCTCTACATTATATACAACTCTAAACCTAAAATTTCCCACAGTATTAAATCGATCCAATAATTTTTTTGATTTTTTATATTTTTGATGGTTGAAATTGGGTCACATTTATTGATATCAATGAATGAAATATAATAATTATATTTTATCAAAAAATCAACAAATACAGTTCCTAGACTATTATAGTTGGTATTAGAGGTTAGTATTGTTAACATTAGCAATAATGTAGTGTTTATGATATGTTTTCTTAAGTGTTATTGATACCAAAATGGGTATATAATTATATGCTTGACCATTAGGATAATGTCTTATACAGTACAATTTAGGTTTTATGTGGTGTAATTTTATAGCGGCCAATGATATTTTGGAATGATTATATATAACCCTTAGGATTATTAATAAGTATTATATGATGAATAATTCTATTAATTTTAACGGATATCTGGTTGAATTTACTAGCATCCTTTAAGGTTTATATGACTTTTTATTTTGAGGAATTTATGTGTTATTACATTTTTATAATGATCATAATATCATCATAATGTTAGTAGAATTATATTAATGTATGTATAATAAAATGGTGATTCATAGGTTAGGGGAAAACCTATCATATTTGGATAGGGTGCAAGGCATGGACCAACAACCTTAGTGAGAAAAGGGTTAATCACCTAACAATGGCCAACATGTTGTGTTGGTTATTATGATTTTTTATTTATTTAAAAAATCTAAAAGTTAAAAATTATGTCCATTTTGGGAAAATATTCTTTATCATATTGATAACCATAGTCTTGAAACTTTATTTTTAATAATATGATTAATGTTAATTTATACAAACATCAATTTTTTGGGAACCCTATATTATTAATGTGAATGTAATACTGTGGAATTTTATTTTGTGAATAAATTATAAATTTTATTTTGGAGGAATATATGACTTTAATATTGGGTTAGGGAGATTTAGAAAATTTAAAAAATGGTTATCATATCTTAGATATTGTGTTTTTAGTGTGTGTAAATTATTGGAGATAAATACTATACTTATTTTGGATGATGATGTGATGAAATCTATTTGATTTTAGGTTGATAATATAATTATAAATTATTTTGATTGATTTTAAGAATTATTATTTGTTGAATGATCTTAGTTGAACATTGGGTACTGCTATTGAATTTTAGATATTAGATTATTTTTACTCATATGAATATTTATTAATTTTGTGAATGTTTTTATCATAAACTAGAAATTTTAATATTTTAAAATTCATAATGAAAGGTTGAATATATATTTAATTTTTTTTTATTATTGAACCCATTAAAAGTTTTTAGTGCATTATGGATGATAAAAACATCCAAAATACTAATCATTTAAGGAAAAATATGAGGTTGTGTTTGAAATTAATTAATGTAATAATTACTACTTGTTATGTAATTATATTTCATTGTTTTATTAAACTATATAGTAAATAAAATTATAAAATTTTGGAAAATGATATTGAAATAAAAATGTTATCCGTTTACTTTTCATACTGAGAAATCAATGGCCATTTAATCTATCCCAATTTTATGGTTTTCACATGGTTATGTTTTTAATGATCATGTTCTATATCACTCATTCTAAATCATATTGGGTTAGTTTTTTATTCATAATTTTTTTTCATTCCCACCATTGTTTTCATACATTGTAACCAAATATGTTCTATTCTAAATGACCTTCATTTTTTTGAATCTCTATTTTCATTTATATTTTTTAATTTGTCCACTACAAAAAAATTCCTTGATTAGAAGGGTTATATCACCTTTTAAACAAGTTATCGGTGGTTACACATGACCACCGCAAATGTGCCTGTCACATTATATTAGGGGAGGTTTTTGGTAAGTTTTGATAAGCTAGATTGCAACTAGCAGTCATTAGATTAGAGGGGGTCTTAAAATCCTCAAAATTTATTAGAAGATATTAGTTTAGAGGGGGTTTTAACCCTCGGTAATGTTGGACTCATTTTATATGTAATTTAAAAACACCTCGAATCGAGTCATAAGCGACATATTAGGGGAGGGTTTTCAATTCCCTTCATCGCCCCTCAGTTCCTTCAAGTTACGTTCCCCACCCCTACAATCCCTAATGTTACTTGACTCACCCCTGTTAAATTCCCCAACCCTACCACAACATATTCACATGCCTCCCCTCTCTCCTCGTTCCATTCGCTTCTCTTCACCTCTAAAATCCAATTACTTATCGTTGTACCCCTTGAAAAATCTGCGTTCGGTCATTTTTGAATGTTGAACCTATATGATTAACCTCTAACACCTTACCTTTAAGGCAATTTCACTTTATTAAATTAAATAAAAATTAGTATATTTATATAAATATTAGAAGACTTATTTAAATAAATAATATTTGAATGAATATTTAATTACTTATAAATATATAACATATAAATATATAGCATATATATATTTATATATATTAATATATAAATTTTTATATTATTTATTAATGTATTTATATTATAATACATATATCTCATATTCAATTTATAAATATATATAGGCTTTATAATTTATATGTGTATTTACATATATTTGAGTAAATATATTTGATAATCCTATTTTTTTTGTATATACATATATATTTAGATATTTAAAAATATATTTATGTAACGTATTTATATGCTTAAATATATATTTATAAATAATGTAAATGCTTATTTATAATATATATATATATATATATAAATATAGTTATAAGTATTTGTTGAATATATTTATATAATGTCCTTAAAAATAAATTTATATAATTTATTTCAGAAAATATATTTATTATTATGTGCATTAAGATATATTTATTTGTATAAATTGTATAATATCATATATAATTAATAAATAATTATTATTGTATAAAATACATATATTTTAGATACATATATTTGAAATAAAATTCATAAAAATATTAATGATATATTGAATTAATATTATATGAAATACAATTTATTCAATTATTTTAAATAAAATAAAATTTATTGAAATATTTATAAAATTTTATATGAAATACAATATTATAATTTATATAATTAATATGTATATTATATATATTTTATATTATATGAAATACAAATTATATAAATATTTTTATAATGTATTTCGATACATATATTTAATATTATCCAAATTAATATATATTTATTTCAATATATATAATTATATAATACTATGTACATTAATATATAAGTATTTCAATAAATGAAATGGTATAATATTGTGTACATTAATATGTATTTATTTTTATAATATTTATATCATAATATATTAAATATATATAAAATAAAGGAATTAAAATCTTATATAAAATGATATTTACTTTTATAATAATATAAATTATAAAAATTACATGATTGGGTTTTTATATGATATTTTTCGAAAAAAAATATATTTATTATTATATCTATATAAAAAGTTCACAATTTTATATCATATATAATAAATATTATATGAAATACTATTTATACAAATATATATATATATATATATATATTCCCGTAAAATTATACCATTAAATTTATATATACATATAAATATAATTAAAAATATTAATATAATTTTAAATATATAATATAACTAAATTTTATAAATATATATATATATATATATATATATTTAGTAAATTAATTTATAATTTATATGTTATATGTTATACATAAATATATATAAATTTTTTATAATAAATATATATATAAGAAAATGTTATTAATATAATATATATATATACATATAATATAAATATAGAAGATATATATTTTTATTTTTATTTAATTCTATCTATTTGTTATATATTTGAATTCATAATATAATAAAAATTTATTTATACATAAATATACAACACAATTTATTTAATATAATATCTATATAATTTTAATCATAGTATAAATGTATTTTATTTTTAAAATTGTATATAAATGTCATATATTTGATTAAATATATTGATAATTACATTTATTTTATGTATTAAAATATAAATATATATATACATTTTTTGTTAATTGGTATAAGTATTAAGTAGTTATATAATTTCTTTATATATATGTTTATAATGCATTAAAATACATTTATATAATGTGTTTATGTAATACACACACATGAACATATATATATATATATTGAATTTATATGCATTTTTTTTAAAACATGTAGAGATGGTTAAAAACCCATCTAATCAAAGGGATTAGTAGTGGTTCATGAACCCCCTCTAATGTCATATATTATTGGGGGTTCAGAATCCCCAATAATTTCATAAATTAGAAGGGGTTCCAAACCCCCTCTAACCTAAGGGATTCACGACAGTTTGTGATCCCCCTATAATTTATGAGATTAGAGGGGGTTGTGGACCCCCACTATTTCCCTTAAAAACAACTTCCATTTTATATATATATAAGATCATTTATATCTATCATAATGGAACACAACACAAGCATGGAAACTACAATAAACACACATGGCTGGGGAGTTGACCCCATCACCCACCCCTTACTCCCAAGCCCTTACCACCCAACCACCAATGTTGGGGAATGTAATATGTATATATATAGCCTCAAATATCAAAACAACCTAGAAACTTATATAGTTCCTCTAGAGAATAATCATATGAAACCTTATATTCAATTCGTTGCATGATCTTATGTTTCTTTTTCAAATCTCCCTCTAACAACAGCTTTATTCGATCAGGAATTGGAATGATACATTACAACAAGAGAATCTAAATCTCTTGGGGAGGATTATATTAAGGAGGAGAACCCTAACAATTCTATTTTGAATATATCTAGAGGGATCTCATTCCTTGATGCACTTAAAGGTATGGATCTATAGAAATCAACTACGTCGAAGCCCCCCTTTTTTCAGAAACTTGAGGATGGAGGATTTTTAGTGGAAGATAATCGTGATTACCTATAGAAATCCATAAAAATGTTAAAATTCTATAACATGGGTCGTATTTATTATCTAAAATGTGATCACACATGGCATTTTGTTGAATTAAACCCATTTATTTCACACTGCTAGTGCTTCCTAGAATGGAAATTGATACCAATAGGTAGATGTTATTTTCATATAATATTGAAATTCCAAGAGGACCATGATAAGGTGTAGAAGACATGAAATATAAGTTTGAAACCAGGTTTCCATGGTATATTCGATTGGGACAATGCTTTTAACCCCAATACTCATAAGAACACCGTTGAAAAAATATTTTTTAAATTACATGGCCTAAATTGATATTTTTAGAATCCCAAAATAATGAATAAAATATGTTATTTCATTTGATATCCACTTAAAATTGACCAAATGACAATTAATAATGAATTGGATATTTTTTTGTGAGTCATGGTTGAGGTAAATTAGTACTCAAATATAACAATTACAATCACTTTCAAGGCTAATGATTATACAACTAAAATCTAAATTGATTTTGAGAAAATAACCTGTTCTATGATCTTCATATGATATTTGGGCACACAATCTAAAATTTTAGGTTGGTTGTGAATCATGTTAATAAATAAATTTATAATTGAATAAAGGAAATGAGCAATAATTAGAACGATAATGCCCCCATTTTGGATATCCCTAAATTCATTAAGAGGATAATTTAAATATGTATTAAAAAAATAATGTGACCCTCTTAAAAGTCATTTCAAATAAACTGATGGTTTATTTAGCTAAATTATATGACAATGTTACTGAGGAAAACATCCTCTTAGATGAAATAGAAAATATGGTCATGGATACTATTAATAAATCCCATATAGATCTTGAGGTTATAGAAATTGGGACCTACAAGAATACTATGAGCGTAAGGACCCGGAAATTTCAATGAATTGTTTTTCTTAATTTCATTGGAATTTTACGAGAATGCAGTTTCTGACGGCGCCTGATTCCAAGGCCCGGTGTGCCCGAAATCATTTTCCGAAGTTTAGCTCGGGTACGTTCAGTGAGAGAATGAGGAGGTTTTTCTATCTTTTGAACCGGTGCTCGGAATCAATATCTGAGGGCACCGATGGAACCGTAGCGCTAGTAATTGCTTAAAAAGACCTTTTCCAGAGTTGTGTTTGCTCGGGAAGAGTTGTTTAGTTTTGTGGATAAAGACTTCCAAGAAATAAAATTTGTGCATCTAATTTTATTTCTTTAAAGAGGTTAAACCCTAAGGATGGAGGTTGGGTGAACCTTACTACCTAAGTGAGGTTAAATGTAAGGTGGGGCCCACACAAACCCCACCCTTTCACATTCCTTAAACCTACCCTAACTCCCCCATTAATTGGGTGACCTCTCATATTCCTTAACTCCTAAACCCCCATTTAATGTGAGACCACTCACCTCCCCTCTCACTTCTTAAATCATGCCAACTCACTTAATTAATTAAGTGAATTCAACTTTTGAATTTTTTTGGAAGCGCCTTGCATGGGTTGATTAAATATTGTGGAACCATTATTTTGTTAAGGGATGGAATTTGTAGGGTTGAGGGTAAGGGAAGAGGGCTTGGGAGTTTTAAAGAACTTTTCTTCTTCTTCTTCTTCTTCAAGGAATGTCAACTCGGCGACCTGGATTATTCCATCTTCTTTGTCCTCGATAATGGAGGAGGCACCGACGTGGGAACTCACCAACGATGTTCCTCCTTCCAATATTATCTCCGCGTGAAAGGAAGGGAGACGATGCCTCCTCCTAGGTAGTTCTACGTCGGCATATACGGAACCTTACACCGTGATGCTGTTTTCCGCGACACCCTCGTTCGACAACATTTGTCAAGGTAGGTGTTAAATTTGTGTAAGTTTATATTCTCGTGGTTCTTCCCTACTAAAACAAAGAACTTGGATCAACTCCATCTCATGTTTATCCGCGAATGATTTATTATTCGGGTTTGGAATATTTATTTTGCAGAGGAAATTTTTGGGGAATTTTGTTTAAATTACGTTTAAGTGATTTATACCCTGAGCATGGACGATTATTCTGTTGAATGGTTATTCGAATTACTAACGCGGTGGGTATGTACTAACGAACATGTCCGGACCCACCGCCATCTTATTGTCGAAGTGAAGATCGATGGAAGATGATGAGGCGGTCCGAAAAAGCGTTTTGAATCCTTCGCAGTAAACTACGGCTCCCGGGAGGGCCACCGGCGCAGACAGAATTGAAAACGGACCACCGGAGCAACTCCGATGGTCCGTAGAAGGGCGTACCGGCGCGCCACGCTGGCATGACAGCGCCGACGGCAGGAGGAGGCGGCGCTCGGCGCGCTGCCAGAAAGGGCCACTGCGGCTCAAGCCGCGGCGGCAGGCAGCTGGTCCCGCGTCCGCGCGGGACCAGGGGAGACCGGGGGTCAAAACCCCAGGCAGCCAAGGGAGCGGCCCCATGTGGGGGCCGCAAATCTTTTAAGGGGGCATCCCCCCCCTTTAAAACGGCACGACCAGATTGGCCATGCGGGGCGTGCCGGCGCCTGGCCATCCGGTCTGTGCCTATGTGGGCCAGACCCAGACCTGGGTCAGGTCGACCCGGTTTGGGCCGACCCAGGGGGTTTTGGGTCGGGTCGGACCGGGCGCGAACCCCCTATCTTCAGACCACTTCTGGTCTTTTGCACATAACTTGGGATACAGACCTTTGATTGATGCACCGTCAGCTATGATGCGATCCTTGGATAGGGGCGGTTGTTTCAATATATTACACTCAAGGTTTCAGAAAACTTTGAGTACGTTCGGGTGGGATCGGATAGGAAACGAACCGGGCCCTAGGAGCGGAAACGCTTATATATCATGAGCTCCAGACGTCCGATTTACGTGCCGTCAACATTGATGGATTTCTCTTGATGAGAAAGAAATTTTGGAATACTTCTCTAGAGATTTGGATGCAGTTGGATAATGGCAGGGTTGTATTGAACCCGAAATCCAACCGGGCCCCTAGAACGGAAAAGCTGATAACTTTCAGACCAGACGTCTGTTTGACGAACCGTCAGCGGATTTGGTGATCATGTTGGGAAAATTTTACTATGAGTATACCCTATGAGATTTAGGGGTACAGTTGAGATATGGCTTGGTTGGTTTGAACACGAAACCAACCGAGCCCCTGGGACGAAAAGTCTAATAACTCACAGACCGAGAGCTCGATTGACGCGTCGTCTGTTGTGTTGAGACCCTTGTGACGAGGCGGTCCTTTGAGATACTTCTTATTGGGAGTTTATGATACTTGTATTATCAACATGTAGCTCATGGAGAGGACCCTCGAAGAGATGAGCATATGGAGTAGGGAGACCGTGTAGCTGGCTGAGACCTGACGACTGCTTGACCGACTCGACTTGGAGTGAGTCGACTAGCCCAGTGGACATAGCACAACTTTGTTTGGGTGAAGACCCATGGAGGACGGAGCACTACTAAGTTTTGGTGCCAACCCGTGGTACTCGTCTGGAGGGTACCTCTGCAGGCTATTAGGGGGGATGCACTACTGTGTTTGGGTGGAATACCCTGACAGGAAGCACTACTGTGTTTTGGTGGCTGACCCACTGTACTCGACAGGAGGAGTACCTCAGAAGTCTTAGGTTAGTGAGAAGTAACTCGGAGACATGAAAAGATCACTGTACTATCCAGAGATGGTCTCTTCAGCAGTTACGATATCAATAATGAAAATCCTGGTTTGAGCTGAGTCTATGACCATTGTGTTTACCTCATCATTGTGATGGGTCATTTGATAACATAGGTACATGTATTGGCATATATATAAGTAGTGGTTATTCGTTGATTTCATAACAGTTGTGTTAACCTCATGATTGAGATGGGTCACTAGATAACTTAGGTATATGTATGGGAATATATCTATGTAGTGGATATCCGTTGATTTCATACCCGTTGTGTTTCCTCATGAATGATATTGGGTACTTGATAACTTAGGTATAAGTATGGGCTTATACCTAAGTAAGGGTTATCTGTTTAGTTTCTACTTTGTGGTTATCCTTGTTGGATTTAGAGAGACCTTGATGATCTTGGGGTCCCTATTGAGTATCGTTATTCTCACCCCTACACAGGTTATGCCCGCACCGCTTTGTGTTGGATGCAGATGACGGACAGCGCTGACGGTGATCATGTGTACGAGGACTGGACGACACCTGGTGGTGGACCCAACGATGAGTCGGTACCCGGAGGAGGATGACAGATGAGGACACTGAGGAGGCTATCTGTACCTACCCTTCAGGTAGGATCCGTGGTGGACGATCCAGGAGTTGCATGTCACCTTCCGGCTGTTTTGTCTTTTACCTTGTACTTTATAGTTGGGCTTGTATTTCTGGCCCCTTTACGTTCATCACTACTTTTGTTTTCAGTTTTACTTAGTGTTTGCTTCCACTTGTACTCTGATTTGTGTTTGTTTACATTTATAATGGCAATGCCTTCCTTGTTTATCTGGATTTACTCCTTTGGTGCTAGTCGCCAGCCCTGGCCTATGGAAGGAGGGCTTGGGGTAGTTACGACACGGGCCCCGGGGGACAGGTCGTGACAAATTGGTATCAAAGGAGGAGTCAGTTATACCATAGAACTTAACACTCTGATATTTTCTTTCTGTGAAGAAATAGTGTTAAGGGTACATAGTGTGGTTTTCAGTTTAGGGAGTCCAGTGTTGGTGCGGCGGTCGACGTATCCATACACCAGGACCGTGACTTCTTATTTCCAACTTTGTGCACGAAAGTAATGATTTCATGTGTGTTTCCAAAAGTTTTAAAGTCAGCTCACACTAGTTTAGCTCACCATGTATAAAACATTTGACAGTGTCGCATCTATTCAGGATGTCTCCATGCAGGCAGTCAGTTGGAGTTCAGAGATAGTACACAATGACGGCCCACCGAGCGACGAGGCTCCGGTGCAGGGCCCTCTTTCTATGTTGGCATCCTCAGGTGTTATACCAGCAACACCACCACCTGTTGGGAAGCAGATACCACCAGTCGTACTAGTGGACAGTGCACGCTGGCAGAGCATGTTGCACGAGTTCCAGTAGTATAGGACTCCGTGGTTACGAGGTGAGGCAGATTCCCAGACAGCAGAGGACTTGCTAGAGGCGATTGCTAGAGTTTTCCGCATAGCTGAGACACCAGTAGAGTGGATGGTAGACTTGGCTACCAGTTTTTTTTGGTGAGTGACCATGAGGATGGCCCGCGTAGTGATGAGGATTCGTTACGTGGACCAATGCCTGAGATAGTGCATTCAGGTAGTGTGTCAGCTATACATCACTACCCGTTGGTCAGTAGTTACAACCGTCGTTATCGGTAGGTGACACATGTAGGCTTACTACCTTACACGTGTTCCAACATCAGATACCCTCAAGTTATGAGGCGAAACTGACTCACAAGAGGCTGAGGACTAGCTTGAGGAGGTGGCTGAGAGTTTTCTAGAGCATAGTTTCATGCAGCGGATCTCCGGAAGCAGGTGGACAGGAGCGGAACTAGTGGATGCCTTTTGTTATTGGTACTTCTAGTTCCATGTTGTTGTTTCATTTGTGTCTTTGTACTATGAGTTTCAATAAAAAAGACACTTATATTCATGATGTTTACTTCCTGTCCTTTTTTTTGGTTGATACTGAGAGGTCCCGGTTAAAACTGTTGACTTTACCCTCACTTTCGAGATTCCTGCTGTAGGAGACCCAGAGACCTCACACTGATGCCGACAACGTGACTCGACCCTTAGAGGTGAGAGTGACAGTTGGATCTCTTGGTAGTAATGTTGAGGCCTTACGACATCATCCATAGCATGAATGCATCATTCATGTCAGGATTGATTGTATTAGGCAATGGGCGTGGTTCATCTAGGGGATGAGACAGATTTTATCTTTTTGGCAATGGAGAAATATTAGAATCTCTTATAGATCGTAGGAAATGAAGGGTGGTCATTGACTGACTTTCCACATTAGCAAACTTCCTATCTACCAGAGATGGTAAGAGTTACGATGGGGAAGGTGCAGATCATTCAGGAGTGGATGAAGACTACATAGTGCAGTAAGAAATAGGAAATTTGTGCTTGTCATAGGGACATGGGTGTGTAAAATTATTCAAGAGGAAGGAGTAATAAGGATAGGTGAATCTACATAGTAGCATACATGGAGGCAGAGCTAGGAGAGAAGCATGAGGTGGTGTACATTTCAACATGTTACAACCACCCGCCTTTGTTTTTTCCTCCAGGCTCAAGGGGCTTGAGGGCAGGGGAAGATAGTAGCTACATGCGGTCAATGAGTGTGACCCAATGGCTCTATGAATGATTCGAGGGATAGTCTGTGTCCACTACTAGCTATCGTAGTAATAGATGTTGTTACGAATCCTTCCTTCCTTCAACTAATCTTGTCCTATACCTAGAGTTTCCGGTTAAAACCATAGACTTGACCCTCACATCTAGAGATACTTTGTAAGGATACTCAATAATCACATTTAGCTGTCAGTGTGGTATGACCCTTGAGGTGAGAGTTTCGGTTAGAATCTCATGGTGGCAGCGTCTAGGACTTATGATGTGGGTTTGGGTATGGATTGGATTCACGGTTCATACTTAGATTGGCTGTATTAGGCAAAGAGGTTGTGGTTTACCTAAAACGTTGGGACAAGTTTTCTGTGGTCAGCGAAAAGGAAACCCCATGCAGCACAAGATAAACTCATGCATATGAGGGTGTAGCCGATCACACTTCAGTCGGCCAACCTTACCCTCGTGGAAGTAGGAGTTTTGAGTTTCAGTTCTAATCAGGAAAGGGAGACCTCTAGAGTTCGAGGATGATGTTCACGACCTTATACGGGTCTCAGCTCAATGAGGATTACGGAGATGAGGCCAAGGCGGCAAGTAATATCTGAGGTTCAATGGACCTTTTTCAGGTCCTCAGCAGGGTAGGCGAGGTGGCTTACCGATTGACCCATCCACCTCAGTTGCACCAGGTGCAAGATTACTTACACATATCTCAACTAAGGAGATACATGCACGACTCTTCACACATCATCGACCTCAGGAATTTTGACGTCGATGATGGGGCAACATTGGCGATGGGGTGACTTTTTCAGGGTATCAATAGAGGTTGAGGATCGACCGGAGCAGTCCTACGAGGATGGTCGATTCCTCTTGTGCATTTTTGTTAGCATCACGGTAACCTCCAGGTGGGCACTTGGAAGTAGGAGGCTCAGATGCGTGCTCAGTACCACATTTGTTTCCCTAGTTTTTGTTATAGCATTACGGGGACGTAATGCTCTGAGGTGAGAGTAATTTAAAGACCCAAAAATTTCAAGGAAATTTTTTTCTTAATTTCTTTGGAATTTTACGGGAACGCAGTTTTCGACGGTGCATGATTCCCAGGCCCGGTGTTCTCGGAATCATTTTCCAAAGTTTAGCATGGGTACGTTCAGTGAGCGAATGAGCGGGTTTTTCTAACTTTTGAACCGGTGCTCGGAATCAAAATTTGAGGGCACCGATGGAACCGCAACGCCGATAATTTCATAAAAAGACCTTTTCCAGAGTTGCGTTTGCTTAGGAAGAGTTGTTTAGTTTTGTGGATAATGAATTCCGAGAAATAAAATATGTGCAACTAATATTATTTCATTAAAGTGGTTAAAAACTAAGGATGGAGGTTGGGTGAACCTAACTACCTAAATGTGGTTAAATTTGAGGTGGGGCCCACACGAACCCCACCCCTTCACATTCCATAAACCTACTCTAACTCCCCCATTAAGTGGGTGACCTCTCATATTCCTTAACTCCTTACCCCCCTTTAATATGAGACCACTCACCTCCCCTCTCACTTCTTAAATCATGCCAAATCACCTAATTAATTAAGTGAATTCAACTTTTGAATTTTTTTTGGAAAAGATTAGCTTGGGTTAATTAAATAATGTTGAACCATTATTTTGTTAAGGGTTGGAATTTGTAGTGTTGAGGGTAAGGGAAGAGAGAATGGGAGTTTTAAATAACTTCTTCTTCTTCTTCTTCATCAAGGAACGTCGACTCGGCGACTGGGATTCTTCCGTCTTTTTATTCCTCGACAAAGGAGGAGGCACCGATGTGGGAACTCACCAAAGATGTTCCGCATTTCAATATTATCTCCGTGTGAAAGGAAGGGGGATGCCGCTTCCTGATCGGACGTTCTCAGTCGGCATATACGGAACCTTACCCCACGACGCGGTTTTCCGCGATGCTGTCGTTCGACAACATTGGTTAATGTAGGTGTTAAATTTGTGTAATTTTATATTCCTGTGGTTCTTCCCTTCTAAAACAAAGAACTCAAATCAACTCAAACTCAAGATGATCCGTGAAGGATTTCTTTTGTGGGGGAAATTTTTGGGGAAATTTGTATAAATTATGTTTATGTGATTTATACCCCGAGCATGGAAGATTAATCTGTTGAATGACTATTCAAATTACTAACGCGGTGGGTATGGACTAACGAACATGTTCGGACCCACTGCCATCTTGTTGTCGATGTGAGGATCTATGGACGATGATGAGGCGGGACGAAAAAGCATTTTTAATCCTTCGCAGTAAACTACGGCTCCTGGTAGGACCACCGGCGCAGACAAAATTGAAAACGGACCACTGGAGCAACTCTGGTGGTCTGTGGAAGGGCCTACCAGCACGCCGCCAGGAAGGGCCACCGCGGCTTTAGCTGTGGTGACAGGCGGCTGGTCCCACAGCTGCGTGGGACCAGGGGAGACCGGGCGTCGAAACCCACGATAGTCAATGGAGCATCCCCACGTGGGGGTCGCGGATCTTTTAAGGGGGCAGCCACCCCCCTTTTGCAACGGCACGCCCAGCTTGGTCGTGCGGGTCGCACCGGCGCCGGGCCGCCCAGGCCGGACCGGGCCACGTCGGAGAAGCCGGGCCGCGCCAGCTCGGCCGGGCTGTGCCCGAGTGGGCCGGACCTGGACCCAGATTGGGACAACCTGGTTCGGGCCGGCCCAGGGGGTCTCGGGCCGGGTCGGACCGGGCCCGAACCCCCTATCATCAGACCACTTCTGGTCTTTTTCCCATAACATGGGCTACGGACCTCCGATCGATGCACCGTCAGCTGCGATGCGATCCTTGGATCGACACCGTCGTTTCAGTATATTACACTCATGATTTTGGATAACTTTGAGTATGACCAGGTAGGTTCGGATACGAAACCAACTGGGCCCTCGGAGTGGAAACACTTATATCATGAGCTCCAGATGTCTGATTGACGTGTCGTTGACTTTGATGGACTTATCTTGATGAGACGGAACTTTTGGCATACTTCGTCTAAGATTTGGATGCAGTTGGATAGTGGCTGGGTTGGATTGTACCCAAAATCCAACCGGGCCCCTTGAACAGAAACGATGATAACTTTCATACCGGACGTCTGTTTGACGAAACGTCAGCGGGGTTGGTGATCATGTTGGGAAACGGTTACTACGAGTATACACTATGAGGGTTCAGGGTACAGTTGAGATACGTCCGGGTTGGATTGTACACGAAACCAACCAGGCCCCTAGGGAGAAAATGCTATTAATTCACAGACTGGGCGCCCTATTGATGCGCCGTCTGTTGTGTTGAGACCCCTATGACGAGGTGGTCCTTTGAGATAATTCTTCTTGGGACTTTATGATACTGGGAGTATCAACCTATAGCTCGTGGAGAAGATCCTCCCAGAGACGAGCGTACGGAGTACGGAGACCGTGTAGCCGGCTGAGACCTGACGACTGCTTGACCGACTCGACATGGAGTGTGTCGACTAGCCCAATGGATGGGGCACTAATTTGTTTGGGTGAAGACCCATAGCGGACAGAGCACTACTGAGTTTGGGTGCAGACCTGCGGTACTCGTCCGGAGAGTTCCTCTGCAGGCTATTAGGAGGGATGCACTACTTTTTTGGGTGGAAGACCCCGGCGGGAAGCACTACTGTGTTTGGGTGGCTAACCCGCGGTACTCGATAGGAGGAGTGCCTCAGCAGTCTTAGGTTAGTGAGTAGTATTTCAGAGACTTGACAGGATCACTGTACTCTCCAGAGATGGGCTCTTCAGCAGTTACGGTTTCGATAATGAAAATCCTGGTTTGATCTGAGTCTATGACAGTTGTGTTTACCTCATGATTCAGATGGTCACTTGATAACTTAGGTATATGTATCGGCATATATCTAAGTAGTGGTTATCCATTGATTTCATAACCATTGTGTTTACCTCATGATTGATATGGGTCACTTTATATCTTAGGTATATGTATGGGCATATATCTAAGTAGTGGTTATCACTTGATTTCAGAACCGTTGTGTTTCCTCATTAATGAGATTGGTTACTGGATAACTTATGTATAATAATGGGATTATACCCAAGTAAGGGTTATCTGTTGAGTTTCAGCTTTGTGGTTATCCTTGTTGGATTTAGAGAGACCTTGAGGATCTCAGGATCCCTACTGAGTTTCGTTATACTCAACCCTGGACAGGCTGTGCCCACACCTCGTTGTGTTGGATGCAGACGACGGACAGCGCTGACAGAGATCAAGTGTATGAGGACTGGATGACACCTGGTGGTGGACCTCACGACGAGTCGGTACCCCGAAGAGGGTGATGGACGAGGAATCTGAGGAGGCTATCTGTACCAACCCTTTAGGTAGGATCCGTGGTTGACGTTCCAGGAGCTGCATGTTAACGTCCGGTTGTTTTGTCTTTTACCTTGTATATTGTAGTTGGGCTTTTATTTCCGCCCCCTTTACAATCATCACTACTTTTGTTTTTATTTTTACTTAGTGTTTGCTTCTAGTTGTACTCTGATTGGTGTTTGTTTACTTTTATTAGGTCAATGCCTACCCTGTTTATCGGGATTTACGCCTTTGGTGCTAGTCGCCAGCCCCTGGCCTATGGAAGGCAGGCTTGGGGTAGTTACGACACGGGCCCCGGGGGACTGGTCGTGACAATGAGTCCATATGATTTGGTTTCATGCTATGTTATCAAAAGCATCACTGAATCTGGTTGGAAAACTGATATCCCTATTACCCCCATTGAACGAACTATAGGTGATAATTTCATAACACCATCGGTTCAAGGCAATTTTTTAAATGAGAAAAACCTAGTATTAATGATGCAGCTTCACTAGGTGTGGAAGATGAAGAAAATTCCAACACACCTTTTTTATTGGGATCTATTGAGGACAAGAGAAATTTTACAATGAATTCTCAAGACCAACTGTGTTTGGAATTTTTACATGTTCCATTAATAGTAGATCATGAGAATATATGTCTATCATGCATTTCAAATATGGGAAACATCTTACCACATGTAAAACATTCTATAAATGATTGAGGTACACCTAATACTCCTTTTGATAGTCATTCTGTAGTTGGTTCTCAAGATATTGATAAAATGTTTATCATGCATCCTATTAGAATCAATATATGGCTCAAAATGTTGATAATACTGACAATATTAATAATCGACCAATGGATTATCCTAAGAATTCCTCTTTACATGATCCTCCCAAGGTCAATTCTAGGACATGTAACTCTAATAATCCATCTCCTTCTTCAAAAAGTAATTCGGAGAAGAATACTAGCCTTAATACTATTCAAAATCATTGAATATAATCTAGGTAAAAGTGCTCAGGGAACAAGAATAATGGGTTTCTAAATTCATATTCATGTTCAAATGATTATTTTTATTCAAATTGTCAGGGTAATGACAACTCTGACATATTTTCTATATTAAATTGAATAATTAAAACTCATTTTCCATATTTTTTCTTATTGTTGAGCCTGAAATTTAATTTTATTCTATGTAATACTATTTGTTCTATTATGGTTATTCCTTTTTAGGTACGACTAATAAATCCCCCTATGTTTAATATCTCTGGATCATCTTGCAAGCTTCTACACAGAATGATATTGTTTTTAATGATTTTGGGTAGGTTTTTACATGTGACATTATTATTGATGGAAGTACTCAAAATTATACTTTTTAAAAAAAATAATTGATGCCAATATTGGAGGCCTCTTTAGAATGATGTTACCTATTTAAGAAATAATATTAATACCCCTTAGTTTGTGATTTGGGACATCAAATCTATCCTTAACTCAAGTGATAAATTTGTTCCATCTAATGCTGTTATTTCCACGAGATAATTCTAGGCAACTATTGAATACAAAAAACCATGTTGATATAAATCCTAATAGTGAGAAATATAATTAGTATTTAAGGTACTAAAAATGTTTGGTCTCCAACATGTTTGTTAGAAACTTCAAAAATGACCATGCATTAGATAAATGGGACACCATCTCCAGCACCACCCTTCAGAAGCTGCACTATGATCACCATCACATCCTAAAAAATATCTCAAAAAAATTAATCCCTTTATCCATTTTAGGTTTAATATTATGTGTTTTTTTGATAAATATACCTGTATTAAAAAAATATGATATTCTACGAAGAACTACAACGATTCCATTGAGAGTTTTATTAATTGAAAATTACTTAAAATGATTCTAAAAGGTTGGTGCAGCTCTAAATACATACAATTTTACAATGAAATCCTTTTTCATGAAGATGATATTTTCCAAATTTAAAAAAATAAAACTATATCTATTTTAACCATTGATCTTAATTAAGTAATAAACATTTATGTAAATCCAAACCCTTTTCTCACCTTTCAAGAGAACATGTGGAAACATGAAAAAAAAGTAAAATGGTTATCAGATTGTAATAGGAGGACTATGTTTTATTAAATATATTCAAAGAGTCAAGAAAAACAGGGAGATCAATATATTTTATAAATGATGGGGACAATATTTTAGACAATGTGGATGTAATTTTTAAACATATTGTCTCTTAATTTGAATCCATCTATAATGTCCTTGACAACAAAAATTCCATTAACATGATGTTATTTCAATGATGGTCAATGAAGATGATAACACATTCCTATTAATAATTCACAATAATCATTAAATTTAATACACTCTTTAATTTGAATCCTGATAGTGCTTCGGTTCCTAATGGATTAATAATGTCTTTCATCGACGTTATAAGGATGTTTTCAAATTTTATGTTTTCATGATTTTAAAATATATCTTTTCCAATGATATCCTTCCTCTGGTTATAAATGATATATTTATTTCCATGATTATTGATGTGGATAATTCTTATGAGATTCATCTATTTAGGCACATTTCTCTAATAAAAACTCTTTATAAAAACATCCCTAAACTCATTGCTAAATGGATTTCAACTATCATGTAAAAAATAGTCTCATGGAACCAACTGTGTTTTATTAAAGGTATATCTATTCAATATTTCATTTTTCTATCTTTTGAGTGTGTCAACACTTTAAAAAATCAAACAGAGTAGGTAATATTTCCAATAAACAAGACATTAGAAAATCTTTATAAACCATAGACTAGAGTTTTATCATTATGATTCTTCAATGTTTTGGTTTTAATTCAACTTTTATCACCGCAATTAGAAACTTTTACAACTCGGCCTCTGTTTACATTATTGTTAATGGCTCCCCAAGGGGATATTTAATATGCACTAAAGGTGTTAGGTATGGTTACCCCCTCTCATCCATTATTTTATCAATTGTGAATGAATATCTAAGTCGCATGTTCATTCGTCTTGAAGACCAGAACAAGAACAAGACCATTCATGTTCTTAGGAATGTGAATTCTCCCACACAACTATTATATGCTAATAATATAATCCTTTTACAATAATGAAATTAATGAAATATTAAAACCCTAAAAAGAACACTCACCCATTATGAATAGGTTTCTGGTCATGCCATTAGCTTGAAAAAATGATCTCCATTTTTTATGAAAAACATTTCTCATAGTAGAAAATGAAATATTATTAGTGAATTAGGAATAAAAAAGGTTATTTTCTTTTTACATATCTTGGAGATCCCATTTTTTGGGTAGACCCATGTCTTGAAACTTTTATACAATAGTTGATCATGTTATTAACCATGTATCTTATTGGAAAGGTAAATCACTCCTTATAAAAGGTAATATCTACATTGTCAAATCATACGCTATTTCAAATATGATTTATTATAGACTGGTTTATAAATTGACTGTTGTTCTTATCATAAAAAATTAATACATTAATCAAAATAAATTTCTAGATAGGCAACAATGAATAAAGGAAACGTATGACTGTCCCCTGATTGACGTGTTGAAAAATTATTGACAAAAGAGTTATTGTCATAAAAATAAAAATTACTTTAATGAGTCCCTTCAATCCAGACTCACTTCAAACCTTCTTTACAAAAAATGTGATTTGATCCCTTTTCTCAAAAATCTATTTATTGAAAAACGTAATAACAGAAACTCAAATTCCCACAGATCTTCTATGTGGAAATCCATTAATTGATCTTATTCCAGCATTATGAACAATTCCATATGGATGATTTCTAGGGATTCTATTATGAATTTATGGTTGGATAACTGGACTATAACTCTATTAATATCTATGATATATTCTGATCAAGCTCCTCATAGTAACAATTATTCAATTAAAAATATGATAAAATCTAAAAATTATAATCTCCCTAACACAACTATGCATGTCATTGAAAACTACCCTTTTTATGACACTGATGAATTTTTAATTTGGGTACCTAATTACAATGGTATGATTAACTCAAAAAAAGTTACAATAATTTTTATAATAATCCTAAAAGGTATTTTTGTTTGATTATTTTTCACAAACAAAGGATTAAGAATTCAATACCCACTCTAATTTAGAGAGTTTCTCGCAATAGTGTTCCCACAAATAGGTGCCGCTAATTATTTGGGATTGATAATTGCACTAAATTTCAACAGTGTAATCAACACAAAGAATATTATGATCATCTATTTCTTTCCTCTACCACTGATTATATTCGTTGGAAATATATTTTTTAAATTTTTTTACGACAGATCGATGATTCAGATCGCTAGCTATTCTTAACTAATGAGATGTGTCGAAATTGAATTATCTTAGTAAATTAGGAATGACTTTTTGTTGTTTTTGTTGAGAATTATCTTGTGATCTTTTATGATAGAAATGATATTAATTATAAAAATATCTCATTGATACAAAATGTAGGTTAGGTGCAGATGATTATTTCCATACGTGAAGCTGCATTGATGTATTATGGACATTGTAACAACATAATAAATTGTATTGGAATTATTCAATGAATTTGGATTGATGGGATTTTTTCTACATCGATGAACTGTTGAAGTGTTCTAGTGAGAGACTTTTTCTAATTGGATTAATGTTAATGTGGATGATGACATTAAAGGGAATCTGGGACCCGTGGGTTGTGGTGCTAACTTTCGGAATCACCTTGGTCAGATCCATGGATTCATATTTGGTATCTGTGGGTTATCCTATTCTCTGGAGGCCAAAATTATGAGTATGATACATGATATTACTTTCACAAAATTCTCTGGCTGGAACTATCTCTGGATTGAAAGTGATTTGACCGCCATTGTGCCATAGATTTGGAATGGTGCGACACATCTTGTGTGACCAATTACTACCAGTTGGATGGATTTTATCTGCTCACTTCTCAACATAAAAAACATCATCAGTCATAAGTATTTCAATGCAAACGTGATTGCATATGGCCTCTCTTATATTGGAGTAAACGAAGACATTACAAGCCTAGATGATCTCCCCACTAAATTAATTCTCCTTTATGCTATGGATTGTAAAATAATTTCATATATTAGACTCATGTAATATATTACTTTTATATTATTTGTTATGTTTCCTTTTGGCCATGGAACAATCATTAAATACACACATATATATATAGTTCCTTTAAAATCCATCTGAACATTTGGGCCCCTAATTATTAAATTAGCGTTGCTTTCGACACATCATCATCTAAAATCCTATCAAATATTACCACGAAAAATGCTAAATTAAATTAGATGGGGTTCTATACCCTGTAAAAATTCAATTATTAGATGGGGTTGTGCATAACCCCCACAAAAATGAATTTATTGGGGTTGTGCAAAATCCCTCTAAAAACCACTAGTAATATGCAATTATTCTGTAGTGTTTTTATGATTTTTATTTGTAAATGGTACTATCAAAATGTTAAAACCTTGTAAAAGAGGCCATGATATGATTATATGTTTTAAATTTATTAATTGTTTGGGGGAATGTAATTTCTTGATTTTTTAGAAGGAAAGACTTTTTTATAGAGAACAACGTACAAGTAACTAAGCTTAAACGAACAACACAATATTATTATGTGACCGTTAATTTGGTGGGTATGAATAAAAATAGATGACTTATGAAATTTATAATAGTTATACTCATTGATAATTTATTAATTTTAGTTTTATAAATAAAAAATCCATTTTTAGTAATGTCATTAAATTCTTAATAAATTCATTTTATTTAAAAATAAATTTTATTTGTTTTTGAGATAAAATAATATAATTAATTAATAAAAAATGTATTTTATAAAAATAACATAATTTAAAAAGATATATATTCAAAATTACTTTAAAATATTTTTTTTAAAAAATCATAAAATTATTAATTTTTTCATTAAATTGTGAGAAATAATGATTTTAATTTAAAAGAGATGTTTTTTAAATTTTTATAAGGTATAATTATATTTGGGATTATTATTACTCTTTCAATCGTTATGTTTTACCTAAAATAATTCATTCATAGTTTCTAAAATGGATTTCATATTTGATTTTAGAATAAAATAATTTTATATTTTAATGATGGAATTTTTTAAAAAAACTATTCTTCATCGTGTTTTGATGATTTTATTATAAATAAAATTCTTCCAAATTTATTATATGATTTATCAAAAATTGATTCCATATTTTCAATTAGGTTTTCCAAATCTATAAAATTGTTCCATTTTATTTTTTGTCAATATGAATAGTAATATCGATTATTTTTGTTACCACTATAAGGGTTAAATTGGGAAATTAAAGATAAAAATTAAATGATATGGATTTTAAATTGATCCAAAAACACACCTAAATTTAATTTTATGATTTAATTTATTCAATAATCATATAATTTTATATTATATTGAATTTATATCCATTATAATGATATTCTTAAATTTATAGTACTCCATTTAAAGATAAGTCAAACATGTCATAACCTTTTTTAATGACTACAAAACTTTTAATATGAAATAACCAATAAGATTTTTTTAAATATAAATATTATTTATAAATAAAATTGATTTATATTTGTCATGGTAATTTTTTTAAAAAAATTGGAGAATATATATTTAATGTAAATTCTTGTACAATCGTCGGACTAGTAATAATTTTGTTAGAAGAAAAATAAATTTAATATTATAAAAAATATGAAAAGTAGTATAATGTATGTTAATTAACATAATAAAAAAATTTATAGAAATAAAATTTGATTCTAGTGGTATAATAAAATATTTTATTGTAATTAAATGTCATATCTTCATATATTTAATGTCAATGTAATTAATTGTGCCAAAAGTTAGCATTATTGATATTTTAGAATAAATAATATTTTATTAAATATATAAAATTGCTAAAACCTTTAGAATTATAATAGATATTATTATAATATTAATAATGTAAACAACCTTCTAATTATGGGATCTTTTTTAAAATTTATACAAAATATATTGAACCGTAATGATTAAAAATTCTTGTTGTCACGGTATGTTTTAAAATGGTTTATAATATATTAAAACAAAAAGGTAATGGTAAAATTATAGACTGAAAAATAAAAAAAATATATAGGGATATTTTTTTATACTTATTATTATAATATATTTTTAAATATCTGATTTTTTGTCCATTTATAATTTAATTTAAATTTAAATACATTTAATATTTTTATAAATTCTAAGAGATCCCCTCCAATATCTTATAATGGGGAAAATCTTCTTCTGAATCCGTCACACCTAAAACCTTTTTTTTAGAAACTAAAATCCCACATACAATAATATAATCCAAATCCTAATTCTAGAGGCCATGGTTTTTGAATAATAAAAATCCAATATTTGAAATAGTATTAAAAACATAATGTTTTCCAAAGAAGATGAATTTTTTTAATCGAGTTTTACTTTTATATTTCTTCTTACACCTCCATAAAATATTATTAATCCAAGATTAAATAAAAACTCATGTATCTTAAATATATTTATTTCGTATTTTATTATTGTAATAACATATATTCATCTCCCATTACATAAATGGGAAATGAAACTGTCATTAATGTATACGGTGGACTACTGCCTTGTGAACTTATATACTTTTTTGTAATCACCATGTCCAATTACTAGTCATAATGATTGAATTAATATTTATATATTTTATTAATGACATATATATATATATAGTATTTTTAAAATGGAATATTTCATTTTATCATTTTAACCATTCCTTGGACTTAAAAATGATAATGTCGTTCATGTTTATGTTTGAACAACCACCTCCACAATGAAATGAGATTCATTTTTCATCAACATATGTCATGGATAATATATATAGGTATATTTAAAGAAGTAATATGATATATATGATATTATTATAAATATATAAGAATAAAACAATACATTCCTTCATTCCAAAATTATTTTTTAAAAATTAAAACATTGAAAATTCATACGTAAGACCATCCATCTCCATGAGTGTATCATATTTATTTTTTTCATAAATATATTTAATGGTAGAATTTTAAATTATAATTATTGTAAATAAAATATAATAATATATTTATTGTTTTTCTTGAGGTTATAGATTAATGACCTATTTGACTATTGTCATCCTACTGAAGTCATTTTTTACTTGTAGTCCAAAGATCTCTAAAACACCCAACGTGAAGAAAAACTGATTAAGTTGTTGTTTTAAAATTTTAATAAGATAGATAAAAGGAATAATAAAAATTATAAATTTTATTAATAAATTAAAATTTAAATCTAAGTTTATTATTTAGAAATATAAAAATTTTACATGATGATTCATACTCATGGTGATGTTTTCTCATCTATCTTTTAGTTTTGTGAGACATATTCCATATTCAACACTAAATTGTTTTTTTGGGGTATATGCAACCCCATTGCTATATTATATCATGAATTTGGTTTTCATCATGTTATTGAAGGTATGATTTTCAATTATTTATTTCATATGTATTATTATTCAAAATATACCGATGTGATAAGGGTTAATTTCACAATCTCTTCATAATGCGGGATTGATTATGTTTAAGTTTTAACTCAGGAAAATCTCTCTTCCACGTCCATATCTTCTATTTGTGTCAAAAAAGTTACTATTCTTCTACAATTGTTTGAAATAATTTTTACCAATGTTATACATTTTACAAAATGGTTTAGAATGAATATTTTTGACTTTTTCCAATAAAAGGTAAATTCACAAGTAGAAATAGTGGTTTCAATGTCAAACATATTACATTTTTTTCTTATAAATAGATCAAAATTTTATTTTGGATATTTCTTGGCTTCCTTTTTGTTAAAAAACAATACCAAAATGGATTAATTTCTTGTATAATCAATGGTTTTGGAAATTATTGAAGCCAAATCATTAACAGAAAAAAATATGCCGTCAGTTTCCGTAAAAACAGAATCAAATATTTTTAAAAATATAAGTTTTTTCGCAAGGGTCTTTATTGAATATATTGCTAAAAATTTAAAAAATAATAACTTTTTACAGCAGTATTTGTAAAAATGGTCTCCAAAAACATTTTTTAACTAGCCCTAAATCATTCATGTGGGATGTTCTGAAATCATTTCTTCTCGATGGATGATACCACCATTGACTACTTGAAGATACTTGATGCAAATTATATTTAGTTTTATTTGATATCATTCACCATTTTAGGATCATTGGAATATATTATTTCATCCTGTATCTTTTTTTCACCATCCAAACAAGTTTTTAATCTCCAAAACCCCTATTTAATTTGACAGTCAAACTCATTATAAATTATTTTATTTTTAATATTTATCGTTCATTTATACAAATTTTATTGATATATCTTATAGTGGTTTTTCACTATAAATGAAATTCCATTATATAAAATCGTATAGAGATATAGTGTTATATGACATAAAAAAGGTCCAATTTGTGAATAAGAGATAGATTATTATAAAATGATGAATGGTATAAATATAGTGTACATTATAAATCATTATTTGTTTGCGAATTGATCATCCATATCTTAGATTAGAAAAATAATTTAAAGGTTTACAGGAATACAATCATCCCCAAAAAGCAATTTCAGTTGAATAGTATGATTTCATCGTAAAAAATATTTATTTGAAATTTGGAAAGAAAAGAATTATTTTCCTAAAAAACATACCATTGATAAACAACCGTTCTTCTTCGACATAACTTTTTATGATTTTTAGAGATAAAAAAACATAGATGTGGTCCATCTTGAGAAAATAATATGTGATAGTTTGATGCTAACACTGTTAAACATAAAATGAATTACAAAATATGAAGTTCATTCAAGAATGAACTTGGTATCTATGAGAATATGATTGAATTATTCTCCCACAATGAATGGAAAAAATATATTTTCTTATGGGTTTTTACACAATAATAATTTTTGAGAAGTTTAATTTTTCAAGCGTCTTCATGGAATTAAATTACACATTGGATATTCTATAAATGTGAATTATTTGGTGTCATTGAAGGATTATAACTAAATCGGTATAAAATATCATCAGTGTATATATTAATACTACAACATATATCTACCACACTATGTAGTACATTTCTGAAAAAATTATAAACACTATTATCAGGTTATGTATGTTTCTCAAAAATATATATTTTAATGTTATTGATCTAATTTTCTTATTTATGATAGTTAATGAAGCATATTTTATACCTTTTCAACTAGAAATATATTTCCCACCTATGTTTTATGAAATAATAGTTCCTATGTTGATTAATTGGGTGTGTGAGATAAAAATATGTGTGAATTTTTATTTATGATGTATGCATCCATTTGAAATATATATGAAATTTTAATGGTATATGATAAAAATAGTTATCGAATGAAGGAATCTATTATTCAGAAATATGCATCGGACAAGGTAATTGAGTTTTATACTAATTATTTATATGAATTGGAGCATATTAAATTATATATATCGTGACATATGATTAATGATAGTGAAGTTATGGTGATTAAAATCAGAATGGTAATTTCCAGTCCATATGATGATGTGACGAAAACAAATTTATGCATTTTGATCATCATATAAGAGGTTACATCATATATATCATCACATATTTCTCAATTAAATGTTTGATATTTAAAATTAAATTAAAATAAGATGAATATTTTTCTTCAAAATTCATTAATATTACGGATTAATGACAATGTAACCAGATATATATAAACATCAAGAAAAATTTAAATGGTGGGTAGGGGGTCTATCTCTTAATGTGATTACGTGATATGGTTTTGATATTAATGGGTAAAAATTTTACAATAAAAACATGAATGATAAGAGTACCATTCCAAATAGTGGTGAAATTTTCATTGCTAAAAAAATTATTTTCTGAGTGAAAAATATATTACCAGAATTTCCACAAAAATGAAATATTTTGGAGTTCTTGAAAACATAATTGAAATTGATTTTACTAAATTTCATATCACCGTGATTAAGTGTAATTTGGTTTCTAAAATTATTTGTAAAACATGATCAGTATCAGTTTAAAATGGTTGATTTGAAATGATTTAGTTGTAATGATGAACCCTTTATTATGAACACACATGAAAATAAAATATTTTATTTGAATGATACATAGAATTATCCGTGGTCCATCATTTTAAAATGAAAATAATTGATTTGGTGATGTGGATATTGATGATGTTATCGATTTATGTGAGCCTTATTTGTCCATTACGTGATTTCCAGATACCAATTACTATAATGTAGACATTGTGTGTGTAGTATGAAATAATCATGATGAAGGTATATGGAAAAATACTAAATTACTCTCCTAATCTATTTGGTCAATATTTACATTATATTATTTCTTTTAAATTTTCATGTGTAAATTTATTAAAAAATATTCAATGTATAATTATATATATTCCTTTGATATGATTTTTCGGTGATAAATTTTATATTCCAAGATTATGGATAAAAAAATTCATTGAAATATATAACGTATATTTTTATATTTTTGGTAAATTTAGGCATATAAAAACACTTTTTGGTAACATTGATAATTGAATTAATAAATGTTTCTATCATTTTTTATATAATGTTTGTATTTCAAATATTTTGGTTAGGAATAAAAAAATAATTATTTTTTAAAAACCATACCCATGAATGCCAATTTTATTTCATACAAATTTTTTCCTATTTTAAAATTATTCACTTATCTAATAATATGAAGGTACACATAATTTATTTACATTTTTATATTTCAAGAACATATATATAAGCAAGGATAATTGAACTTGTATCATGGATAATGTATTGTTTTATATTATTAAATTTTCAGTAATATAATTATTTAATGAAAAAAAAATTAATTTTAAAAAAATATTATAGGACTATTGATGAGACTTCAATGGTGGACTCTTCTCTTTTTAGAATTTTAAAATAGATTTCTCACGTTGGTAAACATGGAGATAAATATTTATCCATCCTATCACTTGATTGTGCAAAGGATAGATTATGTATTATATTTTATGAGAATATTAATGAAATCATCCCAAATAAAACACAGTTAGTCAACTATTTTTCCATGAAGATACATTGTAGCATTATCATTTTATATCCAAATAGGATTTTCATCAATAAGATGGAGATGGGTCAGACTTGGGATAACTTATTTGTATAATATTTCAATTTATTTATTTTATCACACTTTTTTAATAATATATATTTTTAATGACTAATATTTAAATTATAAAATTATATATGATATTAAATTTTTAGGAAAAAATTCCAATTTAGAAATTATTTTTTCTATGGTTATTCAATATAGCTATTTCCAAAGAAAATTGATAAGAAATTATTTTTTTGGAAGGAATCAAAATGAGAATTCTTGGACCATGTATTAGTTTTTATATGAAAATATATTGATGAAATTTGTTTCCATCCAACATGATGAAGCATTTACAGGATGATAAATATTTTAATATGTCAAATTCTATAAATATTTAGTGGCATACAAATAAATTCACTTTTATATAATATACCTCCATTAAATATCATCAAGGGTTCTAGTTGTAGAATTTATACCCTCATAAAATATCAAGTGAAGGGTTTTATCTATTGGAAAAAATGATTGATGAATGTTTTGAATCATCAATCTACTAGTTGTTCAGATGAGGTCAAGTTAGGTACCCTGTCTCCCCACCCACCATTAAAAAAACTTATAAGAATAAAATAATTAATGTATCTTACAGACCATGTTTAAGAAGTAACTGAAAGAATTTTAGATAGTCAATACTTATTTTTCATGATAATTTTTTATTTTAAAAACTAACCACAGTAATATACCATTTTGATTTTTCTTTTTTGGATGAAATTTAAGATAATTCAACATAGGGATATTTTATCCATGAGGCATGGATGAAAATACTATCAAAGATTTTAGGAAAGCCCAATCACACCAGACACATAAGAGGATATGATGAAGGAGTTATTATTTCAGACATATTTTGTCATTAAAGTATGAAATCAAGAAACCTAGAAATAATATCCACAATAGATGAGAAGAATGATATTATACAATCCATGGGTAATCAAATTCAATCAGTTATATAGGCCATGTTAGACCAATTAATGAGATATTAATAGTCTAGACAACCATCTTAGCCTACCCAGCCTTCCCCACCGATTTTGTAGCCTGTACATCCTACCAACAAGACCAACCTACCTACTCAGATCCTCCACCTCCTCACTCATACCCTTCCATAAAATATAATATTGTTGATAATGTTTTTTTATAAACTTGTAAAATTATATTTTTATATAATTTTTATCTATGATACGTGATGTTTGATTTGTGTATATTGTGTTTTCTTTCCTATTATTCCTATAATTTTTGGGTGTGTGGTATTTAAAATTTGTTAAAAACATTCTTTCATCAAATTTTGTTTTCAAAACCAGTTAAGATAATAGAAAAATTATAAGATAATCGATGTCATTGTTTCCTATAAATCGATGATAGAGATCATTTTCTGAGTCAGTTTATATTATAACTCTATGTCATCAAAATGTCTGTATAAATTTTTATCTTTTATTTTAAACAAAAAACAACGTTATAAATTTAAAACAAGATGAAAAACATCACCAATTTCTACTTGAAATAAACGTCAATATTCATTTTGGGCATCATTTTTAGTGGATACTGATGCCAAAAATACGACATAAAATTAAAAAAATCATATTTGGGACCTTTTTTAAAAAATTGATGTTGAAACCATTATTTATAATGTCAAATTTATAACCATTAGATAAGAACTAACATTAAAATTGTTTAAAAACAGACAAAAAACCTAAACATTCACTAGCGATTCTATCATTTCCAAAAAAAATTGTACAAAATGTTTTTTTGAATTATAAAACATGAGTGTATATAACCCTAGATATGATGAATCAATTTATTAATGCATCTTTTAAAATATTAAAAGATTATATTTTAAGAAAAAATGTTCTTGTATAAGTGCATGATTTTTTTTAAAAATAATTTCAAAATGGAATAGTTATTTCTATGAAAAAATATTCCCTGTTATCATTGAAAATCATTTCCCATTGAAGATGAAATCCTTTGATGTTATATAAAATTTAGTGGTAATATAAACTAAGGATACAATTCTTCTTATTTTTTTAATGGTTTACATTTTTGCTAAAAATAATATATGATTATAAGACCAATTTTATTCCCATGGGTTAGGATGGGATAACATGTAAATGAAACCCATTTTTATGGGTTTTAAAATGTCAAATGATTTATGATCATGTGGTAAACATAATTATGGTTTTAATTATGTGAATGGTGGGGCCTATATCACTGTATAATTCAATGGGTAGAGAATTATATCTCATGATATAAATTAGACTCAGATGGGGAGTGGCCTTGTTTTGGAAGGGGCATTGTCCAGTATGATATTCATGGGAGAAAAACATGACTAAAATAATGGTATAAAGAGTGAGCCCATTTAACTATTGTTTTTTTGGAATAAAGATTTTTCTACCAAGGAAATGATTTTCTATTATTATGTGTATTCCACAATTCGATGAATTGTTCCAATGATATGTTTTAGGTATCATTTTCATTGATACCCAGAAGATTCCAATCTTGTGAACTTCTAAAAAAATTATTAATAAATATTTTAATCTTTGATATGTAGTGTAAAATTTTCAAATGTTATCATTATATTCATAATCCATTATGCATATTTATGCTTTTGTAACCATTAATATCTCACATGTTTTCCCTTACTAAGCATCTGAGGTGAACTATTTCTTATGATTCTTTTACATGGGTTATAAATATTGGTTTTATATAAGGAATCTATGAAGGGTTCCGAATATGATTAATTTTTTTGGGAAAAATCTATTATTATGAACCGGTTGTTTATTTTTCCATGATATTCAAGAGTTTTTACTATTTATATAAAACTCTATTTCCAAAAGTAATTTTGTATTATATTGTTACAACATTTCAATGGATATTTTTAATTTTGGGATGGTTGAATTTGGGTCATGTTTATTTGTAATAAATGGTGAAATGTAATGATTATGTATTTAGCACCACATTCAAGAGCGTGGTTTGTGAGCGGTTATAATGCATGATAGGTTTTTTTATGCTGATTATACTTATAATATCACAATTTTTAAACAAATTTTTATGTATAAAAGAGGATTAGATCATATAGTACATTATATGTGTGGACCCTTGGAATGTTTATGTGTCACTAATTTAGATTTTTTTGGGTATTTACATTGGATACATTTATGTTTAACTATTTTATTTATACATTTATTATGGGGTGGTTTAGGTTTATTTGAACATTTTTATAGGTGTTTATTATGGTTTATTCAGTATATCCTACTAATCATATATTACAATAGTTGGTAATGCATCCCATTTATGTGATTTCAATGCCCTCACTGCTAGTCTCAAACCTGGGGCCTACTAGTGGATGCACTCAATGGTTATTAACTGTATCCCTTCATATGATATATATTATGGGATGGGGGCATGCCATTTCAAGAAAATGGGGAAATTTTATACTATTTAAGATATGGAGATTAATCCTTTTTGAACTTTTTAATTTAGTTTTTCTCTTAAAATTATGTAAATTTTTCATCTAAAACTAGGGAACATCATTGAATCGATTATTTTCATTAAACACATTATAAAATTATATTTGAACATGAAAAAACACTTCTCTAATGTTTTATAAAATTCAAACTTTTATAATTTCATAGATTTTATTATATTTTATAGGAATGGTACTTATTTTATTATAAGGGGAATTTTCCTTTTACTAGACATAGTTTCTTTATTGGTCAAACATGTAAGGTAGAATCAGATAGAAAATTTTGAGATTCATCTTGTAGCGGTTTATAATGACTATTAGATATTTAATAATTAATTAAATTAGATAAAAATCCACCAAATAATACATTAAAACATCATTTACAAGAGGTAGAATCATATACTAGATTAACATTACATTAAACAATTGTTAGAAATAGCATTATACATTTCACCAGGAGTACAATTCTCAATCTATAATATGAATCTTACAAACACTATAATGGTGTTGATCATTATGATAATAAAAAATGATATTCTACTAAACATTTATAGATAATAAATATTTTTTCTGATTCAATTGAAAAAAAACCACCAATAATGCATTATGATAATTTTGATATACATTATATATAAAAGATTCATCAAAGGAGAATGTGGATTTTACATATCTAATGATCGAAATAATTTATTATGTTTTAGTAATATCCTGTTACATGAGAGTATTTAAATTGTTACTCATAAAGATCGTATTTTATAAGGAGATAATAGTGTGTATTATCTTAAGTTATATATGAATATTTGTTTCTATAATATCTTTTTCTAATATAGAGAGATATAAGTCTTCTGAGGTTTAGGATGAAATGGTTTTATGGATCTTCTGATTGAGTGTTTCAAAGTCTTAGAAAAAATAATATTTTGATGTAACAACCCAATAATAGATAAAAATAAATATTAATTAATTATTAATTGTAAATTAATTAAATTAGGCACTATAATAAATAAAATATAATATAAATATAGTTTTACAGTATAAATTATTGTTTTTCTATGAAACTTTTTACATCTTTTTTTATATAAAACCCATTTAAAATAGAGTTTTAAATATATATTTTTTACACTGTTATCTGATATGAGTGAAAAAATAATCCTCTATATTGGAATAGGGAAGTAAAAATTTATATTGTTTTAATTTTTTTCCCAACAAATTTACTATTATAACGTATAGTGATAAATACTGCATTTTCATTCAAAACTATTTTTGTCTAATTTATTTATATTATGATATTATCCTTTAATATATTTGTAATGTTGAATTAGAATTTTATTTTATCATTTAATCCAATTTAGTTCATTAGAATCAATTTCACATTGAATTTTGATATCAAAACAATGTGAACTAATGAATGCTTTACTTTAAATTTTTTTTCTCTTATTCCATCAACGGGAAAAACTTTTAATTACATTTTTCATATTATTTATATTTAATTTGAGAAATCAGATTGAATATTTGGAATAATATGGTCCAAATTATGTAAAAAGTTCCCTTTTATTTTTGTAAATTATGAATAATGACTAGTAATATTTTTGTTACCACTGTTTAGTGTAAATCATGTAATTAAAGGTAAAAATAATAATATAAAAAATATAAAATAACCATAAAAAATGGTCAAATTTAATTATAGGTGTGTATTTAGACCAAAATAAACATTTTACAGATTTTATATCCTTTTTCACAAACTTATGTGTTAATAATACCATTATAATATTATATTTAAAGAGAATACTTATTTTATGACAAACAGATTTTTAACAATTAATGATTTATTAATATTGGGTTATACATGGAATATATTTTACTATATATAGAATTTAAAAAGATAAATTTATTACTAGAAAATGGTATTTTATTTAGATTTTTTGAAAAAACTATTTAATTTAAATTTGGACACAATGATGATGCTGTAATTGATTAATTAATGAGTGAATCAAATGAATGATATTATAAATATTCAAATAAATATAATTTGGCATAATTGATTACATACAAGAGTTCTTTCGATGTCTTTGACTTTTTAGTTTTTATTTTCAATTATTTTTTCCATCTATATCATGAATTTATGACATTTTCAAAAAGCCATGAAATGAATAGGGCCAAATTTGACACTAAGGGTATTTTAGAATATAATATATTTTAATAAATGATGTAAAATATATAAAAATAAAAGATTCATCCATATAGTAGGGATACATACTTAAATGTATCAAATTTATCTTTTATTCATTGTTTGTAGTTTTATAGTATCTATATTGTCCCTAAAAGGGTAAATTGTGTAATAAAACTATATGAGTTAAATGGTTAAAAAAGATAAGGATTAAAAAAATATTTATAACATTTTGAATTTTAATTAGATCATTATATTTATACAAATACAAATCTTATTTTCTAAATAAACTAGTTTGGACTCTTTTGGAATAGAAAGTTAATTTCTATCAATTTTAGATTTTAAATAATTTCAAGTCTAACCCTCCCCTATCTTTCTAAAGGGCACTATTTCCTATCATTTATTCACATGTAAATACCATTTTGGTTTAACAAAGATCTATTAAAACCCCTTAAAATAATATTTTCACACATTATATAGGCTTTAGTTAAACCAAAGTTCAATATATAGATGTATTATGTTGTTAATCAGATATGATCATCCGAAGAAGAGGAAGGAAAATAACATACATGACTAATCAGACTTGAGGAAAGGGGCGTCATCTCAATATGATTACATTGAGGCATATTTTGATATGATAAAAAATCTTATCTTATGAGGTTTATGAACAACCAATTTGACAATTAATTTTATTCATTTGTTTTCAAAAACTATATTTTTATATTGAGTTTTTTACTTTCTTTTCAAGCTTCAAAAAGAATGTTCTTTTTTAACTTATACAATTACAAAGACTAATCCACCATTGTGATCATTAATCGATATTTAGATTCCATTGATATACTGAATCCTTTTTATAGAAAATGAAATCAATTAATTCCATTTAAAGGTATTTTTGTATTTAAAATCATTTTAGATATGGATTGACTATTTTTATAACTTTAATTAATTTCTTCTGATTGCAGATAAAATTTTAGCAGTGAAATATAGAAAATTGAAAATTTTAAGTGTTATGATTTATAATGGTAGTTGAAAATTTTATGTGTGGTTACATGATAAACCATAAAAGGTGAGTTCCATGATTAATAATGGACATGTAGTTATGTTATAACCTCCAATCCATTTGGTACATTACTCAGCCATATTGTTATTCCATTTAATAAGAGTGACATGTATGGAATTAAATCGTATTGTTATTCCATATTATTATAGTTATGTATCATTTTATCTTAATGTGTTATATATGATTGGTATGAGTTTTATGGTAATATTTTGATTACAAAATGGTTATGCAATTACTTTTTTCAAATAAAGTGAACTACTGCAAAATATGTGTTTAACAATGAAGGTATTTATCACAGCTATGAAACAACAATGGTAAATGTAATCATTATCAGCACTTTCATTTACACTGATAAATTTAAACGCTTATCAATGATTTATTTATCACTGATAATGGGTTTCTTTTATCATCAGTTTAATATTAGCACTACTAATGGGAAGACTTTATCAGCACATTATTTTTTTCCACTAATAATGGTCTCAATAAATAAACTAAAATAAATAAAATAAATAGAAAATAAAAGTCGACTTTATAAAAATTATTATAAATTTTATTAATTAAATAATTATTGATAAAAATGAATAAATTTATTATATTATATATAAATTATAAATTATATTATATTTTAGATATTAAATATATAATGACATGGAAAATAAAAATTAAAAAAATTAAACATAATAATACGTAAATTAGGAAAAATATTAAATATTTCATTAATTAGATGATTATTGATAATGTTACTAAGTTGTATATATTATATAAAACGATATAAATTAATGTATCTAAGTATGATTTATAAAATTCAAAATATTATATAATATTTATATTAAATAGTAGTATATTTATTGAATAATGGCGTATTATTAAAAATTAATATGAATTACAAATAATGCCTAATTACATTGATAAATTTTCAATTTATAACATATATCAAATATATTATATTTATTTTAAATATATGTAATTAATGTCTTTTTATATACCAATGCTCAAACGCAATTTTTTTTAAATTTAATGAACTTATATTATTTAGTATATATATTTATACATACTATTTTTTAATAAATTTAATGTGTATTCATCTATATTTAACTATATATCCACTTTTTAATTATTTATATCAGTCAAACTTATCCAAATTTTCAATATTGTACACATATTATATTAATAAATTTTCAATATTTTTAAGATGCTTGAAATTAAGAATAAATACTAATTAATAATGATAAAAATGCAGTTGTAAATTATTATTTTTGGAATTTATTAAAACTATAATATTTAATATATATATATATACTATGTTTTAATATATTCAATTTCTATTCTTCTTTATTTCAATATATATCTACTTTTTAATGATTTATATTCATCAATCTTATCGAAATTTTCAAAATTGTACTCATTTTTAATTAATCAATATTACTCATCATTAACACACACATACTTAAAATTAAATATTCATTAATAATTTTAAAAATAAATTTGTAAAAAAATTAAAAAATAATTATATTTATTAATATATATTTACTATTTATATACTTTTATAATTATAAATAAATAAATAATATTTTTTAAATCTATTTATATAATTATATATAAATAATTATAAAATTATAATGAATTTATTTAAATAATGAATATTATATATATATATATATTGTTATAAATTATATTTTTCAAAAAAGTATTTATATATTTATAAAATAAAATTATATATTCAAAGAATTAAAAAATTATTATTTGGTAAAAGTATTATTATAAGTATTATAATTATATAAAATAATTAATTTTTTTTGAAATAGTGTAATTATATTTTGAAAAATATAATAACTTTTTATCTGTTCTTTTTTAGAACATATAAAAATAGAGATTTATCTATGCTAAAAAAGCACTGATAAAATCAGTCATTATGAGAGCTAAAAAATCACTAATAAGGATTCATCTAATTCATGCTTCGTAACTCTGCGCCAATAAAAGGTATTTTTATTAACATTTTTTAAAGCGTTGATTAATGTGTCACGATGTGTCTTAAGAACGTTAATCATTGTGAACCAAATTGTGATATCCTAAGATCTCTATAAAAGAAACCTGCTAACAGTGCTCCTCATTACTGTATTTATGCCCTAAAATAGGCTAGAATCAAGGCTCCTTCTATTCCAATGTTAGAATCCAAGTCTCAGTCGATTCAAGGGATGAATGCAACCAATACACGAATAAAATCAAGGTTTTTTGGTATACCTAATTTTTGTTGGTTATCCACTGAACCATCTCATCACATATCCATGTATCCTAACATGTCATGTTTCACTAACCCATAATAAAACAACCAAAAATTCATTGTTTAATGATATATTTAATTATCAAATTGCCTGATATCCTCTGGGTCTCATTAAGAAAACCTTCGTACTAGGAGACTTGAAATATATCAAACCCAATATTGGGTCATGTTGTTGTGAGGTATAATAGGATTTCTATACCAATATTCTATGACATATATATCTTTTAAATAATCAAAATTTGAAATTTTCAACTATAAAGTTGTCGGTGTTGTCATTGGTTAAGAATATTACAATAAAAATCACATGGATGAAAAAAAATTTCTAACATTATTAGGGTCTTATAATATTTCATGAAAAAATTGGCACTAAGAGGGATGATTAAGGATGAAATACAATATATTATTATCCTCCTATATTTGTAAGGAAATTGTAGTAATTTTTTCCCAAAAATTGGTCAAGAAATATCTGAGACGTGGGAAAGACTATATAATGATTTTTTGATGAATTGTTTTCCTATGATAATGGGCACTGAAATATAGTGTAAAAATAATGGATTTATTTGGGACTATTGTGAACTATTTAATAATATTTCAGGATATATTTTCGCATCACTTATCAAATTTAACAATCAATTGATTCTGATGAATCTTTAAAATTATATGTGAAATAACATTATATATCATTGATTCTTTATGTTATTTATTTTACTACTCATTGAAAAAATAGATTTTTTTTTTGTTTTTTATAAAATATTTATATTTAAATTTAAATAATATTAATTAAATTCTAAAAAAAACAATGATTTTTATGTTTCTATAATCCTTGGATTATATTATTTTTGAAAACTTATTTTGAGGAAAAATGTAATTGTTGTTTTAATTTTAGTTGTGGAAATATAGTCAGAATATAAACAATTGGAATGATTCATTTCTAGTAAAAACCTTATCATCATTATATTTTATGAAAAAAGTATTGTTTCTTAATATGGCGGAGATGAATATTACACTATCGATAGAATTTATTGTTTCCAATTCATTAGGATTGATCAAAATTAATCTAAATTGGATATTTTCATTAAAAATCAACATATTTTAATAGTAAAAATTTCTATTAATTAAAATTTAATCAATATTTTAAATCATTAAAGAATAAATCATATACCAATTAATTTAACTAATTTTGATAAAATAAAATATTAACATAGATTGATGTAAATTTAACCAATATGTTTTAATATAATCTTCTTTTCTGAAATAAAAATTATTTTTCATTGATAAAATCATTACACCTTTATAATCCTACATAAAATCAACATTATTAGTATAAATTTAATAATTTAATGTCATGCAATGTTATTTATGGATTTTTTAGTTTATTGAATTTTATGGTTTACTATAATAAACATAAATCCATTTTTTAGGTCCATCTTGTTGTAATATGATTCCCCAAAAATGTGACCATCTTAAATACATTACCTAATACAAATTTCATCACAATACATTACAATGAACTTTTATGTTCAATGTATTATATAATTATGAAAGAAATTAGCCTAAAACTCATTTATTTTTATAACAATGGACATTTTTTGGAACTATATTTGCGTCACCTATATCTATAATATTCCCTCATTGATCTTTTTTGTATCAATATTCTCATGTCACATTGTTCTTATGAATTTCGAGCTCTTAATACATATATTTTATCAAATTATCATCCTTTTCATCATATACCAATGATTTTGGCTCTACATGGGAAAAATTGACGATTTTTGTAGACTCTTCCTCCTTTATGTTTTCACCAAAATTTTTCCAATAATTAAATTCCTTTTGTTCATTAATTTTAAAACTTCTTGTATTTCATACGGTTTATAAAAATATAGTCATATTTTAATTTATAACCCACTCATTAATACTTTTTAATATAACATCACTTATTTCATAATAAATCTAATAAAAAATATGTATGTTTTAATTTATTCCATCTAAGAAATTATCATCCATTAAAAATACTTTTTTAACATCCCAAGATTTCATGGTACACTTATCTTTGAATAATACAGTTGCGAGTGTTGAACACAACTTCGAGTTCTAACACACACCACAACCAATCAAACTATCCATTATGAATAGTAATACCAAATTTATGAAATTTTATAAATTTTATCTTTCAAAATGGACTTCATTTTTGGATTAGGAATATCGAAATTAGCTTAGGGTGAATTTTTGGTATTTTTCTAAAAACATACAATTTTTTGATGAATAGTGAAATTACTAAATTTTAATTAATAACATCTTTTTTAATCGAAATATTTAATAGTGATAAGTTATTAATTTGAGTGATTTTAAAGTATATTTAAAATATATTTTTACCAGTTAATACAATTTTGGTCATTGAACGTAATTTTACATATAAAACAGACATAAACAAGTGTCGATCTTTTGATAGTTATTATTTCTCAAAAACACACTTTTTGTTTTGATAGTAAGAATTAATTTTAAATTAATTTCTTTCACTTCTGTGTTTTGAATATATAAAAATGGATTCCATATTTAGAATCACGAGGTCGAAATTTTGTAAATAGGTAACTTTAATTTTTAGACATTTTGAATAATTACTTCGTGAAATATTTTATTTACCACAGTTAAAGGGTAAATCCGATAAATAAGGGTAAAAAATAATATTATAATAATACTAAATTACCCTAAAACGTGTCCTAACCCAATTTTTTGATACATTCCCGACCATGGGCATCTATGTGTCGATTTTGGGACCCCATGAATCTACTTGTATGTGATAATGACACATTATATTAATTAAGTTAATGTAAATACAAAAATGACAAAACAATTTTTTCATAGAGTTATATATGTTATATTTTCAACTGTAAATATTAATTACAAATCTAAAAATATTTCCTACATAATGGTATTTTATTTATAATTTTTAGATATTGAATATTTAAATTTATTTATGACACAATAATGATGGAGTATTTTCCTTATTAATGAAAGAATCAAATAGTTGGTATTAAAAATATTATAATAAATATAATTTCAAAGTTTTGATGCCATAAAAGAGTTTTATCTACTAATATGACATGTTAGGATTTCTTAAATGATTTTTTTATTTAATAAAGTTGTTAAGACTTTAGTAAAATCAATTATTAAATAGTGTCAAAATTGACATAAAAGATTTTTTAAGACAAATATTATATAATTAATTAATATTATATTTGTAAAAATATAAGGTTCTTCCAAAGGACTTATATAATGATATTTTTATCATTAATGGACAACTTTGGGGTCTCTTGGAAGTATATATATTATGTTTATTAACCATATAATATAAAAATTCAAAGTGACATGGTAAATGTCAAACTATTTAACTAAGAGTTAAATATAAATGATAAGGTCAATATAGTGTCCCAAACCTATCTAAAATCTATTGAATCAGAGGATTTTGACCCATACCCACTTTAGACATTGAATAATACACTTTTGTTCCATTAGAAACCGAATATAAATTTATTATAAATTAATACTTTATGATTTTTCTAAAGAGCATCCCCCCCTTATAAAAAGACACCACTTATAACCAATTCATCATACCCTCAATGATTTTTCGTTTGTCCAAACCTTCCAAATAATCCTCTAAACTTCCCTCATTTAATCCTAGATGCCTTCCATTAGTCATAAAGCTATCCTAATGAGCCCTTTTGGTAAAATAAAAAGGAAGAACCTGAAGATGGGGTAATATTATCACCACCCTCTTTCAAGTTCATTTTCTCTTCAACTTCTTATTTAGTTGTCATTTCCTTTATAAAAAGAATATATAAAGTATCTTTTATATACTATGATGTTACTATAAATATGGTACCACCATATTCATTATTATATCCATCCTTTGAATGACATGTCACCATACATGCATACGTACGGCTTACCGTCTCCACGTCATGGTGTAATTGTTTTTCAAAACATTATTATTTGAATGGGTATGATAATGATGTGTAATTGAAGTAAATAATAAATATAAAATTATAATGATTCTTCATATATGATATACCATCCAATTATATATTATTTTAATATCAATATAATTATATTGTCGCTCGTGCGTACTTACGGACTACCGTCTCCACGAATGTGATTAGATTCATTACCCATCATATACATTCAAGTATAATTCTCATTTGATGATTAAAAATAATGTTTAAGGACTTAATATCATTCTGGATATGAATACGATACAGCCTATCCATAACAAAAAAAGGTTTATGTAACAAAACATATAATAGAAAACGGCTAAGTTAACACCTGAAAGGATGATAATAATAAGATATTATTAACAAAGAAATGTTAAAAGATCATATATGATATCATATTAATGTATATTATTAATGTATAATTTTATTATTTCACCATTATAAAGGAGGTTAAAAGTACACTCGACTAAAGAAAGTGAAATGTAATGGGTTTTCATCTCACTCTTTATTCCCGTGAGATTCATGTCATATTGCCACTATTACGATTTGTGTGGTGTATGTACTGCACATAATTGTATTCATTTTGTCATAAACGTTAGTTTCTGTGTATTTACATATTCATTGTATGTTACCACTTTCATGGGGTGTATGTTTCGTAAGTTACCAAATTGGTAAGTGTTTATTTCACAATCTCTTCATTATCTGAGGTTGTTTATACATAATTATCTACTGGGACCTCTTTATCATCTACATCCATGTTTCATAAAATGTATTTAAAATAATTCTTAATATTTTATAGAATATGTATTAAAGTCATTTATACCCTTTTTGACCTTTTATAAGTTTTTTATAAAGGAATCTTTCCGTCGTTTTCCTTACAAGTCCCTTTTTAACCTTTTCTACAAAATTAAGGGAAGAATGTCTTTTTTAACATATATGGTGGGTGTGGCTATTTTCTACCATTATAAAATCATTTAAACTTACCTTACAAGATTATAAGAATATTTTCAAATTATATGTTTTATTTTATAATTATTTGACTCTGAAATAATTTCAAAATATTAAAAGGTATTTCTTTAAAAAGGGTTTTGATTTCATCTATGCCAACAACCATTGCTGGTTTTTAAGTTAATTTGAAGTTGATTTATTATGATACAAAACTTCTATATTGTATTGAAGGTTTTATGATATGTTTGAATATGGATTTGATATTTTTATACCATTCATGATTTATGGTTAATGTATTGACATTTCATATTCTATTTTTAATACGAATGTTTATGATATGTTTAAACATTTTCATATGAGGAATGTATTGGACTTAGTAAGTAATGGGTGGAGCCAGCTATTTCTCCTAAATGCACTGGTAGGTGTCATGAGACAACTAGACATGGAATTGGGTGAGGCCCTTTCCCAATTTGATTTATGTTTCAGGACGAGGCTGTAATCATTTTTATACGTCTTGGCCGAGGCCTTGAAAAAACTTTTTAGAATGTCTGGCATTATACATTCCCTCATTATGGAAAAATATTGATGGTTCATGTGGTCATTCAACTAGTATAATACCCCTGATTATGTTTTATTATGGCATTATTTACTCATATCATATTCTTGAAATAAAAGTATTCATGTTTATTATTGGCAAAGACACGTGGTTTTAATTATTTTCCATGCTTAATATTTATGTCATTTTCTGCTGTATTACATACTGAGCGTTTGTGCTCAACCCTTATCATATGTTTCATTTTCCTGGGATTCTAAGAAGTTTATTGTGATTGATATGCATGGTTATGCTAAGTGAATAATGGCGTTAGAGAAGTATTATTTATGTTGTTTTGTATGTTAAGAAGTGTAATGTAACATTCATGTATGTAATCTATTTTCTAAGACTGCTAAACCGATCAGTCCTTTGGGTCTTGTTTCCTTGTAATCAGGCCAATGTATTAAAATAAATCACTGACTCTAGGTAACTGGATTCGGGGCATTACAGTTGGTATCATAGGATGTTTAGTAAAAACCTTGTTAACTAGATTTAGATAAACTCTGATTAGAGCACATATCCCTAAGATAGACTTTGAGGATTAGTATAGAAGAATTTCTTAAAATTTTGGTATTGTAATGATTTTGTGAGTTTTCCGAGCAATAAATACCTGTCTAGATACGAGAAGGTAGAGGTAGCTCTAGCACAGATGTACCTAGGGTTAAAATCCGAAGACACTTCTTTGAGCAAGACTCGAATGAGAACTAGTGTACGACAATGGGCCTTGCTGCACTCTTGGTCACTAAACTCCTGGGGGATATGATTAGGATAATTCTCATTTTCATAACAAACCATTATGAAGGGTTTATGAGTATATACTTCTCAAAGAAGACATTTTTATGATTATGTATTATATCCTTAAACGATTTAATTTATGTTAAGTGTTTTCCATGTTTGGGATTAGGTATTTCTATTCGTAATCTAATCTAGTGTAAGCAATTGTTTAGAAATGGCGCCCAGTAGAAGGAATGAGAACTCCGGCAATTTGCATGATCCAAAGAGTAAGAAGGATCATATCATTCATGGTATTAAGCTATACTTTATAAGGTAAATAGTCTCCCACGTATTATCATCATATTAATAAATAGTATCATGTGTTGATAAGATAAGTAAAGTGTTTTCAGAGTCCAATGGATTTGAAGGGAAGCAATAGATGAAAAGGATGGTAGAGAGAAGGACAGATAAAGGGAAGAAGGTAAAGAAGGATCTTCCCATATGTGATAAATGTGTAAAGAATCACCTTGGAATATTCTTGAAGGGAATGGGAGTATGTTATAAGTGTGGAGAAAAAGGAAACCTCATTCATGATTGTGAGGGTAAGAAAAGGGTTTCAAATGTACAATGCTTCATATGAAAGGAGTGGGGACACTACACGAATCAATGTTCAAATCATCAGAGTATACCCCAAATGATGCTATTGGATGATAATAAAATTATGATACTACCTCAGATGAGGAATACTAACTAGTGTACTTATGTTTTTATTAAAGGATTATTTAATTTGAGTGTTGTATCAACAATATGTTGGTTATATGAATTATGGTGATAAATAAGGATTGTACTACAGTGATATTTTTTTGAGTATTTGAGATGATATGGTTCTATGAAATTTGACTTAACAGTGAGAAACACTTTTGGTAAAATACATGGTTAAAGGAAAGGTAATCCTTAATATGGTCTCGATAATGTGGTAGAGATTTTGGAATAAGAGATAGTTTATTTGAATAAATTATATTTGAAATTATAGACTACATTGAAACTAATTAATGATTTGTCATTGTTGGAGTTTACAACATTTTTGGATAGAAGGAGTATATCAAGTATTCTATATTAATAAGGGATCATGAATGTAATAAATTAGGTATTATGGTTATTCTAGATGTTGCAGTGTTTTAAAACAATACATGATGAAGGTGTTCACATGTTATTACGCAGCTAAAAGGATCTTTAGTATCTTTACCATCCTTACAAATTTTGGACTGTGAGTTTGAACTGAAGTATTTTGGATAATTCAAGTTTGAGATTATTTTTGGATTTCTATAAAAGGAAAACCCGGAGGTCGGGCGAAAATCTGTCATGTCCGGCAAGGCCATGAGACTTGAACCCATAACCGAAGGGCGACAAGGGTGTATCACATACCACTGGCCCACGTGATGTCTTATATTGAATAATGTTGTATTTTTTTTTAAAAAAAAATCTGGTAGATGAATTATAAATTAATTTTTTGAGCCTTATATGTATAGGATAAATAGAATATTATTTTTAAGTTCTATTGTCTTTTAGTGTGAATGATGAGTTTGTGGTAGAAATTCATTAAACGATGGGACTCGACTTGTGAAGTATATGTTTTTCTTCATCTCTTATTCTATGAAGAAAATAATTCTTATACTTTTGTGAATGAATATTAAAACCAAAAATGTGTTATCCTAATACCATATGTTTTGTTGAACCGATGGTATTTTAAATCATTATAGATTGATGAATTTAAGGCCCTCAATTTTACTCTTGTTTTTGATTGATTACCTCAATCACTAACTATAAATAATTATGTTTTACCTACAATTATATGTCTCTAATTGCTACCAATTTTATCCTAATAGATATCATAATTTTGTGGTGACCCTTTCATATCCATTTTCCTCATATTAAGACTAAATTTTATTAACTTAATTTCCGATGTGGGTTTTCCCAATGGTATTTTATATTTTCAACATTTTATTTTTGAAAAATAATTTCAAATTGCAAAGACGCAATTTATTGAAGGAAGGGATAATTTAACACCCCAAGATTCCACAGTATACTTCTCTTTGAATAATACAGTAGCATGTGTTGAATGCAACTTCGAGTTCTAACACACACCACAACCAATCAAACTAGTCACTATGCATAGTAATACCCACTTTATTAAATTTTATAAATTTTATCTTTCAAAATTGACTTTATTTTTGGATTATGAATATCGAAATTATCTTAGGGTGGTGTTTTTCTATTTTTCTGAAAACATTCAAATTTTTATGAATAATGAAAAATACTAAATTTTAATTAAAAACCAAATTTTTAATCGAAATATTTAATTGTGATAAATCATGAATTTAAATGATTTTAAATTATATTTAGAATATATTTTTACAACTTAATACAATTTTTTTCAATGGGTGTAATTTAACATTTAATCCGGACATGAACAAGTGTCTATTTTTTGATAGTTATTATTTCATAAAAACATGCTTTTTGTTTTGACAGCGGGAATTAATTTTAAATTAATTTTTCATCCACTTCTGTGTTTTTAATTTAGAAAAATGGATTCCATATTTAGAGTTAGGAGGTATAAATTTTGTAAATAGGTAACATTTATTTTTATACATTTTGGATAATTACTTCGGTAAATATTTTATTACCATGGTTAAAGGGTAAATCTGGTAAATAAGGGAAAAATTATATTATAATAATAATAAATTACCCTAAAACATGTCCTAAAACTATTGGTTGATACATTTCCGATCATGGACATCTTTGGGTTGATTTTGGGACCCCATGGATCAACATGTAAGTGATAATGACACTTTATATTAATTAAGTTAAACGAAATACAAAAATAACAAAACAATTATTACATAGGGATATATATGTTATATTTTCAACTATAAATATTCACTAGAAATATAAAAATATTTCCTACATAATGGTATTATATTTATAATTTTTAGATATTGAATAATTAAATTTATTTATGTCACAATAATGATGCGGTAATTTCCTTATTAATGAAATAATCCAATAATTGGTATTATAAATATTATAATAAATATAATTTGAACTTTTTGAGGCCATCCACAATTTTAATTGATTAATATGACATGTTATTATTGCAAACAATATTTTGTTTTGACTTAATAAAGTTTTTATGACTTTAACAAAAATCAATTATTAAATACTTTCAAAATTGACAAAAAAGAGTTTTTAAAACAAATATTATATTATTAATTGATATTCTATTTCTAAAAATATATGGTTCGGCCAAAGGATTTATATAATGATAGGTGTATAATTAAAGGACCAGATTATGGTCTCTTGGATGTATATATTATGTTTATTAACAATATAATAAAAAAATACAAAGTGACATGGTAAATGTCAAACTATTTAACTAAGAGATAAATATAAATGATAAGGTTTATATACTGACCCAATACTATCTAAAATTTATTGTATGAGAAGATATCAACCCATACCCACCTTATAATTTTAATAATCCCCATTGGATCCATTAGAAACTGAATATGAATTTATTATAAATTAATACTTTTAGTTTTTCCTAAAGAGGCCCTCCCCTGCTTATAAAAGGACACCACTTCAAACCAATTATTCACAGCCTCAACACCTTTTGGTTTGGCCAAAAAAATCCAAATTATCCTCTCAACTTCCCTCACTTAATATTAGAGTCCTTCCTTCATTCATAAATTGAACCTAAGGACCCCTTTTGATCAAATCAAAAGGAAGAACCCAAAGAAGAGGTAATGTTTTCACCGCCATCTTTCAAGTTCCTTTCTTCTTCAACTTATTCTTTCTTTGATATTTCCATTCTAAAATAACATTTACAGTATATTATATATACTATTATGTTATTATAAATATGGTACAACCATATTCAGTATTATATCCATCCATTTAATGACATGTCATCATACGTGCGTACGTACAGCTTACCGTCTCTGTGTCGTGGTGTAACTGTTATTCAAAACATTATTATTTTGATGGGTATGATAATGATGTGTAATTGAATTAAATAATATATATAACATTGTAATGATTCTGTATATATAATATACCATCCAATTATATATTATTTTAATATCAAGATAATGATATTGTTGCTCGTGCGTACGTACGGACTACCGTCTCCACGAATGAAATGAGATCCATTACCCATCATATTCATTCAAGAATAATTCTCATTTTATGATTAAAAATAATGTTTATAGACTTAATATAATTCTGGATATGAATATGATACAACCTATCCATAATAAACAAGGCTTACGTATCAAAACATATAAAAGAAAACGAGTAAGAAAACACCTGAAACGATGATAATACTAAGATATTATTAACAAAGGAATGATAAAAGATCACATATGATATAATATTAATGTATATGATTCTTGTATAATTTAATTATTTCACCATTATACATGATGTTAAATGTACCCTCAACAAATGTAATGTGAAAGGAAAGGGGTTTTCATCTCACTTCTTATTCCCATTAGATTCATGCCATATTTCCACTATTAACATTTTTGTGGTGTATGTACTTTCCATAATTGTATTATTTGTGTAATAAACTTTAGTATATGTGTATTTACATATTAATTTTATGATACCTCTTTCATGGGGTTTATTTTTTGCAAGTTATCAAATTAGTAATGGTTTATTTCCCAATATCTTTCTTATCTGAGGTTGTTTATGCATAATTATCTATTGGGACCTCTTTATCATCCACATCCATGTTTCGTAAAAATGTATTTCAAATAATTCATACTATTTTATAGACTATGGGTTAAAGTCATGTATACCCTTGTTGAATTTTTATAATATGTTTATTATGGAATCTTTCCGTCGTTTTCCAAACAAGTTCCTTTTAAACCTTTTTGAAAAAATTAAGGTAAGAATGTATTTTTTAACTTATATGGAGGGTGAGGCTATTTTCTACCATTATAAACTCATCTAAGATTCCCTTACAACATTATAACAATATTTTCAAATTAAATGATTTATTTTATAATTATGTGACTCTTAAATGATTTCAAAATAGAAAGAGGTATTTCTCTAATAAGGGTTTTTATTTCATCTATTTCAACATCCTTTGATAGATATTAAGTTTATTTGAAATTGATTTATTATGATACAAAACTTTTATATTGTATTGAAGGTTTTGTGATATGTTTGACTGTGAATGTTCTATTTTTATACCATTCATGATTTATTGTTAAATTATTGACATTTTGTTTTGTAGTTTAAATACAAATGTTTATGATATGTTTAAACCTTTTCATATGAGGAATGTATTGGAATTAGTAAGTAACGAGTGGAGCCTGTTATAGCTCCTCAATACATCAGTAGGTTTCATGAGACAACAATATGTGGAATCAGCCGAGGTCCATTCCCAATTTGATTTATGGTTCTGGCCGAGGCCTTAATCATTTTTAGACATCTTGGACGAGGCCTTGACAAAATGTTTCCGAATGTCCGGCATTATACATTCCCTCCCTATGGAATTAATATTAATGGGTCATGTGGTCATTATACTTGTAGAATACTCATGATTATGTTTTATTATGGAATTATTTACTCTGCTCATATTCTTTCCATAAAATTATTCAAGTCTATTATTGGTAAAGGCATGTGGTTTCAATTATTTACCATGCTTAATATATATTTCATTTTACACTGTATTACTTAACCTTACTGAGTGTTTGTGCTCACCCCTTTTCGTATGTTTCACTTTCCTAGGATTCCAATAAGTTTATTGTGATTGATATGCAGGGTTATGCCAATGGAATAATGGTGTTAGTGATGGATTATTTATGTTGTTTTGTATGTTAAGAAGTGAAATGTAAAATTTATGTATGTAATCTATTTTCCAAGACTGCTAAACCGATCAGTCCTTCAGGACATGATTCCTTGTAATCATTCCAATGTATTAAAATAATACACCAACTCTGGGTAACTGGGGTCGGGGCTTTACATTTTTGGTTCAACCCTTAAAGAATATATGATTACCATGAATGTAATTTTCCAAAATGGGATGCATTAACATTTGATAATGAATATATTATGGGTATTTATTTATTTATTGTATAAAATCAATATTTTTTAACCAAATAGGATATCATTACTTTCTTACTGAATATTCAATGCATTAGTCCAATGTATATTATTTTCTCCTCATCGTCCCTACTCATTGATTGATACTTTTGAGAGATCTATTTGTGTTTTTTTCATCATTCAAACATTATTGTTGTTATATCATTATGGTATATAATGCTTTCACAGTAAAATCATTACCCATATAATTAATGTATTGTTTCATATTAATATTTAATTTATTTACTTTCAATATTACTTATATAATAATTGTTTTCATACACATGTGTATTCTTTTCATCATGTTGGGGTGGTTTTTTCGAAGATTTTCATGCTCGTGAGGGATTGGACTTCTAGCCTTCAACTAAGATTATTACTATAAAAAAAGAAATCAATAATACATACAATCATAAAAAAATGTGAATTAGTACTACTTATTTAATTAAATTTGTCATATTTATCTATTAACTTTAAGTTAATTTTGTTATCATTTGTATCTAATTCATATTTAGTTATTTCAGATATCTTTTTGGATGTCATGTTTTTTTAAAAATTCTGTAATAGCCACAAAAGAGATGAAAATATTCTCTATGCCAAAATCACCATATTTTCCAAATTCATTTCCATTCATTATTGAACTCACAAAACATCATATTGATTTGATATTATTAGAAAAAATCATCCTCATTGTTGAAAGCCTCTTCTTTTTTGACTTTAATAAAAAAGAATGGTTTTCAGATAATAAAATCAATTCAATATTCAATGATAGAATTTAAATATAGAAACAAGTGACATTTAATGTTAGGATTTTGGGAGACTTTTGGATGTGTAGGAATCATCCAAACCATAATTTGAGAAATGGTGTGACTGATATGACTCAATGTAATACATTTTATTTATAATTGACATTAATTTTAGTAAAAAACACACTGACATACTCAAAATTGTGAAAAAATATTTTCATTATATTTATACACAATGTAATTGATATATAAGTTATTTTAGATTTTTAAGAGTCACGTACACCTTAATTTGATGCATGGAAAGAAAGAAATGACTGAATGTCTCTATTATCAGTTTGAAATTTATAATTTATTTCAATAAATGTCATTCACTGAAAAAAATATGCTCGAAATTTATATATAATTTTGAACAAAAATTTGGTAGACATTGTTTATTTATTGGAATTGTTATAACTTCAATTGATTAATGATGTGATAAATATAGTTTAAATTGTGTGTTTCCAATTTAAAATGGAATTTTAGTAAAAAATACAAGTTATATACTCAAAAATGAGAAAATGTATTCATTTATTTTACACTTTATGAAATAAATCCATATCTTATTTGAGAGATTTTGTTATCATCCGTACATCAATCTTACATACATTTTCACCAATATGAACCCAAGTGCATCTTTTTACTTAAAAATGACATCAACTCTATAAAATAGGACATGTGATGTACTCTAAACTGATAAAACACATTCAGATTATATTGATACTTTAGGAAAATGTTTAATAAGTTATTAAATATGTTTAAGAATAATTCATACCTCAATATGCTGCACGGTGTGACCGATATTACTCTAATAGAATCTTTAAAATTAAAAATGAATTTTTTTTTATTAAAAACCATAACTGACCATCTCAAAACTAAAAAAACATGTATATACTATTTATGCAATAGGGAAATGATCCATGAGTAATTTTTTACATATATTAATCAACTTCACCTCAATATGAAACATTATCTTCTTAGTATGACACAATGCGACCATTATTCGATTAACATTGGCTGTTAAGTTCAAAATATGTCACTCACTAAAAACCTAGATAAGGTGCTCGATCTTTTTAATTTTCTAAATTCATTCATTTGTCATATTTTTTGAGTAGGAATCTATCTCACATCAAATCGATACATGATGATAGCAGTATGAGTCAAATTGTGTGATTCCAGTTCAAATTGAAATTTTCGTAAAAATGATAGGTGATGTACTCAAAACTGAGGAAACACATTCACATTATTTTGATACTTTAGAAAAATGATCCATACATAATCTGAGATGTGTAGTAATAGCCACACATCAATTTTATGAACTGTGTGACTGATATGACACTAAGTGTGTCTTTTTATTTAAAATATTCATCAATTTATGTAAAATGGACAACTCACCATCTCAAAACTGAGAAAATGCATTCAGATTTTTTTGATAATTTATGAAAACAATCCATTTATAATTTTTTACTTATTCAAAATAAAATTCACCTCAATTTGATACATGATTTGTTTGATATGACTAAATGTGTTTGTTTTCTATTACAAATCAACATTTTAGTCTCAAAAGTTTTACTCACTCAAAACCATGAAAACATACATGGATTGCCTTAATAGTTTAGTAAAACAATTCATAAGTCATTTTTCACATGTAGAAATCCATATCACATCAATCTAATAGATAATGAGATAGTTATGATTCAAATTGGGTGATTCCTGAATAAAAATAAATTTTAGTAAAAAAGAAAATCGACGTACACAAAACTAAGAGAGAACACTATAATTGAATTGATACTTTTGGAAGAAAATCCATAAGTCATTTCAGATGTGTAGAAGTTAGTCGATCATCAATCCTATATATGGTGTGACATGTATGACTCCAAGTGTGTTTTCCAATATATAAGCATCATTCTGGATTAAAATTCTCATAACATTTCCAAATAGAGAAAATTATCCAATAATGTTTTATTTTATTCTAAATTATATATTCACAGTTAATATTTCAGATTATGTGGTGTTTTTCATGATACTGTGTGTTGTTACATCTCCCTACAACATTCACCTTTTATCATCTATTTTAAATTCATTGATAAATGGTCCATTATCAGCGCTTATATAAGAGATGATAAAAGACATGGGTATTTAGTCTTTCTCTAGTAGTAGACAGTTCTCATGAACAGATTATGGCTATTTTTAGATCTATTAAAGGACTATTTGGAAGAAGTGTTATTTATTACTTCTTAAAGGAGAAAAATATTAATCTATGATAAAGTATACCTAGTTTATATGTTTTCAAAATAATAGCATTTTCCCATCATTATTTATCCCTTATAATGAGTTTTATTCTCATCCCATGTTTAAAATGTTTTACATAGGATTTATGGTATAATTGAGATAAATATAGGATCAAGGGAAAATTTTTATGTTTTAACATGAGAAGAATCCATGTATAATTTTAAATGTTTTTTTTGTAAAATGGAGATTGTTTGGATGTTTTCAAAATGTATTTACATTTTTTTAATGTATGATCTATGGAATAATTATCTAATTTTATAAACAAAAAATGATCTTCAATGTGTAATAAAGTAAAATTCGTGACATAAATCAAGATTATGTAATTTTTAAGTATAGAAACATATAGATATTATGTTAGTTCAATATAGATAACTATACAGGATATAATAATACTAATAACCTACCCAAGACAGATTTTAAAATGTGGTCAAGATATAATTTTAAAGAAATTGGAGATTACCATGTCTCTTTGTCTATGATATTTCAATTTATAATGGTTTTAGGAAGAGGAAAATGGGAAGCTATACTGGGAAGGAATCTAAAGGAATAGGCCTTCCAAATGGGCATCATGAAATGGTTGAAATCGGAACTGTGTAGTTTGTTTAAGTGATAAAGCTGTTGACTTGTGCAATAAATGGTGCTGGTTTCCATACAAGAGATGGAACTTATCTACCAAAGTGGAACATGATAATATTTGACCATTTTATGAGAAAATAACCATAATTTTTTAGAGGATCATATAAACACATTCTAGATGGTGGATTGATTAAATCTCTTCAAATTATATTCAACATCATGTTTTAATTAGAGAACCAAGAGTCGACTCATTCAATTTATTTTTTTGAAGGTGAAGATGATCAATGGTTGATTATTTTTAAAAAAGTTATAGGAAGTAATGATATTGATGCCATAGAATGTGATTAATTTAATAACCACTTCTTTGAAAAATATTTTTCTAAAGATGTTCGACATAGGATTGATAATAAATTCTTATAATTGAGAAAAAATGGGGAATATTTAGTGGCTGTATATGACGAAATTCTTCTTCATTTTCAAGGTATGTCCCAAATTCTATCCTAGAAATTAATAGTAATATAAATCTGTTTTATTTAGGATTAATGTTAGGATATCGAAGGGAATTATCCTCTCATCGGTTTAAAAGTTACGTGGATCTTTTATTATGTGTTTATAAGGTATAAATAGTGTTTTGATGGTCATATTCCCCCTGAGAGAATGAAAAAGAATAGATGCAGTTTCTAGGCAATGAAAAATAATTCATAAAAAAGTATGGAGGTAATGAAAAAAATGAATATTATGTAATAAGTGGTAAAAAAATATTCATGGATAATGTAATTCAATATCTAGTATGTGGTTTTGATGTGATGAGAGTAGTCATATTCCTCGTTACTACAATGGAGGTGATTTGTAAAGCAAGGAAAAACCATGAGAATGATGTTTTATTTGCGATGAGTTACGACACTATGAAAATGTGAGTCCAAGGTTGATTACCCAGGATGGAAACAATCACGATAGGAAGCACACTGGTGTGTAAATATCCATTTATACTACTTTGGTAACTATGAGACCATCAAATGAATTGGTGATGCCTTTAGGGATATCAATATAATTTGAAGATACATTTGAGGTTTGGGTACCATCATTTGAAGGTGAAGGAGTATTGAATTCTATGGATTCCATTCTGATTAAAATATAAGCATTGAAAATTTTTTAGTTATCCCAATTTGGTTTATCTAATGCACCTATTGTATTTGTAACTATATTGAATGGAGTATTTCATCAGTTTTTAATATATTTGTGGTTGTGGATATAGATGATGTTTTGTTTTATCCAAAATAAAATAAGAATATGAAATTAACATGATTATTGTTTTTCAAAGCATAAAAAAAATATTATAGAACTTTAAGTGAGAGATAATTTGGGTTGCAAACAATTTCATTCCTTTTTCACATTGTTTCTAAATAGGGAATAATTTTTTACCCTTCGAAAAAATTGAATTTGAAAAGTGGAACAGACCTACTAATGTCAATGATATTCATTGTTTTTTTTGGATTATAGGTTTATTATCGATGGTTTGTTTAAAACAATTACTGATTATATTTTCCACAAAAAATTTAACATGTAATTTAGTTAAGATCATCTTGACAAAAGGATGTGATGATTATTTCTAGGAACTGAAATGATGATTTATAATTGCTCAATATATGGCCATGCCTTCATGAAATAAGGAAATCTTAATCTACTTTAATATATCATTGAAAGGGCATGGTTACTCCTAATAAAAAATTATTAGGTAATTTCGTATGTTTCACTTCAGATGAAACCTTATGAGTTAAATTACTCTACACATGACTTAGAATTAGCTGCTATTGTGTTTTCTTTAAATGTTTAGAGGAATCATTTGAAAAGTGTATCATGTGAGATATATTATGATAAAAAAATGTTTGACATATATATTAACAAATAAATAATTTATCATGGGATAGAAAAGGTGGCTCAAACAAATAATGGGTTATGACTTCACGATTCATTACCATACTGAAAAACAAAACAAGGTAGTTTATGCTTTAATTCAAAAATGAAATGCTAAATTAATCATGATGTGTTTAAAATGTTATCCATTGGTTAATTGTTTAATATATTTGGTCTTGGATGTTGTTTGTGAATGAAATCCCCATTTTGATTTCTTCAAATGATTGTATAAACTTTTCTATCAATAAAAATTAACCAATTGCAGAAGGAATATAGTAAGTTTTATAAAAAGATTGAATTGCTTAAAAGGGGAATATTTCCTGAATATAAAATAGATAAATATTGTGTTTTGTTGTTTGGGAAGAGATTATATGTTACTTATGATTCATAGTTGAAGACAAAGTTGACATTTGAATCTCATAGTTCAGAATTTTCAGTCGATACAGGCATCACTAAGATGTATAGATACCTTTGAGAGTATTACTAGTAGGATATAATGGAAAGAGAAATTGATGACTTTTACCATGAGATATTTTACTTGTAAATAGGTCAATGTAGAGAATATTTTACTAAAAGGTATGCTTCATCCTTTTCAAGGATCAATGTAGAGAATATTTTACTAAAAGGTATGCTTCATCCTTTTCAAGGATCAGATTAGAAATTGGAAAATATATCTATAGACTTATTATTGAGATTACCAAATACATCTCAATGAAACAATATAATCTAGGATACATTGGACGGACTGACTGAATCTTCACAATTTATTCCTATTCGAGATACTCTATCTTTATATAAACCTTATATTTTTTCTATTAAATAAATTGTCATGGTACTTGGAGTTACCCTATATATTGTATCTAATCATGATCCCAGGTTCAGTTCAAACATTTATAAAGGCCTCCATAATTAATTGGGTACTGAAATAAATTCCATTGTATCTTTTCATCCTCAATATGATGGCAAGTAATAAAGAACACTTTAGACATTTTAAGGTAATCTACGTGTGCGTTCAATTGATTTCAATGGATGTTGGGATCAACATATTTCATTAGTGGAATTTTCAAATAATAACATTTTTCATTCAAGTATACAAATGGAACCATTTTGAGGCATTATAAGAAAAATAGTTTCAAACTCCATCTTTTCAGGATGAAGAAGGTGAAAGGAAGTTTATTGGGAAGAAATTGGTAGATGAAAACGCATATAAGTTTAGTTGATGTAGTGACACACAAAGTCATCCTAGAGTAGGTATAAATTGTGTTCTGATAACTAATGTAATTCTATTACATTCAATGTATTGGATAATGTCTTTATCAATGATTCTCCATGAAATAGTGTGATTCTTTTTTGGATTGAATGGGACCCTAACTCCCTGGTTCATTGGAGGCTTTGAAATGCTTGAGTGTGTTGGATCAATTTCCAACTGAGTGGCTTCCCCTCTGATTTTATCCCACCCACAAAAAATTATTAAAGTATCAATGTTATATAATTACATTTCAGATCAATATCACGTTTTGAGTCCTAAAGTAGTTCAGTGGGAAGATAATATTTCTAATGAAAAATTACTAGTATAGATCTTTACATAGGAGGGAAAATACCACTGAAAAGGGTGATTCATTAGGGTATTTTTTTGTTCAGAACCCATAGGATTGAAGAACCTACATAAGAATGTAAAATTTCATTATGGGAAAAATACCCCACTTGTTTCATAAGTGTATAAAATTATGACGACACAATTTCTGAAGGGGGAAGAATGTAAAAACCCAGGTAATGATAAAATAAGTCCATCTCAATTATTAATTAGATAGTAATTAAAATAGACACCACATTCAAAAACATATATGACAATCCTATTTTTATTGTTGACTATGTTGTAATTCTAAAAATTAAATTTAACACCTTTTGATTGAGAACCCATTTTAAATCATGTTTTTGAAACTTTTATATGTTCTATTAGACAAATAAACATCTTTTTGGAAGCGGGACATCAAAATATAATTTTATTGCATTTTTTATTTTTCAGATAAATTTCATATTTTAATGAATTGTGAAAATATTACATTTTATTTCAAAACTAATTTTCCATCTCACTTATTTATATTGTTATATTATTCTTATAATTCATATTAATGTATAATTTGATGAAATTTTTATCATTTAATCAAAATTTTGTCATTATAATCAATTTTACATTGAAATTGTATATAAAAACATTGTGAAATTTTGAACGTTTTACATTAAAAAATATTTTTCCAATTCCTTCAACGAGATGGACTTTTTCCCATTATATATTTTTTATTTCGAAAAATGGATTGAGTATTTATAGTTATATGTTTGATATTATGTATATATTCTCCTTTTATATTTTGAAATTATGAATTGTAGCATTTATAATATTTTTTTTACAATGGTTATGGTTAAATCATGTAAATGAAGGTATAAATAATTTTATAACTAATATAAAGTCACTATAAAACATGTATTAATTTAATTATATTAGTTTATTTTAACCAAAATAAACATTGTATTGAAGTTATATACATTGGATTCCACTTGAGTATAAATAATATATTTATAATATTATTTTGAAAATGAATAAAAATATGGTCACACCCTTTTATTTATCATGTAATTAATTATTAATATGGGGTTATTAAAGGGATATCTATAATTATATATAGTATTTAAAAATAAAATTATTTCCTACATGATGTAAATTTATGTTTAATTTATTGAAAATTTTTTATAAGGCATTACACAATAAAGATGATGTTATTGATTAATTAATAAAAGATTCAAATAAATGTAACTATAAATATAAAAATATATCTAATTTAACACAAATGAATCCATAAAATAATTTTATAGATGAATTTTTCTTGTTGTTTTTTTTTCATAGAATATGTTAGAATAAATCTAGAAGTGGTGATATTTTTAAAATGTCAAGAACTAATCACTATCAAAATAGACACTAATGGTATTTAACGAAATAAAACATTTACTAATTTATATAAAATTTATAAAAATCTAGGAATCATCCAAAGAGTTGGTATAAGTCCCAAAATTTAAAAAATTTATCTTTAATTAATATTATGGAATGTTATGGAATGTATATTGACACTCAATGTGTAAATTACTTAATAAAATGGTGATAGTTCAAATGGTAAAAACAAAAAGATAAGTATAATCAAATATTAAAAAAATTGAAATTTGCATTGTGTTATTATATTTTAACCCATTCACATCGTAGATTCTACAAAATCACTTTTGATCCTATTTGAATATAAAATTATTTTATTTTAATTTAATATTTTATATAATTTCAAGAGTGAAACACCCATATCTTTTAGAATAGGACTACTTCCTATAATATTTCACACATGAAAACCATTATTTGTTATAAATTATATGCTAAAATACTTTCCTATAATCTCTCCCTACATAATAGAGGCCTTATTTTTGGAAGTACACTCTCCGTAGATGTGTTATGGAGTTAATAAAAGGTGATCCTTCAAAGAAGATGAAGATAAAGAACATATTTGAATAATAAGACATGGGATAAAGGACTTCCTCTCAATATCATTTAATTGAGGTATATTTTGATTTTATACACCACCATTTATTTTTAGGTGTATAAAAAATCCCTTTTACATTGAATTTCATTAAAGGGTCTTCAAAAGAAATATTTCTATATGAAGTGTTTCACATTCTCTACAAACAACAGAAAAATGTTCATTTTTATCAAATATGGTGACAATTACTTTCCCACTTTTGTAACCATTTTTTTATGTTTTGATTACAATACAAGAATTAATGTTTTTAAAATTAAAATCATTCACTTATTCCCATTAATGTGTATTTTGGTATTTAAAATGGTTTTTGAAATGGATTGATTATTTAAATAACTTGAAATGATTTATTGTGATTGATAATCAAATTTTATGAGTAAAATGTTGAAAATTTCTCTCTTTTGTGTTATATAATAGTAAAATGGTACATGTAAATTTGAAGGGATGTTAGGAAATAAAATAAATATATGTGGTTAGATTATATCACCCAATTAATTGGGTATTGAAGGTGACCACATGGTTATTAAATATCTTAATTGTGACTTGTATGTTTTTCAACCACTTAATTATTTTATTTATGTGTAGATATGTCCCATGACACCTTAATGTGTTATATGATCCTTATATGGTGTTTTGGGAAGTATAATGACTACAAAGAGATTATGAAATGATTTTTATGGAATTTATTTCCCACTTATTAATGGTTAAAAATATTACTATATGATAATTTTTTCTTGGTTTATATGTTTTCATAGGACTAATAAACTTCCTTATTTCTGTATTCCATACTGAGATTTTTATGCTCACCCAATGTTTAAAAAAATTATAAACAGTATTTTAGGGAGAATGGAAACAAGTGTGGCATAAATTGATAAATTATGATGATTGAACATGGTAAGAAACCATGTTTCATTTTAAATGTTTTTGTTTTTTGAAAATATTTAGATATTTTAAGAAGTGCCCACTTTTTATTTCTATGGTTTTGTTATGTATGTGTTATGGAATAATTTCTATATAGACCATTAACTGCAAAGATCCTCAATGAAAAATAAATTTAAATCATGTACTCAACTCATGTTTACGCAATGTTTAAGTCTAGGACCTTATAATTGATCTTCCTATATAGTGCTTCCTTGGTTTAATAATGATAGACATTCATGGTTAGGTTAAAATTTTTGATATCTATAGTTAAGGATATTGAATTCATTAGAACATAATTTTATAGTGTTCATCATTTTTATAATGTTTATGCATTTTATTAATTATAAAAAATTTATAATTTTTATAGTTTTTGAATTGTTTTTAAATCTTCTGTGTATGTATAAGAAAATATTAACTCTAATATATAGTTTTGTTTAAAAATACAATCTATATAAATCCTAATATGATGTAAATTAATAATATTTTTATGAAAATTGTTTGTATTTTTTTAAATAGACTTAACCCACCACTTTTAGTTAAGAATATACTCTTTTAATAAATATCTATTATCATCCTAATAATGATTGAGGTGTACGTAATTGGAGGCCTTTCAACAAATAGCTAATCATTTTACCCGACTCATTCACTGTTTATTTACTATTAAACATTTTTAAAATATATTATATATATTCATTCATAATTACTTAAATATCATCAATATACAAATATTTTTTATCAGTATTTCTAAACCAGTTTTCAGAAACATTTAAAAAAATTGGACATGAAATAATCACTCAATTCTACATGTTGAAAAAACACCTCTATTATGTGAAGTGATTCATTTTCCCTCACCACAAATCATTTATAGTTATAATAATATATTTACTGAATATATAATATATTTATGTTCTAACTGTTTATCTGTAATTATAAAATATTCTTTTACTCTCTATCATTATTTTTTATATAAGATTAACCCCATGGTTTTGAATTTATATCAATTACGAGTTCCATGAACTATGTGATTTATTTTCCGATCATTGAATTTTTTTGATGGTTATAAATATTTATGTAATGAATATATATTATATTTATATCATGATTAAAATTTTTAATGTGATGATACCATGATCAAGATCCATGTAACATAACTGTTGATTCAAAACATTCATGAAAAATAGATCAATTAACATTAGAAATAAATATTATAATGAATGATTATTAATTAATGGGTGATAATATGTTAAAATTAAAAAAATTATGTCATTAAAATTATGAATATTTTTATTTTGTATATTTATTTTATTTTTTGTAAAAGTTAAAAATAACATATGATGAAAATCAAGAATAATGTAATGGTTCCTATTCTCACATATTTTCTATGAGATGTATTCCATATTCACAACAATTATATTTCATGTGGTGTATATATTAATTATTTTATATAATAAATAATAATTGTTGTATATTCATGGTGTCTCAATTTACATATGATTTCATTACTTTCATGGGGGTTATGGTTCAAATGTGGTAACTGTTTTTTATAAAAATAACACTATTTATAGGGATCAATTTTAAATTAATTTTAATGCATTTATGTGATATTTCTAACCTAAATATCATAATGTTATTCCTATATTTTTATATTAATATATTTAATGTATTCCATTTATTTTCCTCATTCTTAGTACTCAAATGTTAAATTAATATTTAAATATAAAACCAAATTGTTTTCCCTTTTCATTTATGATTATTTTCCTTCCATGTCAATTTTCCATTTAAATGTTTTCCAGAATGTTTAAAATAGTATCCTATAATTTACTTATTTAAATTTTAACAACTATTTAATTTATATATCAATTTTAAAAATGAATCATTATATCATTTTATGAATTGGGAACTGTTAACTGAAGGTGTTAAAGGAATCCTTTTTTTACATCTTACAAACGAACATCTTTTCCCATAATAATGAATAATACACTATTTAAAAGAAGCTATAAAATATTCCATGGTTGTTTTTACAAATATTTTTTTAATATTGTAGAAATATATTTATTTGAAATATGTGGTTTCAAACATAAAATTCTATTTTCCCCAAGAAATATTATAGTGGAACATTAAATGTACTTCCATATAAGAATACATTCATTGATTAATTTATGATTCATTGGGGAAATGATGAAATGATAAAATACTTATTATTTATTTTAAATATTTATTATTAATATGATTACATATTCATGAAACCCTTTTATTATCCATGGTTTATATGGTGATAAAATGATAAATGTATTTATAATCAGGCATCATACCTATGAAATTATTATAATTTTGTCATTTTTGGTTTTGTTATATCCTTCCATGAAAATTGGTAATATTTAATGATTAGGTCCTAAATGGGTACATGATATATAATATAATAGAGAATAAGGGTATATAAGGGGATATCACAAGCCCAATGAGGGTACAAATTTTGTTTCTCATATCCAAATATGTTATGAGTTTCTTTTTAGATGTCCTTGAGGAATGGTATCAATGGTTAGGATTGGAAAAGGCATAATTTTACTCTTTTATAACATGTTCTTATGAAAATATCATATTCCCATGTCTTATAATCTATTAATCTCTAATTTTTCATGTCCTATCAACTACCAATGATTTTCCATGTGATCTATGAAATTATTTATCTTAATTATAAAAAATGTAAACCTAAAAAATCTTGGTTGTATAAGTAACTCAGTATTACATTTATTTTTAAATGGGAAGATATGAGCTCATGTTTATTAGAATCAATTCTAATATGTAATTAAAATATTTTTAAGAATAGAATTTATGTATACATGTTCAATGATGTTACAGTGGGTATTATGGATGATTTTATATTAAATTAGAGGTTATGTACCTTTCTAATGAGAATTTCATAAAATTTATACATTAAAAAATGGGCGTATATGTTAAAGGATGACCAGATTATTGAATTAAATAAGATCTTTTTTATTTCTGTACATGATTATGAATTTTGAATATTTGGGTAGAATACATAATTATGTTATTAATAATGTATATGGTAATTTTCAAAGGTGAATAATGAAATTTTGGAAATATTTATTAAAATGAATACATAAATAAGGTATAGGTAACCTTTGGGGCTATTCAATTATTTGATTATATTGTAATTAAGGAAAAATGATTTTTTAAATTTTAGAGATATTTTTAATTTTAACAATTACATTTAATAATAATGATTAAATTCAATATGATGATGTTTATTACATGTTGGGTATCATTAGGGATTACTCTCTATTAAGTGATTTTATGATTGAAACATTATGATGAATAGACATTATGTTATTTTTTTACTATACCAAATTTTATTTTGGTTTTATATCGGGTGAACAATTTTTTTTAAATTGTTATAATATTTAGTGGAATATATGATTTCGGTATATTTATTTTTGAAATTATTATTAAATGATAAAATCTCACTAAACTATTTTGTGTTAAATTTTTTTATACATACATTGAAGAGTTTTTAGGTTTAGTAATTTTTTGTAATGATAAATGTTAAAAAATAGTTTTTCTTGATAATTTTTTAGATTAACATTTTACTTTATCATATATAGGTTTCATTAGTATTATTTTATATTGAACATACCATTTTTGTTTTGTTAAAAGGATTTTCAATGTTGGAATTATATTACATTTTTTATAGATATGAGGAATTAGAAAATGATGAAATTAGTTTATAGGATATAAAAAATTTTATTTTTAATTAATTATTGAAATATTTTATTAAATAAATGTTAATATAGAATAAAAAACAATTGAAGGAAAAAATTTTGTATCATTTGAATATCATATTTATTTCCACATCCTAATGGTTAACAAATTCTGATGACTCGAATATGGGAAAAAACAATTAGAGTATTATATGAAAACCCTCAATTAAATACCCATAAATAGTTTTATAAATTCTTTCAAAATAACAACCTTCTTAATTTGTAGTCTATGAAACCCTTATTTTATAAATTTTATGTTTCTTTGTATTGACATATGGATTTATGTCCCTATGTAAATTTAAATACGTTAAAAATGAATGGTTAGAAACATTTTGTATGAATAAAATTAAATTCATGGGGATGTAATTTAATTAAGTGGGAGGATAAAAGACCATGATATTTATAAATTTGTTTCTCATTAATATATTTTATACATCCGACAACATTCTTGACAAGAAACACCAAGTTGAATGAAACTATGATATATTATATCATAGAAATTGAATTTAAGGGTATGAATAAGAGTAAAAAAAATATGATATATATATATATATAACTATATTACTATATGGATGTTTAATATATTATTAATATGAAATAAGAACTCAATTTATAGTAAAGATATGTTATTATTCAAAAATAAATAAATTTAAATTTTTTTTAAATTTTTTTCAGAATAAATTAAATTTTGGAAAAAACATACTTTTTATTTAATTAAATAAAAATAATTTTGAAACATTCACATCAATATATTAGAGGGTAAAAATTTTAGAATTATTTTTGAAATATATAATTTTAGTTAATAGTTTAAAATATTGATTCCTCCAAAACTGTTTTTTCTTTTCATCAAATCAAGTAATTTAAAGTTCCCAATTTGTTATTTTTTTTAAGTAACATAATAAATTTTATTTATAAATTATGAAATTAAAAACAATAAATGTAAAATTTTATGAATAATTTTTTAATATAAATATTATAGTTAATAATAATTTATAATTTTCTAATAAAGTGTCTAAATTTGGAATCCATTGTTTTCTAGAAGTCGTTAATTTAATTTGTTTTCAATATTTCCAAAAACCATTATAATTATATTTTATATTAAATAATATTTTTTAAATAATAAAAATAAAACAATATATTTTAATAGGATAAATTTAATGAAATATGGTCCAAAATTTCAACCATGGACCATTTTAGTGTAACATATGACCATTGAATAAAATTTATACCCCATGAAATTTAAAAAGGTGTAAAAATTTATAATGTTAAAAAGGGATAACAAGGGTCTTAATATATGATATTTGATTAAACCGTCTAGTTATAAAACACTTAATATTTTTGGATGAAGCTATTTTGTGATGGTATTGGGGCACATAGTTAAAGTTGATGGTCTGGGTGTATAAAAATTTCATTACTGGACAGATGTACCATTTTGGTCTTTTGTAATCTGATCCCTGATAGAGGTCCTTGGATCTCTTGTGAATATTTTAATAAAAAAGTATTAAAAAATACCTCAGTCAAGTTGAAGACACATTATTTTATATAACATCACCAGTGATCATTTCATGAATGATCGTAGATGGAAACTATCATGATTTTCCACACAAGGTTCAAGAATCTGCATAGATGACGATTGTCGAATTCTGGGTGATAGAATGGGGTTCTGATGATTCCTTCAACATTATAAAAATTGAAATGATCATGTCCCTTCAATATGTTAAGAATATCAATTATAAAAATCATAGACATGATATTTCCCTCTCTTGGATGAACAAAATATGATATAGGAGCTATGAAATTTATAGTTATGAATAGTTCGACTGAAAATTGTCCTCTCCAGCTTATATTGTGAGGTAATTACCCAGAAATCATTCACCGAACCCCAAATAACTAATTCACACTAAAAAAGAAATAAATGAACTATTATGATGAAATAACTACATCATAATTTATTTTATAATTTTATTAAATATTGGTAGTATATATTAAATATGTTACTTGATAAAATAGATCCATTAAATCATCTTGTAATTTCTAAAATTTTAAACTACTATAAAAATGAATATTATTTCATATAATATATTTATATTAATTTAATCATATTCTTGTAAATTTTATTAATAAATAAATTCAAACCCATTATTGTAACCTTGAATAATAATGAATTTATTTATTTTTCAGTGATTGTTAATACTTGATAAATACATGGACCCCTTTGTGGGGATCACAATGCCCTATACACATTTTCTTCAGAATAGAGAAGACTCTAGAATAAACTATTGATTTTGACACTATAGGATCTTAACTTGATAGAAGTGAATTTTATTCATAAACTAAGAGTGGAGTCCATAAACCCATCGTGTTCCCCAAAGTGATAGAGAATTGTCACTGAAATTACTACCATCCGATGAATAGTCACATTGTATTATAAATTTTTTTCATATGATATCTCGTAATGTGGGATACATATCATGTGTCATCATCCTTTTTTATTTTTTATTTACTGATCTAACTAGATGTACAAAAATTCAACTGACATGTTAATAGATTTAGTGAAGGTATTTCCATCATTTTCAATTAGATCTGATAAATCACATCCCCATATTAGAAGAAACAAATTCTATCTTGACCATTTAACTAATTTCATACCACCAGAGACGCACTGAGCACAAGATAGCTCCCCATGACCTGAATGTCATGAATTGTTTTCCTGTGTCAAAGTATATATTCATATTGAACATATTTATCATGATCTATTTTTAGAAGATCAATACACAAGTTTTTAGTAGAATGAAGAATGACACATGAAACACGTGATGTTATTATTTTAGAGACTGTACTCATGATCTCAAAATCTATAGATCCCCATGTGTAAAATTCAGGAGAATAAGTCCCAATGATTAAGATCCCCAGAAACCTTGTAGTCTGATATCAACTTCATCTAGTCTATTTAATATATATTCACAATAATAGATATTATTTATTATTTAAGTCAATATAACTGTAGGTTCTCATTATAGAAAGGTAAATGCTAAAATTGTTTGAGACAACAATAAATATATGGAAATTACCATAAATATAGTTTAAAAATATGTATCTAAGATATTCTGGTATGATAATCACATGTATATAACAAAATGCATAAATGTAATGGTTATCAATGTACATACGTATGTTGGGTATAGGGAACCCACTTTAAATACCCACACATTCACTGCATCCTTCTATTAATATGTCTCAAACCACTATCTATCACATGAGATTCATGATTCTAAAGAGATATGACTTTAGTTAAAGGGTATTCCATGTCATATTTTATGGACAGTCTATTAATTGTAACTTCATCTACCTGGGTAAATTCCCTATAGAGAAGACACATCCAAAATAAATGATTTATCCTCTAGCGTGACAGTGGTTCTTTATAAAACCCTACTATTGTAGTATTATCATAATAAAATCGAATAGGTTCTAGACTATTAGGTACAAAACCCACATATGAGATAAGTTACCAACACAAGAATGCCTCCATTCCAATATCATAATCCCTATTACACTCATATTCATCTATATAGTCTACAAACCTAAGTTTCTTTTAGATTCTATAGCACACACCACAACCATTAAAGAATATACATTTCCTTACTGTGATTTTAGATCATCATGATTTTTTTGTAACCTAACATCAATGTATCCCGTCTATAAAAGTTCCCCATGTACTCCGTTAAGTAGTAACATATCATTTGAGTGATTCTTTTACAGTAGTATTTTTTCAAATGGTTCTTAATGAAAATACCCATGATTAATTTGAAAAATACTCACCATGTGCAAGGAAAGGAAACATAAAAAAATGTATATTTCATGGAATACATGATATATCTTGTTTGGAAATGCATACAAGATTCTAATAATTTATTCAATTTCCTCATTTGTTTTTGGTAATATTTTATTAGAGACATTGATACCATGTGACTTTGGATACAACCCACTCTTGGATTCTTCCATACTGTACCTTTTGAGTATATTTTCAATATATGTACATTGCATTAATAAAAGTAGCATATAACATATATTTTGATTGATCTTGATCCCTATAATATACACTTCTTGAGCTATTTCTTTCATGGAGAATCATTCATTTAACCATTTGTCAACTAATTATAGGACCTTCACTTTTATACCAATATATAATATTTCACAATCATATCATTAAATGAAAATTATTTAATTTTCATTAACCTTTTTACTGACACATTTCATGCTTTAAATCTTGAAAAAAATAGATTTATCATATGGCCTCATCAGAATGATCATTTTGGATCATGATTCCTACTTCAAAAAATAAATGGATCTTTACAGCATGAGAAATGTATTTGAATTATTTTACTTAACAAATCATTTAAGAATATTCATTGAGAATAATACAACCAATATCCCATTTAGAAATGAAATTTTTTCATCCATTTTCCACGTTTCGTAATCATTGAATGATACTATTGTAATTAATATTCAAATGAATTTCAATATTTCAAATAGTGAAAAAGTTTTTCCATATTTTATGCCTTAACATTATCTGAAACCATTCCATACTAGTCAAACCTCATATTTATTAATTTCACTTTCTATGAACATATTTTTCTTGAATACCAATTTTTACCCAACGGTTTTTACATCATATAGACTGATTACCAAATTCTGAATATGGGTTTTGTAATTGGAAAGTATCTGAGAATTTATAAATTCTTTCAATTTAGTTAAATATGTTCATATTATTACATCCTTATGGTTTAGAGGGTTATCATTCTCCAATAGTAATGTGTCACCTAACTCCGTGACAAGAAAACCATAATTCTCTGGTTCCCTATCATATCTTGTAGACATATATAGTACATGTTTTTTAGAACATATTCATCTCCCACAATCTCTTGTAATGATTATTCCAGTACCAATTTTTGTTTATGTGGAGCATCAACTTCGTCAATTTTAATATTTATCCCTCTATTTCGATTGTAATTGTTTTCCCTTTAAATAAATATGGAATTCCTTTCCAAAATTCCTTTCTTATATGAATGATTATATTTGTATTGTCAATTATTTTCATTAGGGTAAGCAATAATGATAGACTTTTTTCATTGGGATGAAAATTATTCACATAGTATAGGCATGAAAAAGACTAGAATCCCCATACACATAAATTTGACAGACTGGGATTCAATCAATGACACAAATCTTATGGAATAACGTCATTTTCTATAGTTTATACCTGGTTAAGGGTATATTTTGATATATTAATTGTGTCTCCCCAAAAGTATAATGTGAGATTTTCCAAACTCATCTACAATAAAACAATGTTAATAATAGTCTATTTTCTCATTTCACTAACACCATTCCACTAATGTGATATCCCTGACCCGAATTCCACTTAACAGGTGCCACGAGCCTTGTGCTCCACATGTCCTCAAGTACATATCCCCAAAATCAAAAGGCTTAAAACTATCAGTGATGGCCTAGGGTGTGTCTGTGAGGAGAATCTTCCCTCATTACCAATGTGTAGCGCAATGGATGAAAGATATCATAGTTAAATTTTAGAAGAAATATAAGTAAATAGGAGTCCCATGGAAAATAAGGAAAATAGTAAAAATAAATGAACTAAATTGAATATTAATCATCTGCAGATGATATTTAATGTCACTAGAATCGTGGAAAACATTATTATAAGATAGTGGGCATAAAATGTTCTATAAAATTATAATGGAAATCAACGATTATACCACGAATCTCGAGTTCCAACTCAGTCCTCTGCTATAAAGATCTATAATAAAAATAAATCAATCAATTCATTGAAGTCATATGCTTCCCTTTATTGACACCTTCAACCATGTAATATGCCCTGGGTACCAAATGTCTCTTTGAGAAAGTGTGAGATAAATCTTAGTGGGCCACCACCAATAGTTTCTATAACAACCATCCCATGTAAAGTAAATGTAACATTATTCAAGCATGCATTTTTATAGTACTGAAGTTCAATGTAACTAACAACTAATTTACCTTATTTATCCCTTGTATAGTGTCTAAACATGTCAAAAATTCATTATTTTGTTATTATGAATTTATAAATAAGACACATGTTAACAATTACAAAGGTACCATGTTTTTACAAGGATAACTATAATGATATTACCTTGTGATGTCCCATAGTAATGACAAATTAAATGTAGAGCTCAAGGGTCACTAACTCAGTAACAATTGTAACCTGTCATAGGGTAAGAGTGTAATCCAAGAAACATTGTCCATGAAATTTCACATTTAGGAACCTATGGAGTCAATGGTGATCATCCAAGGTAAAATGGGGCTAATTAAAGATAAGGCTTGATAGACATTAACCATGGAACCTAATTTTCAATGCTAGATCCAACGTGTGTATCCAAGGCATCCCATAGTGATATTGAAAGGATACTTCATTGTCATACATAGCATATGATGAATAGAAAAGGAATGGGATCTCGGTTGGTATCAACCTAAGAATGTAATATCCTTGAATCTGAATGGTGTTCCCGAGTTCTCAAGGCATTTTCCAATTAGAATTAAAAGTGATATTGAGTCATTCTATTTATATTTGATATTGAAGTCATGAAATATTTTATTTGGATCAAACATTTCCTTTTGTTAATGTGATAAGGTGTAGTAGTATGAAAATTTTGTTCAAGACTATCATTAGTTTGAAAAGGATAATTAGCATGAAACTATTCATTTAATCCATTTAAGGAATATTCAATAATTATGGTTCACTTTAATACCTTACATTAATGTGGTATGTGGTGTTCAAAAATGAAACCTATCAATCATTCGCATCTAATCCCTTCAATTCATATACTGAATATACATGGTAATTTCTATTTCACATTTAAATTGAAATTGAAGCACTTACCATAGGCAAGTCATGTGGTACACATACATTTTACAATCCATTATTAAATTCAAAATATAAAAAATCCATTTAATATAGGAAATCATATCATTAAGTTGTTCAAGCCAAGGGACACCAAAACGGAGGGTCAAACAAGTCAAAACACCAAACAAAAATTATAGAATAACTTTTTACATGGAAAGTATGTAATCATGGTCATAAACGCTAACAATTAATCACATAATTGGAAATATTACAACCATATAGTTCTGATATATATATGCATGACATATTAATTCTATAAATGACACCAGATGAAATCAGTGGGACCTACAAGACAAATCCAAAATCATCTAACTTTAGGGATGAGTTACATACCAGCCACCTTAGGCATGTATGATTAACTTTATCTAGTATAGGCCCTTTATTTGACTCGAATTCGAGTAGACCAAAGAAAAGGAGTAAAATTCTCATACCTCGATAAATGAGTCGAGAGAAAGAGACACTACTGGAAAATTGACCTTTACCCATGATTCAAAACTGTGGGTATAACCCCCAAAACTGTGGGTACAACCTATACCCATTGTTTGTGGAACCATGGGAAACTTTGGTGTTTGGATATCCCCAAAAAAATTACTTCAATGATCCTGACATGAAATGATCACGCGACTTGCAGTCAACACACTGAGCGGAAAACCAATTGAGCTATTTAAGATTCATTTATATACACATTTATCTTTTAATATATAATAATATACAAATTAGGATTGTAATTTTTTTTTTCAGAAAATGAGATTAAATCCAGCAATATGCTCCACTTTTAATCACAGTCTCAGCAACAAATTTATGATGGTTACAACTATATATATCAGCATATTTTCAATTATATTAATTCCAATCGCATTTATAGGAAAAAAACTCAGAAGCGTTTTTGAACCAACATCGTTGTGGATCTGGTAAATCGCATTAGCAATGCGTTAATTTTATATTTCCATATATCTAAATCTATATTGGATTTTATATATTTATAAAAACGTGTATAAATAAAATGACCCTGCTGAGTTTCAATGTCGGGTCTATGTACTGTAGCTAAAGCACATCGCCACTATAACAATTGAAATTGTTATGAAGTATACATGTATTATGTTATATATTTTTTTTTATTCAAAAAATAATGGACCATATACCCATGATTTACATAGAACCATGGGTATTGGTTTCCTCTATAGCCACAGTTTTCATAAAATGTGGGTATAGCTTCCACAAATACCCACCGTTCAATGTAAACAGTTGGTATATACATATATACCGAAGGCTATACCCACATTATTTAAAACTCTGGGTAAAGATTCCACCAATACAAACAGTTCAGTGTTAATGTATGTATAGGCATATATACTAATGGTTATACCCACAATTCATGAAAACTATGTATATATATGCAACCTATACCCATGGTTCAATGTAAATCGTGGGTATATTTTTTCCCACAGTATTCCCACGAGTTTATTTTATTTTCCACGCTTATCGGGGTACCCTATACCTACGATTTAAAAAGAACTATGGGTATAGGTAAAAAATGTCTTATATACCCACGGTTCATGAAATCCACAGGTATAGGTGTGTCTATACACAATTGTTTTAGGAAAACCGTGGGTATAGACCAGTTTTTTAGTACTTAGGGAAGAAGAAAGGCTTAAACGAAATGGAGTACTTACTACTATGCATCCAACATGATGAATAGATGCTTGATCAGATCCCTAATGATGTAGATCTCGTTATCAATAGTTATGGATTTCAATAATCTCTTATTTAAGAAGATAAGGGGTTAATCCCTCTTGTTCCCAAATTAGGTAAGAAGATGAGGATTAACATATCACTAAGGGGAACATTGAAAATTTTCATAGAAAATAGCATGTGATCGATTAGTCCAAATGATTTAATAACCATGAGAAAATCGTGTGAGGATATCTAGATAGAAGGTCACTTTGCATGGTTCGACCGCATGGCTGTGTGCAAACCGTGTAGTGTGGTTCAGTATGGAAATTTCAATCTGTACAGTTAGCCAAACTGTGTGCCAACCATTCACTAACCATGTGACCTATCCTGTTTTCCCAAAATGATGTGTTTGAGTTATAAACATTCTCTAGACACCCATGATACCATTTCAAACTGAGTGGGCATCCATAATAGGTCCAAGGTAAATATTTAGAAATAATTTTAAATTATCTATACATGAGTATAAAATGGGTTCAAACAATATTCCCCCATAAAATAACTCCCCCCCCCCCGCGATTTCACCATTCAGGGTTGGTGATACATAGTTTGTAAAAAAATCTGGTCACTGAGAACGGTTATCATATTCCCTCTCCCAAGACTCATTATGTACCCTACTATGCTACCATAACTGTTTTACTAGAGGGACAGACCGGCCTTGGAGATCCATTGTGCTCTGGTTAATGATGTGTACTGGATACTCCTCAATGGTACCATTTTCATATAACTCAACTTATTTTGGATCAAAGGTATGAGATGGGTTGAAATGATATTTGTGAATCTTTGAATCATGAACGAAGTCAAGCATAGAATGGTACCTCTGAGGTAGAAGAAACTGATAGGCTACCGACCCAACACTATTTAAAATATTATATGGCCTAATATATTGAGGAAACAACTTTCCCTGATTTGGTTACCATCTACGCACTATTTTGCATGATACCTAAAGAAAAACAAGATACCCAGCCTCTAACTAAAGATATTATCGATGGTCATCAAGATAATATTTTATTTCTAGACCGAGTAGTTTTAATATGCTTTCTAATCAGATAAACCCACTCTGCAGTCTCCTGAACAAGATGAGTACATAGTAGGGATTCATCACCTGCCTCTAGCTAGCACAATGGTGAACGACAAGACCTACCATATAGTTAATCTAAGAGATCCATCTGATTTGTCTCATAAAGGATATTATTATATACGAACTCAATTAGTGGGATATGTTTCTTCCATGAACTAATGAAATTTTGGACACATGCTTGGGGAATATCCATTAGAACATGTATCTTATATTCTAATGGTCCATCTGTTTTTTTGTGAAAATATGTTCTTAGATGCACCAATGTTCACATATTCTTTTCCAATACCTTCTAGAACAATGAAGTGGAATGATCATCCCTATCTAAAATGCTAGTATGAAGGACCAAGTGGAGACATATAATCTCATGGACATTAAGTCTTCCTAGAACATTAACTAAAACTTTTTCTCAAAAATGTATGAGGTGGGATTATTTCATCTGTCAGTTAACGACTACCCATATAGTATCGCTTTCCCTTATAAAATAAGGTAATATATCTAAAAAATACATGGAAACAAATTCTTACTTCTTTTATAGGACTTGAACTGGTTGTAAAAATCATGTGGGTCTCTAATGCTTTGTTTTCACATACTGATAGGTGGATAACCTAATGATAATTCCTGCTATCAGAAATCCCATCCAATGCCACCAATATTGGAATCACATATCATGATATGTCTTGGAGATTCACGGATTGACTACCCACTTAGAAGTGTGGGACTATTTCATCAACTACTCTATCATATTTGTAGTAGTCCTGATATTTCCATATTGATGCAAGACATCATCTTTGTCCATAGACCAATACGAAGGTGGGTTATCATCTAATATACCCTCAAGGATAACCAAACATTTTGGATCTAAAAACTGTCTACCTTCACAATCTCAAGTAGAGAAGAGGTAACTATCAATGATGAGAGGTAAGACTACTTGTAAATATCATGAATCTCTAGATGTAGCTCGTAGGAAAGGTCCATTAACTATCATTCACCACTGGCTTCCAATACATCCTGTGTTTTAAATTGTTTAGCCCAGTGCATCTACCACTATATTTCCCTTCATAGGAATATAGGGAAGCTCTAAATCAATGTAATGTAGATATTCAACACTTCTCTAATGTCTGGGGTTCATGAAATGATATGAAAAGTTATATTTTAGGATATTGTCGTCCATGTACACCATAAAGTGTCCACCCAATAGATAATGTCTCCAAGAACAAAATACATGCACAACTACTGCTTGATCAAGGCCGTGTGTCGGGTAATTTCTCTCATGAGAACACAACTGCTGAGATCTATATGCAATGAACTTGTCTTCCTACATTTTCACTAATACTAATTCAATACATGATGCATCATATAAGAATGTATAACCCACACCTAGATCTATAAGAGTAGTAATAGATGCTGATAAAATCCCCCTTTCAACTCTTGAAAGGGTTTATCACATACTTCTGACCATAAGAACATGATATCCTTAATAAGAGTTGAATCAAGGTGCTAAAAGTCCTGTATGAAATGCTTGTAATATGTAGATATCCCCAAGAATCTCCGTATATCAAACTCATTCTTGGGATGCTCCCACGAAACTAATGAAATAACCTTTTCCGGGTCAATAGATATGCCCTATTCTGAGATAATATGACCCAAGGAGTAAAATGTCTCGATCCAAAAGTTATCTTAGAAACATTGGGATAATGCAAATTCTCTCTCGGTGTACAAATAACAATATCATGTAGTTTGACATGGTCTCTAAAAGAGCGATAATACACTCAGAGGACATCCACAAAGACTATGATAAAAGAATACAAATAGTGGTGGAAAAACCTATTCATCAATTCCATGATAACAGTGGGTGAATTTGTAAGACCAAATGGCATAAAAAGGTAATCATATAGACCATACCTACTATAAATTTTTTTACAAGGTATGTCTGATGGTCTGAATCACACCACATTATAACCCAAAAACATGTAGATATTATAGAATAACTTTTCTACATGGATCAGGTCAAAGAGAACATCTATTTAAGGAATTAGATATTTGGTCTTAACCGTATGTTGGTTCAACCTTCTTTAATCCACACCTAGATTCAAGGTTCCATCTTCCTTAGAAAAATTCATTGGAAAACCCCAAGAAGCTGTACTAGTCTGCACAAAGCATTTTTCCATGAAACCCTATAAATTCTAATTGAGCTCCAAAATATCTATAGGTTCTATCCTTTATGAAGGAATGGGAATTAGAGCTAGTATTATAACATGATCGATTATAATATCTACATATATCTCATGTGGTAATCTGGAATAAGTTTCGGGATTGCATCCATGACATGATTCACTATTGGAGGGAAATAAGGTTGGTGAAAACTCGGATCCTTCATTAAGAGATTTCCAATATAGGTAGTCACTCTGCCTATCTGATGATGCTCAGTTACAACTCTATAGGACTGGACATCCAACTAACCATTGGGTAGATAACTATAACACTCTTTTGATGTAAATGATACCATACAACGAAAACATTTTATAGAATCACGGTACTAAACCAACCAATCCTTCCAGTGTATGACATTGAATCCCATTATCTCATGAACAGATAGGTTCTATGAGAAAAGGTGACTACCTACCTTAAGGGGATAGTTATTACATTGGAATATACCCTCTGTTCAGACCCATAACAGTGTATCTATGGTCATTACACCATAATAATATTATTTCTTCAATCTGAGAATTTCCACAATATATATAGAAAGAATAGATTTTTGATCACCTATATCAAATAAATCTCATAATATGGTAGATTCCACAAAAATTATACCGCGTACAATATATGGTCCCCTATCTAGATCCTCAGGTATTGGATGTAGTGCATTTATCTAGCCTATTCCATGACCATTTACTAAAGATGGACTACCATGATCATAATTTCTCTATTGGCGCTACTAGTGTTTAGGGGTCATGATTCCACAGCCATTGAATCCTCATCATCCAAAATCACATGTTCTATTACAAATACCTACCAGGTTCAGTGAAAAAGAACTCTCTCTTGATGTTGGAGATGGGTTTGATCTTTTCCAACTCGATGCTAGTGGAAAGGTCATACCGAAATACTGATGTTTTCCTATACGGTTCCCAGATTGTATCTCCATTGGGTATCTATTACAAGGGGATTTTAATTCGCCTCTCATCCAAACTATTGTAACTACAAAGATATATCAAAATATACAATATAGCTCTAACTTTCCTAATGAGAAACTTCAATAAAATTCTTCATGCAACATGAAGAACTACTTACCAGACGTGGAACTGGTCCTCTATTCCTGGTACTATTTCCATCCCTCATGTTATGAGGAATGTTAAGAGCTAGATTTACTACCCCAGAAAACATTGGTAGTAGAATGTCATTCACATATTTAAGAATGGAATATTGAAGCCCATCCTAAAATCATTTGGCATGCGAAAGCTCATCAATGGATAGAAGAGGTGAAAAGTGATGCAACATCGTGAAATGGGTTGATTACACAATAACTAACACAGAACATTTCTAGAGTGGCATGAACTCTCTTGATCTCTCATCTATCAGACCCTAATAAAATAACCGATCATTGGATGAAATTTTTAAATCAAACCATAACATGCCCTAATGACTACCGACCTGGGTTATCACATACAACCAATGATTGGACAAGTTATGAATCATGTATGTTGAAAGAATGAGACAATGATATGGAGGCATTTCTAGATTCTCAAATATAGAGATATATTCCTCTAGAAAATACTAGTATCCTAATAATCACTACCCCATAAAAATGTAGGAGGATGTTGTTGCTAGAACTCATGAGTCCGATCAGCCATCATAGGTTCATTTCACAGAGCACCAAACATGGACTGTATCAGACGAAGAAAACTATAACGAACATTAGTGTTAGTTCCCAAATCATATATAACAGTTGGTGCCTCAGTTGGTACTCCTATAGGAAGAAATGTAAGCTTACGGGCCACCATGAATAGAGAATGGTCATTTCCACCTTCCTGGTATATGACATGAGGAGATCGTGGTAGTATTGATCTGAAATTTTCAAGCACAAGTCTCAAAATAATCTGAAGAATAAAAATAACATCACTAGAGGAATCTGAACATAAGAAAACATACTACCAATGGAATAATACCCTATCTATCAACTTATACAGATAGGATTCAGTAAGTGCTCATGTAGAAGTTTCATTTTGTTTTATATTTAATATCCATGTTCACTCCTTTACCTTTCATAAACACAATATGGTGGGAAAAGGATGTGAAACTTTATAATTTTAGATATCATGATTCACTTTATAATGGATATCCATTTATGGTGAATTAGTGCCCATATAACTATCACAATAAATGAAACCCAATTATTTATAACATAATGGATTGAATCGGTAAATTTCTCATCCCCACCCATGATGGCACATATACCTCAAGAATTTAGATATTCAATCACTCAATGCCATCCATGTGTAATAGAAGCGTAAGCTAACTGTAAAATCATTACTCAACCATCACAGGCATATCAAGGATTGAAAAATAGTGAAATAAACCTATATGAAATGGCATTATACATTACATGAAAATTTTTGGGGCTTATAATGATTCATCAAACATTTCCCCTTTCCCTCATATCATCAGGACAAGGATGAAAGAAAATCTTCAATAGTGTAATAATAAACAACTCCACATGGTATGTGCTATCCCCAATGGTGAAATAATAACAAAATTAATAGGAAAAAAATAACAATAAATATAATTTTGGAAACATGGGTTTTACCCAAAACATGAGTTCAAATCCCCCATGTACAATGTATGACCAATTCTCAAGCGTTCCTAATATTAAATATATTTTATCCAATTAGTAAATAAAGTAAATAAAATACTTCTAATACGTCTTTCTAATGTCCTAGACTTGAATGTCACATAATGGGTGCCCCTTTCCTCATGGGTGAGATGAACTGAAGCGCATCTTACCAACTGCCAGAGGATAATGACTAGAAGCAAGGGCCTAGGGTGTCTTCATTGGGTATTATTTCCTAATTACTAATGTGTAGTTTAGCGGATGAGAGAAAACAAGGGTAAATACCAGAAGCAATATAATTAAGTATAAGGCACAATGGAAAATATAACCAATAGTAAGAATAATTGAAACTACTAGAATAACATTCAACAAATGATGATATGTCATGTCATTAGAAATATGGAACAAAGTTATACAAGATATCAAGGATAAAATGTTTCACAAGAGTACAAAGGAAATAAAATAATATCTCAAGCATGTAAAATTCCAAATTGTTCCTCTACTGTCATACTCCATAAAAAATAGTATGCAACAAAGTGTTTGAATTTGTATGCTTCCCTTTGTCAACACCTATAAGCATTTAATCTACCATAGGCACCAAATGACACATGAAGAGGGTGTGAGATAAATCTCAGTGGGCCACCACCAATGGTGTTTATAACATTCGGCCCATGTAATTAAAATTTAAATGTATGAAATCATGGAAATATATAGTAAAGTAGTAAAATACAACTAAATACCCATATACCTACCTCATCTGTTGGCTTGTGACTGAACATTTTAACAATTCATTATTGGATTATTACCAGGTTATAAATAAGTCACATGTTACAAATTTCAAATTTTATTTGTTGTAACAAGGTATACATTAAATACATTTCATAGTTAAGTACCAAGGTAATAACTAAGGTGACGTATGCCTCAATGGAAACCAATAAAGTAATAAAAATATCCCAACATGGTTTAAGAGTGTATTCTATGGAGTATAGTCCAAGGCATTCTACAATGAGACGCCTACCAAGTTTAAGGTGATCATCCAACGTAAAAAAATGATAAACAGAGACAAGGTCAGATGGGATTTAATAATGGAACCAACTTGTTTGTACATATTACAAAGAGTGTATACAAGGAATCTGGATGTGATTTTGAAAGGATCAGGCAGTGTCATACTAACCTTCTAATGAATAGAAAATGATTTGGATCTTGGTTAGTTTCAACCTAATAAAGTTGTGATCTTGAATATCAATGGGGTAACATATTTTTCATGATATTCTCTGATTATAATCCATGGAAAGATCTAATCAAGACATTTTTATTTGTTATTTAATTCATGTTATATTTCATTTGGTTCATGCCTTTTCATTTAATAGTGTGATAAGTTCATGTATCATGCAACAATTTCTTCTATCCTTTCCTTTTAGTACTTTGACAAGTATAAGTAGCATGAAACCATTCATTTAATTAATTTATGGAATATTTGATAATTAAGTATCATTCTTGTACCTTACATTAATGTCGTAAGTGGTTTTATGGACTTGAAACTTATCAATCATTCACATATTATCCGGTCAATTCATATACTCAATATACATTCCAATTTCCATTTCACATTTAATAATCACCTTAAGCAGTTCCCTTAAGCGAGTAAAGTGGTATGAATACATGTTACTTTTCATTATTTAATTCAAAATATAAAAAAACCAATTAATATAGTAAATCATAGACTTGGAGTAGTCAATCCAAGGAACACCTGAACGGTGTCTCAAATGTTTCAAAACACTGAAAAAAATTTATAGCATAACCATAGACATGAAAATTACGAAAATGATGTCCTAACCACAAAAATTTAATCACATACTTGGAAAGTGAAAAACTATTTGGTTCTAATAAGTATAACCATTGAAGAATAATTTGATAAACAGAACATGATTAAATTTATTTGTCCCACAAGATAAATCCAAAATCAAAGTACATTAGTGATGATTTATAAACCGCCCACCTTTGGCATATATGACTCTCCTCCTCCAATATTTTCATTTATTTGGATTAGATGACAATAGATCTATGTATAACAAAAAAATAATCATATCATGATAACTTGGTCAAGATAAAGAGAGAATTATAAAGACTTAAACAAACTCGAGTACTCACTATTGTGCATCCACCATTATAAAAAAGGGTTCAATCAGATCCAGGATGAAAGAGATATCTTGATACTAATATTTTGACATTAAAAAGATCCAATTGTATAAGAAAAGGTGTTAATATTACTGGATCATTTATAAGGGAAGAATAGGCGTCTTAATAGATCAGTGAGAGAAACTTTTTAAAATTACCCAGAAAAATTGCATGTCTACATTTTGTCTGCACGTTTTGATATACCATGAACGAACTATGTGAGTTTTTTTTTGGGTAGAAGGTTTCTTTGCATAGTTAGGCCACCTGACTGTGCACAAACTGTGTGAAGTGGTTCTATCTGGAAATTTCAATATGTAAGGTCATCCAATCTATGCAACAATAATGAACTAACAATGAAACTTGGCTAGTTTTCCGAATAAGATGGCTTTCGGGCTCAGAACATTCCCCAGAAACCATAAAGTCTATTGAAAACTCATTAGTCATCCATATTTGTTCCAAAGAATTTTCATAGATAGAATTTTATAGGATCCATACATGAGTTGAAAATATGGTACTTACTACTATAATGTACAAATAATAGTGAATTAGGATAAAATCCCATAATCCATTATGTGATCAACGAATGCTTAGATAATATACTCTCCATCTAGGTCTGATTAGGGAGCCATAAATTTTTACCAAGTTAGTTTTCTACTTCATGTTGTTATTTTTTAAACATTTTAATGTAATCCGACTTATACATAATTAATTATATATTGTCATAAAAACTATAATCATTGGTAAATGTAATCAATTTTCAAAACCCATCCATTTCCACTCATATAAATAGACCACATATGTCATCTTGAATAAATTCTATTAATTATGTGGATCTTACTCCATTTACAATGAGTGGTACAATGGTAATTTTACCATGTAAAAAATAATGATATACATCCATTAGTTTTAACTCAGTTGAGTCTAAATACCTTACATGATGTAATTTCAATAAATACTTCTCATTTACATGTCCATGCCTAACGTTCCCTATGTGGGTGTTATAGTATTCATGATCAACTATTTTTTCATTGATATTTAATTAAATAGTTTTCAATTTAATTTATATATAATACATTGTTACGTTGTGTTGTACCATAATGCATTTTATACTTAAAGAAGAGAAACATTTATTTCAAAAGTTTAAATAAATTCCCATTGTGTCCAATATGGTCATTGATATTATGTTTATGGTAACGAATAGAAAATAATAATAAGTATTCAATTGAATAAATAAACAACTAGTAAACGTTATATGATAATATCCTATTTCTAATACTGCTAGAGATTCACCATTTTCATCCCAGAGATCTACCATTTCTATTGAAATATTCATTAATCAAATTGATTCACATAATTGAATAAAAATATGAAATATTCCTGGTGTGTCAAATAATAAATTTGAATATAAATATATATTTCACTCATTGATAAAAATATATAATATTAAATCATAGTATTACTTCTTCTTCGCACTTCAACAATTATTCTTCTAGTGGCCTCCGATTCCACATGAAAAGTATAAAACCTTCTTTTTTATTACCTTCCCTATGTATTTCAGGACCTTTGGAAGTATGATTATTAGGATTTCTAGAGATGTATTTATTCTTATATTTTTTATCCTTTACCTTTCTATAGTTTTTCACCATAAGGATTGGAGAATTGGAATTCATTGTTTTCTTATCAGTTTGAGAACTTATTCTAAATGATCTAGGTGTTACTCTATAAATTTATTCATGTTATTATTTACAATAAATTTTGAGTGTTTTTTTGTAAAGAGGAATAAATGAAATTAGTTTACATTTTATTTTTCATTTTGAACCCAAATGTTTCAAGTCATTGTACATACCTGATCATCTTGAGTACATGTGGTCTGGATTGCTTCCTTTCGAATATCATGCACATATAAAGTGAACTAGATATCTCTTAACTTTTTTCCCTAATTTCACTTAATTTGACTACTATATTTTTGTTATCATCATGTATAAATCTTCACCATCATGCATTTTCTTCAAATTACTAGACCTAAATGAAATTATTATACATTTTACATATATTGAATCAGGTTCAATCCATTAATACTTTTTGGTTTCGTGCATTATTACTGAAAAAGGAAGCTTAGCCGGTAATGACGACTTCAACACATAAACCCTACTTTTTTATGTATAAATATGTATCAGTGTTTGATCCACTCCTTGCAGTTATTGTTGTTTAGGATATTAAATTTATATATTATAAAAAACACTGATAATTTATTAGTGGTTTTGGTTATTTCCATTTTAATATATAAAAAATATAGTTATCATTTAGTACATTATCTTAATTGCATTTTACACATTTTTGATTAATTAAGTAAATCAATAGATGTATATGTTTACAATACTTTCTTTGGGGTGTGAATCTATCAATGGGAATGCACTGGCTATTGACCCACATCACACATTCCATAGGATGGTGAAATCTTTCCATTATTCAGGTAGGTATGGTTCATGATTGAAACAATATGATGGGATGTCAGTCCCTCCTTCCCTAGATTCCTCCTCAAAATGTGTCTCCTTTTTAGGTCTCCGTCATAGATTTAGATGTTGTTCATGATACTCTTCTCTGTGAAACATTTTTTCGAACACTAGTTAATTACACTGCTTCTGTCAGAACATTCTATGGGGTCACATTTGGGAAACAACAATCAGTCAGGGGAGTAGTCATGTTGGGAATCACAAGAATGTATGGACGCTAAAACAAGGTACACTGAGATTTGATTTCCCTTATCATAGGGCTTATCAAGTGTGGAAAACCCCAAGTAATCCCCTGTTGAGGGAGGATATTTATATTCCCCTGGAATTTCCCCAAGGTTTTTCCCATTTTCCCAGGTTTAACACGGGGTATGAATCATGTTTAGAGTCTATATAAGATTGATCAGACTGATCGGAACACCGATGGAGGTGGATCAGATGGGTACATCCTTATGCTAGAGAAATTAGGGGGATTAATAAATGTGTGGATCAAAACATACACTGAGGAAGAAGTTTAGGATGTTTGGTTCTTGGTAAGTGGGACACCCATGTTTACGGTTTGCTGAGATTGAGCCTCGTGGAGGCATCCTATGTTCCATGTTAAAAATACAAGGTTCAAAACCCATGTAGTTCGAATCGGTGAGGATTGAAATCGGTCATTACATAAATGAAAACGACCCAGTGTCGTTCTAGGGATTACATGTTGATAGAGGGCCATTGCAAGAGGAACACTCTTGATTAGATGATTATTAATTATTTGGGGATTATGCCTGGTTAGCAGCCCGGGTTCTGGAAGGATTTCATATGAGATGGATGAGATGATCTCACTCAGATGTTGTGTCCCAGGTAAAAATCATGATAGATATTGAATAGTTGGACAAAGTGGATGGGAGTAATGTGGTGAAATTGATGTGGAGATGATGGTAATGTTGGGAATGTACCTCAGAGAGGCTTCATACGTATCTCCGTGATAGGGAATAAAAATAGACATAGTTTGTTGGGGCGATGGGACACATGAAGAGGCATCACGTGAGAATGGATGCATGGATGGGACCCCAAGGAAGTAAAACCTCTGGGTTGGGGCTTGACCATCCCAAAACACAAAGGCCCGTGGGAGAGACCAGTGTGGAAATTACTTGTGGTCTTCAACCATTGGGAGGAATCCTACATATCCCTGTGATGGAGAATCAAAGTCCCCGTAGTTTAAGAATGGGGAATGGAATCAGGGTGTATACAAAATAAATTGACCCATATTCATGTTGGGGATTTCACGTGGTTAACAGCCCAATTGTTGGTCTGAAACTTCTAATGGGCATTTCATGGATGTGGGTCCCAACAAAGAGGACAATGATGTTTACTGATGTTTGGGGTTGAACCCCGGAGAGGCTTCCTACGTACTTTACCTAGGAGACAGGAATCAAAGACCACATCGTTCGCATGTATATAGTTTAACATCAAATAAGATGAAAGGGGAATACAATTTAACATCATGGGAGATGATGGTAGACATACATGAAGTGGTTAGGAACGATGGGTGATGGGCTTGAACCTTAGGAAGGCTTCCTACATACTATTCATTAAATAGGAAATAATTAATTTCCACGTAGTTTGGTGGGACGAAGGGACACCTGAGGACATGGACCATGAGAATGGATGCATTAATGGGGCCCGAAGTATGTAAAACCTATGTGTTGATCAATTACTTTACCAAAACACAAAGACTCAAGGGAAAGACTAGTGTGGGACATAAGTTGTTGTCTGGACCCTAAGAGAGGCTTTCTACGTATCCCCTTAATATGGAATAAATATCCACATAGATCAATAATGGGCCACGGAATCTTGGTGTAAACAACGGTTAATAACCCATAGTCTTTTGGGGTTTACGCATGGTTACCAACAAGGGTGCTGGTTTGATGCTACTATGGGATGGACCAAATATGTGGGTCGCAACAAAGGGGATGTCTAAGTTTATCGATGATTGAGGTTGATCATCAAGGATGCTTCTTACATACCCTTCCTACAAGATGAGGATAAAATCCCACGTATTATGCATGTATAATGTTTAACAACATGCGAGATAAAAGGGGAATATTGTTTAACATCATGCATGGTGAGGGTGGACCGATGTGAATTTTTCAATACCGATGGGTGATTGGATTGATCCTATTGGAGGTCACTCATGTACTATTCCTAGAATAGAAAATGATATATGGCTACATGGTTCAATTGGACAGGGGATGTGGATTACAGGCTAAGGCATCCCATGACTGTGTCATGGTGAATGCATACTCTAAGCCCAAGTGGGTCCTGGTCGATATGAGAAACAAGTGGAAACAAAGACCTAAAAATCTTGTCATGATAGGAGTGTCCATGGGGAATAGAAAGGGAATTACACATACATAGTATGCCAGGGAGATGGAGATTGGGACTTACTCCATAATGGATGCCTGAAAGGCGATAATGAAAAAAAAGAATGATGGGTATCAAGGGTCCCCTATGCTCATATATCCAGTAGTTATTTCACACAAAATAATATAGGAGGAGCCAAGTTGATACCTCTTACAAGAATGGTTATGGGGTAACACCGTGATGGTTTCCCTCCCCCAAAGAAATATTTCGTTCCATGCAAGGAAGATCTCATTCCATGTGTGGAAGATCTCACTCCTATGGTGACAAGTGGTCATGAAACATTTCTTGAGGCTGGGCACCACGTGTATATTGCATGGGGTGAGTCTACTGTTTAACATCATGTGATATGGATGAGGGTGATTTTTAATTTTACATATTTCATCTTAGATGATGGGGATTCACTCCCCACCCATATGACTCACATAATAGGTGCGGTGTAACACTTGATGAATGGAATGAACTAGCAGTGCCATTAGAAGATAGGGTTTTGGATTGATCTATTCAAGGTCTCAAGTATGAGTGGCTATGAAAAGAATAAATACATATTACCATGCCTATAAAAAGAAGAATGGGTCCAAGAAACACAACATTATGTGATAACCAAGGGACCTTGAAATCACTTCACACAAGAATAGAGGGCTGCATGAGAGGAGTGTGTGAAAAACAAGGGTGTTGCGCATGAGATTGAGGGTTTATGAATTTTACTATGAAGGAAGATTAATATATTTAAGGCCTATTAATGGGTCATTCAAGAGGGCTGATCTAGGCACAATTTTGGTGGACCTGCGCGCCAAAAAGATAAACTGCACACATATTTGTAACAAAGAGCACAAAAGGGGATCTTGCATGGAATAATACACTATTGAGAGAAATGGGGAAGGATAGAGTAAAATTAGAAACTTTATAAGAAAATAAGGAGAGCTATGATCAAAGGACACAATTTGCGCGCAATGGATAGGCTTTGTGTTCAATTTCCTCCTAATCAAATAGAAATGGGTGAGGATCAAACCCTAATGGCTCCAACCTGATGGAGAACCATTGTGAGACCAATCATGCCAAATACTATACCTCAAATCCATATTTAATGAACAAATGTAATTTATTTAGTGCATGGGTCATGGTTCTAATAATTTAGCCATCCTGATGTAGAGGGGGATATTCTATTTATAGACGTTTCCAGGTAGCTGTAGCCCAAAAATGGGGCAAGATTGAAATACCGTCAATGAGAAAGCAATATTGTGCCCCATAATGCTATGTTTTTTGTATAAACATTAAATTTTACATCTAAATTCTATGTGGGTATCAGGATCATTCAATTAATCAAAATATACATTTGGGGTTTTTCTCAATTACTGTCTTCAGACCCTATTGGATTTCCACACCAACAGTGTCCCATTATTTTATCAAATTCTAGTATCCCCAACTTATTGAATATGAATTCACTGTCTCCTGAGTTTTATTTTGGAAATGAACCTTAAAACCCCTTCTCACATTCTAAAATCTATGAATATTCCACTACTAATGATATTTTCATTTTGGGTACTTGATCGAATAACCATATTTACTCTTAAATATACAATTTCATGAGAGAAATCCCAGATTCTAAAATCTAAAAAATGATTTACAAAATTTTTTCCTCTAAATATGAAACATGATAGATATGGATACTTATTTTCTTCTATCATTAGTGAATTCAATCCACCATTCTTAGAATAAATTTATTGTAGTAGGTGGTAACCTCAAATAAGGATGATGATCACCCTATACACCAACTTTTTTTCAATTAAAATGTTAGAATGAGTTTGGGACATTATATATGTTTGAGATATTTTTGTTTTTTATGAGGAATTTAAACATTTTCTATTTAATATTACTATACTATGTTTATTGTAACAACTAAACATGGATTTAATTGAATACAATCATAACATTGTTTTTCATTTTTTCTATTTATTATTTTTCCATTCTTGCAATCATGAAAGGGACTAAAATAATAAACTATGACAAAATAAAAATAAATTTAACACCTTTTATTTAGTATTTAATAATGGTTGATTCAATAAAAATCAATAGATAAACTATGACCTATGGGTAAGAAACCGAAGAAAACTATTAAATCATTTCACCGATCGCCCCTAATCTTGTGTTTCAACATCATGTCTGGGATTTCACCCCATATTAGTGTGGTCTAGATCTTACATCATCATTGTAAAAAATAAATATATATATGCATTCATGTGAGGGTGTCTTGAGAAAAAAAATACATACAAATATGAATGGACATGCATACCATTATACATATTGAATATAATGTGACGACACATAAACAATCAATAAATGAATAATTATTACTTATATCACACATATTGGATCGAATATTTATATAAATGATCTCATACATTCTATATGTTAGTCACTGCTCATGATTGACCAGTAAGATAATTGAATCTATTATAAAATTAAAATCCAATTAATTTAGGTTTTAAGTCATACATATAAATTAAATGAATTATATAATTCAAATAAAATATATTTTTTTTCTATCCGTAATTTATTTAATTAATTTCTAAAATTAAAATAATTTCCTTAATAATAATGTTATGATTAATTTTTTACAAAAGATTAAGAAATTATTTTTTGAATTAGCTAAAATTATTTGAGTCCAAAAACCCAATCCCAGGATTGTTTTAGGTTGGTCTTAACCCATATAGGGCCACATAATTCCAGAAAAACCCTCTGTCTTGATGTCATGGATCCGATAACCAATCCAAATTCATTGGGTGTTGGTCGGACACACCCATACCTTGATTACGGTGGTTCATGTAAAAAACGATGTATGGGAACTAGAAATAAATGAGGGTTGGATGATCACGAAATGGGTTACCACTATTCTTATGGTAATCCGGGCTGGCGATGAGGCACCCAATGCCATCGGTGTCCAATCTATATTCAATGTAGGTGAGTCAGGAGTCTCTATTGTGCATAGTAGCGAGCTGGTCAGATCTGACCAGGTAAGTGCCTAAAAATATACAATGGAGGTAATTGAATATGATATGGATGTGGTATTGTAAGTCAGTGTTGAGAGGGTCCATGGTAAAGGGGACATAATGTTTTATAGTAACTAGTTGGTCTTTGAAGTGGATGCAAAAATTGATAAAGTTGGTGGTGGGTTTGGAGATAATAGGTAAAACAGATGAGGTTAGAGACTATGAGAGGTATCATCTATGGTCGATTCAATTAGAGAGGCAGAGGCTACAGTTGGAATAACCCATTGATGGGGTCAGTGGAAGGTGGATATAAACATGGACTAATTATTGGATGCTAGATGAAGAGTCCAGAAATAATGGAAGCCTATGGTGATGTGTCCGGAAGGGGAAGCACGGTCCAGTCTGGAATGATTTTTCAGTCTATATCTAGTTGAATAGATAAGGATCCCATGATGATAGTGGGTTCCTAGTGGTAGATTCAGATGAATCTTCCTTATAATTATTTTAGTAAAAATCCATATTTTACACCAAATGCTAGTTTTTTGTTTTATTTGTCCACCATCCAGTAGTGGTGAACCCCCTTTTTTGGTTTGTGGAATTTACCACAAACCACACTTCCAAAATTAATCAAAATAATATTATTTAGACTATAAATTTTTTGTTTTATTTAATATGGAAGCTTCTATAGGAACCAATTTAAAAGAGGGAAATATTATTTTTTTGTCAATTACACCCTAATTTGTTTGTAATGGTTTTCATATGATATTTCCACATGGCTATGAATTAATACACTCTGAATGGGAGTTTTTGGGATATTTAATTCCTAAAAAGTAGTTATCATCAACATGAATAGGATAAATGTAATCAATTATAATAAATATGTTTAAATTTTTCATACCTGAAAACTAATCACAAATAATATCTATTAAAATTTTCAAATGGACACAAAATTTTTATTTGATACCGAATCGACATTCATTCAATTTTTTTAGAACAATATTAAAACCCTATAAATAATTTAATTCATGATAAATATTCATTTCATCAAAACATTTGTATAATCACATCGAAAACAATTTGATGTACTGGGACATGTAACATAAACTAGTGTGCCAATGATTTCATCCCCAGAAGGACATAACATCATTATTGTTAGTTATATGAGCCTGATTAGTTATCCTAGGACCTTGTATGAATAAATAAAATAAAATAAAATAATTGAATAAGTACCTCATTTATATTGAAGAAGCATTCATCATTCAAACATCTTAGGGGAAGGTTTCATGAGAGATGTTATCACAACCCCCCATGATTGTTTGAACATGCTTCATGAATTCATTAATACATTGATCATCACATTACTATTTCTAGTATAGAGATATAAATATTCATTAATCTTCATTAATATCACCATAAATTATTCCATTCACCCCATGAAAAATTCAATGATCACAAACATGGGTGACATCTTTCTCTCTCATAGATGTGGGAAGGAAGAGAGAGTTACTCTCAAAACCATGGGTATGAATAGTTCCTATGAGAAGATTCATCTCATTCTCATATAGTGAATTATAATTACACTAAAAGGGTTCCCCAACCCCATATAAGTAACATCCAATAAATAATAAATAAACGATATGTTATGATGAATTCAATATTTCATAATATCATATATATTTTATCAAAAAAAAATTATATATAATATATACATTAGGTGGGAAAACCAAGCCATTAAAAAACTCATTATTAGAGATATATTAAATGTCCCTGGAAAATAATATTCGTTTGTATAATTACTTTCCATTTATTTACACAAATCCTTTAAAATAATTTTATTAAAAAAATCAACCAATTTATTATATAGATGAATAATAATGATTTTATTTATTCTTTATGGATTATTAAAAAATGGACAACGCATGGATGTTGTTATGGGGCCCACCATGAACTGTACGCATATTGATCAGAATGTGGAAGTCTCGTGAACAATATAATCTGTGTGACCCCTTAGTACCTTATCTCGATAGCATTGAATGGTATTAATAGAATATGAGTGATGTCTGGAAACCAATCAAGTCCCATAATGAGTTATGTAAAATGTTACAGCAATGAAAGTTATTTTATGAATGATCCCGTTATACTTTATTATCATCTTGATATGATATACCATAAATTGGGAAGAATATATTGTGTCATCATCTATTATTTCTTTATTATTTATTAATCTAATTGGATGAACATGTATTTAAATACTATGGTCATGGATTTCATGAAGGTTATGTTGTATTGTCCAACTAGTCCAGAGTTATCACTTACTCAACTCGAAAGCGACAAATTCAATATTGACAATTCAACCAACATCATAGAATAAAATATTCAACAAACACAATCTAACTCACAACAATATTTGATTCATTGAATTTTCCTTACATCAATGCACATGATCAAATGTCACAAATGGATAATAAAAAAAAGTAAATAGACTAAAATGACTGCACATATGAAGGAACAACCAATAAAATAAAAAACATGTGAGGTTCTTATTGGAAGATTATTTATCATTATATCAGCTACTTTATATCACCATTTGGAAACAACATAATAAGAAGTATCAATACTTATGAGCCCTCGACAACTGATAGTAAGACATCAAATGTTTCTAGTTATTATGTTGTGTCTAGACTATATGACATATTTTTTTTAATATTAATTTCATTTTATCTTGAGGATATAAATATATCATGGGAATTCCTTCACCTTTTGATATAATAAATAATATATTGAAATTACCAATAATATATTTTATTAAAAATTATCTACTCTATTATCTGAATATAATCACATTTATATATAGAACTATATACATAAAATGATAAGAAAAGCATATATGGATATTTGGTCTATGGAACTGACCTTAAACATTTTGAACTTATGTTATATTACCTTGAAATTTTTGTCTATTTAGTTCCACTTACACAAGAAAATGATGGTATGTTATTTAAATGTTTTACATAAATCCATGTGCGTCCATCTTATCACTTATAAAATGGAACCCCTAATTATCATATATTGATAATGTTAGATCGCACTAGACCATCCATTCCATGTCAAAACCATTCCATAATTCAAACCATTTAATCTTGTACTTTGTATACTACCCAAAGATTATCTTATGAAATATTAAGGTATAAACCAAAGGAGGTCTTCAAAGAATAGGTAATCGTCTTACAAAACTATTTCAATATTAATTTAGTTTTCTTCCTCTGATAAATTTATTCTATAAAAATTAAAATAATATATATAGTATAATTAATATACTGAGATATTATTATGATTATTAAAAAACCATTTTCATCCTCGTATCAATCAAATGGGAAAATAAATTATAATTCTTGTATATATGTAGACTACCACCTTTATGAAGTAATGTAATTCATTTTGAATCACTACTTTACATGGATGGATATAATGATGGGTTTGAGTAATTTATATGATATTAATGTTATATTTATGTTTTGGAATCATAAAATACTATTTTTCATTCTTTCCTTCTACTTATAGAAAATGATTACAATGTCCAAGATAATGTATGGATTACCATCTCAATGAATGATGTAACTCATCTTTACATCTCATCATTTTATAGATGCTTATAAATATGTATATGATGAATATATATGATATTAAAATAATTTCTAACATTCTAGTGATTATTTAACCCTGATCAATATATATTTTTAATATCCATCAAGTAAAATAATACATGAAAAATGAAGTAGTCAGCACCTAATGTGATCGTCATAATGAATTATTTTTAATTAAACAATTATATGATGTTTTATATAAAAAATATATGGTATTTTATGTGTGAATATTATTATTTTTTAATATTATAAAAAATATAATTTTATTATACTTGTGGTTAAAAGAACAAACGAATCCATTTTGACTTGAGGAATGTCTTTCTCATCTCAAATTTTTTTATGTGAGATGTTTTTCATATTGATCACATAATCTATATCATGTATTTAAATCAATTTCATATGATATCTCATGAATATTTTTTTATCATTTTATTTAGTTTTTATTTGATATTATTTCATTAATGGGGTTTATTATTTAAACATTCTGAAACAGTAAGGGTTTTATATTAAAATATAACAATTTAATTCGATTATTTGGTATTAAATTACCTATGATGAAATTATGTGATCAATTTTAGGAAAATATCTTATATTTTCTGATTATCAAGTTATTTCTTAATATTAAATGTTTTCCTTTCAATTTACTCCATCTATGAACACAAATTTTAGAGTTAATACATCTAATTAAAACTAAAAATATTAATATATTTTATGAGGATTATTTTTCATAAATGAATATTATTTATTTAAAATGTTTTCAAGAATATTTTTACTGTTGTATAATGATTAATTTAAGAACTTTTTACCATTTATTCGGCATTATTTTGAAATAATTATAACTGATATTTAATTAATTTTCCAAATATAGTGAATTTTAATAATTTATTGAATAAAATATATCTTTTATTATGTATTGTGAAAACATTTTTTCGAAAAATAATGAATACTTCTTATTTTGAAGCCCATATGAAAGGCATTTATGATTCTTTTGAAATAATATATTTTTCTTATATTTTTGACATTTTTATATTTAAAATATTTTATTTGAAACTACAAGTCTATTTTTATGAAGAAATTATCTAGTGATGTTTTAATGGAATTTTCATATATGAAAACATGATTACATGTTACATAATATTAATTGAGTTAGTGATCTAATAATAAAATCCATATTATTCATATGGATATTTTTTGGTGATGTTGAAATCATCATGAAACATTTTTCTATTCCATAGGTCAAGATATAATAAAATAATAAATGTTTTATAATATTTAGGAATACACATGAATATATTACGATTATTTTAAATGTGGGTCAATTATATCTCTCAAAATATTGGTTAATTTTAAATTTTTTTTAGCTTTAAGGGTACATTGGAGGTTATCCTAATGTTAAATGATGGTAGACAATAGGTTCTCAAAATCCATATAAGCAAACAAGTATGGTTGTCCCAAGCCTACCATGTGATGATTTTATTGTTAGAGAGGCTTGAAAAATTATTTGTATCATTATGAAAATTAAACATATTATTCCACTCTTTTATAGAATTTTTATATTACAATGTAATATTCCAATGGAACACGACTTATGATTCATTTATGATTCTTGTAATATGATATACCAAATTCTTATGTCATCATTTAGGATTATGATCTATTAATTATTCGGTAATAATTTTAATGATTGGTTCATTATATCATACAATTATGATTATATTATGGTCCCTTATTATTATCAACTATTATATCTCATGTTTACATATACTGAGAATTTCAACTCTCCCCTTGTTATAATTTTATTTAACAATTTTATGGGAAATTATGATAACAACATTATGTGTGGAAATTTTTTTGGATATTATTAAGATTTTTAATTCAACAATTAAATAATGGAATAATTATCAAAATTTTCACTTAATGACATTATCATTTTTATAATAGTGTTTTCTAGAATTCACTAACAATCTAATCCTAAAATTTTCGATGGGGTGTTACTGGAACAAGATTCCATATGATGTTGTTATGGGGAAAAATAGTTTAATATTTAATAGTATCAATAAAAATATTTAATCAATAAATTATTTATCATTTAATATATATGTAATGGTTTTTGGATATTATATGTATTTTATAAATTTTACAATTTGAATTTTAAAGAAAAAATATATTTATTTATCTAGATATATATATGTTCATTATTATTAATATTAAAAAGGTATATTTATCAATTTTATAATTATAATTTTATTAAATGAACATCATTTAATTTAAATAATTTTAAAAAAATGTTAGGTTGAATTTTTTGAATTACCTTAAATACTTGAATTTTTAAGAGGATAATGAAAATAGATTTTTCATCCAAAATAATTAATTGTATTAATTCATATTAAATAACTATAAATTTTAAAAATAAAATACATTGAAAAAATAGGTAATTAAAAAATAGTCCTTTACATATTAACAATACTATGCCGAATTTAGAAAACCCTATGTTTTTTTATTTTTGGATCTTATGTAAAATTTTCTAACAAAAACTATGTTTGAAATGTTTTTATTAGATAATATTTTTTTGAATATTTGGTTTATTTTTAATTCTAAATCCACATAATATATATTCATGTTATGATAATCCAATTTATATTATCAAAAAATATACATGCAAAATTTACCTAGTAGTTATAATTAAGGCAAAAAATTACACTTTTTCTAAAAATAGTTTTTTGTGCATTACATGTTCTCATGATAAAAATTATTTTTAATACCTGTAGACATTTAATAATATAATATGTAATTAATTATTTAAATTAATAGTTATTTTTTATTCAATAAATTTCATTTATTTTTTAATAAGAAAATTACTAACAAAAATAAAAATTTGTACAATGGTAAAACAAAAAATTGTAAAAACATAAATTCTAAGAGTAAAGGATGAAAAAACGTATAAAATATACATAAAAATTCATTCTTGGAGTATTATTGATCATATTTTTTTCACAATCCTTTATTTTTTAATTTTTTTACTAACTTTACACTTCTATGATCATCTCTATTTATATTAGACTGATATAATTAAAAATCTTTTATTCTTACAACATATAAAAGGGAATTCTCACCACCCATACATGTCCATTGAATGAACTAGGTTTTAATATGAAAATATAACTACAATATTTCTAGTACAATCCAAATCATTTTCCATTAGAATATAGTCTCAATAGATTTGATTATATCCTCAATTTCCTATGATTTCTTCAATTAATATTCAATAATTTCAAGGTGGGCATCTTTTTGTTCATAACTTTTTTCCCATCTATCATAAATTTTAAAATATAATTTTTCAACTACTATATCCATGATTTAGTATTATTTTTATAATAAATATTATTGGCCTATTGGAATTACTATTAATCACATTTCCCCATTTCAATTGAGAAATACCAAACTTTTTTCATGTGTTTTTAAACTATTGCCTCCACAAAGTGACGAAATCTATTTATTACCACCACAAAACTATATGTATTATAAGAGTAAAATTTATGAATTAATATAATATAAAAATTAAATTAATATTATCACTATAAAAAATATTATCCACCATCATTCACTTTTATTCATTAAAAAATAAAAAAAACTAATCGTGTGTTGTGGGGACTACCAACTCATAAAAGGAACATATCTCATTTTTCATCAAGTTTATCTATTAATTATTAATTATATTAAGATATAATTGAGAAAATTAAAAATATATAAATAATATCCTTATCATTTTATAATAATGAATTTTTTTCTAAACAACATATCATTCATAATTAAATATTCCATTAATTATGGTATGTTCATGTTTTGGTCACACTAGATACATAAAAGAAAAACAATATAAAAAAATATCATGCCTGACTATGATGAATATATTATTGATAATATATTTAATATTTAATAATATAATGATTATATTTTGATAAAATAATCTTAATACTATGATTTAACTCATTCGAAAAGATTCCCTTGATCATTAATTAAAATCATTGAAACATGCTCATCGACGAGTTCATATTCAATAATAATAACAAATAATCCCATAAAAAGAAAGTATAAAATGAGTGAGTAAATATTTTTAATCAATTCCATTACATTTAATGATATTTAATGATCATAGTTTTTTATGTCTTTATAATTACTATTATAGAAAACATTATTGTGTAACATGTTTGGAAAGATCAAAATTACTCACAACAGATATTAAAAAAAGGTATTACATAATCAATATAAATATAATGAATTATTATAAATTAATTTTATAAATGGTATTAGTTATGATAATTTTATGTAAACATTGTTAAATATATTTAATTTGTTTATAATGTATTTTAGCCAACATTCACTGAAATCTATATAAAATGTATGTGTTCCATCTATATAATCCTTCGTTGAGGCATGTTTTGATTTTATGAACCAATTTACATTTGAATGGTAAAAATAATTCCTATTAAAATATAATATTATAAATTCTTATAAAAATTAGAAACATTACTTAAAATCATGAATTTCCTTGCCTTCCACTGTGATTAACATCTTCCCAAAAGATATAATAGCTTTTCACAACTAAACATGATTTCTATAGTTATAATTTTTCTACATGAAATTGTTTATTCATTTCATATAGAATACCTTATTACTATAGTGGGAGAGAACTTATGATTCATTCTATATTTATTTATTAATTATATTCCTTCTAAAAACTTCTAGTGTGTAAAGAATATTTTCAATCCTATAAAATGATTATTTATCACCCATGATCATTTATTTCTATACTCACAAATATTCTATTGAATCTTTAAGCCACATTATGAATTAAATTTTTTACTATATTTTTTCTCTTTACCAATTAAAAAAATCCATTACCTCTTTTTATAATTCGTTTTTTCAACCAATTTTAAAAAAATCCACAAATTATTAATTTGTGATAAAATGTTATATCTTGAAGACTACATTCCCCTTAGGTAACATTATATAATTTTCAATGATTCATTATTATAAATTATTATAAATAAAAGTTTATATTTATTTTATCAACTTAATTTTGTAATTTACATTCAAATATGACCAATATTATAGTCTTTTTTGAAAATGATAGTTTTTTATAATACTATTTTATAATTTCATGTCTATTCCAATTTCATTTTATAAACGACATAAATTATTGGGATTTATTTTTGACGGTTTAAAATATATATATTAATAACTATTGGTTTTAAAAACGCTGATATAAAATAATAAAAATATTGATCCCCGCTAATATGGTTAAATTTGAATTAATCATGGTAAAATTTTGTTTTCCCATCTAAGTCAATATCCTTTAATTTTTTCTTTTTACATAATAATGTGTTATTTTTTGAAACCCTCAAACATATTTATCAGGATGGTTGATGGACACTTTTGTAGAAATAATCATAAATTCACATTAATTCTAGTTTTCTTATAACATCAATGAAATCATGTATGTTTTTAGGTGACACACATATACATTTACATAATATGATGTGGCGAGTTGAACTAAAATTATATTTCTATCCAATGCATCAGGAGAATTTTAATATCTCATGAGATGATATATATTGTATTAAAGAGTAATCCTAATCCACTACGGAACTTTTTGGATAATTTATGATTGTTTAAAGAGATTACCTTTACATTCTTTAAGGAAACCCAAGATTATGTTTTTTTCATAATCATATGATTAAAAGATATTTTGATATCATTTTCAGTAATTTAATGAATCATTGAATGAATATTCACTTATAATCATAATATATTGGTGTACAAATTCTATATGATATGTTTCTATTCCTAATTATTATTTCTATACCCATATGGTCATCTTATGGTGACTTTTGATATTTTATTTTTACCACTAATTCAAGGTCATACATAGCGTTTGAGCTCACTGCTTCTCATGTTTATATTTCTATAGTTAGTTATCTGATTTCTTACATGTGGTATTTCTATAATATTTTCTTATATATAATATTTTTTAGGGTTATTTCATACTAAATATGTATTTACAAGTCCTTATTATAGTGATAATATATCCATATGATATTAATGTTATCAGCAATTGTTATTAAAATGTTCTTGTTTTTTATAACACATTAAAAAACACTTGATCATTATATTATTTTATTGTGTTCTTCAATAATTTTTATGGGAAAATAATTTAATATAATGTTCTTTAGACCTCTATAATTATATTCCTGGTAAAAATCAAACAATTTGTTATTAAATGTTCATGTAATTAAATATTAAAATTAGTTTTTTTGAATCAATTTTCCAAAAATAATAGAATGTTTTGAATTCACTATTAATGGGGTGTGAAAATATCTATTGTATTTCTAATTTGAAATGTGTTATTTGAAGGTACCTTTAATTTATCCATTATAGGAGGAAAAAATTGGGTTTTTAGGTTAGAATGATTAAAAATAGTCATTTGATATTAGTTTATGATGTTATTGGGGAAACAAGAATGAAATAAAATGAGGGTATGATAATTATGCAACAGAAGTGTGATTTGAACAAGGTTGTATTTCAAAATAAATTTGTACTATTTCATGGGATTTGTTTTCACATATTTCCATTTCTAAATAATTAGTTTCTAATTCATCTCTTTTTTATCTTAACAGCTATGTCTAATGGAAATTATTTTGATTGACATAAAATTTAATATTCATGTGAATATCTCCCTTATAGTGAGTATTAAATTTTATAAAACCACTAATTAATTAAATTACTAACCTATTGGTTTATTTAATTCCAGGAAAATTTAAGAAGATATTCATTTCCCATACACATGTGTCAAAAAAATTTAGACACAAACCATTTAATTAAAGCTTCACCTTAGAGACATACAATACAAGAATGATGAAAGTTGTCGATTATCAGCCTAAAAAAATAATATTGAACAAGATTGAATCATTAAAAACAATTTAATTTAAATAATTAAATAGTCACTGAGAACTGAAATCAGTTAACAGGAAACAAGGATTTATTAATTAATCTATGAGGACACTAAAATACATGGGAGATCCTACCCTTCCCTAATCATGGAAAATATTACCCACAATTTAATGGGAAAAATATAATAGAGGGTATAGATATGACATTATAAAATAATAGAAAACTGAAAATTGATTGAGTCAAAAATTTATTACTATATTAGTTTACATGAATTCACATTACAAGTCTCATTGAAAAATTTAATCATTAGACACATATTTTTTATTGATATTATGTATCATTCAATATTTGATTTGGAAAAAAATTTATATCCTTCTAAAATTTAAATCATTATATTCATCACACCTTTTCATGATCCCTAAATATCTATTATAATTAATTCATTTGATAAATTCATAATCATAATACTTTGGAATTGAAAAGAATTATTTTTTATTTTCTAATACACTTGGAATACTTATTTCTATCAGATTATTTCTGAGAATGTGCATATTATTTTTCTTGATGTTTGGATGAGTCTTATGAATCATGATCATTACAATATCATAATAATCAGTACTCTATTTTTAATAAATTGTTGGAACAAAATTGAGCCTATATATTGAAAGATATATTTTTAGATAGAGAATCAAATATATTTCTCATGAGGTTCGAGTGACTATATGAATGATCAGTAACAATTTTGAACATTAGTGACAAAGTGATAATCCAAACATAATGTTAAATGGATGGTTCAACTGTATTCTGGAATGAATGATCGATTTCTTCCCTACTTATTATAATTTATATTATGTTTGGATGTATCTCATTTTTTAGTGTATTAATATATGTAATAACAAATATATAACTTTTTTATTGATTAATAAAAACAACGGTTGATGGATAGAAGGACTGACCAATAGATATCTTCTTATAGTAAATTTATTTACTCTATAACTAATGAGAGACCACATAAAAGATTCAATGTGTTGCGAATATAATTATCCATTTTTGAGAAATTTATCAACAATATTTTAGAACAAATATCATATAAAGGGTTACATTATGGTGAAAATTGTGGACTTTTAGTTGATCAAAATGAATGTGTAGAAGGATCTAGATATTATAAAATTCAATCAATTGTCGATTTTCATCAACACTTATAGAAATAAAATAACTAATTAAAATTCATTTAATCGTAATCAAAACCAAAAAACCATTAAAAATTCATGAATTAGTTTATAATTAATAATTATAATTCTATAGGATAAATAAAACTATTAAAAACCAACCGTTGATCAATTTAGTCACTAAATTCCAAAATACTCATATAATTAAAACAACTGACAAGTACCCAGTAAATGATAAATTATTGTAATCAAAACCCTGAATATATAATATTAAATATATTAATTTATTATTTCTATAAATCCTTTACTATGTATAATGATAATAAAATCCTAAAATGGGGATTCATGACATGAACATGCACAATTAGAAAATATTCACCAACTGAAAGGTTGTTTAAAACTATGAGTGGACCCAGTTAAAATTATATTTTTCATATTATATCTTTTCTCATTAAATTATTTAGGGGTTTTAGATCAATTTAACCTCCCATTCACTACATATAATTTCCATTTATCCAAAGGGAGATATATTAATTCTGACAATTTGATTTCTGGTCTTATATAAATGTTTCCATTTGAGTTCTTTAAGTTAATAGACCCTCTTTTATTTTATTCATCCTCCAACACATTATTCTGATCATAATTCATCCAATTAATATTTTGATGCATTTTTCAACAAATTCATAGTGGTATCATTTAACCTCTTTAAGATATTGTGTTCGTTGTGAAGTTGAGGTCGCATGTAATTCCCCTTGATAATACTACATATCATTACATTGAAAAAATGTAACATGTTTCATGACTTTCACTAAACAGAATAATGAATAAAATATTCCACAAAATTTTACATGAATATAATTAATAATTTTATAAGAATAATATAAAATTTACTAAAAAAATATTTTACTCAACCAAAAGTTCTTATATATATTTTATTAATAATTAGTTTGATATAATACATAAAAGTGTTGTTCTTTCTCAAATAATATTTCATAAAATTATTATATAATTTTCCTTAATAAATAAAATATAATACAATTAAAATATTAATATAAATAAGATAATTTATTAACATTATTTAAATTAGAAATTAATAGTGTATAATATTAAAAACACATAATGTTTAAGAACATCATTTTTTGATAAAAATTAAACCTATTCATTATTTTTCAATAAATTATAATCAAAATTTATAAAATTTATAATATTAATTAGATTAAATTATCATAATTTTTAATTAATCATTTCATAAATTACATTAGATGAATTCTGGGGGTTTTTCTAAAATAATATATTTTTAGGTGAATAGTGAAAAATATATTTATTTTTGAAACCATATATTTTTTTATAGAATAGTTATCAAATTATCACTAAAAAATGAATGAAACTTATACAATAACAAAATATATAAGAATTAAATTTGTTTTTTTACAATAATATGTTGAATTTATATGATCTTTATTTAATATTTTGAAGCTTAAGTATTGTTTTTTTAAAATGTAGTTTCTATTTTTTTCATTAATTATGATATCATAATTAATTATTAGATTTGGGATTTAATTTTATTATATCTAAATATCATGATTTATATAATAAAAATATAAAATTCTAGGAGATCAATAACATTTATTTTTTTCTAAAAATTATATTTTTTCTAAAATATAAAATTTTTCTAAAAATAAATTTTACACATTACATCCACCAATATTATAATGAGTTCATTAAAATTATTTTTATTTTATGTAATATAATGGATTTTATATTTGTAAATAATTTTTCAAATTTTTTTAAAGGTTATTATTTTATTATTAGGTATCCATACTATATTACATAGATATAAATTAATTATCATGGTAAAAATCAAAAAGAGAAAAAGGAAAAGATATATGAGTAAAGGATTATTTTTTAATAATAAAATGAAAATATTAAATATATATATATATATATATTATATACCTTAATTAATACATGAATATATTAATATTCACATTGTATCCCGATTCCATGTGAATGATGTCTTCTCTCTATATTAGAATATAAAATTTACAAAAATGTTATTCGCCTCACTTATTAAATGAGATCAAACCCAACCCATTTATCAACTCATTCTAAAAAATTTGGTTCCAATATATTAAAATGTAATTAATCCACTCTCCCCAATGTAATTGAATCATTTTTTTACCAAAAGACCAAGCTAATTAGCCATATGATATTACTGAAGGGTGAACGTCCAAAGCGGGATGTAATGTTTTCAAACCAAGATTTCTTTATTCTATTATTCTTATACTAAATCAAACATATTATATACATGATTGTATGAAAAAATATGTACCTATGATTTTGTGAGATGTTTTTATTCTAATGAATTATAAATTTTCCACTTTCCTCAAAATATTTTTGAATATTTTAGATTTCACATTCGTACATGCGATCTACGGAAACTGTGAATGTCATGTAGATTTTTTATAATAAAATTATAATTATAATTATAAAATACAATTAAATGGTTTATTATGATATTTATTAAATTATTTCCATTATAAAATTATAAAATAATATATTTCTTCCTCATGATCTTAGGAAAATGAACATTTCATTCATGCATACATGAATACTACAACCGCGATGAATGTCGCGTATTTTTTCCACTCAAGATTTTTATAATTTATCATACTCTATATTAACCGGATTCATAAAATTAAAAAAAAATATAATTAAAATTATATAGTGTTGATATTATTGACGTGTAATTTTGTTTTAAGCCATACTCAATCATAGATTATTACATCTTAATGTTATGGACAACTTATCAACCAAAATGAACTATGCTATAAATTACTTGCATCTGAAAAAAATGAAACAAAATTCATTTTTATATTTATAAAACATATGAAAATAATGATTTGATGGATTAATAAATTATAATGGTAATATCTATCAAGTTATTAAGATAATAATCTGCATTCATGAAAATACCCAAAACAAGCTTGTCAATATCATTCACGTTGCGAACAATAACTAAAATTAATATGAAATAAAATTAGTATAATATAAAAACTTATCTAATTATATTGATCAACTAATAATGATATCAAAGTTATGAATTGTTTAATATATAAAATGGATTTGACACCATCATTTTTAAACTAGTGCAATCAAAGAGTCTAATCTAATAACATTTATTTCTAAATATAAAATATATCAAAATTTTATAAATAATATTAATTATTAAAAATACTGATGATAAAATTTTATATCTATTAATGAGGTTCAAATTTTTATTAATTTTGATAGTTATTTTTATTATTACTGAAATTAAATAACATTCATGGAATTCAATAAACATGTTATGGGTTTTTATTAATATGATTTTTGTTCATTGATTTCTGATTGTTTGTTTTGAAATTTGTTCTTATTTTTTGACAATGTTATAAAATAAGACATTATTATGTTGAATTTAATATATATTTTCATGTTATTAAATTCATATCATTTTAACACCATTTTAATGGTTACTAACTCTAGAATTTATGATGTTTTTAATGGATTTTATTGTCTCAAATTACTTTATTCAAGAATATGCCATATCCATAACATGTTTCTTATAATTTGGTTTATTAAAACACTGTATATGTTTTTTTATCATAATTATCATGTAATATAATGTATTTTTAAATCATTTTATTTTTTTCATCTGTTTTGGATTCTGGTGATACCAAACATGAAAAAAATATTGATAACGCATAACATATTTATATGACTTATGATGTTTCTTCTTGAATGATATTCTTATATGCCTGGTTTATTCACCACTGAAATATATTTAATATTTATTTCTTTTATTTATTGTGGATATTAATTTTTAAATGCAATATCATTCTATAAAGTATATCTTTTTCGTAAAATTATAATGCTATTATGAATAATTCATATCTATCCCATGTTAGATTTTTTTCATCCAGATCCAAGTTATATTTTCTCTAAATGTTGTGATTTCTCTTTTTTTGAAATTAAAATATGATTAATTTATAGTGATCTAAATATTTTTTCCTCTTTTAAAAATGATGATCTATTACTATCTTAAATATGAGGGTTTAAAAATTTTAATTTTACAAATATCAAAATGGATTTCACTATCATTTTTGAATTTTTATCTTCCATTCCAAATTTAATATGGTTTTAAATTATGTCCCTTTCAAGGATCCATTATCAAAGGTTCTTCTATAAAATGTTGTACTTTTGAAAAGTTTTAACAATACATTATTGAATGTAAAATTTTAATGCAACTTATAATTTTTTTCCAGTACTATGGTAAACATGGTTTTACACTTTTACTATTTCATTCATTTTTATGAGAATTTTTGATTTTGAATCATCCATTCCATGTTATAATTTTTTTCAATTGATTTTAATTATTAAGGATTTTGATTAGAAAAAAACACATTTTAATATTTTTAGAAAGTAAATGATTGATATTAGAAAGGAATTATTAATTCTAATATGGGTTTTATAGACTTAAATTTATAAAAAATTCAATATCAGGGAATATATTATTTCCTAATTAATATTTTTGAACGATATTTCCATTATAAAAATGATTTTGGAAAACCATTTTTTGTTTTGATGGTTAATTTTGAAAATGATACATCATCATCGATGTATTTTTATTTAATAAGTGATATTTTTTAGAGATTTTATGCTTTCCAATAAGGGATATTTCTTCATGCTTTTTATTCAAATTTTATTACCGAATTATTGTGAAAATTATTTTTCTTATATAAAATTATCCTTAATTCTTGTTTTTTGATAATAGATTTATGTTCATAAAACACCATCCATCATATCTATAAATTTGAATTTTTAAGTTTTCTGTGAAGTACAATAGGAAATGTTTCTACATCACATTTGATAAATAAGAAAAGCATCAAATTTGTGTGATTAATTTAATGTGGAACACATATATAACGATAATTGGGGTTGGTGGGCCCATATCACCCACTATTGTATTTCATAAGGTATTATATCTATCCTAATGATATAGTGTTGGACTTTATAGTTATGGTACCTAATTAAATGGTGAACCTTATCATATATTCCCACAAATTGGATTCTAATACTTCTTAAATATGGTCACATATTAAAGGTTGATTCTTTTTAGATATGTTCAAATTTTAAAGGGTTTAACTTCATCGATTAATAAATATATAATCATTATATGATATGATATTTATAGCTATGTTTTTAGTGGTATATTTCTAGGTCATATTATATTTATATTCTCTGAACATATTATTATTCTACCTGAACCATGTCTATTATCTCATGAGTCCAAAGTATTATTCATTATTATTAATTTTTAATTTTATATTTCAGATCCTACTATCATGAAGAATGGAGGAATATTATTATTAAATTTTATTTTTAATAAGATATTTCCCTATTAATTATTTTTTCTTATATGATTATTATATAACCCTTGAATAAATGTTTCTTATTTCCATTATAGATTTTTTTATTTAATCCCTTTATTATTATTCTATTCTATAGTTAAAAATGATGAGTATATCTTATGAGAATTCTCAATGGGTGTGTACTGTTTCTCGATTATATAGAAATTTTCACGTGTCCCATAAAATAAGTTACTTATGTAGCTAATCAAAAACTAAAATAAACCATAAATTATAGGATTTATATTTTTTAAATTTAACGTTTAACCTATAGAAATATGTAAAGTAAATATAGGTCCATCACAAATTTTATGGATATCACTATTTAAAAAATTTCTTTAAACAAAATTATGTAATGTTGGTCTCGGGTACCAAATATGGTATCAAAACATGGTTTATTTTTTATGATTATTTGAGTTATTTTATATTTCTTATCATGTAATTTAATAATATTTGTGTAATTTTTATTTATCATTAGTATGAGTTATATTTACTTAAAACCCAATGGATAAGTTTATTTATATGATAACTTCATATTGATTATTGTTATGTTTTCATTGTATAGTTTTCCTAGAAATTAGATCCCATTATTGATGTTGGAAACTAGATATGGATTTGTAAAATATGCATCTAGGGGTAATCCAATTGTAAAAAGTATGGTTGAGAATCAATATAACCTTCTCTAGATGAATTATGAGTGAGAAGAATAATGTATATTGATATGTGACATTAACAACCTATAATTATGTTTTTAGTACCATGGATTTCATTTTTTAAAAAGCCTATGAACATTATGTCAATTTTATAATTAATAAAAAATTAAAAAATTTACACTGCAACAATATAGAGTTGATGCGTCCAATCAATGTGTATTTTACCACCAGAACAAGATTACTAAATTTAAATTATGTTTCATTCTAATATCATTTTCTTTACTTGAAAGCCTTCACCATATCCGAATGATAGACCTTACTATAGTTCAATGCTATTCATAGATTATATGAGAAACATTTGAAAAAATGGTATAAGAACAAAAATCTTAGTATTTTAAAATAAAAATAAATTAAACATGTTAGCCTATTTTAAAAACTATAGAATCCATATAAAAATTTTCCCTCTTAAATAATAAACAGTGAGATGATATTTTTGTTGAACTACACATGAAATCATCATTAATGTACAATGTTTATCTTAAATAATTTATTTTTAGTAATGAATTTAATATCATCATCATTATTATTTATTACAAAATATGAGAACTCATTAATAATATTTTTTTAAAAAAACAAACATTTCAACTATAAGGGGGCATAAACCTTTGTAAAACTTAATATTATTTTCTTACCTTTTGAAATAAAATAATTTCTATAAAAAAATGTTTTATCGAAAAATATCATGTATTCTAATATGGAAATAATTGTCATAGATAATTGACAAAAACCCTGAAAATAACTATAATTAGCATAAGAACCTGCACAATAAATTCCATCATTACAAATAAAAAATTATTACCCATTTCATAGGAGTTCTATATCGAGCTCACCATCTATCATAAAAAATTTCAAAGTATTATAAAATACTTATAACTCATTGAGTATTTATTTCACATCATTAAATATCATAATATATTCTATTCAACACAAATATAGAAGAAATTTTGTTATTAATGTACAAAAAAGGATAAAAATTCATTTTAATTTTGAAATATCTTAACATAAAAATACAATAAGAACATGAAAGAAAATATTATATGAAAAAATAGAAAAATAAATATGATGATTCACGATGTTGAAATAAATTGATGGCACGGATTATTTTCCATCTTTTATACATTAAAAAAATTCATTCATTGGTTCTAAAAAACCATCATAGAAATCATTAAAATGATTCATTTTTATAATATTGTTAATAATGTAAAATATTTTATTAAAATATATTTCAAAAATTATTTAAGTATAAATATAAAATTATGTCATAATTTTAAGAGTCATATTTTTAGAGAAAGAAGATCCAGAAAAAAAACATGTAAAATAAGGTTTTATAGAATATACTATACCTCGAGTCACATTTTCCTGATACGTTCTTCTTCATGTAAATAATAAAATTATATTGTTTTTTAAATTTTATAATAACGTTTTTAGGTTTATTTTATTATCATAAAACTATTTATTTCATTTATTACCCAGTTTTATATAGATAGTAAATAAATTTATTTGATGTTTGATGTTTTGATGACGTTTAGTTAAATATTCTAAAAAACATCTATATGATTAGCATGGTCAATGGATTCATATTTATATAATATTATAAATATTATAAATTAAATAATTTTTTTTATTTACATAGAATATTATAACAAACCATGAATAGTGTGTCTGAAAAATGAATTACATCAATTTTTATTGGTTGTAGTCCACACTAATACCCAAGGGATATATAATTTTCCTAGAAAACCAAAGATAAGATCATAACAAATATTTTATATTTATATAGTCTTAATTAAAATATAAATATAGTACATAGTCATTTAATCATTCATAAAAACTATACTTGTGAGGAATTGATGAAAAATGATACAATTCATTTCATGGTGGTGGTTATCCACACGTTTGCAAGAGTGATGTTTTTATAACATATTTCATATAATTGGAGATGATTTTTATTTTTCTTGATGATGACAAAATTTAATTATATTTTTGGAAATTAATTTAATGATTATGGAAGGTCACGATTCACATGAATTATATTGATGAAATAATATAGAGATGTAATTCAGTTAAGACTTATATGTCATATTTGGAAAACCTTTTTCGAATTACACATTACAAATTTTTAGGTTTTTCATAGTTAAGACCAAGAACTCATTGAAATATAATTAAATTAGGGAATATCATATGTTAGTTATTTATTTTTATATATTTTTCAATTATTGTTAATATGATAGAAAAATAAGTGCCCTTTATAAGTGAGGGGACTCACACAATAATAAATACCCTCACATTTGAAATAGAATACATGTCTCCCAAATATTAAACTAGAACTAAATAAATTAAAATTTGAATATAATGAGATATGTTTCAAAATAATCTCATCAAATAATAATTAATATAATATCTTTTTGACCATATCAATTAGTTTTTACATTAAATAACTTGTTTTCTCCTTTATTATAGAAAAACAAAAATTTACAGTGGTAACAATTCTTAATTAAAAGAAAAATGATATTGATATCATTTCGAATTTTAGATATAATAATCACAAATATGACATTAGTGTTTCAATATTTAATATGTATAAATATAATACATGAACATTAATATATGTATATAAAATGGATCAAAAAACTATTTATTTGAAAAAATATTTAATAAAAAGAATTAATTTATATAAAAATAAGGATTAATACTATTTAATGTATAATTATTTGGATAATTCATATTAAAATCATATTTAATATAATTTAAATAAAATATTATTCCAAGTTTTACCTTTTAAATTCATGAAAAGATTTGAAATATTTATCAAATGTATATTTTCATTTATTCACTTAAACATCACTATCGTCAAAGATATATCATAAATTCATCCATAGACCAATTTGATATGGTAAATCCATAAAAAATTTTATTTTCTAAAATTTTATTTCTATAAATTAGAAAAAACAATGTTATTAGTGTATCATAAGACTCGAAAATTTATTAAAAAAATTATAATTAATTAAATGAATTTATTCTCATTCTATTATTAGTAAAAACAGTTATATGATTATCAATTTATTTTAATGAATATATGATAATTAAATTTGGAAAAAAATATAAATAGTGATTATTTTAATTTATGATGAATAAAATACATTGTACATAAAAACATATTATTTTTAAAAATCTCCATTTTACCATCAAATTATTTTACAGTCATTTCTAATAAATTTATAATCAATGTTTGAATTTTTATTAATTAGGTTTAATATATGAAAAATAATTTATCTGGATATTTAATAATTTAATATATTGAAATTTAATACTATATATATCTAATATAAATAAAAGATAGTTTTATAGAAAAAGGATCCTTTTAGACATAAACTGTTCTTTACATTATATTATTTAATTACCATCACTAAAAGTTGACTAATAATTAAATATATACTATAAAATATATATTTATTATAATGTATTGCCTATATTTATTACGTAATTTTCATATTCATATTAATACATACAAATTAAATGGAATGTTTATAATGAACAAATTTACATAATAATATTGTGGTTTGTTTAAGCTCAATGATTCTTGTGGTACCAACTATTAAACATAGAATTGTTTTAATGGGTTATATATTCAAAATATCATTTTTTATATACTAAAAAAATTAATAAAAACTCTTAAAATATATTCACTTGTCTACTATATGATCTATACAAACCAAAATGGAGGTCTTGAGTACTTATTTATTATATACATAGGGAACCTAATAATAGATATGACATGATTAACATAAGTGGAGAACTAAAAGTGTAACAGCCCAAGATTTTATAAAAAATATTCTTTTTAATTTTATTAATGTCTTGTGTTGTACGCTACACCAAAAGGAGCTTGCACAACACGCATCCTTGACTTGCCTTGCATTACACGCAATCGCGACCTTCCTCGATAGCGTGTGTAATACGCAATACCGAGTTTCACTAAACAACGATATGCTATTAAAATATTATTAAAACTAGCCGGTATGAATAGTAATAACCACTTTTTAAAATTCTGTAAATCTTATTTTTTAAAATGAACTTCATTTTTGGATTCGGAGTATCGAATTTAGCCTAAGGTGAAATTTTGGTACATTTCGGATAACTTTCATATTCTGATGAATAGTGAAAATTACTAAATTATAATTAAAAAACAACTTTTTTAATCGAAATAATTAATAGTGATAAATTATTAATTGGAGTAGTTTTAAAGTATATTTAGAATATATTTTTACAATTTAATACAATGTTGGTCATTGTATGTAATTGCACATTTAAACCAGACATAAACAAGTGTCAATCTTTTGATAGATATTGTTTCTTAAAAACACACTAATTGTTTTAACAGCGGGATTTAATTATAAAATTAATTAATGCAACTTCTATGTTATGAATTTGGTAAAATAGACTTCATTTTTGAATTCGGAATATGAAATATAGCTTAGGATGAAATTTTGGCATTTTTCTGAAAACCTTCATTTTTTGATGAATAGTGAAACTACTAAGTGGTAGATAAAAAACTGAATTTTTCATAAAACTTAATTTTACTGCTTCTGTGAATGGAATTTCAAAAAATCAGAGAGACAGAGTTGATTTCAGTAAGTAAAATGTGGTTCAATGAGATGAAAATAATTTTTGGTGAATAGTAACTTTTTACTTTTATTTACCACGGTTAAAAGTAAATAGGGTAATTAAGGGTAAGAATGGTATTAATATTACCCTAACACATGTCCTAATTCTATTGGACAAGTGTATCTCGACCAAAAACAACCTTAAGTGTAAAATATTATCATTTAGGCCCACTTGGATTAGATTAGGACATTTACTATTAATTTATTTAAAGAAGGGTTAAAATAGTTAAAATCAAAGTTTAATAAGTAAATCATTTTTAATATGGGGTTATACATAAGATAAATTTGACTATAAATATTCATTATAAAGCTAAAACGATTTCCTACATAATGGTATTTTATTTGTAATTTTTAGACATTAAATAATTTAATTTATTTATGACACAATGATGATGCAGTAATTATCTTATTAATGAAATATTGACATAATTGATGTTATAAACACCCAAATAAATGTAATTTGAGACTTTTTATGAATTCCACTAATTTTATAGGTTACTATGATATATTAATGTTGATTTAGTAAACTTGGTTCGAACATATAATTCTGTTATGACTTTCACAAAAAATCATATATCAAATAGTGTCAAAATTGACACAAAATAGTTTTTAAATCAAATATTATATTATTAATTGTTATTTTATTCCTAAAAATCTAAGGTTCGGCCAAATGACTTAGATAAGGATATATATATTAATAATAAACAATTTGGGGTTCGTTTGGCATGTTATAGTAAGTGTATTAACCATATAGTGAAAGAAAACAAAAAGACATGGTAAAAGTTAAATTATTTAACTTAGAGTTAAATCTAATTGATAAGGTTAAAATAATACCCTAAACTTGTATAAATATTATTGGTAGATAGGATTTCGACCCTTCCCCACTTTAGCTTCTAAATAGGACCCTTTGGAACCATTATAAACCGATTTTGACTTTAATATAAAATAATATTTTGAGATATTCCTAAGGTGCCCCTCTCCTCCCTTATAAAAGGGCACCTCCTCCCCCTCCTCCTCACACCAATTTGAGCACTCAAGCTCGGCCAACCCCTGCCATTTTCTCCTCTCCACTTCCCTAGAATAATCCTAGAGGTCCTGGTCTTCTCCAAAGACCAATCTTACTTCCTTAAGTGGTGGATTCAAAGAGGCGTTCCAAAGAAGAGGTAATATCCATTACCGATCTTTTCAATTTCTTTCTTCTTCAACTTATTCTTCTTTAGTTGTTTCATGATAAAGTAATAACATTAGTATTACTTACATACTGATATGTTATTATAAATATGAAACAACCCTAATTCACCTTCTATCCATCCTACGGAAAAATGAAATCACCGCGCGTGCGTACGTACAGAATACCGTCTCCACGCTGTGGTGTAATCTATTTTCCACCATCACCTTACAAGGATGGGTATAATGGTGTAATGAGTAACTATATATGATTATTATGAAGTAATATTGATACTGAAATAATATATATATACTCCAATACAATTCCACGATCATAGGAACGATATCATCACTCGTGCGTACGTACGGAATACCGTCTCCACGATGTGATGCGACTCGTTCTACATGATCTTCATTTCATAATGATTATATAAATGAATTGAATGAATTAATATGGTATATAATACACTAATACCATTATGGAAATGAATTATCTATAACCTAAAGATAAGAATAAGAATTTATTCGACAAAACACGCATAAGAACAAAAAGTTATAAAGACCCGAGTAACAAGTAACAATGAAATATTACTAACAAGAAGCTAATAATATGACCATATATGATATCATATCAATATGTATGATTCTGGAATAAGTCAATAACATTATTTAAACCATTATACAGGATCTTCGGACACGAACAAAGCAAATCGGACCTAAGGTAAGGGAAATATCACAATCTCATTTTTATCCGAGATTGTTTATTCGTAAGTATTTACTAGGGTGTATTTTATCATCCACATCCATGTTTCATCAAAATGTAATATTATTTCCATCCACCTAAAATTGTTTAAATCCATTTTTACCCTTCGGTGAGTTTTTAGTAATATGTATGAAAGGAATCTTTTTTCGTACGAGGTACTTTTTGACTTTTCCAACAAAAGTACGAAGAATGTTTTTTTAACTTATACGGCATGAATGGATTTTTAAAACATTATTTCCAAGAAGCTTCCTTTACATGTTTTGAAGTTTATTTTTAATCAACTTCTTTTATTTTAATGTTATATGACATGTTATGAATGGAAAAATGTTTTTGAAGAAGAAAGGATATTTTCCTCAAGAATGGAGTTCAAGTGTTTTATCAAAATTAATTTCCATCTAAGATAATAAAGGGTTCTATTTTTATCCCTATTATTACATTGATTTGATCATGTTGTGATGGAATTATTTTTATGAATTCCTTTATCTTATATGAATTGATTTATGATGTCATGATGTTTCAAGAATCCCATTTTTGTTACATGTGTTATGCGATGATGTATGTTTTATGATTATGTGGCACACATAAGAAAGGATTCATTATAAGATGGGTGGGACCTATATCTCCCTCCAATGCATTGGGTAAAGATTTTATATCTCATGAGATAGACATGGCTGGAACGGAAGGTTATTTCGGTTCAGTGATACAGGACTGAAACGAGGAGTGAACTCGGTTCAGAAAGGGACTTTGTCCACTAAGATAGTCTTGGCAATAAGTCATGACTAACAAGAAATGATTTTCCATGATTATGTGTGCATGCCACAAAGTTTCAAGTTTTATGTTATGATTATGGGGATCTCATTTTCACTTCTATGATTTATTCCATGTTAAGATATTATGATCTCTTTTGCAGGTTATGATTTCCAAAATGTTATGTTCTTATGAATATGATGTGATTGATATTTATTTTGTTTACCCTTACTGAGAATTTGAGCTCACCCTTTTATGTTTTCTTTTCCCCAGGATATAAAGAAAGGTTTTAGGTAAAAAAAGGAAGATCTTTATGGGAGATTTTGAAGATCTTTCACCACGATTAGAAGATTATAGTCTGAGTTTCCAAAGACACTAAACTATTACGGTCCTTGTGTGTGTGTTTTTTTTAATGTACTAAGTATTCCGCAAAAGTAATGTAATGTCAATGTACGTCAAGATACGGGTCTCTACAGTTGGTATCAGAGGAAAGTTTTAGTCAACATTTGGAAACTAGGATGCGAAAACATTAGTGAGATCCCTAGAGATATTTCTAAGGTATTTCTAGGGATGTCTCTAAGGTTAAGTATACGTATAGGTTATAGTCCTAGAATTGCTCTAACGATCTTAGAATTTAACCTAAGATGTTAGATATTGAGGGTACTACCCCTTTATTATGTTGTTTTCCCTAGAATGATTTTTGCCTCTCACACTATTTATTTGGGGTTTTAGACGATGGCTGGAACCCGAAGGAACCGTGTTGATCAATGCAATGGACAATGCAATTATTGTCCCCCTGAGCAACCAAACGATATGGGAGCTGGAATGCAAAATCTTGTAGCAATGCTCACACAACTTTCTCAAGCTATGAATCATGCAGGACTTCCAAACGAGCAAAGGAAGGAGCAACATTCTGTTGAATCCTTCATGAGGCAGCGTCCGCCTTCTTTCAGTGGGTCTACTGATCCATTAGTTGCTGAACAATGGATTAGTACTACTGAAAAGATATTTTCAGTTCTTCAATGTTCTGAACATGATAAAGTCTTCTTAGCAGTATATCGTTTGGAAGGTGAAGCTGATCAATGGTGGAATCTTATCAAGAATACGAGGCAAAGAGATGAAATTGATTCCATGGAATGGGACGAGTTCAAGAACTTGTTTTTCAGTAAGTACTTCCCTCGTATTCTTCGAACGAAGATGGAGAAGGAGTTTCTTGAACTAAAGCAAAAGGATGATGAATCTATTGGTATATACGAAGCGAATTTTACAAGACTTGCTAGGTATGCATCTGGCATTATCATCCAACCTGAAAGTAAAGTTGATCGATTTTTCAGTGGCTTAAAACCAAGTCTTCGAAGGGCATTAGCTATAAGAGACTTCAGTAGCTATGAAGAAATTGTGCGTTGTGCTATCAAGGTAGAAATGGAAGTTGGTGTTACATATCCATCTCATGGTTTTGACAAGAAACGAAAGATGGAGTTCAAGGAGAAATCTCAGAATAATGGTGAAAAGAAGATGAATGTTTCCTTATGCACAAAGTGTGGAAAGAAGCATGGTGGAGATTGTCTTAAAGGGACTAGAAAATGTTTTAAGTTTGGAAAAGAAGGTCATCGAGCAGCTGAGTGTCGAAGTAATGGAAAAAGGGATTCTAATGAAGTGAATAAATCAAACACTGCAGAGAACGCACAACCAACACTTCAATGCTTCAAGTGCAAGGAGATGGGACATTATGCCAATAAATTCCCTAATCCAAGGGTTAGTGATGATCGATATGAGCAACCGCTTAAGGCAAAGGACAAAGGGAAGTCACATGCGATCACTATTAGCAATGTTGAATATGACAACGATGTGGTGGAATGATTAAGTTTTTATGTAATGGGATTCCAAAATAATGTTGTATCATGGAATATTGGAATATTTATGTATTGGTCTAATGTGGTATTCAAAGTGATTGAGATATTATAAGCATAATGAAGGGAAAACGAGAAAATGAAATGTTTAACAGTATTCATGAGCTCATGATTGATATAAGGACTAAGTGATATCATGGTTTGAGTATATATAATTTTGAGGATTTTGGTATGTGGAAAGTGTTAACTTTAAACTGCATTCATGTTTTCACTAAGGTATTCAAGAGAATACATGATTAAGGACTTTGAATGTTTAGAATGTGACCAACAAGACATATCTTATGGGGATCAATGATGGTATCAAATCTCTGGTAATTGTTTTCACTATATTATGAGAGTGGACTGCAGTATTATGGGTAAGCCTAAAGATTGGAATGGATTATGTTGGAATAAGTTAGTATTGTTTAAGGATAGAAGTTTTTTTTCGATATTATTGATGGGATATTATAGTAATATAGTTTTAGAAAAAGGACAACCTGCAGGACGGGCGACAGCCCATCGCTTCGGACAAGGCTGTGGGAATCGAACCCACAACCGAAGTGCGACTAGCCTTTATCGCCTACCACTGGCCTACAGGAAGTCCCTGTTTAGTAGAAACTAGTTTTATTATATTAAGCAGTATGATATATGAAGTATAAGTCCATTTTAGGAACTATATATGATTAATCTCACTATAGATCGACTTATGTATATAATTTTTGCTAACCTTTTGTTTGAGACAGATGGAATGACCCGTCATTCTATCACATGATCTGCTAACACTTCACGAATAACAAATTCAACTTCATTTAATTAAGAGATGAAGTGGAAATTGTTCTAGGCACGAACAATAGTGAGATTGTACCAAAATAAAGAAATTATTTATTCCAATTCAAATTTTCAACTTTAGAGAAATGATCTTGAAAACCAAAAATGTTGTCCTAGTGATCTTATACCTGATGAATCGGATGGTACCTTAGATCGTCACAAATTTATGGATGTGTGATTATTGGCTTTTCCATAGCCATGTTATCTACCACTCTCCATCAGAACATGATGGTTAGATTTCTCTTCCATATCCATATTTTCACCTATGTGGAAACCCAATGATTAGTTTATTTGGGTAACCGTTACGTTTCATACTTTTGTTTTTAAAGATTGGTTTTGATATTCCTTTTTACGATGTGGGTTTCTATTAAAGAAACTTTCAAATAGTAAACCATTTATAACCCCGACGAATTTCGAGGGCGAAATTCATTTTAAGGGGGGTAGAATGTAACAGCCCAAGATTTTATAAAAAATATTCTTTTTAATTTTATTAATGTCTTGTGTTGTATGCTACACCAAAAGGAGCTTGCACAACACGCATCCTTGACTTGCCTTGCATTACACGCAATCGCGACCTTCCTCGATAGCGTGTGTAATACGCAATACCGAGTTTCACTAAACAACGATATGCTATTAAAATATTATTAAAACTAGCCGGTATGAATAGTAATAACCACTTTTTAAAATTCTGTAAATCTTATTTTTCAAAATGAACTTCATTTTTGGATTCGGAGTATCGAATTTAGCCTAAGGTGAAATTTTGGTACATTTCGGATAACTTTCATATTCTGATGAATAGTGAAAATTACTAAATTATAATTAAAAAACAACTTTTTTAATCGAAATAATTAATAGTGATAAATTCTTAATTGGAGTAGTTTTAAAGTATATTTAGAATATATTTTTACAATTTAATACAATGTCGTTCATTGTATGTAATTGCACATTTAAACCAGACATAAACAAGTGTCAATCTTTTGATAGATATTGTTTCTTAAAAACACACTAATTGTTTTAACAGCGGGATTTAATTATAAAATTAATTAATTCAACTTATATGTTATGAATTTGGTAAAATAGACTTCATTTTTGAATTCGGAATATGAAATATAGCTTAGGATGAAATTTTGGCATTTTTCTGAAAACCTTCATTTTTTGATGAATAGTGAAACTACTAAGTGGTAGATAAAAAACTGAATTTTTCATAAAACTTAATTTTACCGCTTCTGTGAATGGAATTTCAAAAAATCCGAGAGACACGGTTGATGTCAGTAAGTAAAATGTGGTTCAATGAGATGAAAATAATTTTTGGTGAATAGTAACTTTTTACTTTTATTTACCACGGTTAAAAGTAAATAGGGTAATTAAGGGTAAGAATGATATTAATATTACCCTAACACATGTCCTAATTCTATTGTACAAGTGTATCTCGACCAAAAACAACCTTAAGTGTAAAATATTATCATTTAGGCCCACTTGGATTAGATTAGGACATTTATTATTAATTTATTTGAAGAAGGGTTAAAATAGTTAAAATCAAAGTTTAATAAGTAAATCATTTTTAATATGGGGTTATACATAAGATAAATTCGACTATAAATATTCATTAGAAATATAAAACGATTTCCTACATAATGGTATTTTATTTGTAATTTTTAGACATTAAATAATTTAATTTATTTATGACACAATGATGATGCAGTAATTATCTTATTAATGAAATATTGACATAATTGATGTTCTAAACACCAAAATAAATGTAATTTGAGACTTTTTATGAATTCCACTAATTTTCTAGGTTAGTATGATATATTAATGTTGATTTAATCAACTTGGTTCGAACATATAATTCTGTTATGACTTTCACAAAAAATCATATATCAAATAGTGTCAAAATTGACACAAAATAGTTTTTAAATCAAATATTATATTATTAATTGTTATTTTATTCCTAAAAATCTAAGGTTCGGCCAAATGACTTAGATAAAGATATATATATTAATAATAAACAATTTGGGGTTCTTTTGGCATGTTATAGTAAGTGTATTAACAATATAGTGAAAGAAAACAAAAAGACATGGTAAAAGTTAAATTATTTAACTTAGAGTTAAATCTAATTGATAAGGTTAAAATAATACCCTAAACTTGTCTAAATCTTATTGGTAGATAGGATTTCTACCCTGCCCCACTTTAGCTTCGAAATAAGACCCTTTGGAACCATTATAAACCGATTTTGACTTTAATATAAAATAATATTTTGAGATATTCCTAAGGTGCCCCTCTCCTCCCTTATAAAAGGGCACCTCCTCCCCCTCCTCCTCACACCAATTTGAGCACTCAAGCTCGGCCAACCCCTGCCATTTTCTCCTCTCCACTTCCCTAGAATAATCCTAGAGGTCCTGGTCTTCTCCAAAGTCTAATCTTAGTTCCTTAAATGGAGGATTCAAAGAGGCGTTCCAAACAAGAGGTAATATCCATTACCGATCTTTTCAATTTCTTTCTTCTTCAACTTCTTCTTCTTTAGTTGTTTCATGATAAAGTAATAACATCAGTATTACTTACATACTGATATGTTATTATAAATATGAAACAACCCTAATTCACCTTCTATCCATCCTACGGAAAAATGAAATCACCGCGCGTGCGTACGTACGGAATACCGTCTCCACGCCGTGGTGTAATCTATTTTCCACCATCACCTTACAAGGATGGGTATAATGGTGTAATGAGTAACTATATATGATTATTATGAAGTAATATTGATACTGAAATAATATATATATACTCCAATACAATTCCACGATCATAGGAACGATATCATCACTCGTGCGTACGTACGGAATACCGTCTCCACGATGTGATGCGACTCGTTCTACATGATCTTCATTTCATAATGATTATATAAATGAATTGAATGAATTAATATGGTATATAATACACTAATACCATTATGGAAATGAATTATCTATAACCTAAAGATAAGAATAATAATTTATTCAACAAAACACGCATAAGAACAAAAAGTTATAAAGACCCGAGTAACAAGTAACAATGAAATATTACTAACAAGAAGCTAATAATATGACCATATATGATATCATATCAATATGTATGATTCTTGAATAAGTCAATAACATTATTTAAACCATTATACAGGATCTTCGGACACGAACAAAGCAAATCAGACCTAAGGTAAGGGAAATATCACAATCTCATTTTTATCCGAGATTGTTTATTCGTAAGTATTTACTGGGGTGTATTTTATCATCCACATCCATGTTTCATCAAAATGTAATATTATTTCCATCCACCTAAAATTGTTTAAATCCATTTTTACCCTTCGGTGTGTTTTTAGTGATATGTATGAAAGGAATCTTTTGTCGTTCGAGGTACTTTTTGACTTTTCCGAAAAAAGTACGAAGAATGTTTTTTTTAACTTATACGGCATGAATGGATTTTTAAAACATTATTTCCAAGAATCTTCCTTTACATGTTTTCAAGTTTATTTTTAATCAACTTCTTTTATTTTAATGTTATATGACATGTTATGAATGGAAAAATGTTTTTGAAGAAGAAAGGATATTTTCCTCAAGAATGGAGTTCAAGTGTTTTATCAAAATTATTTTCCATCAAAGATAATAAAGGGTTCTGTTTTTATCCCTATTATTACATTGATTTGATCATGTTGTGATGGAATTATTTTTATGAATTCCTTTATCTTATATGAATTGATTTATGATGTCATGATGTTTCAAGAATCCCATTTTTGTTACATGTGTTATGCGATGATGTATGTTTTATGATTATGTGGCACACATAAGAAAGGATTCATTATTAGATGGGTGGGACCTATATCTCCCTCCAATGCATTGGGTAAAGATTTTATATCTCATGAGATAGACATGGCTGGAACGGAAGGTTATTTCGGTTCAGTGATACAGGACTGAAACGAGGAGTGAACTCGGTTCAGAAAGGGACTTTGTCCACTAAGATAGTCTTGGAAATAAGTCATGACTAACAAGAAATGATTTTCCATGATTATGTGTGCATGCCACAAAGTTTCAAGTTTTATGTTATAATTATGGGGATCTCATTTTCACTTCTATGATTTATTCCATGTTAAGATATTATGATCTCTTTTGCAGGTTATGATTTCCAAAATGTTATGTTCTTATGAATATGATGTGATTGATATTTATTTGGTTTACCCTTACTGAGCATTTGAGCTCACCCTTTTATGTTTTCTTTTCCCCAGGATATAAAGAAAGGTTTTAGGTAAAAAAAAGGAAGATCTTTATGGGAGATTTTGAATATCTTTCACCACGATTAGAAGATTATAGTCTGAGTTTCCAAAGACACTAAACTATTACGGTCCTTGTGTGTGTGTTTTTTTTAATGTACTAAGTATTCCGCAAAAGTAATGTAATGTCAATGTACGTCAAGATACGGGTCTCTACAAAAAGTCTATAAATTGGGGTACATATATCATGAATGATTATTTCTTTTTGGTTAGAACTAAATTTTATAATATCATATAATTGTGAATTATTATATAATATTCATTCAATCTAATCACTGTTAGAGAAATGAGAAACTCATTTGAAAAAGGGCATAGTGAAAAAAGAGATAAATAACCAAATGTGTTACTAAATAAGAGTGATACCTATATTAGAAATATTTTTTATGATCACATAGTAATACTGAGATATAATTATGATTTTATTCTTTTTAGTGTCCAAATACACCATATTACAGATTCATGGATTCCCATTTGTGTTTGGGTGGTATAAATTATTTGAGTGTGAAGATTCAATTTCATTCATATTATATATGTGTGAAGTGACATATATGTGAATGTATTTGAGGAATGGAAATATGTTTTATAATTCATAAATAAGGGTATTAGGGAAAATAAACAAAGGAAAAAGGATGATTTTTTTCAATGCAATCAAAAATAATAATATTAACTGTAATGATACACAAAAAAAATTATGTTTTCGATGTGAAAAAGTTTGGTACTATATAGACCAAGGCACTAATCCATGAGATTAATATGAAAATATGAATTAATAATAAGCATGACTACATGGAGTTGGAAAATACAGTTCAATTTACATTATTTAATTTTATTGTGATAATTATGTGGTGAAAGGTAGAATTATTCTTTACACTAAACATTTCTTTGATTTATGTAACATCCTGACCCAACTCAAACTATGATTTATAACTAGATAATTAATCTACATGACATCTAGAGTGCCTCCTCTAATTTCAGAGGATTCTGTCTTGAAATGATGGTATAATGTGTCTTCATGGAGTGGTTATAACAATTTTATTATAGTTTAATATTAAATAAATATAATTAAAAAATCTATTTTAAATTAAACATACAGTGGGAGTGGGAAATTATAATCAACACTGATAAAAATTAAAATTATGTGAAATTATAAATAGAAATAAAAATCATATACTATATGACTGGTAGGGTATTTAAATAAAACCCCATTAAAAATTCAAATCAATGTAATTAGTTCCATTACATCCCATCAACTCACCTCATCACAATCTCTAACATTATCTGAGTCATTTCACTCAACCATGAACTCTTAAGACACAACCACTCACATGTCAATCTTTACCATTTTATGGATTCTCAGGTTTCCATGTGTAATGGTGTAACATGGAAGGTGTAATTATATAACATAGTATGGAACCATCAATGTGGTCTAACACAAATCACCATTCAGTATAATATATTCATGGGGAATGCTAACTAAATTTAATAAATAACAATAATAACAAAATATATAAAAATCCAATATCAATCCATAGGTATGTGACATTGATTAAACACACCAACCTAGGATTGTGTAATGGTTTATTTAATTATGTATTTATGATAATTCCAACAGAGTAATATATGGTCTCTAATTCCATGGCTTCCGCAATAGTATCCTTACGAACATGGGGACCCATCCCATTAGAGTCCAAGCATCTAAGCTCAAAATCTATTAGAGCTCAATTGTGATTCCAAATCTATAACATGGAAATGATAACCATAGACTCATGAAAAAAAAGACACATACCATGATAGTACAATCATCAAATCATCAAATCCAAGTAATCTCCAATAATTACTCTCTATGTCCATGGATGCTCTCACCTATATACATATTGACAGTAGGTTTGATCCCATGAAAATATAAACATCAGAGCTCCAAATATTAGGTATATATTTTCACATAGCTAGATGTATATATAAAATATCATCCATATACAGAATCTAATATAATTTATCCCACCATGCTGATATCTTCCATAATGGTTCATTCCTTAATAAACCATATATAAACAAAACATTGAGTCTAGTGGAATTCCCATGCATTACACCATAGTACACTATAAAATCCATGCAATAATTATATTATGTGAATATTATATTATAAAAAAATTTAATAAAATTCAAATTTTAATATATCATGTATCCAAAATTAGTATTTTTCTATCTGAATATCGATTATGGACCTGGTAAAAATATGCCTACAATGAAATTTTACAATTTTATGTTTGGAATAATGTTTTATATTAAATAAAATATATGGTATTTAATTATTCTATATTGTATTCATAATAATTTTTAATTACATTTATGATTAAAAAATTATAAAATATATATATATTATAAATAAGAATAAGCTGATTTATAGGTTAAAGGGATATTTTTTCTAAAGATTTGTTTTTCCCAAAAACTAGTTTTTCAAACTAATTAATATCATTACATTTTTTAAAATTAAAATTTTTTTATGATGAAATATTTAAACTAAATTGATATTAATATATTTTAATATATGATTAAAAATAAATCTATCTATTAATACATGTCTAATAGTTTTTGTAATAATATCTTTTGATTGAAAAAAAATATTCTAGAAAACCATTTTTCAACAGATTCATTTATTTCTTTTTAGAATAAATTATACCACATTTTAGGTTTTAATATTATGAAATGGATACCATATTTTAAATCATAATTATTAATATATGTTAATAAATTTTACATATTTTTAGTCATAATGAATTGTAAAAATAGTGAAAATTGATTACCATGATTAAAGTTAAAAAGGAGGTGTTTGCATTATATTTCATTATATTTAATTAATTTTCAATACACATTTGTTTTTTATTTAATAAATTGTATTTTATATTTATTTTCAGTCAGTAAATATTATATAATAAGGCTCAGTTTGTTTAATAGTTAATGGAAAAATTAATTTGGTATAAAAAATGTTACAGTGGTGAAAAAGCATATAAAAGTGAGTATCTATGGATGTAAAATAAATAACATGTTTAAACATATTTATTTTTATTTTTGGAGGTGTTTATAGTCTTTATACTACTTCCATAACATTATATAACTATTTTCATCGACATTAGTATGGGAGTGACTTCCCATTATTGAATAGTTTTTAGTATTTAAAAAATGTCACTACTCATTAATTATAAAAGAGCACCCTCACATCACATATTCACACTTATCTAGCCATTTAGATCCACCAACACCTAAAATAATCTATCCACAACATCACTTTCCCCGATCTAGAGGTTCATTTTTACCCAAATCCATTAATCCTTTTTACCGAGGACTACCTTCTCACAAACTGATGTTCTTTTCTCCAATTCTGATTCTCATGGATAAAAATAATTATTATAACAATTAATATATATGATACACATGTCCAGAATTTTACTATGAGAAGTTATTATATCATCAGCATCCTTTTCCATTCAACTAGTAAGGAAATTATATCATTTATCATGTGTATATATGACATACCATCTCTAGAAATAGATTATAGTAATTTTTCATTTCAAACATTCAAGAATGATTATAAAAAGGAATTTAATGACAAAATATGACATTTATAACATTAATTCCAGTATAGATTTGACTTTTCTATGTCCTTTTCATAAAAATAAATCATTACGTGAAAAATCATGATGATAAAATGAAGTACATAACACCTAACAAAATGGTAATTGGATCCTAATTCATATATATTGCGTTAGTCATATTATTTATATTTTATTAGAAATTATCTTCATGATTCCCTGATCTACTAAATGTAACACATTTATCACCCTTTGATTCAATATCACGGGTTCTTCCAGCCATGCTTTTTTGATATAAGTGGTTTAATTTTCCATTCTATTTTTTATTTATCATTCATGTTTTATTGTAACTGTATCCGAATATTTTTATTTACATATCAATAATAATAATTTCAGTCCTTGATTCCCATTTTCACCATAAGTAAGAATTAAATAAGTTATTTGTGTAAACTATAGTTATTTTATCTAGTTACATTTAAATAATTATTTTTATGTGATATTGAAATAAATGATCTCATTTTTATGGTCCATAATAATTTTAAGGTGGACTAAATGAGTCTTATAAAGTTTAATTCATATAAGAAAATGATTTCTCTTTTTATTTCTAAAATAAATACAATTCTTTAACTAGTTTTAGTTGAATAGTTGGATGAAAACATTTAGTTAAAATAGTTTTGAAAACACCTCTCATGCATAATAGTAGATTTTTCCTTTTTTGGTTATGATCATAGAAAAATTAAGTCATTTTTTAATTCTTCTGACAACAATTATGTCAAACTTAAACATTTTCATTTTACATGAATTGATGAATAAAAGAATCTTCTTTCATAAATTTGATTCCAATTATCAGTAATTCATGGATAAAAAGATCTAATAAAATATAGTTTTTATTGATGCCTAAAGGAATTAATAAACGGTTTCTCTTTATTCGGTGTGTTCCCCTATTTGAGGATATTTTTATTATTAAAAATATACCATGAAAACATTAGAATGATGATATGTAAATCATCTCCCATGTAACAACCTCGACCCTAGTAGTCTACATCTTATGGAAACTGTATTACATTGGTAATGATTAACGGGGTAAAATTACAAAAGATAGTTCAGTTTAATATACATGGAGGTAAATATATATAGTTTATTCCAATTTCTTATTTGGAAAAATTTTAAAATAATGTAAAGGAAATCATACAATAACGTTCAACTCATTCAATGATCTCTTTAACATATATTAGGGAAAGGAACCAAAATAAGGGTGAACTTAAATGGTCCAAATATGTTATGTTAAAATAAATATATAACAAAATAATAGGGTATAGTAAATATAGAGTGTAAAATAACTATAAAAACATTAAATTTAATCATTTAATTTACTATAATTATTATATATTGTTTATTTAAAATGGAAATTCCATTAACTGAACACATAATACATTTAATAAATAACGAGATAAAAATGCATCGAAAGATAATTAAAATTATATTATATCATGGATAATAATAAATAAATTCTCAATGAGGTAAAATATATAAATTTTTATGTTATGATATCAAACATATTGATATATATATTTTCATGACCTTACAAAATGATACTTTTAAAACTATGTATAAAAACCGATTAAATTTGGTCAACTAATTTTACTATAAGACATATTGATGCATTGAGGGGATATATAAATCTAGTACCCATCCATCATGAATTTAAAAATCATTCCTCAAATATCGAATGATTTATTTACTTCATGAATCAATATTCCTTATCTGAAAATATCAATATTGATTAAAGTATATGAATTTATCAATATCTCATTATCTAATCAAATATATTTCGATGTAAAAACTGTATGTAAAAATGATTCATAGGTTAATAAATAATAATATCCATGATATAAAAAATATAGATATAAGATAATTGTAAAATGCAATTAAAAATTATTGCAATATATTTATTGTCTCTAAATAATGTATTAATCACTAATTTAGAAAAAAATATTCTATTACCACTAGGTCATCAGGATTATATTTTTTTCATGAAACTAATTTACATTGAATGAATTAATGAAATTAAATTGAAATATTATAAGAAGATATCATGATTTTAATTTATTTAAAAATTAGTTGAAAATTAGTACATGAAGACATATTATCTAAAATGGTTATGATGGTGGGGAGGTCTATTATTTCCATTTATATAAAAAACCATTCCTTTTTGAGTTTTTATCAAAAAATATTTTTCGAAGAATGTAAAAATATTTCATTAAAACATTTTAAAAATTAATGGGATATACAAACCGTCATTAATAAATTATTTATGTAAATAAAATGAAATATTTGAAACATATTTTCAAAACATGGACATGGAAGAAAAGTATATATGATTTATAGAGAAATAAACTGAGTTTTTATATAAAATATATATTTTCTTAATTCGAGTACCAAAGAATGGAATGCATGGAAGAAAATATTTAAGATCCATAAATATTCAGCGGTTAGAAAAATTATTGTTCCTTATTAAAGATAAATAATAATTTTAATTTAATGAAAGTAAAAGAAATCCCGAATGAACGGGATATTATAAATTACATTCTTACCTCTTTGGGGAAATTTTTACTACAATATCATGAAATAATAAAAAGTAATTAAGAAATAAAAATCATGAATTAATATTCATTTATGTTATATATATATATATATTATATATATAAAAACACCACATAAATCTGAGTATGTACATATTAGCAAATATGTCTCAATGGAATAGTAATTGAGAGGAACTCCCTTACCTACGACCTCCCTTTAGATGAAAATGATTTAAAATACTCTATAATAATTTTAATCATGATATTAATTTAACATATAACCAATGTAAAAATTATGATTTCATATATTATCCCTTTATTACATTATATTACCTTTTTGTTAATAATATTTCATTATTCTTATTTAATTGGTTGTTATTTTCCTTGTTTTCTAAAAAATTTTGTATCATGAAAGGTATGATATTTTTGTTTAGGATATAGCTAAATCATAAAGATAATTATATTAGTGTTACAAATATCATATTTACTCATTAGATAATGTTTTAGAACCATTCAATAAAATTATTACATGGAAGATGGATCACCTAACTTTGCAATGACGGTAGGTTGTACGTACAAATGATTGAGGATATCATTACATTAATGGGTAACTAAGTAAGGATTTTGATGATATATTAAATTTTTATTATTCATGTAATGTCATATTTATCATATATATTAATTGTTTATATCCTTATTATTATATATTTGAGTTGGTGATGGAAAACAAAATTACCTCAGTTTTTGAGGAAACTATCTTCCCTACATACGTGCAATGGATTTATTTCCATTTAATGGATACCTAAAAGGATAAATATTATTTTATAACAAAATAAAAACTTATTATATGGTATCTACTATTTTTACTATATTTTATGTGTTATTACATAATTGATGGTGGTAAAAAAAGAAATAAAAATTAGCATCATTATGATGATTTCATTCTTTTAGAGAATCCACTCTGGGATATATTCTTATAGACCATAGAGTTGGTAATTTGGGAATAAAATCACATATATAATGTGGATATTTTTTTGAAGATATTTTTTCATGTTTTGGTTGATAAAAATGCCTTCATTGATGTAATACATTGTGTGGATATAGTTCCTTTTATAATTGATGAGGATTGGCACTTTTATAAATACACAAAATAAATATGTAAGGGGAACCCACTCTTACTCAATGAAACTAAAAAATGTTAAATATTGGAGTGTGTGGATTTCATTTTTGTTTTACACATACACCTCATAAATAAAATATGATTTAAACATGTCATTATTCTATCAACTATGTTTACATACTTTTCATTTTTTCACAGAGGTAACTAGTTTTTTAACATTAATATAATGATTATATAAAACATAATCAATATTTCATGGTAAATAATTGAAAAAAATTCCATTTAATCAATAACATGAGCACAAAATGAATACACGGAAAATATCAATGAAATAATGTCATGGATAATATTAACTAAATTTTGAATGAAATAGAATTATTATGTGTGGATATAATGATCTAAAACATCATGATAACTATACATTCAACTATTTTGACATGAAAACATGAAATAATAGATAAAATCTATTTAATTTGGCTAACTGATTTATCTCATGAGACAAATTGATGTATCTAGGGGCTATAAAATATCATACCCACCAATCACTGCATGTTTATATAAATCTCCACATATAAAATGATCAATTTAACTCATGAATAAATATTCCAAAACAAAAAAATATTTGTATTGATTAAAGTATATCGATTTATCAACATTTTCCAAATTAGTAAAATAACATTAAAATTAAACACCAGATGTAAAAAATGATATTCAATTTTTGAAAATAATAATTTTCATTATAAAAATTTAATTGATATTTAGTATAATAGTAATAACTAATGAAAATTGTCACAATAAAGGGATATAATTAATATAAATATAAATATATAAAAATAGGTCACGAATTAAGAGTTAATAATCAGATCACTAGAAATATTGGTGTTTCTGCAATAAAATCATGATTAGTGGAAAATTAAATTGAATGGAAGTGAACTATTAAAATAATAATTCATAATAAATTGCTATTTTTAAATTAATTGAAAATGTGTACAAGAACCTTCTTTTTTAAAATGGTTGTAGTGATGAGGAAAAATGTTATAATAGTATCAATGAAAAAATTTCATTTTTAATTTAATTAAAATACTTTATCTTCTAAAAACAATTATAAATATTCCTTAATATTTTTTATTATTAGAAAACTTAATATATCATTAATTAATTTTTTATTTATATACAATCCAATTTTTTATAGTAGTATTGGAAAACAATAACATATTAGGAAAATATATCATATTTAGATAGAAAGAAAATCAATTGTTCTAAAACATATGTTTTTATTTTTATAGTACCAAAGATAGGAATATTTAAATGAAAATAAGAAAAATATTTAATGACTAATTTTTATGATAATCAATGGGGTTTATGAAGGTTACATGGAATGTTTACAATAGTAAATGTAATGTCAATCACAAAAGAATGTGATATTGTAAAATAAATACTTACTTCTTCAGTATCATTTAAATTAATAACAATTGAATGAATAAAAATAAATTCATCCATTAAATACACTAGTAAATATGTATTCTAGAAAATTTTATCAATGATTCATCATATGCACCACCTAAAAGTGAATAGGATTATATTAACAAATACGTCTTATTGTAATGGGTATTGAGATGAAATATATTACTTCACTATTTCTATTGGTGGAATGTTAATTAATATTTTCTATAATGTTTTTATGAATTATATTATTAAATAAAAAAAATATTCATATTTTTAATATCAATTACAATATTTTTATAACATTTGTACATCTGTTTGTTAGTAATTTTTCATTATTTTCATTGTTTTAGGTGTTAATTTTAATGTATTATCATGCATATTATTCCATAAAATCATCGGTTGTCATGTATAAGTTATAGTTTCATAATACCTATAATTATATAAATTTTATAAATGTTATATTTTCTAATTATATTTATTTTCAGAGTCATTCTTGAAATGATTTCATGGAAAATGAATCGCAATGCTTCGTGGAGATGGTACGACATATTTATTCAAGAGAAAGGATATCAGTCCCTTATATAGTGAAAGGGTAAGAATGTGGATGATATGATAATTTTATAAAACATATATTATTTCATATGTATAATATTTATTAATTATAACAATCATTATTTATATCATTTGAATCAGTTATAGAAGACAAATTATATAGGTTCGCGATGCGGTAGCCCCCTATACACATAGGTGAATAATTTATTTCCCATTTTATGGGGAAGGATATGGCTAAATATTATTCCATTAAAATAATAAAATATCATTATATAGAATATATGGGTGTTATTATATTGGATGTTTTAATTCATAATTAATGGTGATAAGGATGAATGAAAAAGAAAACTTTGTTAATATGGTTACCATCACATAGAGAAACCTCATTTAGATCACTTCTTTAGCACCCAAGGATTGTCATTTTGGGAATAAATCATCATCTAGAATGTTCCTAATTATGATTTGATGATGATTTGTCATGTATTTTTTGATCCATATTTCTTAATATATGTGAAGAAGTTAAGGGAGGGAGTGACCTTTTATAATTGAGGAGTGACATTTTAATGAAATCCCAATAGTATTCAATAATGGGATGTAAATCAAAACCCAAGTGCCAAACAAATTGATAAATAATGGAATGAAAGGGTGTTACAAACTATAAGAACCTCTAAAGAATAAAAAGAATCATGTTATACTAGTATACTATAGGTTTACTTACTTTTACAATTTATGTATTCTACACGGTAACAAATTATATTACATAGGTAATTATTCCAATGAAAATAAAAATAAATCAACATTAAAATGGAAGTATTTATTATAAATATAAAATACAATTAATCCAATAAAAATCTTATTTATATAAAAAAATTAATTTTAACACAAGAGTATTTTTAAAAAAAATTAATTTACCATCAATTTTGTTAATAAATTTATAACTGTTTTTATTCATTAATATAAATAAAAAATATGTTGAACATACTACCAAATATTAATTATTATATTGCAAATTTGAGGTCATTTTTTTCTTTCAATTGACATTATTGGATGATTTTATTATAAAATCAAACCAAAAAATCATGGTGAAAACAAATTTTTTCAGGAAATTTAATTATCATGTATAATATTATCTTTTATTAAAAGAATAAATTATAAAAAAAAATTAAATGGATTTAAATGATTATATTTTTTTATATAAAATATAAATTTAACATAAAAAAGTAATCATTAAATATTATTTTAATTTATAAAAATGTATGGACATTATGCCTTTTTTAACAAAAAATATTTCTGAAAAAAATAATTTTCTAGAAAACCCATTTTTACCTCCATTTAAACTTATATTTATTTCTATAAAAGATATAATAAATAATTTTTTAACGATAAATATTATTTCACATTATTATAAATAAAATTTGGTGAAGTTAAACATAATGATTTTTAGTTTTTATAAAACTTTTTTTTGAATAAAAAATTTAATGAATTAATTCGAGCCTTATTTTGACCAAGTACGATCAAAATAAATATTCATACTATCATATTAGGACTTCTATTGCTTGAAAATTTATAATTTCTATATTATTAATGGTTTAATGAAATATTAAATTTATCTACTATAATTGAGCCACTAATGTTACATCAAATCACATTTGGATTCCCTTTTAGAAAATTAGTGTATTTTTCATCACATTCATTGTTAACTCAATTTCTTCTGGTTTCATCCATTTATTAAAACCAGAAAGGCTAAAATTGATAATAAACTATTATATAATAAAAATAGATTAAAAATATTGTGAATTTAGAGAATAAAAATTAAAAATACTTTCTTTATAACACCTTTATTTAAACCTATATTACTTTTAGTTTATACTTGTTTGGTTTAAAATTACTACACTTAATCATCTAAACCTAATAACTATAAAAAAACTAAACAATTCTTCAGTAAATTTATTGATAACATCATAACAACATTTTTTTTTATTTTAGGACTCTTCCATAATTTAACCCTTACACATCATAAAATAAAACACAAAATCATATAGACAAATTTTTTAGTGATATCAGATATTCCGTAAATAAATGTATTATCTCACATTATTTCTTAAAAATATCAAACTAAATATTCCGCACATGACTTCCACCTATAAATATTCATGTATACAGTTCTATGAGAATGTAGGAATCATAAAAATGATTTACCTCAAATGAGTGGTAAGGTAAATACTTATCAATAAGTTATAATTGGTTAGATCATACGAATTTTTTTAAAATTACAATGGGATAAATATTAGAATAAAAAGAATATATGATCATAATATTTGATAAAAATACATGATATAAAAATAACGGTAATTGAAATGAATCATTTGATAACAATCATAATCCAAGGAACCATAACATAAGAATGTAGGAAAATATATGAATAAAAATAATTACATTTTTTCATGTTAAACACCAAGACCATCATAACATTGTGGATATTGCATCACCATATATGTCCCAAACAATGTGGATCTTGTGTTACTTTATATGTGATGACCTCTGGGTCACATGTATGACTTTCTTTGGGACTAGTTTATCATTCTTGAGGTAATAAATGCATTTGGAAAATGGGGGTCATGAATTTTGAACATTTGAGGAAGAAATCAATGCAGATTGTATATTCTTGATTGATATAAGTCATGTAGTAACCATATGATATGGATCTGTTGGTTCTAGTGGTGATTTATATATTTTTATTATGGGTTTTCTAATAATGTATGTATCTATGTAAAACATAAAGGTGTAAGGAATCAGTTCTGAAGGCTTTTTCATGCAAAATATTTGTTTTTTCTAACTATAAGGATATTCTCAGGTAACTCAACACTTTAATGATCATGGATAGTAGCGACCTCAAGGTATGAACAAGATTTTTCTACCTATGTGGCCTAAATAAGTGTCATCTACGACATTCTAGAAAATAAAAAATTCACCTTGGTTGTTTTTAAATCAAATATTCTCATAATCCATCATCAAATGAAACTATCCACTCATTAAAACACTATATGGTTTACGCCTTCAATCTTTGGTGATTCTGTGTTTTTCCACGTGTATCTCTACATTGTATGTTTTGATTACCACCCTATTTCTTCTCTACATTCTAGATATTATATTGATCTATAATCACATGGTTTAATTGGTTCAATATTAGTGTTTTTCTATTTCATTTTGAGGCTTATAAATGTAATTGATTATATTTCATATTGATCATGTATTTAGAGGACCGAATGTATTCAATTCAAATTCACTTTTTATAAAGTAATATATATTTTCATCATCAGAGAGGTAGTTGTATCTATATAATGTGTATTTATCATTATTTAAATTTATTTTCTTTTTTTATACATTGTTTTGTAACATGAAATTTATTTTTTTGAAATCTATGATAGTTTTTTCACATAAATGTGTCACTCTTATTTATGAAAAACAATTTTTATTTTTTCTCTTTAAAACCCAATTATGAAAATTTATTTTTAGTTGAAATCCATTAATGATTTATTTGAATCAAAAAAGGATTTTATGTAATTAGTGTATTTATTATTTATTTGTGATAATTTTTTTATTAATTGGTTATCATATTGGATTCAATGTTATGGGAAAATAAAAAATCAGGTTCCGTGAGTATGTTTAGTAATGTACAAGTTCTTTTTGAGTGTTGATAGATAATTTGTATCATTATAATGACTAAATATAGGATACAATGGCGTCTCTATAAATCAATTTAGAATATATTAGTGATCACAAAATATCACAGTTATGAATTCCCATATTCTAGAGCACATTTGTGCATTTTTTCTTGTTTTTTATTCATAATGGATACTTTACATGATATTATACTCGCTTGTATTCCGTATGGATTTACCATGTATGGGTTCATATTAATTCCCTTCTATATATCTTATGTAAAATTATATATTACATATTTATAATAATATAATTTTTTTCAAGGGAACCCTATATAATATTTTATGTAAAAGCATAAATACATTAATGGAAATTGTATTTTTTTGATGTTAAAATTAATTGTTTCATGATTTATTATATTGTATAGATTCAAGGTGGAATCTTACTTGGAATTTTTTTTACATCCTACATATTTTATTGTGAGTATGAAAACATTTATTTTAGGATACATATATAGGGATGTGTTTTAGGTATCTCATCACCTTCTCTAAGATGAATTCATATTCATAGTGATTTGGATTGGTGATGATGAATGGTAATATAGAAAATTTGTTTTAGTCTTGGAATATTTTCTCTAGGATTATCCTTCAATTATAGAAATTATAGTCACATAGTCCTGAACATTTCTACAATGTATTACTCTAATTTATTATTTTTAATGTATTATACATGATACAAGTTGTGTTCTCATATTATGAGGAATAATTCCCAAGGTTTTTTTTATTTTTATACCCAGGTGCATGTTGTCAAGAAACCATGATTTAGAAAATTCTTCTAGTATGGTGGTGTGAATTTCTTGGTGACATATTATGTAGTCATAGTTTGGTTCATTTTAATATGGTATCATAGAAATATATTGTTTTTTGGGTTTTTGATAGAATGGATTTGAACCATAGAAACAAGACTAGTAACTGCATAAGTATTCATAGCTAGTTTACATCTGTATCTAGCCTTGATTTTCCATGGGTGGTTAGGAAAGATTAACCAATTTTGGAATTGATATCGAGTATTTAATTTAACCTGTTTTTTGGTATTTATTTAGATGAACCATCTTATGTTTAATATGGGTATATTGTTTTTTAATATACCATTTTTGAATCAATTTTTATTTAAATTATTTTTGTTTAAGGGAATTAATATGGATTATTATGATCATATTTTGATTCAAATATGTGATTAATTTATTATAGGGTGTAATATTTTTAATAGATAATACATCATAGAAAGTCTCTTTTAAATCTTATAGTGGAATCTGTGAGACACATTCCATATAAAATCCACTACTAGACCCTCATTTAAAATATATATTCATCCAGACCAGACAAAATCTTGTTCAAGTGAGTGTGATAAAATTTGAATGAACGATGGTATACACCTTGGAATTTACCAAGGTGAATCATTTTATCTTTTATAATAATAGAAGAACCAAATATCACGATGAGTGGAATGAATGGATGAAAATAATATTCCACTTCTTAAAGACTCTAGATTAATGAATGATTGTTTTTCAATTTATATTATTTATGGATCATGAAAAAAATGTTAGATTATATTATGTAAAATAATTTTCCTAATGACATTACATGAACTACTTCCATGTAGGTATTAAATCATTATTTTTATCTGAAAATGTTCTAAGTGGTGAAAAGTTTTGAATTTCTAAAGTTTGAGTAAGGTGATATTTTTTATGGAGTATGCTACTCATTTAACTGAGTCAGTACACATATTCTATAATTTTTTTAACGATTACCTTAAATCTAAGATGACTGAGATGGTTATGATGGATGATATTCCATTGATATTGACCGCTTGTACCTATGGGCCTTTTCTAAGGTGATTCATAAAGTAGTTATCATTGAGGAACACTAGCTCTGAAAGATAAGTTTGAATGGAAATTTTGTTACAGAAAAGGGTGGATAAATACATTCATTAATCCAAAAAATGGAAGAACAATAATGGTGCATAGTATACTTAAAAATTAGTTATAAGGGATAACTCATGTCAGCAATATGTGTCTTATTACCAATGTGGAAATCATGACAATTTTTCTCCTGGAAACCCAGTGGCACCCCTAACCACCAATAAATATGTAAAATATGTCTAGATTTAGTAATTTCTCTATATATAATCTTAGGGAAGTATAGTCAGATCCACTATTAATAATTGATCTTATGTTCATTATGATGTTCCAAATGGTGGTGTATAGCACGATCATGTAAGGAGGGATATCCAAGAGATTAAAAATGATAAAGAAAATTATAATGTATGATGTATTTATGTGGAGGAGTATACACATGAGGAATTTTAAGTGAGACATGATACTTTTATATGTATAGTGTTTATATAATTCACTATGGTTCTGGATTAATGTTATATAAATGCATTCATTTTTTATAACTTCCTTATTGATTGAGGTTATGATATTTTTCTCAAATCATACATTTTATTATGATGGACCTTTATACTAACATTGGAAAGTGAATGGAGCATGGTTTTAAATGTTCTGGGTTTCATGTATTGATTACAAGGTTTTAGATTTTGTGGTATTTCCATGTTCTATATATTGATATAGTTGAACTTAACATTTTTTTCTGAAAATATCAAATTTGAAGCCTAGATAAGTTTCTATTCTGATTTGGTACAATTCATTTCTCCCAATGGGGTTATTCATTTCATTCAAAGTGAGTGGGATCCTAGTTCAAAATAGTGTTGCATGATGTTCTTGAGGATGGAATGATCTCATTCCAATTGTTATTTTTTTTTTCTTGGCATGGTTGAATAGTGCTTAAGGATATAGTTTCTTTCTATGGTAGATGTGTACTTAAGGATTTTCTAGATGATTTTTAGGGATTACCTCCCCAAAGTGAGATTTTATATTTTATTGAAATTATTTCTTGTACTATCTATATCTATCTTTTTTTATACTGTACAGAACATGATATGTTAAAATAGAATAAAATTATTGTTATGGACATTGAGTCTAGTGGATTTTTTCTTACAGGCATGTCACCTTGGAATTAATTAGTTTCTGTCACAAAGAAGGATTTTGGAATCCATTATATTTGTTTTGATTATAAATATATTAATCAGGTGGATGTTAGAAACATTTATCCCCTACCATGTATTGAACAACTGTTTGACTAACATAGGGTATACTAATGGGTTTTTAGGATTGAAAATTTTTTAGGGGGCATAAACTACAATTTCGTGAACTTGGTATACCTAAAAAAATTAGGATAATGCATGGAAATTAAGAGTATTTTTTCATTTGGTAATATTAAAACTCTTATGATTTTTAAATAATTGATGAGTTGTATATTTCAATGGTTATTGGATTATTTCACTACTGTTTGTTTGGATGGTTTTTTGATGTGTTCCAATTAAAAAGAAAGAACACTGGGATCATATTTATATCATTTTCCAAACTATAAAATAACATCAAATGTATATAAATAATTCAATATAGAACATTTTTATCTATGAATTCATGTTTCGATAGGTTAATCTCAATGGATCATTAAAAGATTCTTCGAATGATTTTGTGTGAGAAACACAAATATGGTTTTGAGATATGGGGATTCTTAGTAGTAGTCGATTCATATCATGATTTTTGGGATTTTCCTAAATATATATCTCATAAGAATGACATACCCCAAAAGGGGGTTATTTTTTAATGGAATGATATGTTTCATAGGAATGTTTATTAATTTCAGGTCATATTGTCATCAAATCCAATACTAATTATTCCCGAATAGGGGTTTGGTTATGATGTTTTGTAAAATTCCATATGTAAGGGGTTATGGAGTGTTCTGATGTAATAGTAATATTTGATGAATTTTGGTTGTCATAATCTATTCCCTGATGAGAATAATTACCATAACCATGATCTCTGTTTGGAAGAATTGATGCAAGCTCTCATGAAAAGGAAGTAATATCATTTCAATGAGATATTAGATATATATCTAGATCATAAGAGCTTGGGGTATTTTAATATCTAGATATACATGAATTTATGGTATAATTTTTGTTTTTTTCTTTATTCTATTGATATTTATATTTTATACACACATATAATAGTGATTTTGGTTGTAGTATCCCTGACCATGAAGGTTACAATTAAATCCTTGATTGAATTTGTGGAGGAGTTGTTTTTGATAAATATTTTTATAGATATTTTTTTTTGATTTTTAAGACGCTAATGGGTCAGTTATATTTTATTTTTCAAATAATGATTCATTATTTTATTATTGGATTCATCTAGCATAAGAAACATACACCATTTGTTAGGGATTTAGTAAAATATTTAATGGTGTGGAGACCTCAGGTGACTGGAATTGGTCTCCTAATGGAGTTATAAGTTTCCATGGTAGCTTTTAGCTTCTGATATCTACAAGGTAGTAGTTAATGGGGATTTCATATCCATGAATGTGTTCTACGAACCCTTGGACTAGAAATGTGAGTCATGGTTTGAGATGTTGGTATAGGTGGTTAGGTATGAGATGGTTGATTTTATACTTAATATCAAAATTGCTCACCAGCTAGAATATTTTTGTTGGGAACCAAATATCCACTAGTTTGATGAATTTTTTTCCATTATATTATCGAAATGGGATACGATATTCATTGGCATTTTAGTATGTTTTCATATTACTCATAATGGGAAGGATGATATTTTTTTGATCATTTATTGGCTTGTGATATTATTAAATTTCATTTCTACTAAATAGTTTATAATGGTTGAATAAATCAATAATCTCTATGTCCATGTGATCATAAAGCTCCGTGTATTACCTTTTGTAGTTGTTTCAGATATAGATCAATGATTTGAGTCTCGATTTTGGAGTGGTTGTCAAGAGGAAATGTGCACCCATTTAAAATAAAGGATGACCTATCACCATTAGATAGATGGTTTGATTTAATTAGTCACTTAGATTGATTAATTTATACTTCAATCATGAATGATTTATTTTGGTATCTCAGAGGAAAAGAATCCCTCATTTTTCAATTTCTACAATATTAATAGTCATCTGCATTCTGTTAAAATGTAATCCATAGATTCATTGTTTAGAAAACCATGTAGATCTTAATTGGGGTTGGAATAGTTGGGATAACAGTATTTGGATAGACTATATATCATTAAAGAAATAAGGAAAAGGGTGAGGTTGATCTGAAAGAGGATATAGGCCACTCAATATTGATATAAATCCTATGAATATGATTTTTTCCACCCAGTAGATTTTTTTGTGGGTGTCTTGTTTATTCTCATGGTTACTCAATTCATGGGAAATCGTTTTTCTGGTATATATTATATGGATACTATGTTGTCCATTCAATTTTTTGGGATTATCGAAAGACATAGAAATGTGGCTTAACATGGAAAATTTTCATCCTAATCAATACAGGATCATGGTGATTTTTATGTATCACGGTTTATAAGGTATCAACAAGACACTTACCAAATGATATAATGTGATTATATTAATCTTGAGCCAAATATTCTAGTGGATTCATATCTTATAAATATTACTGATTGACATGATAAATTATTCTCGAGTAAGAAAATTCATTTGGCTCATATACTGTAGATGTGGGGATTAAATAACAATTTTATTTAGGATAAGGGATTCTTGATGGTATATTATTGGTATTTTATTTTTTTGATTCTATAAACATGATTGCCTATCATGAAACCAAGGTTTCATGTTGGGATGAAATTTTTACACACTACGATTCATCGGTATTCCTTATCTTTTTTCAAGATAATTAGTCATGAGGTTGTAAAGTAATGAGACATATGGGGTTGGAGAGTTTTAGAATTTGTGGGAATTATTATAGGAAAATATTATTCACATAGTTAATAATAAATTTTAGGAAACCATGTAATATCATTATGTCAGTTCTAGTGGCCTTTTTCAATGTTTGAGAACATTTTTTCTAACCATGTGATTCACTGGGAAAACCAAATAGGTGATAGGGTTTTGGTCCATAGGTTCTTTAATGTATCACAACCTATTTTTATAATAATGAGAATATTCACATGATATTTTGAACATTGTTTTTCAGGGTATAGAAGTTACCTCATGGTTATCATATGGTTTTCCCAACCGTTCTGGCCAACAATTCTACCATATGAATTTTTTTATAAATGGAAATTTACCTGGAAAAAAATGTTCAGTTTTAACTCCAATATGCTTTTAATCCCACATTGTTTCAGCCTAACCTCTCATAGATTCTTTGGATATTTCATTCTAGGATATTTCAAAAATATCCTTCATTATTAGTGGATATTCTAATGGTATATTCATATTTATACTATATTTCTCCACGAATTTCTCTATTTTCACTTGATCCATTTTATCCTTTATTTTTTTTTGAATAAAATTGGGATATTATTTATAAATATAGTTGGTTTGATTAGAACTTTATGATTTCTCTTCAGTATATATACATCTATTGATATGGTCATTCAATGATAATCATCATTTTTAAAGAGGAAAATGTTATCATTATTGGAGATGTAGGATTATCTATATAATGGGTCATTCTCTTGATTCGAATTAATGATATTATACTATCTTCTCTATTGGATTTTTAAATTGATTGATTTGAAATATATTAGGTATTTTATGTGTAAATATGTCTTTGTTGGCAATAAAAAAAGGTTTTATAAGTGGTGTTTGATTAAAAAAATATATAATTCATATGATTATTAAATTCCACAAAGATTGTTTTGAATCTAAAATGGGGTTTCAATCAAGGGAGAGATGATTATTCATATAACAACCCATACTTTACATACATATATATTAATTAAAAATTAAATAATATTTATTACAAAATATACAAAATATATTATAGGACCATATAGGTGTAGTTTCTTTAGAAACTGCGAAACATTAACAACTTGTTCATAAGACATCTTCATTATCTACCACATATTTCATCATAACTAGAACCCTATTTTATATATCTTACATAATAACCCTCATCATGAAATGGGGAAAATAATCATATAAAAGGGTCAGATCAAATGACCAGTAAGGGTAAAATATGGATATATCAATCATATAATAATCATAACACATAAGAACAAATCATTTTAAATATTATCCTACTTATGAATGATTGTGATATCATTCCATGGGATAAATCCTAAAAGTATATAAGAATAAATGAACATAATAAAAAAATTAATAACAGGTGACTTGAATTTTTTTGGCATGCACATAGGAATAAAAAATTATTTTATATTTTTCAAGGCTCATTGTCATGACCATTATAGCGGACAGTGTCCATTACTGAATCCAGTTCAATCCTCATTTCATCTATATACTTCTGAACAAATATTAATTACCATTCTATCCATGTATATCCCATGTGATATAAATCACTAAAAAAATCATTGGATAGAGATATAGGTCCCACCCATCTCATAGGGACATCATTCTTACATGTGCCACAATAACATAAACCATTCATTTTAGCATAACGCAAAGAATAAAATGGGTTTCTTAAACACCATTCCATCATTACATTGTAACACCCCGAGATTTTATGAAAAATATTATTTTTATTATCATTAATTTCATGTGTTGTATGCTACACCAAAAGGATCTTTCACAACACGCATCCCTGACTTGTCTTACATTACACGCAATCGCGACCTTCCACGATAGCGTGTGTTGTACGCAATACCGAGTTTCACTAAGAAATGATATGTTATATGAACTACCTTTTATGAATAGTATAAACTAAATTTTAAATTTTTATAACATTATTATTCATATTAGACATTTTCTAGAACATGGTATGAGAACAAAATCAATTTTTTGAGTAAAATAAGTATTTTTCAAAAATGTAGTTTTGCCTCCTTTTGATGGCGCACCCACATTAAATATTGTTTTTTACATGTCTATAAGTTCAATTTGGAAAAATATAATTCTTCTTTAGAATTAGGATATAAAAATTTTCTTTGGATAAATTTTTCATATTATTCTGATAACTTTCATATTTTAATGAATAGTAAAAACACGCTATATTTTAATTAAAAACAAATTTTTTATCGCAATAATTTATATGCTTATATTATCTTTTTAATTGGGTTTAAAGTGTAATTAGAATATATTCTTACATTTTAATCCAATTTTTCTCATTGGAATTAATTTCATTTTGAAATTGGATATAAACAAGTATCAATTTTTTTTATAGTTATTGTTTCTAAAAAAACACGCTATTTGTTTTGATAACAGGAATTAATTTTAAAATTAATTAATGTCACATATATTTTTTGAATTTGGAAAAATGTACATCAATTTTGAACTCGGATTATCAAATAATGCTTAGGATGAATTTTTTCTATTTTTCTAAAAAACATCAATTTTCGATGAATAGTGAAACCACTAAGTGTTAGTTAAAAAACTGACTTTTTCATTTAAATGAAATTTTACCACTTCTGTGAATTGAAATTCGAAAATCTAAGATGCACAGTTAATATCAAGGACTAAAATGTGGTTCAATGAGATGAAAATAATTTTTGGTGAATAGTTACTTTTTACTATTTTTACCACGGTTAAAAGTAAATGGGGTAATTAAGCATAATAATGATATTATTATTACCATAACACATTTCCTAATTCTATTGGAAAAGTTTAATTAGACCAAAAACAACCTTAGGAATAAAATATGACCATTTAGGCCCACTTAGATTTGATTAAGACATTTATTATTAATTTATTTAAAGAAGGGTTAAAACTGTTAAAATCAATGTTTAATAACTAAATCATTTTTAATATAGAGTTATACATAAGATAAATTAGACTTTAAATATTCATTAGAAATTTAAGAAGATTTAATACATAATGATATTTTATTTGTAATTTTTAGACATTAAATAATTAAATTTATTTATGACACAATGATGATGCAGTAATTATCTTATTAATGAAATATTTACATAATTGATGTTATAAATACCCAACTAAATGTAATTTGAGACTTTTTATGAATTAAAATAATTTTATATGTTAATAACACATGTTATTATTTATTTAAGTAACTTATTTATAACTAATAATTCTGTTATGATTTTCAAAAAAATAAAGTACCAAATACTGTCAAAATTGAAATAAAATAGTTTTTAAAACAAATATTATATTATTAATTGTTATTTTAATCCTAAAAATCTTAGGTTCATCCAAATGAATTAGATAAGGATATATATATATTAATAATGACCCACTTGTGGTTAGTTTGGCTTTTTATAGTATGTTTATTAACCTTATATTGTAAGAAAACAAGAAGACAAGGTAAAAGTAATATTATTTAACATAAAGTTAAATCTAAAAGATAAATTTAAAATAGAAACATAAACTTGTCTAAATTATAATTTATGAGAGGATTTAGACACTTCCCCACCTTAGCTTTTAAATAAATCAATTTGGAGATATTAAAAACCGAATATGACTTTATAATATAATAATATTGTTATTTTTTCTAAAGGTGCCCCTCAACTCCCTTATAAAAGGGAACCTCCTCCCTCTCTTCCTAACACCACATTGAGCCTCCAAGATTGGATAAACCCTGAAAAAATATCTTCTCCACATCCATAGAAACATCCTAGAGGTTCTGGTATTCTTTAAATACCAATTTTAGTGCCCTAAGAGGAGGTCTCAAAGAGGCGCTTCAAAGAAGAGGTAATGTGCGTTACCGATTCTTTCAACATTATTTCTTCTTCCACTTCATATTATTTAGTTATTTCATTATGAAGTAATAACATAAGTATAAATAATATAATGATATGTTATTATATTTATGAAACAAACCTATTTTACCATCTATCCATCCTACGGAAAACGAAATCACTACGCGTGCGTACGTATGGAATACCGTCTCCACGACGTGGTGAAATCTGTTTTTCCACCAACACCTTACATGGATGGGTATAATGGTGTAAAGAATAACTATATATGGTTATTATAAAATCATAATCATTCTGATATATTATACCATCCACTCCAATTCTATTCAATAATTATTGGAACAATATCATCGCTCGTGCGTACGTACGGACTGCCGTCTCCACGACGCGATGAGATTCATTCTCCATGTTAACCAATCATGAATGATCATAATGTTTATATAATGAATAATAATGAAATATAGGAAATAATAATTATACTGGATTTATTTATACATATATGTATTTCATCTATTTTGTTTCATTGAATTCAATAAGAAACGAAAACAGCGTTCATGCGTACGTACGGTCTACCGTCTTCATGAACGGTGTATTTCATTACATTTATCGATCTATAATATATATATATAATGAATATATATTATATATAAATATTGTTTTACATTATGGAATTATTTAAAGAAGGATAAAAGTAATAATATCAAGAACGAAAAATCGAAACACATATGATAAATGAAATGATTTGAACCAAAACGCTACTTTAACATGGAATTTACAACAGAGTGGGTAATATAAAGTCATAAGTGAAACATATATGATATCTTAACAATAGATATGATTCTTTAATAAGTCAATGACATTATTTAAATCATTATACAAGAGTGTCAGATACGTAGGAAACATATCGGACCTAAGGTAAGGGATAATTTTTTAAATCTCATTTTTATCCGAGATTGCTTATTCGTAAGTATTTACTAGGGTTATTGCTATCATACATGTCCATGTTTTATAAAAGTGTATTCATGTATGTTTAAAGTAATTTTTAACCTTTTCTACTTTTACCACATCACATAGAAGGAATCTTTCTTTTCTTTACCAAACGAGGTACTTTTTGAGTTTTCTGACAAAAGTACGAGAAAAATGTTATTTTTAACTTATACGGCGTGAACGGATTTTTACAATTTTATAAAGAATTATTTTCATGAAGCTTCCTCTAAAATATTTCATGACCATTTTCAAAAAAAATCCTTTTATTTTAAAATTTCATGACATTTTTTGAAAAGAAAATGATTTTGAAGAAGAAAGGATATTTTACTCAAGATTTCATTTCAAGTGTTTTATCAAAACCAATTTCCATCTAAGTTGACATTATTTCATATGTGTATGTTTCAAGTTTAATGTCTCTATGATTTACAAGTTTTCCCTTTTATTATGATTAAATTTCCATTTGTTTTATATGGATTAGGAGATGATGTGATGATGTTTATGAAACCCATTTTATTCTTTGGGTTATGATGAATGTTTTAAGTTTATTATGTGGAACAAGTAAGAATGATTTCATTATGAGATGGGTGGGACCTATATCTCCCTAAAATGAATTGGGTAATGATTTATATCTCATGATATAGACATGAATAGAACGGTAAGTTAATCTGGTTCAGTGTTACAGGACTGAAACGAGGAGTGAACTTGCTTCAGAAAGGGACTTTGTCCACTAAGATGGTCTTGGCAGCAATGCCTTGGCTACTATGGAAATCATAACATGTGCTTAATGGTTTCCACAATTAAATGTTTTATTCCCATGCTATTTTATCATGATTTATTTTCCCTTATGATATATTCCTTAAGTACTTCCATGATTCATGTCTTTGCTCAAGATTTTTGATGTTTTGATTTTATGTTCAAGTTTTTGCATTCAGATGTTTATGGATTGTTTTATGTTCTCTATGTTTACCCTTATTGGGCATTTGATCTCACCCCTTTTATGTTTTTCTTTCCCGAGGATATAAATGAATGTTTTAGGTAATAAAAAAAAGGGGAAGATCTTTATGGGAGATGTTGAAGATCTTTCACCACAATTAGAAGATTATATTCCGAGTTTCCAATGACACTAAACTATTAAGGTATTTGTGTGTATGTTTTTGCTATGTACTAATTATTCCACAAAAGTAATGTAATTTCCAGGTACGTCAGGATTCGGGCCTCTACAGTTGGTATCAGAGGAAAGGTTTAGTTAACCTTTGGAAACTAAGATTTGAAAACATTAATGAGATCCCTAGAGATATTTATATGGTATGTATAGTGATGTCCCAAAGGTTAAGTATAAGTACAGGTTATAGTCCTAGAATTATGGTAATGATATTAGATTAAACCTATGATGTTATATATTGATGTTACTCCCCATTTATTATGATTTTTTCCTCTCACACTATTCTTTTTGGGATTTAGAAAATGGATGGAAACAAGATGATTCATGATAATGGAGGATATGATGGACAATGGAATGATATTCTTCATGAGAAACCAAATGAAATGGGATTTGGAAGTCCAGACATCAATATTATGCGGAATCAGAAATCTCATTATATGATCAATAAAATCAAATTTGGTAACTTTCCTGACTCATCTAATAAGAGAAAGATGGAGTTTCATGATGATCATAGAGGAAAGAAAGTTCAATTTCCCCTATGTAAATCATGTGGTAAGTGGAATCAAGGAGAATGATTCAAAGGACTGGATGATTCTTTGGCTGTGAAAAAGAAGGACACAAATCCAATAAGTGCAAAGGAAAAGGTTCAGTTAACACCATGTATAAGGATAATGGTATTGCTATGACATCAACAACGGTTAAATGTTTTCAATGTGGAATGTACGAGTATTATGCAAACTAATTCCCTAACGGAACGTCTCAGGAAGAGAATTAGTATGGTCATATGGGTAGTATTTTTGTTGATTATGATGAAGAGACTACAAATGATATGTGAGATGAAAGAATTGTTGAAGCTCGGTCAATGGTTTACGAAGGTAGTGGAATGATTACATGTTTATCAAGTGTAATATTGTATAAGTAATCTCATGGTACTATGGAATAAAGAGACATCTAAGGATCGTTACATTGTTGTCTTTCCATATGGTTTGAAAGTGTATGATGAATGGGACCAGTATCCATGAAAGGATATTCAAATATTTTTGGAAAGTAGATGATATGCGCATAACGAAGGGATTAGGAAAAAAATAAATGTTTAATATTTTTCATGAGATCATTACTAATATAAGGAGAAGGTTATATCATGGTTTGAGTATATAGAATTTTTGGATTTTGGTATGTGGAAAGAGTTAACTTTTGACAGCATTCATGTTTTCACTAAGGTTTAATGGGTATTCATTTTTCAAGAGAATACATGTTTAATATATTCACATGATTGGAATGTGACCAGAAAGATATATGTGGGATAAATGATGGTATTCACATGCTTGGTTGATGACATTTCAAGTAATTGTTTTCTTTATACTATGAGACTGGACATATGTAATTTGGATAAGCATAAATATTGGAATGAATTATGTTGGACATTAGATAGTATTGTTTAAGGCTAGATTTTTTTAATGTAGTTTTTGAAAAAGGACAACCTGCAGGACAAGCGACAACCCATCGTGTCGGACAAGGCGGTGGGAATCGAACCCACAACCAAAGTGAGATAGGCCTTTTTCGCCTACCACTGGCCTACACGAAGTCCCTGTTTAGTAGAAACTAGTTTTATTATATTATGCAGTATGATATATGAAGTATAAGTCCATTTTAGGAACCATATATGATTAATATCACTATAGATCGACTTATGTATGTTGAATAACTTTTTCTAACCTTTTGTTTGAGACAGATGGAATGACTCGTCATTCTATCACATGATCTTCTAACACTTCACGAATAAAAAATTCAACTTCATTTCTTTATGAGATGAAGTGGAAATTGTTCAAGGTATGAACAATAGAAAGATTGTACCAAAATAAAGTAAGTATTTATTCTAATTCAAATTCATCAACTTTAGGGAAATGATCTTGAAAACCAATAATGTTTTCCTAGAGCCCTTATATCCGATGAATTAGATGGTACCTTAGATCATCACAAATATATGGCTTTGTGATTGATGGCTTTTTCGTAGCCAAGTTCTCTACCACTCTCCATCAGAACATGATGGTTAGATTTTTCTTCCATATATATATTTTCACCTATGTTCCCCTACATGGAAACCCAGTGATAAGTTTATTTCGGTAACCGTTACATTTCATAATTTATTTTTTAAAGCCAAATTTTGGTAATCCTTTTTACGATGTGGGTTTTTATTAAAGAAACTTTCGAGTAGTAAACCATTTATAACCCCGATGAATTTTGAGGTCAAAATTCCTTTTAAGGGGGGTAGAATGTAACACCTGAGATTTTATGAAAAATATTATTTTTAATTTCATTAATGTCTTGTGTTGTAGTCTACACAGAAAGGAGCTTTCACAACATGCATCCCTGACTTGTATTGCATTACACGCAATCGCGACCTTCCACGATAGTGTGTGTTGTACGCAATACTGAGTTTCGATAAGAAACGATATGTTATATGAACTTCCCGTTATGAATAGTATCAAAACTTTTTGAATTTTATAACATTATTATTCGTCTTAGAAATTTTCTAGAACATGGTATGAGAATAAAATCAATTTTCTGAGTAAAATAAGTATTTTTCAAAAAATATAGTTATGCCGGCTTTTGATGGCGCACCTACATTAAATCTTTTTTTTGACATGGCTCTAAGTTCAATTTGACAAAATAAAATTCTTTTTTAGAATCAGGATATAAAAGTTTTCTTTGGATAAATTTTTCATATTATTCTGATAACTTTCATATTTTAATGAATAGTAAAAACAAGCTATATTTTAATTAAAAAAAAATTTATCGCAATAATTTATATGGTTATATTATCTTTTAAAGTGGTTTTAAATTGTAATTAGAATATATTCTTACCATTTTATGCAATGTTGGTTATTGGAATTAATTTCACTTTGGAATTGGATATAAACAAGTATCAATTTTTTTGATAGTTATTGTTTCTTAAAAAAAACACGCTATTTGTATTGATAACAGAAATTAATTTTAAAATTAATTAATCTCACTTATATTTTTTTAATTTGTAAAAATGGACATCAATTTTGAACTCGGAATATAAAATAATGATTTGGCTGAATTTTTTATATTTTTCTGAATAACTTCAATTTTTGATGAATAGTGAAAACACATAGTGGTAGTTAAAAAACTAACTTTTTCATTTAAATGAAATTTTACCACTTCTGTGAAATGAATTTCAAAAATCTGAGAGACACCGTTAATATCAAGGACTGAAATCTTGTTCAATGAGATGAAAATAATTTTTGATGAATAGTAGCTTTTTAGTTTTTTCCCACGGTTAAAAGTAAATATGGTAATTAAGGGTAAAAATGATGTTATTATTACTCGAACACATGTCCTAATTCTATTGGACAATTTTAATTCTACTTAAACAACCTTAGGAATAAAATATGACCATTTAGGCCCACTTGGATTAGATTAGGACATTTATTATTAATTTATTTAAAGAAGGATTAAAATAGTTAAAATCAATGTTTAATAACTAAATCATTTTTAATATAGATTTATACATAAGATAAATTAGACTTTAAATATTAATTAGAAAGATAAAAATAATTCCTACATAATTATATTTTATTTTTAATTTTTATATTTAAAATAATTTAATTTATTTATGACACCAAGATGATGCAGTAATTATGTTATTAGTGAAATATTGACATAATTGATGTTATAAATACCCAAATAAATGTAATTTTAGACTTTTTATGAATTCCACTAATATTATATGTTAATATTATATGTTATTATTGATTTAAGTAACTTTTTTCGAACTAATAATTCTTTTATAATTTTCAAAAAAATCAAGTACCAAATAGTGTCAAAATTGACATATAATAGTTTTTAAAACAAATATTATATTATTAATTGTTATTTTATTGCTAAAAATATAAGGATAGGAAAAATGACTTATATAATGATATATATATTAATAATTAACCACTTGGGGTTCCTTTGGATTTTTATATCAAGTTTATTAACCTTATAGTGTAAGAAAACAAGAAGACATGGTAAAAGTAAAATTATTTAACTTAAAGTTAAATCTAAATGATAAGGTTAAAATAGAAACATAAATTTGTCTAAATTATATTATAAGAGAGGATTTAGAAACATCCCCACATTAGCTTCTAAATAAATCAATTTGGAGCTATGAAAAACCGAATATGGGTTTATAATAAAATAATATGTTTATTTTTTCCAAAGGTGCCCATAAAATCCCTTATAAAAGGGAAGCTCCTCCCTCTATTCCTCACACCACTTTAAGCCTTCAATCTCAGCCAACCCCTTCCAAATTCTCTTCTACAAATCCATAGAAACATCCTAGAGGATCTTTTATTCTTAAAAGACAAATTTTATTCCCTTAAGAGGAGGGCTCAAAGAGGCGCTTCAAAGAAGAGGTAATGTCTGTTACCGATTCTTTCAACTTTATTTCTTCTTCCACTTATTCTTATTTATTTGTTTCATTATTAAGTAATATCATCAGTATAAATCATATACTGATATGTTATTATATGTATGATACAACCCTATTTCACTATCTATCTATCCTACGGAAAACGAAATCACTACGCGTGCATACGTACAGAATACCGTCTACACGCCGTGGTGAAATCTGTTTTTCCACCAACACCTTACATGGATGGGTATAATGGTGTAAAGAATAACTATATATGGTTATTATAACATCATAATTATTCTGATATATTATACCATCCACTCTAATTCTATTCAAAAATTATTGGAACGATATCATCGCTCATGCGTACGTACAGACTACCGTCTCCACGACGCGATGAGATTCGTTCTCCATGTTAACCATACATGAATGATCATAAAGTTTATATAATTAATAATAATGAAATATATGAAATAATAATGCTGCTGGATTTATTTATATATTTATGTATTCCATATATTTAGTTTCATTAAATTCAATAAGGAAACGAAAACAACGTTCATGCGTACGTACGGCCTACCATCTCCATGAACGGTGTATTTCATTCCTTTTATCGATATATAATTTATATGTATATAATGAATATATATTATATATAAATCATGTTTTACATTCTGTAATTATGTAAATCATGATATAAGTAATAATTTCAATAACAACAAGTCAAAACACATATGATAAATGAAATGATTTTACCCAAAATGCGGCTTTAACATGGAATTTACAAAAGAACGGGTAATATAAAGTCATAAGTGAAACATATATGATTTCATAACAATGAATTTGATTCTTTAATATGTCAATGATATTATTTAAATCATTATACAAGATTTTCAGATACGTATGAAACATATCAGACCTAAGGTAAGGGATAATTTTGGAAATCTCATTTTTATCCGAGATTGCTTATTCGTAAGTATTTACTGGGGTTATTGCTATCATCCATGTACATGTTTTATAAAAGTGTATTCATGTATGTTTAATGTCATTTTTACCCTTTTCTACTTTTACCACATCGTATGGAAGGAATATTTCATGTGTTTACCATATGAGGTACTTTTTGACTTTTCCGACAAAAGTACGAGAAAAATGTTATTTTTAACTTATACGGCGTGAACGGATTTTTACGATATTATAAAGCCTTATTTTCATGAAGCTTCCTCCAAAATAATTCATGAACGTTTTCAACAAAATCCTTTTCTTTTAAAATTTCATGAAATTGTGTTCAAAGAAAATGATTTTGATGAAGAAAGGATATTTTCCTCAAGAATTCATATCAAGTGTTTTATCAAAACCAATTTCCAACTAAGATGACATTATTTCATATGTGTATGTTTCTTGTTTAATGTCTCTATTATTCACATGGTTTCCCTTTTCTTGTGATGAAATTTCCATTTGTTTTATATGGATTATGAGATGATGGGATGATGTTTATGAAACCCATTTTATTCGTTGGGTTATGATGAATGTGTTAGGTTTATTGTGTGGCACAAGTAAGAATGATTTCATTATGATATGGGTGGTCCCTATATCTCCCTCCAATGAATTGGGTAAAGATTTATATCTCTTGAGATAGACATGAATGGAACAGTAAGTTAATCTGGTTCAGTGATACAGGACTGAAACGAGGAGTGAACTCAATTCAGAAAGAGTCATTGTCCACTAAGATGGTCTTGGCAGCAATGTCTTGGCTAATATGGAAATCCTAACATGTGCTTAATGGTTGCCACAATCACATGTTTTATTCCCATTCTATTTTATCATGTTTTATGTTCCCTTATGATATATATGACTTACCTACTTCCAAGATTCATGTCTTTGCTCAGGATTTTTGATGTTTAGATTTTATGTTCATGTTTTTTCATTCAGATGTTTATGGATTGTTTTATGTTCTCTATGTTTACCCTTACAGGGCATTTGAGCTCACCCCTTTTATGTTTTATTTTCCCCAGGATATAAAGATAGGTTTTATGTATGAAATAAAGGGGAAGATCTTTATGGGAGATGTTTAAGATATTTCACCATGATTAGAAGATTATATTCCGAGTTTTCAAAGACACTACACTATTACGGTCCTTGTGTGTCTGTTTTTTTTATGTATTAATTATTCCGCAAAAGTAATGTAATTTCCATGTAAGTCAGGCTTCGGGTCTCTATATACAAAATCCACAAATGGATTTCATAAATAAAACTCCACCCAAAAAAATAAAACCCTAGTAATATTAGGGGTATAAAAAACCCATATTTAAATAATTTCATCTTATATAAGAAACACATTAGATAATATATTAAAAATTAAATCTTCAGGAAAATATCTGTTAATCTTAAAAAAATGTATTATAATCTAAAAATGACTTTAGATTTTAAAATAAAAAAATATTTTAAAATAATCATGAAATCAAGTAAATTTTTTATGGAAATAAGGTGTTATAAAATATTAAAAATCTTTTCGTGTCATATAGGTTAAAAGAAAACCTCTTCTCATACTTTGTCGACAAGACAAAAAGTATGTTTAATGGGAAAAAAAATTTCCTTCCATCCCATGTATTAAAAGTGAAAAAATGGGAAAAGTGACTTTAAATACCCATCTGAGAATAGTGAGACAATTTATAAAAGAACTTCTAAAAAAAATTTACATGAATGATTAATATACCATAGTAAATACTTTAATGTAAACAGTCTCAAATTATAATGAAATTGTGATATTATCCATTACCTTAGGTACAATTTACATTGTATGTATCTGAACCTCTTATATTATTATATAAATAATTTCATAGACTTATTTCAAAATCAATGTATTTTTTATGATATCATAAATGATCATATAATCATCTATTTTTTAGTAACATTATTACTCTTCCATCAGGTGTTAAATTCTTTATTTTCTTATGCATGTTTTCTAAAAATAGTTATTTTTCATCATCATAGTTTATAGTTATATCATATATAGAATTAAATTATAATAATATATATAATAATTATCATTCAATTAATTTATATAATCATTATTTAATTATGATAATGTAGAAAAAATCATGCTGCATTGTAGAGACGGTATGCCCTACGTACTGACGAGTTATGATATCATTCCTATAATTGATGAATGGTATAATATTTCATAATAAATTTATTTTTATAATAATTATATAAATATTATTTTTTCTATATTTATATCTGTCCATGTACTATGGTGATGAGAAACAAATTACACCACAAAGTGGAGATGGTAAGATGTATGTACACACACATAGTGATTTTTTTATCATAGGATGGATAGAATATGAATTATTTTTGTTTTGAAATAATAATAAAATAATAATTTATAATTTATAATGGTTTTATTAATTTATAATGAAACAACTCATAAATAATTGGTATAAGAAGAGTGATGTTTGAAAGAATTAGTAGAGGAGATTACTTCTTCTTCGATGTGCTCCCTCTAAATCTCCTCTTAATGCACTAGAGTTGGTCTTTGAAAAAGACCAGAACCTCTATAATGAAAATAATGAATTATATAAGGGAAAAGTGCAGGGGTTTTCAAATATTTAAGGCTCAAATATTAGTGAATAGGTGATGGAGGAGGTTCTATTTTATAATTGATTTGACGAGATCTTTTGGGATCTCTGAAAATATTAGTTTATAATAAAATTAAGACCCATATAAAAACCACCCAAATTTTAAAATTTATAAGATGAAATGATATAGGTTTGTAATATCATCATACAAAGAAATTTAGTCATGTTTTCTTGTCTATTTAATCATTATCATTTTAATTAGCACATAGTAATTTTATTTAATTTTTAACTAGGGTAACAAATATTTCAAAATTAAAATGGTGAAATATTAACATTTTTGATATCAATTAGAACATATATAAATAAAATATTAAATTTCCAACAATATCAACATTATTATTTATTTTTTACAAAAGTCTTATGATTTCTAAATAATTTAATAAAATATTATTTTGATGAAAAATCAGTAGTGTCAAATTTGAAACTATTCAAATCATTGATTTTTAAAAATATTAATATAACAAGGTAACTTCAAAAAAACTATTTTATTATATTCCATAGAGGTCAAATTCATATATAAAATTAATTGGCATATTAATTAACCCATAATATATTTATATTAATATTTCTAATTAAATTTATTTTATATTTCCCTTAATAAAATTTATAGTACAATTGTTTTCTGTAATTATTGAATATGATTATTTGTCGACTAAAATTAAAAATACAATGAAAATGTTTAATCATATAAATTTTAAAAGAATACTTATAATCTAATATATCTTATATGAATCGAATATTAAAAATGACATATATAAAAAAACATGAATGTGACAACTTTGACACTGCTTTAAATAAAGTATTATAAGTCTCATAATCTGTTCTATAAGGCTCAAAATGGTCAATAATGTGACCCTTGGAAGGTTATGATCAGATATACTCATCCAATAAGATTTAGTAACACTTTTGGGTATTTTAATAATTATTATCATTTATTAATTATTATTATTTTCATTTATCATCAATTTAGTAATTTCTAACTCATTAATGTATATGTCTTTGAGGTGATTATTTATTTCTTTAAAATTAAAAATAAATTATATTTATAAATAAAAAAATTTCATTTCAAATGTGTATTTCAAAAATAAATTTTCATATATATAACCTTATATTGAAATTGATATAGTTAATAACATTGGGCTAAGTAATATTTTACTTCTCATTAAATAAAATAAACCAAAAGTTCTAATCTTGTACAAGTACCTTCCAAAGGATACCATTTCAACCAAAGTATGATTTAGGTTGAAAAAAAATCACACAATGATATTAAGAAAACTGTTATAGTAATTCCATAATATTATTTTTACCCTTAATTACTCGATTTATACTTTTACCATATTAATTAAAATTACAGAAGTCATTATTCATAATTCCCAAAAATAAAAGAAATATATTAACCTAATTTGGACTTACTAAATCAAAATTTAAATTTAAATATTCTAAAATTAAATGAACAGAAGTAGCATTAACTTGTTTAAATTTGGTCTCATTGTCAGAAACGGAGAATGGGTTTTAAAATAAAAATATTGAAAAATATTGAACTTTTCTAACATCTGAATTCATTTTAAATTTAATTCTAATGACATAAATTACATTATTGATAAAAATATATTTTATTTATAATTTAAAAAATTTATATAAAAAATTTATCTAAGTAATTAATTTTTTTAAAAGTTGTTTTTAATTAATATTAAATGTATTTTTATTATTCATGAAAACATGAAAATAATCAAAATAATATTAAAAATTGTTCCAAATTAAATTTTTGTATCCCATTAACAAATAACATTTTTATTTCATCATATAATAATTAAAAATGTTTGAAAGTATTTATATAAAATGGGTTCTCTCTTAAAAGGCATAAAATTACCATTTTGAAAAAATATTGGGTTTTATACATCAAATTGAGTTTATTTATAACATATGACGAAAATATGAATTTAATGAATATAAAAAAAGGTTTTACTAAGTATATATCAAATATATTTCATTTATTCAATTTAATAATAGTAATTTACTCAATTTAATAGTATAAAATTATAAATACATAACTGATATATGTTTTTTTCATAAATAATTCGTAGCCAATGAATTCTCCATAAATTTTATAAAGTATTATAGATTTATTACCACTAACCTAATTATTAGTTTAATGTTTTAATTTTATACTTATAAAATCTCATATTTTGTCTAATCTCAAAATTCTGTCCAATGAATTCTGTTTAAGAATTAAAATTATTTGAAGAAAATATTTCATAAGAACATTTGTGTGTTATGGTGTCTCTATCGATTTTTCTTCATAAAAAAACATAGATCCATTGGTATGAAATCTGTGTTAAGTAAATGTGATGGATCGAGTATGTAAATTAATAAGAGATATACATGTATCATATCATGATATTCAGAGAGATTTGGTAGAAGCATCAAATAGTAATCTTCCTTCCCAACATGATCTACGATTTCTAAAGGACCGATATACCTATGGCTCAACATTAACATCTTACCAAATATCATTCTCACATATAGGGATATATTCATAGAAAAACATTGTCACCAACTACAAACTCTATGTCATTTATTTATTTTTCCTCATAAGTTTATTTTCTGACTTCGATTTTCACTTATGTGTTGTTGAATAAATCTAACATTTTCTTCCATTCCATCACGATGATCTGGTCCTAATATCTTTCATTCCCCAACTTCATCCCAGAATTTTTGTTTTCATCACATTATTTAATATAAGTCTTCATAAGGAGCCATAAAAATACTAGATTGAATGATATTGTTATAATAAATTTCCACCAAAGGTGGGTGTTGATTACAATAAACATTAAAATATATAGAGCCAGCTCTAAACATGTCTTTTAGAGTTTGAACAATCCTCTCAGACTGACTGTCCTCTTGAGGATGATAAGCACTGATAAGACATAAATATATATCTAGATCCCACTGAATAATTCTCTATAACATTGAGGTATAAATTTGATCCTAATCAGATATAATAGAATGTGTTACTACATGGAATCATTCCAATTCCTTTATATATATCCTAGAAATTTGATCAATGTAGAAATCCACTCAAATATTAATGAAGTGTGAAAACATCATAGGGAGATCAACTATAACCAATATAGAATTATATTCTTTAGATTTATTTGGATGTCCTATTACATATTCCTTAGTGATGTTATCCCATTTCTATTCTTGTATGGGAAATTTTTGCAACATCCCCAAAAATTTATATCTCTCTTCCTTAACATGACAACAAACCATGCACCGAGAGACATATTAAGAAACATATATTTTCTGGCCATTTCACCAAAAATATTCTTTCAGTTCTCCGTACATTTTTACGTCAAGGATAAATAGAAAATGATGATCTATGAGCCTCATTCAACAGTTCCAATTTAAATTTTGTAATTTGAGGAATACAAAACCGGTTCCCGAACCATATTATTCCATGACCATCATAGTTGAATTGAAGTGCATTTCTTACATTCTTTTCTTACTTAACATCTTCCATTCATGCTTATTAAATATTCATTTTTATAGATGGTTAAACATTAATTTTCCAAATAAAATATTTCTCCCCTTATTTTAAAATATCAAGCTCCATCCTTCGCAAATTCTTAAATATTGAATCTTTTGTGATCCTCATCACAGATAAGCTAGCATCATCCTTTAAACTAAAAGAATCAGTCACCTTGTTCGCTTTCCCTAGGTGGAAATATATTGAGAAGTAATAATATTTATTCAACCCTAATAATATTCTTTGGTGCATATTCATATCCTTTTGTGTGAAAATATAATTAAATAATTTATGATAAGTATAAATATCAGACCTTTAACTATAATGACAATGCCTCTACATCAAAAATGAACATATTACTACAGCAAACTCCAAATCATTTGTTGGGTTATTTTTCTGATGGATATTCTATTGTCGAGAGGCATAAGCTATAAACATATCATTTTTCATGAGAACTCTATCGATCACATTCATGGATTCATTAACATAGATCACAATCCTTTTTCCACTACAAGGTAGTTTGAGCACATGTGCCTAAATAACTTTATTGTTGGCTCCAAAAACTTTTCTTCAAATTCCATTGTCCACACGATCATAACTCGTTTATTAGTCAACATGTTGAGTGGATTAGATAATCCTAAAATTTTTTAAAAATTCATCAATAATATCCAGAAAGACCAAAAAAACATCATATCCAAATTACCATTATTTCTCTTGGACAAAATCCAATAAATTTTGTTTTTACTAGATCCTCAAATATCCCATCTAATTAGATTATGTGACACAAAAATGAATCTTTTTGAGCAGAAAATTTACAGATGAAAAATTTATCATAATGTTTATCATATCTCAGGGCCTCTATTACAATTCTCAATTGATCTTCAAGTTATTACATTCAGTTAGAATAGACATGAATATACACTATAAATCTAGTAACAAACTGATAAATATTTTCTGTATAGACTTTATTCATTTGATCCATGCAGATAGTAGAGTAATTAGTAATTCCAATTGGCATCACTATAAATTCAGAGTGTCCATACCTTCTACGGAATATTGCTTTTGGTATATCCTCCCCCCTAACCCTTATTTTATGATATCATGAACAAAGATAAATCTTGGAAATGTATTGATATTTGTGTATTTATTCATTTAAGAAATCAATGAGAGAATGAAGATATTAATTCATGATAGTGTTCTTGTTATGTTATCGATAATCAATTTAGAGTCTAATTAATCCATTTTTCTTTTTAAAAAATAGAACATGTTCTCCTTAAGGTGACGCAAGAGGGATTATGAATCCCTAGTCAAAAATATCTTTTATTTTCTTTTTCAATTCCTATAACTCAATTGGGGACATTCAATTAGCTGTCTTTGAAATTGGAATTGCACCTAGTATGAGTTAAATTAAAAACTAAACCTCAGGATTCATTTGATGACCTGATAATTCTTGCTGAACAGCATAATAAAACTCTCATATAATTGTTTTACTCTCAATAGTTATTTTCACCCATGCCATTTGAGATAGATATCCTTTATTTATACGAATCAAGACCCATAAAGAAGAAATTCCCACTGGAAGGTCATATTCATCATTGTATCGATAGATGATCGTAGATTGATCTAGAATATGAAATTTGACTACCCTTCCTTGGAAATTAAAATGAGTTCCATATAGAGAAATCCAATTCATGAAATGAATCATATAAAATTGCACTATAGGAGAAATCACATGATTTTCAGGAAGCACTTTCCCACAAAATTCAACGACACAGGAATTATAAAAATTTCATGTGTCTGATATTCCATTAAGAGCTACAGACCGAATGGCCTGAAGGCCTTCATTATTATTTATTTATGATAACCCCCCCTTTATGGGATGAGGGGGAACCCTTACCAGGCCAATAGGCTCACGGATTACATGTCCCATAGGATTAAGAGATTACATGACCCGAAGGTCTTAGGGAATTCAACCAGACTATCAACAAGGAACTGCCCCTCCCCAGCATCTGAATCAGGATTATAGCGCTCCACCTTTACATGGTCGTATGTCTAGGCTTCCCATGCATGCACATGCTGGTCCCGATGGCATGTCCATAACCTCCCCTTCTGGAAAATCCATTTGGCTCTACTCTGGTGAGTGCACCTGCTCTGAATCCACTTTTGGTGCTTCTCCTTTTTTGTAGTGTGTCTGGGGAAACTACATGTGGCTCGAAGGCCTTGAGGTGGCCCGAAAGCCCTAATGAACCGAAGGCCTAGTTTGCCCGAAAGAAATAAGGACTTCAAGCCCAAACAGGTGGCCCGAGTTGAATAGTTCTAGCTGCTACAGTACTGAACAGTACCTGCTACAGAACTGAATTATACCTAATTTAGAGTTGATAATATGTTTACTTTTGACCACTTAATTATATTACTCCCCATCATCGATAGTTATTTAATGTGACTTGCCTTTATATTTTTCATTATGATTTTTTCGACGTCGATCATCAATAACACTTGGGTTTGGGCATTGATTGGAATAATTCCCCATTTCCATGAACCTGTGACAATAAAGTGTAAGACGTTCATTCTATATTTAATTTTATTTATTTTTATTGGTAGACATATTTTTCCCATCAGGTTTTCATTCAACTATGTGATGATGATATTTTAGACACAGAAAAAAATTTCAAGTCACATTGAGGATAATTTTATCCATGTTTATGTCTACACATTAAAAATAATGAAAAAATCATATTCTTTTCGTTTTGGTATTTAGAGTTTCCCTTGAATTCCATATTTCTCTTTATATCAAACCCATATGACTATTGGGTTAATCCAATATCCATTATAACCATGAGATCACATCGAACGATTTCTTCATTTCTATTGATGTCCCTTAGGGATAATGGACTTTGGAGACATGGTTTTAACCTTCTAAAGAATCAATAAATTATACTATTAGGTTAGAAATTATTTCTAGATTTATACCTATAATTTTTCAAAAACATTTCTTCCTATGTACCAATAGATTCATCATATTTTTTCTTAAGCTCATGGAACACCTTCTCCATCTTTGTGTAAAGAATACAAGAAACCTTATTATTAAATAATAAGTTCTAGAACTCATCCCAAACTATGGATTTAATTTCATCTCGTTGAATTGTATTCTTGATTTAGTTCAACCACTGATCGGATTAACCTTCCGAAATATAGACTACTTATTTTACTTTATCATGTTCTAAACATTTGATAACTAAAATTAGGTTTTCAGTGGTACTGCTCTATTATTCAGTCACTAAAGGATTAAAATACCCATTGAAAGAATGTGGAAGCTTCCTCATGAAGGACTCAATAGAATGTTTTTTCCTGATTTTCTCATTTGGATGTCATGTTTTATTCATATCTTGATAATTTTGTGTGAACATAGAGACAATATGTTTCATTCCATGTCCCATAACAATTGGTATATTTGGAGAACTGTAACATACCATTTAATAAACAATATGAAATTTAAATATTTATTAATAATTTTGAAATAAATATTAACTTTATTTTAAAGGGGATGCTATGTTATATGGTATACCCGACACACAATAATGGAGTTCTCTTTAGTCTTATGTTGCACAAAATTCAAAGTCATATTGAAAAATATAATATAATAGTATTAATTTAAATGGTAGTTAATGTTACACCGTTGTGTTGGTGGGAATGAATAAAACAAACTATATTATTACTAAACATGTATTTTAATGTTTTTATAATTATACAATAATATTTAGATGCTTAAAATGAGAATGAATCCAATTTTACTAATGATGAACTCTAATATTTTTAAGGTCATTTTACCATCTTTTGATTTCGAACAATTTTTAAATATAGGTTTGTCAGCTTTAATGGTTTTATTTGAAAAAATAAATTATTATATTGAATTGAGAAATCAATATTTACTTTGGTTAAATTTTTTGTATTTTCTGATAATGTTTGTTTTTTAATTAATAGTGAATAATAATGCATTTTAATTCAAAAATTCCATTTAATATAATTTATTTATATAGATAGGTTGTACTTTTAATTGGGTTTAAAGTTTAATTAAATTATATTGTTATAATTTATTTTAATTATGATTATTGGATGTAATTTCACTTTGAAATTGGATATAGATAAATTTTAAGATTTTGGAAGTTTTTACTTCTCAAAAACACGCCTTTTGGTTTTGACATCGATAAATAATTTTAAAATAATTTCTGAAAATTATGTGTTATTAATTTGAAATAAAGTATTCCATATTTGGAATTATGTGGTACAAATTGTGTAAATGTATACTTTTTATTTTAAGACAATAGAAATAGTAACTATAGTAAATATTTTATTTACCATGGTCAAAGGGTAAATATTGTAAACACGGGTAAAAAATAATATTATTTTATTATTATATTTCCCAAAAACATGCACTAACCCTATTGGATTAAATATTTCCAACCATGGGAATTCTTGGGTCTATTTTAGGTTCCCATGGTGCCCCTTGGGTGTGAAAATTACAATTAATTACTTTTAATTTAATTTTAAGGAAAATATAACATAAACATATATCTTTTACTAAAAAAATTTATATGGTGTTATATAAGTGATATCTTTGACTATAAATATTTATTAGAATTATAAAATGATTTCGTACAGCATGGTATTTAATCTTTTATTTTTAGACATTAAATAAATAAATTTAATTTTGAAACAATGGTGATGTATTGATTGCTTCATAAAGGATTCAAATAAAATACAATATAAATGTTAATATAAATGTCATTTTGTTATTTTAATGTCATCCAAGAATTTTTTGGTTGATATTTACGTTTTATCTTTGTATAAATGATGTTCTTTCAATGTAATCAACATTTTAAGGACTTTTAAAAAACTTAGGATATTTATAGTTGAAAAATTGCCATAATTCATATTTTAAAATATAAAATATATTATTAAATAATATAATATTTCAATAAATAAAAATTTGGTCAAAATGGTATAATAAGACTAAAATTTAATTATTAACACTTTAATTGATTATTTTTCATGTTTTGGTTAGAATTTTGATTAAAATTTTTAAATGCTTGATAAAACGGTAAAAGTAAAAAAGGGTTTAAAAAAGATAAGGATTAAAAAATATCCAAATTTAATCTAATTATTATTGGATGAAATTATTTTGAAATATATTCATCTTTTATTTTTACTAAATTAATATTGTCTCATTTATAATTGAAATAGAATTTGTAATAAAATAATATTTCTTGATATTCATTAAGTGCCCCTCCTTCGTCCTATAAATGCCCACCAACTCTAACCCATAAAAAAACCTCTCAAGCGCCTTGTCTCTTCGAAACTCTGCGCAAATAAGCTTCCAAAATTTCCCTATTGCTATAATAATCATTAATTTTTATATAAATAGATTCAAGAATGCCTTTTGGCTCAAATCAAATAGAGTTACATGTTTTAATAGGTAGTGTCTTCTCTAAAATTAATTTCCATTATTATACTTCATCACTCAAAATTCAATCCTTTATCCATTATTACAATAAAACCCCAGTATCCTCAATATTCTAGGTTTTTTTATGAGAAAGACTCGAACTAAATATACACACACCTCCATCTACTATATTTGGATCATTATATTTCTGTGGACGGGAAACTACTGCCTCACGAAACTATGGTTGTTCAATTTTTACGTACCACCTCTCTTGGAGGCCATTATGATGGAACATTATTTATATTTTATATATATTATATTTATATTTCATTTATTCTTATTTTTTTTCAATTAAATCACACCATTACACATTCCATAATATGTAAATATGATAATTTCATTCGAGAAAGTGACGACTACCACCCCCTCAAAGTGATATGACTTGTTCATGAAATATATGGAACATATAGATGATGTAATAAATTAAGTTATGTTTCATATATAAAAAAAAAATATAATACTAAAATTATTATATACATTTTTATTATTTATTTTTCATTCCTTTAAAAATTTAAAAAAATTAATGTAACGTTCTATGTATGTACGACTTACTATCCCCATGAATGGTGCATTTTATTTTCATATATTCAAATGTTATGGACTATTCTCAAATACATATATACTGGATATAAATAAATATATACTAGATATATTTGATATTTAAATCATGAATACAATTCTGGTGAAAATGTACTTTTGACCGCATGGACAATTTGTAATTATAAAAAGTTCATTTTTGAATCATGTACCAAACATAAACAAAAATACTGATATGAACATTAGGGTAATAAGTGATATAAAATATAAAATATAATTTAATAGGGTTATGAAGAATGTATAATTAATTTTATTTTCTTTTTCATGGAGATAAATAATGAACAAGACATGTCGGACATAGGGTTAGGGAACGTTTCACCCTCCTCTTCTAGTCAAAGTAATCTTTTTTATGTTACATAATTAAATTTATATATTCAAATTTTGGGTTATGTTCTTATATATCCATATTGATCTATATTTTATTTACATGGGATGAGAGACCATTTTTTCTCTAATCAACTCATTTTATGAATTGTTTAGTGACGTCGTTTGGTTTCCAAATTTTATAAAGTAAAATTATTAAACCAATTTCCATTATTTGGATGAATATTATTCTTTAAATTATTCCATGATATGATTATTTAATAAATAAAATTTGTTCTCAGATCGTTTATTTTTTCATGACTTATTTGTACCTATAGTAAATACACATAATCAATTTAATTTTTTTTAAATGATCTTTGTAAGGAGCTTCGACTTATTCTACAATCATTGAGTAGTATTTTGATTTATATATGAATCTATTTTATACGGTGTATAAAATATTTTAACATTTAATGTAATTCAAATGGGATCATTAATCTATGAAGCATTTTAAAATATAACAAATGGAATGATTCTTTTTAACATACAGAGTGACTATAAACATGCATCCGCCAACAGTATTACTTGATATTTCACTTCCTTAATAAGCCATAGTGTTTTTAAAAAAGAATAATAAATACCATATACCATTTTCTCATATTTTTTATTTGAAAATGGTTCTGAGAAAGCATTTATTATTTCAATATCTTGAAATTATATATTGTGATTTCAATTTTAAATATGATCATTATTTTATGTAGTTTTATGTGCTACGATTATTGGGAATTGTTTACATATACAGGTTATTCCATGATAAACCTAAGGAAGGTGACCCCGATATATATTTCCAATGCCCTGGGTAACGTGATAGATATAAACAATAATGTTTCTCTTCATAGATTTTGGGAATATACAGTGATGGGTATTCCATACATAAATTTCTATGTACATGTGAGATCTAGAATGTAATTATGATATGGAAGTCCCAAGTAACCTTTATGATGTTTGATTCCTATATTTTATTCTGAAATATATTGATTTCCTATGGTCTATTAATGGGATTTTATTTTTCTCTGTATTGATGGACTTTTGTTTTCATTTCTTATTTTATAACCATTACTGAGCTTTTTATGCTCATCCTATGTTTTTGGAATGTTTTTCATAGTTTATAGGGATGAGTGAGAGAATGGAAGTATTCAAAAAGATTTATATCAAGAAAATAACTCTTGTTTTTTAAGGAGAATTATTATTCTGAAAAAAATTGTTAGAGTAGAAGAGTCTACCATGTAAATTTGAGAGGTAATGTAATAGTTGTTTCCTAATTCTATAAAACTCTAATCTTGAAATGATCCACGATGTGAATTCTTGAATAAACACTATATTATGTAATGATTATGTTATGACCTTATAGTTGGAATCAGAGGTTGGTTTATAAAACATTAGGAGTTGGTATATTGTTAAATAAATATACATACATTAATTTATGTAATGATTTAAAGGATATAGAATTGACAGATTTCAATGTTTCTTTTCTTGAGATAGTTTTGTGTTCAAAATGGTTTTCATAAGATAAATCAAGGAATATTTGATGGAATGAAATAAAAAGGAAAACAACCTTCCAAATTAGCAACCTCAGATGGTCAGAATAAGATCGGTAAATCTTGTTTTCCTGATGTCATAGTTGACTCAGTATATAAATGGTGCTGGTATAAATTCACGAGATCAATCATATCTACCTCATAGAATCATTTCTATAGTAATGAATTTCATGAGGAAACATATCCCATCTATCAGAGGATCATCTGACCCTGTGCAAGATGGAGAGAGGATAAAAGAATTGGAAAATATTTTTGATGTCATGGGGTGGAAAAAAATCAAAAGGTTAGTCTTTATGTTTAGCATTTTAAATTTGAACCCTATAAGTGATGTTTAATGGTTAAAATATCATAAATTATGAGGATATTAATGAACTTTATTGGGATTAATTCAGAGGTATGTTTCTTGATAAATTTTTTCATAAGGTGGTTCCATATAGGATGGAAAACCAATTCCTATAATTGAGGAAAGAGTATGACTCAGTATAAACATATGATGAAAATTTTAATTTACTAGCAAGGTATACTTCAAACTTCATACGAGATATTGATAGTAAAATCAATCATTTTTTCTCAATATTAAATCCAATTTATCAAAGGGTTTTATATTTTCATGAGTTCAAAAAATATGAAAAACTTGTTTGATGTGAGGAGAAGGTGGAAATATAGTTTCTTAATGATAAGTTGTTCTTTGAAAAACAATATAATAAGAGTCTGAGGTGGAAGACGAAAGGGATGAACTCATTGAAAAATCCTGATGGTAAGAAACATAAGATTATAGTTGGAGAAAATTGTGGTAAAAATAAAACTAGGGAATACCCTTTTCAATTCATGTAAGTGATTCTATTGTGGTAAAATGGGACATAAGGCTCGTAATTTAACGTAAAAAGATAAGAGTAATTGTAAGACAGAATAAGATTTATCATTAGTACATTTGTTAAGTGCAATGAAATGTGTCTTTATGAAAATGAGTGCCCAATGAAGAACACAACTAAAGGAATTAATCTAGACTACAACAAGAATGTGTCAGTGAAATATTTAGGAACTACATTAATATATGTTGGCCCATCTAATGATGTAGTATCATGAATTGAAAAAAATATTGTTGAATTCTCTTGTTTTGGAATTACATTCTAGAGATGTTGAATTTGTTATATTTATTGAAGATTATTTGAAAAGAATTGGTTGTGTGATTATATAGAATTATCAGGTAATTGCATATCCATCTTGTCAGTTGAAACCTCGTTAGTTAAATTACCCTACACAAGATTTGTAACTAGCTACTGTTTTTATTTCTTTAAAAATATAGAGTCATCATCACAATGTAGTAAAATGAGAAATATATACTGACCAAAAAATTTTGACATATATATTTAATAAGATAGAATTGAATATGTGATATAAGATATGTTTAGAATTAATAAAGGATTATAATTTCCAAATTCATTACCATATATGAAAATTAAATAACGTGGTAGATGCTATGATTCAAAAAAGTAATACTATATTTACCATGTTACATTTGGAACAAGCTGCTTTGATTAATGATTTGATGAACATTGGCATAGAAGTTGTTAGCGCAAGAAATTCCTCTATTTTGGTTCAGGTTTTAATAAAATATTCCTTATAAGGAATAATAAAAAAACTACAAAAATAATAATAGTGAATTTCATATAAGGTAGAATTTTTTTAGAAGGGAATGTTACATGAGTTTAACATTTATAGGGACTGTGTATGGAGGTTTTAAAAGAGGCTATGTGTGCCAAGTGATTCAGAGTTGAAGAAACAGTTATTATGTGAAGCTCATAGGTCTCAATTTTTTGTTCATCCTGGAAGTATTATGATATAAAATGATCTTAAATAGTTTTTCTAGTTGTATGGAATGAAAAAAGATATTTCTGACATTAACCTGAGATGTTTGATTTTTCAACTAGTTAAAGCAGAGCAGCATTTACTGAATGGGATACCTAAGTCTTTTCCAGTTCTAGAGTGGAAATAGGGAAATTTTTACCTGGATTTCTTCATTGGATTACCAAATAATTCTCGAGGTAGAAATAAAATATGAGTTATTATTGATCGATGGAATATATATTCTCATTTTATTCCTATTTGAGATACTCTATATCTGTATCTAATTTCTCGATTTTATATAAAATAGATAGTCATGTTAAATTGAGTTCCCCTCTCTATTGTATCTGATTATAATCCCACGTTCACTTCTATCTTCGGGAAGGGCCTTTAGAAGTCATTAGGTACTGAAATAAATTTTAGTATAACTTTTCATCCACAATCTGATGGGTAGTCTGAACGAACAATTTAGACAATGGACGATATTCTATGTGGTTGTCTTATGGATTAACAGAGAAGCTGGTACCAACATATTTCTTTGATTTAATTTTATTATAATAACAGTTTTCATTCATGTATAGATATTGGACCATTTGAGGAAATATATGGAAAGTTGTGTTGATGTGCATTTTTTGGGATAAAGTCATTGAAAAGAAGATTATGGGAACATAATTTGTAGAAGAGCTAGAAAAGAACGTTTATTTTATATAGAAACACATGAGGACAGCTCAGAGTAGGAAGAGAAGTTATACAGGTAACCTGAGGAAATACCTTTTTGGAGGTAGGTGATCATATCTTTCTTAAGGTTTCTCAAGGGAAAATTATGATTCGTTTTTGTAAAAAGGGAAATATGAGTACGATGTTCATTGGACCATATAAAATCCTAGAGAATGTTGGATTAGTAGCCTATCGAGTGTCTTTACCTCAATGTCTATCGAAGGTACACAATTTTGTTCATGGTTCAATGTTTGGAATGTATAGGCTGGATGCATCTCATGCTTTTATTCTAGAGTTAGTTTAGTTGAAGAGAATATTTATTATGAGGAATAACCAGTTTACATTCGTGACTGAACAGAGAATGTTTTAAATAATAAGGTAATTAATCAGGTAAAAGGTTTTTGGAAAACATATATTGTTGAAAAAGCAACATAGTAATTTAATAAATCTATGATAGAATATATACTACCACTTATTTGATAAGTGAATAAAACTTTGATAAAACAATTTTCAAAAAGGGGGAAAGATGTAACATCCTTGGAAAATAAAGAATATGGAATTTTCATATTTATTAATATTTTTTAATTAAAAATTAATTTTTCTATAAAGGGGAATCTATTTTTGATGGCACACCCGACACACAATAATGGGTTTCCTGGATATCTTAGGTTGCACACAATACTGATTAATTCTAAAAAATATATAATATTATTATTTTAATTATAGTTAATGCCTATAAATTCAAATAGATGGAATGAAAAGAACAAACTTTATTATGATTAAACATGTTTGTTAATTTTTTTACATTAATCCAATAAAATTTAGTGGCATAAAATGAGAATAAATGCATTTTTAAGCATGAAAAACTCTAATACCTTTTAAGGTCGTTTTACCGCCTCTTAATGAAGAACCATTTTTAAATATAGTTTTTTACACCTTTATATTTATTCAACAAAATAATTTTTTCTATAATGGGAACATCATTATTTACATTTGGTAATTTTTTTTGTTTTTTCGGATAAAGTTAATTTATTAATAAATAGTGTAAATATTGCATTTTAATACAAAACTGACTAAAAATATAATTTATTTATATAGTTATATTGTATGTTTAATTGGATTTAATTTTTAATTAGATTATATTTTTATCATTTATTACAATTTTGGTAATTGGATGTAATTTCAGATTGAAATTGGACATAAACACATGTCAATTTTTTGTAGTTTTTAATTATTAAAAACAACGTTTTGGGTTTTGACAACAGAAATTCATTTTAAATTAATTTCTACGACCTATGAGTACTGATTTTTGAAAAATTGAATCCATATTTTAAATAATGAGTTCCAAATTGTTTAAATATCTACCTTTTCTTTTTATACATTATGAACAGTGACTTCAGTAAATATTTTATTTACAATCGTTAAAAAGTAAATCTGGTAAATAAGGGTCAAAAATAATATTATAATAATATTAAATTATACTAACACATGTCATAACCCTAATGGATGAAATATTACCAAACATGGGCATCCTTGGGACTATTTTTGGACCCAATGGAGCTACTTGTGTGTGAAAATGATATTTAATTACTTTCAATTTAATGTTAAGGAAAATATTGCATAAACATATATCTTTAAATAAATAATATTTTATATTAGGTTATATAAGAGATAAATTTTACTATAAATATAAATTATAAAGATAAACATATTTCCTACATCATGGAATGTTATTTATAAATTTTAGACATAAAATAAATTATTTTAATTATGACACAACGGCGATGGACTCATTTCTTCATAACAGATTCAAATAAATGATATTATAAATGTTAATATAAAGGTAATTTTATTATTTTTATGTCATCCAAAAATTTCTTGGGTGATGGTTAAATGTTATATTTTTATTAATTATATTTTTTATAATTAATCAAGTTGTATGTATTTCTATAAAATTCATGATATGAATAGTTTCAAAAATGTATTAATTAATATTTTAAAATATAAAATATTTTAATAAATATTATAAATTTACATAAAATCTAAAATTAGGCCCAATAGTTATAAAAATTATAAAATTTTATTATTGACCCTTTAATTGGATATTTTCATGTTTTGGTAACTATTTGGATTCACAATTTATTGAATTCTTGATTAAACTAGAGAAGTAAAAGGAATTAATAAAAAAGTAAATGATTAGAAAATATCCATACCTATTTTAATTCTAATTGGATGATTATATTTAGACTTATATTCAACTTATTTTAAAAAAAACATAATTTGGGATCATTTATAATATAAATATAATTTATAATAAAAAAATATTTCCAGATATTCCTAAAGATCCCCTCCTCCCTCTTATAAAAGGCCACCAACTCCAACCCTTACACACACCTCTAAACCCTCTTTGATCTTCCAAACTCTTCTTCAATAAGCTCCAAACATTTCCATGTTCATCAAAGAAGCTTTTCCTTTAGTAAAATGAAATCCAAGAAATCATTTTGGATCAAATCAATGTGATTTACGTGTTTTAAGAGGTTTTGTATTCTCTAAATGTTTTTCCCATTACTCTAATTCTCCAGTCTATATTCTATTAATTTTTGTTTAATACATAAAAAAGCATATCTAAAATATATCAGGATGTTATAATAATAATTATTCAAACTAATCTTACACACACATCTAGACGATGGATTTAGAAAATATGGTTTCTATTGACGACAAACTATTGCCTCATGAAATGATGATTGGTCTATTTTTCCATACCACCAATCATGGTGTCCATTATGATGAAACTATATTTATATGTGATATATAATAAATTTATATTGTCTCTATTATTCTGTTTTTTCATTTTAGCATACCTTTATGCTTTCCATAATTCATTAATACAATAGTTTCATTTGAGGAACTGCAGACTACTGCCCCCTCAATGTGATATGATTCATTCATGCACTACATGGAACGTATAAATGATGAAATTAATGAAATTATGTAAAATATATAACATAGATATTATCTTTAAATTATAATATACATATGTATCATTTATATTTTATTCCTTAAAAAATAAAAAAGAAATTAAATAAGTTTTCATTGGTACGTATGGATTACCGTCTCCATTAGTTGTGAATTTCATTTTCATGTATCAAAATGTTATGGAAAATTATAAAATACATATATACTGAATATAAATTCATATATACTAGTTATATATTATATTTATATCACGAATACTATTCTGGAGATAATATAAATTTGACCACATGGACAAATTGTAATTATAACAAGTTCATTTTTGACATAAGTACCGAACATCGACAAAAAAAGTGATATGAACATTAATAATTATATGATTGTTTTATGTGGGAAATAAGTGATATAAAATGAATAATAAATTTGAAAAATATTCTGAATCTAGAAGAATTAACTTATTTTTTCTGTCCAGGGAGATAAGGAACGAACAAGACAAGTCAATGACAAGGTAAGGGATCCTTTCACCCTCCTCTTCTAGTCAAATTCTTATTTTATGCAATGTATTTAAATTTATATTTCAAATAACATGATATTTTATTATATATCCTTATTTTTTAGAATTTAATTTCTTTGTAATGAGATACCATTTTTTCGTTCATAACTCATTTTATGAATTTTTACGTGACTCTATTAGGTTGCTGAATTTTTTTAAGGGATCTTCTAAACCAAATATCTATTCTTTAGGTTAATATTATATTTTTAATTTTTCATTCTATGATTGTCTAGGAAATATATTTTTATTTACTATCATGTACTTGTACAACAGTTATGTTTACCTATAGTGAATACACATAATCAATCTATTTTAATAAAAAAAGATCTTTATAAGGGACTTCATCTCAATATCTATTCATTGGGGAATATTTTAATCTATAATTTACTCTATTTTATATGGTGCATACACCCCATTGTATTTTTAATTTCATTCAAAGAGAAGCTTTTCTCTATGAAGCATTCTACTAAATGAAAAAATTAATTTTTCTCTTTAATGTTTGTGGTGACAACAACCTTTCCACTCATGTAAGCATTACTTGATATTTGGGTTCCTTAACTATCCATCGTGATTTTTGAAAGAAGAAATTAATACCATATAGTCGTATTACATATTTTGGTACTGAAAATTGTTTTCAGAAAGAATTTATTATTTAAATTTCTTGACATTATATATTATGGCTGTAATGTGGGAATGTTATATTTTTTTATATTTGATTAATATGTTATGGTTCATGGGAATATTTTACGTATACAAGGGGTTTTGTGATAATCCTAGGTCGGTGATCCCAAGACAGCTCTCCAATGCATTTGGTAATGTGATAAAGGTAAACGTTAATGATTCTCCTCTGAGATTTAGGGAATATACTGTGATGGTAATTCCAAAGGAAACTACCTATGTAGCTTTGAAATCTATAATGTAAGCATTATATTAATGGAACAAGTTACCATTATTATTTGTGATTAATATGTTCTATTCTTAAATATTATGATTTCATGAGGTATATTTAAGAGATTATGTTTTGTATTTATTTATGTAATAATGTTCTCTTTCTTTAGTTTATAACCCTTACTATTCTTTTTATACTTATCCCATGTTTTTGAATTGTTTTTCATAGGGTATAAGGAAGGTTAAGAGAAAGTAAGTATACAATAATGTTTATATCAAGAAAATAACTCTTATTTTATTTAAGGAGTTTTATTATTGTGAAAAATTTGGATATAGTATATGTTTCTACCTTTTAATTTAGAGATATAATGTAATAGTTATGGCTTAATTCTCCTAAACTCTAAAACTAAAAGGATCCTCAATGTGAATTTCTGAAATATCCTATATCTATGTAATGTTATACGATGGGGCCTTACTGTTTGTATCAGTGGTCGGTTTAGACAACATAAGAAGTCACGACATTATTAAATTAATATACATGAATTAATTTATGTTAGTTTTGAAATGTTATTTCATTTTAAGATTACCATGTTGCTTCTCCTATGATATTTCAGTGTTCAGAATGGTTTTCCATAGAGGAAACATGACAGCTATGATGGTTCAACATCAAGAAGAATACAACATTACCGGTCAGAAACCAGAGATGGATGGTATCAGAACTGAATAGTTTGTTTCCCTGAGGGAACAATTGAATTATGCTATAAATTGTGGTGTTATACACGCACGAGATCAACCTGATCAACTGCTGAGGAACATGGCTATAGTGGACAATTTCACAAGGAAACATCCACCATAATTAAGATGATCATCTGAGCCTGTTCTATCTGAAGGGTGGATAATGAAATGAAAAAGATTTTTGATGTCACAGGTTCCTCAGAACATCAAAATTATATTCTCGTTGTTTACCATTATGAAGATTATGTCGATAAGTGGAGGTCTATGAATAAAAATATAAGTGATATCTTGTCGATTGATGCCCTTAATTGGGATGAAATAAAAGGTATTTTTCTGGAGAAATAATTTCCTATGGATTTTCAACATAGGACGGAAAAAATCATGTAATTAAGGCAAGAGGATGACTCAATGGTTGATTATGAAGCAAAATTCACTCGGCTTGCATGGTATGTTCCAAATTTCTTAAGAGGTCGTGGTAGTAAAATTATTAGTTTTTACTTTCTATTAAATCCTATATATTTTATAGCTTTACCTACTCATGATTTCAAATTTTATATGAAACTTGTTCGATGTGAATAGAAGGAGGAAATGCAGTTTTTTTATGATCTTGTGTTCTTTAAAAAAACAATAGAATAACATGTAATGGTATAAGACGAAAGGGAATAACTCATAATAAATGTTTTATTGTATGAAAATTATGTTTATTGTTATGGAAAATTATGTTAAAAAGAATATTGGGGAATGACTTTTTAATTCTGTTCTAAGCTTCTAATGTGGTGAAATGGGATATATGGCTTGTAATTACACTTAAAAATATCAAGATAAATGTACGAAAAAATATAATATCCAATCTATAAAATATTTTATGTGCAATAAAATGGGTCATTATGAAAATTAGTGTCCAACGAAGAACTCGAATGAAAGAGAAGAATCCAGACTACATGCCAAAAAGGGGTGGTGAAATCATTTTCAACTACTTCAATAGATTTTGGTCCATCAAATTATGTAGTGTCTAGAAAAAGAAAAAGTTTCGTGAATGACCCAGTTTTGGAATTACCTTACCTATTTCAAATATAAATTTTTATTAAGCCATTTTATGGACAAATGGGGAAACCATAGTTCCCAAATAAGATACCATTATGTGCGGAAAGAGATCACAAAATAATGAAACAGAAGACTAAGATTACTTTAATTAGCTACTCTGTATAGTTCTCATTATAGCGGACTAACATAGATATCAGGATCCTCTTTGATAATCTCTTCAAGGTGAGTAATCTTCTTGTCCATTGAATAAATTCCTCCATTTTTATTTTTCCCTAATTTAATCCCCATGAAATAATTCGATATTGTTTATCCATACATAATTATTTTTTCCTTGTTGGCATCAGCATGAAACATTCATGCACAATTTTGTTTAATATACTCTTCTGAGACATTATGCCAGATAGCATTTTCTAGCATTTCTTCATTGGAGTGTAGGATAAGTTTTAATTATTCCCCATCCTCTTCTCCCATGTATCTTGTATTTATATTGAATTATTAACTTTATCAAATCTTTAGGGATTTGATTTCCTTGTTTATACCCTTCTTGGATGACGTGGTCTCCATCAGTTTTGGCAAGTGGGAGTAATCCTTACATCCCTTTGGGGTTTCCCTTGGATCACAATACACTTCACTTAGTCTCAAATTCTTGTATTCCCCTTCTTCCTTCTTGGTCTATAAAGACCATTCCCTCTATCTCTGTCTATGGTAAAAATAAGAGTTGACTATAGTTGTCATCACATGAATTGTCCTCTTCTTGAGTTAATGGTGGTTATTAAATAGCCAGACTTTCAAAATGGTTACCTAGAATAATCGTCGAGCCTTCATTGAGGGATCCCTATATACACAAAGACTCCTCCTTTGCAAATTTATTCTCGAAACCATTATTCTTTCCACGACTTCCAGCCTTCATAAGTATTTTGGAGTTAGAACCAAGGGTGTTTGGGTCTAAGGGCCCCAAGACACTCACTTGGTCCAGCCTCCATTTTCCACAATGATAATTCGTTGTAGCATGAGTTCCACTAAGGCCACTTCCAAGGGACCCAAATTTTCTATTCCAACTATTTACATAGCCTCCCTTCCTCTCACATGCATGGATTTTTACACAAATCATGTTTTAGATGGGAAAATACGTCCACTACCTATGGCTCTGCCAACATAGACATGGGATGGTCCTCCCAGAAACTGGACAACGCAACTAAAATGCCATGTTTCTTAACAGGTTCCACCACCTTTGTAACTACCCCATGCCCCACTTAACACTCTATGATTCCAGTATTATCCCAAACCCATTGGTACATAATGGAATCAACCAGTATATACAATATCTTTGACTCTGAAGATCCATGTCAATGTTTTTCTGAGTGAACGTTAGTAATTGGTCTGGGTGCTAGCTGACACACTTATTGGCATCAAAATAGCCCATCCTAACCATTGAGGTAAGAGAGGCCACAACCACGTAAGTGCTAAACTACTCGCTACTCGCATTATCTACATCAAGAACTAGAACTGGGGGTGAGCCACGCTTGTAGACTCATTGGAGGTTACCGAGTCGACATCCATAAGAGAAAAAATATATCCAATATTAGAAAATGAACCTCATATTTTATCATATATTCACTGTCTATATTAATCTATACAAAGTAGGTCTTAGGCTTGAAGACATATATTTCTACATAGATGTGATGATAAATCAGATGGAAAATGGTCTGAGATCTTTAATCAAATCATAATAATCTATCTAAAATGTTTCCAAGCATCGAAAGAATTTCTGGGTTTTGAAAATGAAATGTAAGGATCAGAAAACTAACCCAAATTGGCGGTATCAGAGGTTCCTGTCGTAGATATAAGTCAAAGACTAGCGGAGAAGGAAGAACCGAATAACTTTGGAGGATCTTCGGTCGCCAGACTAGGTGGAAATAAGATAATCCTTCATCTCGAAGAGGATGAGAATATGGTGAGTATATAAGATCCCTACTAGAGAATAGTGATGCAGATACAATGAATCATCAATTAATCTATCAAAGGCGTTAATGTATAGTCGCTTCTGACCAAAGAGATCCTCCAGAGATAGCTGATTGAGGTTTGAATCATATGTGAATTACCAAAATGAAATCAGAAGCTTCGGAAAACGTTGATAAAATGAAAGAACCTTGTGGTTGAGTATGATGGTAGGAAATTAGGGATGATCTAATGGGATTGTAAGTGAGGATAAGAGAGGATGGTGGTTAGGGACCATGTGACCCCTCCCCCTCGTGGGAGGGGGAGGAACCAGATCGGTGGCCATGGCTGTCAGGCCATGGAAAACCAAAGTGGCAGGAGGGATTGTTATCAGCCTACTTCTATATATAATCCTACATAACCTTCTCGAGATGATTAATTTCTTATATATATATTGATTCATTGTTGAAAGGACATTTTTGAGTCCTAGTGTAAAATAATCAGGTAATTGATTATACATCACGTCAATCGAAACCTTATGAGTTGTACCCAACACATGATTTGAAATTATTTGATGTTTGTTTTGGCGTTAATTTTTTTTGAATCATCTTTATGGAGTAAAATGTGAAATATATACTTACTAGAAAATAATGAAGTATTTATTCACTCAGAAAGAATTGAACATGAGATAGGGGAGATTTCTAGAATTAATCAAGGATTCTGACTGTATGATTCATTACCATCCAGGACACGAAAATTATGTGTTTGATGCTTTGGGTTAAAAAATTAATTGAATATTAATATTGTTGTGTTTGGAACAAGATCCATTTGATTAAAGATTTTTGGTACATTGGCATAGAAGTTTTTGGTGAAAGAAATTCATTTATTTTGTTTCAGTTTTTAGTATGATCTTTTTTAGCATATAGAATAAAAAAATTACAGAAAGATGAACGTGAATTTCAAGAAAATGTAGAATTGGTTCATAAGGGTTTGTTACCTGACTTTAACATTGATATAGACGGTGTTTTGAGGTTTAGAATGAGATTATATTTTCATTGTGATTCCCAATTAAAAAATATTTATTATTTGAATTTCATAGTTCTCCGTTTTCAATTCATCCTTTCAGTACTACCATGTAAAGATGTCTTTGGCAGTATTACTGGTGGCTTGGAATGAAAAATGATATTGCTAACATTACACTGAAATGATTGATTTGTCAGCAGGTTAAAGATGACTGCCAGTTAACTAAAGGAATGTTTCATCCTTTTCCAGTGTTAGAGTAGAAATGGGAAAATGTATCCATAGATTTAGTTATGGGATTACCGAATAATTCTCAAGGTAACAATGTAATCTGAGTTATTGTTGATCGATTGACAAAATATGCTCATTTTTTTCTTATTTGAGATACCTTGCCTCTAGATAACCTTTCTAAATTGTATATTAAAGAGATAATCATGATACATGGAGTTACCATCTTCATTATATTTGATTATGATCCCAGTTTCCCATATATTTTTTGGAGGGGCCTTTAAAAGATATTGGTTACTGAATTAAATTTTAGTAAATATTTTCACACATAATCAGATTGGCAGTCCGAACGAAAAATTCATACATTGGAATAAATGATACATTCTTGTTAAATGGATTAACATGGATATTGGGAAAAAATCATTCTTTGGTTGAATTTTCTTATAATAGACGTTTTCTTTTTAGTATATAAAATGGCACCTTTTAAGGAATTATATAGAATGCAGTGTTGAGCACCATCCTTTTGGTATGATATAGGGGAAAAGATGTTTATTGGACTATAATTGGTAGAATACATGGTAGATAATTTTTAGTGCACAACAAAACACATGAGGACATATCATAATAGTCAGAAAATTTATGCAGATAACTGGAGGAAGTATCTCTCTTTTTTGAGGTAGGTGATCATGTCTTTCCCAATGTTTCTCCATGGAAAAGTGTGATGTGTTTTGGTATGAGGGGATAGTTGAGTCCAAGATTCATTACAAAATATGAAATCTTTGAGAAAATCAGATTAGATTCCTATAGAGTAGCATTACCCTCTTGTTTATCCTAGGTACACAATGATTCTCATTTTTTGATGTTGATAATGTATATGCCAAATACATTTCATGTTTTGAGTCCATAGGTAGTTCAGTTAGAAGAGAATCATTCAAATGAGGGACACAAATTTTGAATTCAAGACCGAAGAGAAAAAGTGTGGAGGAATATGGTAATTCATTAGGTAAATGTTTTTTCGGAAAAACACATATGGGTTAAGAGTTAAAATAATAATATGAGAATGCTATTAGGGATAAATAACACCACTTATTTGATAAATTAAAAAATTGTGAGTATGTAGTTGCCAAAAGGGGGGAAGGATTTAGCATCCCTGGTAATTAAATAATATTAAATATTCATATTTATTAATATTTTTAAATTTTATATTAATTTTACTTAAAAGGTGAGGTTATGTTTTATAGAGTACCCAACAAAAAAAATTGATTTCTCCAAAAACATATGTTGCACAAAATGAAAAATCATGTTGAAAATAATAATAATATAATATTATTATTTTAAATGATAGTTAACACCTAGAAATTGTGCTGGAAGAAATGAAAAGAACTAACAATAATAAGATTAAAAATATTTTTCCAATTTTTTACATTTATGCAATAAAGTTTTATTGCTTAAAATGAAAATGAATCTGATTTTAAGGGTGAAACAATATAATATTTTTAAATTCTTTTTACCACCTTTTGATAATGAACAATTTTTAAATATTATATTTCACACCCATATATGGTTTACATGACAAAATAGTCTTCTTCTTTAGAATTGGGACATCAATATTTAGTTTCGGTAAGTTTTTGGAATTTTAGTGATAATGTTCATTTTTAACGAATAGTGAAACATGCTACATTTTAATTCAAAACATCATTTTAATATAATTTATTTATATAGATTGATTGTGATTTTAATTGGGTTTTAAAATTAATTATATTCTATTTTTATCATTTAATCCAAGGTTGGTCATTGGATGTAATTTCTCCTTGAAATTGACATAAACACATGTTAATCATTTGGTAGTTTTTATTTCTTAAAAACTCACCTCTTGGCTTTGACAATGGGTATTAATTTTAAATTAATTTCTGAAACTTATATGTTTTGAATTTGAAAAAATGTATTCCATATTTGGAATTCGGACATCCAAGTTGTTCAAATAGGTATTTTTTAGGCATTATGAATGGTAAATTCAGTAAATATTTTATTTACCATGGTAAAAGGGTAAAACTTGTAAACAAGGGTAAAAAATAATATTATAATAATATAAAATTACCTTAACACATTTTCTAACCATATTATATGAAATATTCTTGAACTTTGGAATATTTGGGACGATTTTAGGACCCACTAGAGCCACTTGTGTGTGAAAATGTCATTTAATTACATTTAATTTAATGTTAAAAAATATATCATAAACTTATATAATTTAGTAAAAGATTTTTCTATGAGGTCAAATATGTTTTATATTATACTATAAATAGTCATTAAAATTATAAAAAAAATTCCTATGACCTGTTATTATATTTATAATTTTTAGACATTAAATAAATAAATTTATTTATTACATAATAGTGATGCAATGATTTCTTCATAAAGGATTCAAATAAATGATATTATAAATGTTAATATATATATAATTTTGTAATTTTTATGCCATACACAAATTTTTTGGATGATAGTTAAATGCTATATTTTTAATAATGATGATTTTTCAAAGTAACCAATTTGTAATGGATATTTCAAAAAGTCATGATATGAATTGTTTCAAAATTGACATAATTCATATTTTAAAATATAAAATATTTTACTAAATATTTTAAATTTTATAAAAAATAAGATTGTGAAAAAACTTATCATAACCCTAAAATTTTATTATTAACTCATTAATTTTAAATTTTAAATTTTTTGGTAACTATTTGGTTTCTCAAAGTGTTAAATGCTTGGTAAATGGTAAGTGTAAAAAATGATAAATAAAAAATTTAAGGATAAAATTTTTTCTAAAACATGTCTATTTATCATTGTATTATTTTATTTTGAAATATTCTCATCTTATATTCTAAATAATTTAATTTTTACTCATTTATAATCTAAATAGAAATTATAATAAAATAATATTTCATGATATTCTTTAAGTGCCCCTCCTCCCTCTTAAAAAAGGCCAACGCCTATTACCCTTACACACAAATCTCAAGCCCCTTGTCTCTCCAAAACACTGATACAATAATATTCCAACATTCCCCTCTTCCTTCTCAAATTTATACCCTAGGCATAAATTCATTCAAGAAATCTTTTTGTCTCAAATCAAAGAGAGTTACACGTTTTAAGAGGTAACACCTTCTATAAAATTCTATTCCATTATCGTATGTATTCACTACCTATTCCATTTTTTTAATTGATTACATAAAAAAATGAATCCTAATTATAAAAGGATTATGTTATGAGATTTATTTAAACTATAATTGCACACACATCTATCAAATTTATTTAGAACATATTATTTCATTGGACAGTGAATTACTACCTCACAAAATGATGATTGTTCAATTTTTCCATACCACCTCTCATGGAGGCCATTATGATGAGACTATTTTTATATGTGGTATATATTATATTTACATTGTCTATATTCTTCTATATTTATCATTTACAACATACCACTATGCATTCCATAATGCATAAATACAAAAATTTCATTTTAGAGAATGCAGACTACTACCTCCTCAATGTGATATGACTCCTCCATAATATACATGGAAAGTATACAGAGTAGTATTAATGAAACTGTGTAACATATGTGACATATATATTATATTGGAATTACAATATACCTATGCATCATTTACTATTTATTCTTTTAAAAATGGAAAGGAAATAAAAGTAGCATTCATACATACATATGGCTTAATCTTTCCCTAAACGGTGCCTTTCATTTTCATATATCCAAATGTTATGGACTATTATAAAAAACATATATACTATATTTATATGATATTTGAATCATGAATACAATTATGGAGATAATATACTTTTGACCACATGGACAATTTGTAATTACAACATGTTCATTTTTCACTCATGTACAAAACATCGACAAAAAGACCAATATGAACTTGAATAATTATGTGATTGATATAGAAAGGTAATAAATTATATAAAAGGGATTTTATGCTTAAAAATTGTTCCATAGAATTTATAGTTAATTTTATTTTATTATTCGGGAGATAAATAATGAACAAGACAAGTCAGATATAGTGTAAGGGCACCTTTCACCATCCTCTTCTAGTCAAAGATTTTTTTTATGTTACATCTTTTAATTTCAATTTTCATTTTATCGTATATGTTATTATATATACTTTATACTTTACATTTTATGTCCGTGTGATGATAGACCCTTTTATTTATTTTCAACTCATTTTCTTGAATTTTTAAGTGACACCATTAGTATGATGAATTTTTATAATGGAACTTCTTAACCCAATTTCCATTCATTGGGTTAATCTTATAAATTTAATTATGTTGTTATATATTTATGTATGAAATAAAATTTGGTTTCCTATACGGTATTTTTATATTAAATCTTTGTAACTATAGTGAACACACATAATCGATATATTATATTGAAAAACTACTATTTTTAAGGGGATTTGTCTTAATCTCCATTTATTGAAAAATATTTTGATATACACATGACTCTCGTTTATACAATTTATAAACCCCTTTGAATTTTAATTTCATTCAAATGGAATCATTTCTCAACAAATAGTTTTACAAAATTAAAAATAAATGTTTCTTCTTAACATACTCGGGGACAACGACCTTTCCACAGCGACGAGTATTACTTGATATTTGGCTTCCTTAACAAGCCATAGTGTTTTTAAATGTAATAATAAATACCATATACCCATTTTATGTTTTGTTGTATTAAAATTGGTTTTGAGAAAGAATAAATTATTTCAATGTATTGAAATAAAATATTGTGATTACAATATGGAATTGTTATCTTTCATTTATTCCTATTTTATGTGTTATAGTTCTTGGTTATTGTTTATGTATATCGGTGGTTCTGTGAGAAAACTAGGGCATGTGATCCCGACATAGCTCTGCAATGTACTGGGTAAAGTGACAGAGGTAAACGTTAATGTTTCACATAAGTGATTTTTAGAATATACTACTATGGGTATTCAAAATGTATATCCCTATGTATCTATGAATGAAATAATGTAAGTATGATATAGATTCTACATGTTAACTTTTGGATTTTTTATTACTATGTGTTATTCATAAATCATATGATTTCATGAGGATTGTTAAACAGCCTATGTTTTGTATGTATTAATGTAATATTGTTTTACTTATTTATTTTATAACCCTTTCTAATATTTTTATTCTCATCTCATGTTTTTGAAATTTTTTTCACATGGTATAAGGAAGGGAAAGATAAAATAACTATTTAATAATATTTATATCAAGAATATAACTCTTTTTTTACTTAAGGTGTTTAATTATTGTGAAATTTTTTGATATATTAGAATTTTCTACGTAGTAATTTGGGGATCTGATATAATAGTTATGACCAAATTATCCACAACTCTAAGCCTAAAAATATCCTCAATTTGAATTCTTGACCTAACTTAAGATTATGTAATTTTAATGTTTGGGGCCTTATAGGAACCATCATTGAATTGCCTCTCACATTCAGTAATAACATTGTTCCTCTAGGTTCTTTCCAATGACTAAAACCAAGAAGAAAAGAATGAGAAAGTAGAATCATAATGGGAAACATTATAATCAAAAATAAAATTTCAGTTTAAGACACATTAGGTTTTATACTAGGTTATTCATAATCATTTCTAAAACACTAGGATTGAATCTTATTCTTCGACATATCATTATTTTTCATCATATGGTATTCTTGTCCTAGTTTCAAAAAGAAAACTATACCTTTCCTATTATACCTACAATAATGAACCATACTTAAAATATATATATTTTAATTAAAAACTGAATAATATTGAATAATTAAATATCAAATCCAAGAATGGAATATATTGGTATAGTGTCTTTAGAGACTAGGAAACCTAATCAACTGGTTCATATTACATATTAATTATCTCCAACTTATTTCACAATAAATAGAACCCATTTTGACGAATCATATATAATTCCCTATTTCATGACATGGGGAAAAGAAACATATGAAAGGGTGAGCTCAAATTTATTAGTAAGGGAAAATGTGGTAGATATCAATCATATCATAATAATATGACATAATAACATAACATTTGGAAATCTAATCCTTTATATGAATGATCGCGATATCATTCCTTGGGATAAATCATAAATATTCATCAGAATTACTGAACATAAACCAAATATTCATAAAACAAGACATGAAATTTCATTGTATACACATAAGCATATAAAATCATTTCATATGATTCAAGGCACATTTATAAGACAATTGTAGTAGAAAAAGACCATTACGGAAATGATTTAACTCCTCATTCAATCCTAATAGTACTGAACTAAGACCATTTCCCATTCCAACCATGTCTATATTATAAGTTATAAATATTTACCTAATGCATTGGAGGGATATATCGGTCCTACCAATCTCATATTGAAATAATTCTTACATGTGCCAAAAAAACCTAAATCATTCATCATCGCAATACCTAATGAATAAAATGGTGTTCTTAAACATCATTAAATCCTAACGTAATCCACAAATAGATTTTATAAATATAATTCCTTCATAAAAACAATCATAGCATATTAATAATAGGTATAGAAAGATAAAACTATTTAAATAATATAATCATAGATGGTAAATAATTTTGATAAAAACATGAAATTAATTATTGTGGAAAATATCATTTCTTCTAAAAAAAATTATTTTCTCAATATGCAAAATATTTTAAGAAAAAAATTTCTCTAGAAAATGATCTAGAAATATTATAAAGGACACTTCCTAGAAATAATGTGTTATAAAATCGTAAAAACCAGTTAATGTCATATAAGTTAAAAGAAATCATTTTAAGTGTAATTTTTTAAAGAAGTAAAAAAGTACCTCATATGGAAAATTAAAGAATGACTCCTTCCAAAACATGTATTAGAAGTTATAAATGGGTAAAAATGACTTCAAATTTTCACATAAGAGTATTAAAACATTTTACGAAGTCACTTTTATCAAATAATAAAATTGTTTATAAATATACCTTATTAAATACCTACGTTTAAAACATATCAGATAATAATTATATTGAGAAATTATTCCATACCATAGGTCTCTTTTTTTTATATATTTCAATATCCTATATTGTTATTTGAACACTGAAATTGACTTATTTTAGAATCATAGCCATTTTTATGATATCATATATGATCGTATTATAATCTAATTTTTAGTAACATTATTACTCATCCATATGTTGCAAGCTTCTTTATTTTCATATGCTTGGTTTGTTAGATATATTTTTCTTTCTATTCATAGCTTATAGGTATATGATTTTAAAAAATAATATTAGTATAATATATATAATATTTATTCATTCCACTCATTTATATAATCATGCTTCAATGAAGATCATGTAAAATTATTCACATCACATCATGGATATGGTAGGCTATACATTAAATGAAGCATAGTTATAATTACATCATTATCATTTCCATCATTATACTCATCTAATTAAGGTGATGATTAAAAACAGATTACACCATTGAGTGGAGATGGAAATTCATAGGTACGCAAGCTTAGTGATTTTATTTTTCATAGGATGAATAGAATATGAAATATAGTTGTTTCATAATTATAATAGTATCTCATTATATAGGTGATAATTGAGTTATTAATTTATAATGAAAAATCCCAATAAGATAAAGTATAAGAAAAAAAGATTGAATGAATTGGAAAAGGATATTACCTCTTCTTCTACATGCTCCCTCCAAATCTCTTCTTAATGTACTAGAGTAGGTCTTTGAAGAAAACCAAAACATAAATAATATTACTAAATAATTTTATAATGGAAAATGTGTGCATATTGTAGAGCTCGAAGGGTCAAAGTGATATAAAGAGGTGATGGAGTAGGTTCCCTTTTATAATTGACGTGAGGGGTAATTTTTGTGATCTCCAAAAATATAAGTATATAATAAAATCATAACCCATCCAAAAACCACCAAAATTTAAAAATTTTGAATATCGTATGAGATATGTTAGTAATATCATCAAATATTAAATTTTAGAAATGTTTTAATATTAAAATAAAACTTATGATTTTAATTAAAACTTAGTGATACTATTTAATTTCTAACTAGGTTAAAAAATATTTCAATATTAAGTGGGTGTAATATTTAGTTATTTGATTTCAACGAGACCATAAATAAATACCTTAGAACATTATCCTACATATAATAATTATTGTATATTTTAATATAATGGTTTATTATTTTTAATTAATTTTATACTAAATTATTTTGATAAATACTCAAAAGTGTCAAAGTTGACACTATTCCATTCAATGATTTTTAAAAATATTAAGACAATAAAATAACATCAAAAAAACTATTTTATTATATTTATATGAATTTGAGGCTATATATAAAATTAATTTACATATTAGTTATCACATATTATATTTATATTAATATTTTAATAACATTTATATGATATTTCCCTTAATAAAATAACTACAACTACAGTTTCTGTAATTATTTCATATACTTATTTGATGAATAAAAACTGAGATTAAAATAAAATAAAAGAATAAATCATTTATATTTTATAGTAATAATTATAATTGAATACATCTGCTATAAATGAATCATTAAAATATTATATTAATTAAAACATGAATGTGCCAACTTTAACATCACTTTAAATAGAATATTATAAGTGTCATAATCTCTTATATTAAGATCCTAATGGTAAATAACTAAAAACATGGATGTTCTCTATCTAGATATACTTTACCAATAAGATTTGGTAAAAATTTTGGGTCTTTTTATGTTTATTATCTTTTTAATAATTATTATTTTATTGATTTCTAATTAATTAAGTAATTTCTACATTATTAATGTATTCATTTTAAGGTAATTATTTATTTCTAAAAAAGTAAAAATAAATTGTCATGACAAACAATAATATTTTCTATTTAAAATGAGTATTTATATTTTTATTTACCTTTTATATGACCATATAATAAAATTAATCTAGTTATTAAATTTTTATTAAGATATATTTAACTTTTCCTTAATTTAAATAAATTAAATGTTCTAATCTAATCCAAGTGGCTTCCAACGGTAACCATTTCAACCAAAATCTAATTTTTGTGGAAATATACTCATAAAATAATAATATTATAAGTTATATGTTATTTTAATAATATTATTTTTACCCATAATTTCCCGATTTAACATTTTATAGCACTAATAAATACTAAAAATGTTATTATTCATAATTCCAAAAAAACAAAAGTAAGCTATTTATGTAATTTGGAGTTAATAATTCAGAATATGTAATCTATTTGTCAATGTTAAAAGCATAGAAGTTGAACTAGTTTATTTAATATTAATCTTGTTGTCGAGATAATTCAATGAGTTCTAAAACATAAAACATTGCAAAAGATTGAAATGTTTTTAAATCAGAATTAAATTTAAAATTAATGCTAAGGAAATACATTGTATTTAATAATAAAAATATATGTTATTTATACATTAAAAAAATTATATATTATAATTTAACCTTATAATTATATTTACGAAAAAAGTTGTTTTTAATTAAAATTTAGTGTATTTTTATTATTCAACTATAGTTATTTTATCTAAATCAATTTAAATAATTATTTTAAGTGATTATTAAAATAAATTATCTCATTTATATGGTGCGTACTAATTTTTTTGGTGTACTAAATGAGTCTTATAATTTTTAATTCATTTGAGAAAAAGATTTATCTTATTATTTCCAAAAAAGGTAATTCTATCACTATTTTATGTTGAGTAGTTGGAAGAATGTATTTAATTAAAATAGGTTTTAAAACACCTCTCGCGCAAAGTAGTAAATTTTTCCCTTTTTGGTTATGATCATAGTAAAATTAAGTCATTTTTTAATTCTTCTTACTACAATTAAATTAAACTTATACATTTTCATTTTAAATTAATTGATGAACAAAAGAATCTGTTTTCTTAAATGTTATTCCAATTATCAGTAATTAGTAGATAAAAAGATCAAATAAAAGATAGTTGTTATTGATGCCTAAAGGAATTAATAGACGATTTATCTTTATTTTGTGTGTTTATTTGTTTGAAGATAGTTTTATTATTATAAATATACCATGAAATCATTGGAATAATGATATGTAAATCATCCCCCATGTAACAACCTCAACCTTAGTAGTCTACATCTTATGGAGACTTTATTACACTGGTAATGATTAACGGTGTAAAATTCCAAAATATAGTTTAGTTCAATATACTTGGAGAGAAATATATATAGTTTATACCAATTTCATATTTGGGAAAAAATCTAATACAATGTAAGGAAAATCATACAATATCCTTCAACTCATTCAATGGGCTCTTTATCATATATTGGGGAAAGGAACCAAAATAAGGTTGATCTTAAATGATCAAAATAGGTTATGTTCAAATAAATATATAATAAAATAATAAGGTATAGTAAAAATAGAGTGTAAAATAACTATAAACACTTTAAATTTAATAATTTACTTTACTATCATTATTATATATTGTGTATTCAAAATGGAAATTCTATTATCTAAACACATAATTCATTTAATAAATAACGAGATAAAAATGCATCCATAGATAATAAAAATTATAGAATATCATGGATAATAAAAATTTAATTCTCAATGAGGTAAAATGAATAAATTTTTATGTCATGATATAAAAAATTATGATATTTATATTTTCAAGACCTTACAAGATTATATTTTTAAAACTATGTATAAAAACCCCTCAATTTTGCTCAAATAATTTTACTATCAGACATATTGTTGCATCAAGAGGATATATAAATCTAGGACCCATCCATCAATGAATTTACAAATCATTCATCAAATATCTAATGATTTATTTAATTCATGAATCAATATTCCTTATCTAAAAATATCAATATTGATAAAAGTATATGAATTTATCTATATCTCCTCTGCAAATCTAATATATTTCGACGTAAAAAATATATGTAAAAATGGTTCATAGGTTAATAAATAATAATATCCATTATATAAAAAATATAGATATAATATAATTGTAAAATACAATTACAAATTTTCTCAATAAATTTTTTTTCTCTGAAAAATGTAACAATCAAAAAAGTAATCAATAAATGGGTTGTTACCATTGGGTGATCAGGATTATTGTTTTTTTTTGAAGAATATAATTACATTGGATGAATTATGGGATTTAAATTGAAATATTAAAAGAAGATATCATGAATTTGATTTATTTAAAAAATGGTTGAAAATGAGTAGATGAAGACATATTTTGTAAAATGGGTATGATGGCGGGGAGGGTAGTTATTTCCATTTATGAAAAAAACCATTCCTTTTAGATTTTTTTTATAAAAAAATATTTTTCGAAGAAGGTAATAATATTTAATTGAAACGTTATAGAAATTAATGGATTATATAAAACGTCATTAATAAATTATTTATGTAAATAAAATTAAATATTTGAAACATAATTTGGACACATGGACATTGAAGAAAAGTATATATTATTTATAGATAAACAAACTGTGTTTTTATATAAAATATTTATTTTATTAATTCAATTAGTAAATAATGGAATGCATGGAATAAAATATTTAAGATCCATAAATATTCAGCAGTGAAGAAAATTAGTATTGCTAATGAATGGTAAATGATAATTTTCATTTAATGAATGTTAAAGAAAACCCGGATGAAAGGGAGATTATAAATTAGATTCTTACCACTTTGGTGAAATTTTAACTACAATACCATGAAATAATACATTGTAATTACGAATTTAAATTCATGAATTAATATTCATTTATGTAATATATATATATATATATTATCGAAAAAACACCACATAAATTTGAGTATGTACATATTAACAAATAGGTCTCAATGGAATGGAAATTGAGAATAAATCCCTTACCTATGGCCTCCCATTAGATGAACATGATTTAAAATCCTCTATAATTATCTTAATCATGATATTAATTCAACGTATAAGCATTGTAAAAATTATTATTTCATATATGATCCCTTTATTACATTTTATAACCTTTTTGTTAATAATATTTCATTATTCCTATTTAATTGGTTGTAATTTTCTTTATTTTCTCACAAATTTTGTATCATGAAAGGTATGCTTATTTTTTTTAGGATATAGCTAAATCATATAGATAATTATATTAGTGTTACAAATATCATATTTACTCATTAGATAATGTTCTAAAAACCATTCAATAAAATTATTACATGGAAGAGGGATCACCTAACTTCACAAAGATGGTAGTTTGTACGTACAAATGATTGATGATATCATTACTATAATGGGTAACTAAGTAAGGATGTTGATGATATATTAAATTTTTATTATTCATATATGGTCATATTTATCATATATATTAATTTTTTCCATCATTATTTTTATATATTTGATTTGGTGATGGAAAACAAATTACCTCGATTTGTGACGAAGCTATCTTCCCTACATATGTGCAATGTATTTATTTTCATTTAATGGATACCGAAAAGGATAAATATTATTTCATAAAAAAATAACATATTATTATATTACATATACTATTTTAACTATATTTCATGTGTTAATACATATTTGGTGGTGGTAATAAAATAAATATGAAAAGAGCATCATTAAGATTAATACATTCTCTTAGATAATCTTCTTACGGATTTATTATTATGGACCATAGAGCTGGTAATTTGGGAATAAAATAACGTATATAATGTGGATATTTTTTTGAACATTTTATTTCATGATTTGGTTGATAAAAATGGCTTCATTGATGTGATGAGTTGTGGGGATTGAGTGCTGTTGATAAATGATGAGGTTTGGCATTATTGTAAATACACAAAATAATTGTGTAATGAAAACCCACTCTCACACAATGAACCTAAAAAATGTTAAATATCGGAGTGTGTGGATTTCATTTTTGTTTTACACATAAACCTCATAAATAAAATATGTTTTAAACATATAGTTATTCTATCAACTATGTTTACTTACATTTAATATTTTTTCCCAGAGGTAACTAGTTTTTTAACATTACAATCATAATTAGATAAGACATAATCAATATTTTAAGGTAAATAATTGATAAAAATTCCATTTAATGAATAAGATGATCAAAAATTGAATCCAAGGACAATATCAATGAAATAATGTCATGGATATTATTAACTAAATTTTAAATGAAATAAAAATATTATGTGTGGATATCATGATCTAAAACATCATGATATCTATAATTTCACGTCTATTGACATGAAAACATCAAATATTAGATAAAATCCATTTAATTTGGCTAATTTGTTTATCTCATGAGACAAATTTATGTATCTAGGGGCTATATAATATCATACCCACCCATCGCTACAAGTTAATATAAATATCCACATATAAACTGATCAATTTAACTCATGGATAAATATTTCATAATAACAAATATTTTTATTGATTAAAGTATACGGTTGTATAAATATTTTCCCAATTAGTAAAATAACATTAAAATTAAACACCAGATGAAAAAAATGTTATTCTCTTTTGTGAAAATAATCATTTCTATTATAAAAATAAAAAAGATATTTAGTAGAATTGTTATAACTAATGAAAAATGGTCACAATAAAGTGATATCATCAATATAAATATAAATATATAAAGATAGGTCATAAATTGAGAGATAACAATCAGATCACCAGAAATATTGTAGTTTTTGCAATAAAATCATGATCAATGGAAAATTAAATTGAATGGAAGTGAACTATTAAAATAACAGTTCATAATAAATTCCTGTTTTTAAAAAAAATTGAAAATGTGTAGAAGAACATGTGTTTTGTAAAATGGTAATAGTGACAAGGAACTATGTTATAATAGTATAAATTAAAAAACATTCAATTTGAATTTATGTTAAAAAATATATCCTCCACAAATTATTATAAATATTCCTTAATATCTTTTATTTTTAAAATATAATTTAATATATCATTATTAAATTTTCTATTTATGTACAATAATATTTTTTAAAATTTTATTAAAAAACAAAGACATATAAAGAAAGTATATCCTATTTAGAGAGAAAGAAAACCAATTTTTTTAACATATATATTTATTATTATAGTACAAATGAGAGGAATATTTAAATGAAAAGAATATAAATCATTTAATGCCTAATTTTTAAGATAATAAATGGGGCTTATGAAAGTTACATGGAATGTCTCCAATAGTGAATGTAATATCAATCCCAAAAGAATGTGAGATTTTAAAATAAATACTTACATCTTTTGTATATTTTAAATTAATAACAATTGAAAGAATAAAAATCAATTCAAACATTAAAAACACTATTAAATATGTATTCTATAAAAATTTATCAATGTTTCATTATATACTCCACGTATAAGTGAATAGGTTTATATTAACAAATTTTTATTATTATAATGGGTATTGAGATGAAATATATTACTTAACCATTTCCATTGGTGGAATTTTAATTAATCTATTTTATAATGTTTTTATGAATTATATTAATAAATAAAAAACATATTCATATATTTAATATCATTTAAAATCTTTTTATAACATCTTTACGTCCTTTTGTTAGTAATATTTCATTATTTTCATTGTTTCAGATGTTAATTTCCATGTATTATCATGAATGTTATTCCATAAAAGCATCAGTTCTCATATATAAGTTATAGTTCCATGATTTCTAGAATTATATAAATTTTAGAAATGTTATATTTTATAATCATATATATTTTTAGAGTCATTCTTGAAATGTTTACATGGAAAATGAATCGCAATGCTTCATGGAGATGGTACGACATACTTATACAAGACCAAGGATATCAGTCCATTATAGAGTGAAATGGTAAGGGTGGGGATGATATGATAATTTTATAGAACATATATCATTTCATAGGTATAATATTTATTAATTATAACAATTATTATTTCTATCATTTGAGTCAGTTATAGATGAATAATTATATAGGTTTGTGATGCGGTTACCCCTTATACACACATGTGATGGATTTATTTCCCATTTGATGGGGAAGGATATGGATAAATATTATTCCATTAAAATAATAAAATCTAATTATATGGAATATATGGGTGTTATTATATTGGATGTTTTAATACATAATTTAAGGTGATAAAGATGAATGAAAAATAAAACCCTTGTTAATATGATTACCATCAATTAGAGAAACCTCATTTAGATCACTTCTTGAGGACACAAGGATTGGCCTTTTGGGAATAAATCATCTGCTAAAATGATTATAGTTATGTTGGGATGATTATTTTTCATGTATTTTCTTTTCCATGTTTCTTAATATGAGTGAAGAATTTATGGGAGGGAATAACCTTTTATAATTGAGTAGTGACATTTTAATAAAATCCAAATAGTATTCAATAATGGGATGTAAAACATAACCCAAGTGCCAAAAATAATTGATAAATAATGGAATGAAAGGGTCTTAAAATCTATAAGCACATCCAACAGATAAAAAGAATCATGTTATACCAGTATCCTCTAGGTTTACTTACTTTTACAATTTATGTATTCAACACGGTAATTAATTATATTACATAGGTAATTAATCCAATAACAATAAAATTAAATCTTTTTTAATATAGAAATATTTATTATAAATATCAAATACCATTTATCAAATAAAATTATTATTCATCTGAAAAATTAATTTTTACACCAGCATATTTTACAAGAGAAAATTTATTTAACATTAAATTTGGTTAATAAATTTATAACTATTTTTATTAATTTAGTTAAATGAAAAATAAGTTGAACATACTACCAAATATTAATTTTTTAGATTGTAAATATGAACTCAATTTTTTGTAATTTCAATTCACATTACTGTATTATGTTCTTTTAATGTCAAACCAAAAAATCATGGTGAAAACTGAGTTTTTCAAGATATTTATTTATCATGTATAATATTATCTTTTATTAAAAATATGAATTGTAAAAAATTTAAATGGATTTAAATTATTATATTTGTATATATAAAATATTAATTTAATTTAAAAAATTAATCATTAAATATTTTTTTAATTAATTAATTTGGAGAGACATTATGCGTTTTTAAACAAAAAAAACGTTCCAAAAAAAATAGTTTTCTAGAAAACCCATTTTTTACCTCCATATAAACATATATTTATACATATAAAATTTATAATAAATAATGTTTAACCTATAAATATTATATCACGTTATTATAAATAATATTTGGTGAAGTTAAACACTATTTTTTAGTTTTTATAAAACATCATTTCAAATAGAAATTATAAAGAATTAATTCGAGCCTTATTTTGACCAAGTACGATCAAAATAAATATTTAAACTATCATATTAGGTCTTATATAACTTAAAAATTGAAAACATAATATTACTAATGGTTTAATGAAATATAAAATTTAACTACCATGATTGAGCCACTAATGTTACATCAAATCCGTTTGGATTCCTTTTAAGAAAATTAGTGTATTTTTTATCACATTCATTGTTAACTCAATTTCTATTGGTTTCATCCATTTATTAAAACCAAAATTGTTAAAATTGATAATAATATATAATATCATGAAATATAGATTGAAGAATATTGTGAATTTAGAGAATAAATCTTAAAAAGACTTTCTTTATAACACCTTCATTTCTACCTATAGTACTTTTAGTTTATCATATTATGGTCTAAAATTACTACACTTATTCTTATAAACCTATTAACTATAAAAAAACTAAGAAGGACGTCTGTAAAATTATTATTAACATAATAACAACATTTTGTTTATTTTAAAACACTTCCATAATTTAATCATTACATGTCGAAAATAATACGCAAAATAATAAACACAAATTTTTTAGTGACAACAAATATTCTATAAATAAACGTATTATCTCACATTATTTCATAAAAATATCCAACTAAATATTCCACACATGACTCCCTCCTATAAATATTCATGTATACCGTTCTCTGGGAAATTAGGAATTATAAGATGGATTTATCTCAAATGATTGGAAAGGTAAATAATTATCAATATGTTATAAATGGTTAGATCATAATAATTTTAGAAAAAATTAAAATTGGATAAATATCAGATTAAAAAGAATATAGGAAGATAATATTTTCACAAACTACATGATATAAAAACAATGGTAATTGAAATTAATCATTTTATAACAATCATAATCCAAGGAACCATAACATAAGAATGCAGAAACAAAAAGATTAAAAATAAATACATTTTTCAATGTCAAACACCAAGACCATCATAACATTGTATATCATGCATCACCATATATGTCCCAAAACATAGCGGATCATGTTTTAATCCATATGTGAGGACCTATGGGTCACATGTATGACATTATTTGTGACTAGTTTATCATTCCTGAGGTAATAAAAGCTTTTTGAAAATGGGGGTCATGAATTTAGAACATTTGAGGAAGAAATCATTTTATATTGTATATTCTTGATTGGTAGAAGTCATGTGGTAACCATATGACATGGATATATTGGTTCTAGTAGTGATTTATATATTTTGATCATGGGTTTTCTAACCATTTATGTCTTCATGAAAAATATACAGGTGTAAGGGATTAGTTCTGAAGGCTTTTACATGCACCATATTTGTTTTTTCTAACTATACGAATATTCTCTTGTAACTCAACAATTTGCTTTTCATGGATTGTAGCGACCTCAAGGTACGAACATGATTTTTCTACCAATGTGTCCTAAACAAGTTACATGTATGACTTTCTTCATAATAAAAATTTTACCTTGGATGTTTCTAAATCTAATATTCTCATAATACATCATCAAATCAAACTATCCACTCATTAAAACTCAATAGGGTTTAAGCCTTAAATCTTTGGTGATTCTATATTGTTCTTGGTGTATCTCAACATGGTATGTTATGATTACCACCCTATTTCTTATCCACATTCTAGATATTATATTAATCTATAATCATATGTTTTAATTTGAAGAATATTATACTTTTACTATTTGATATTGATGGATATATGTGTAATTGATTATGATTCATATTGATCGTGTATTTAGAGGACCCGATCTATTTAATTCAAATTCACTTTTTATAAAAAAAAATCTATGTTCTCTTCATCAAAGAAGTTTTTCTATCTATATAATGTCTATTTATCGTGATATAAATTTATTTTCTTTTTTTATACATTGTTTTGAAATGTGAAATTTATTTATTTGAAATCTATGATTGTTTTTTCATTTAAATGTGCCATTCATAGATATGAGAAACTGTTTTTATTTGTTTTCTTTAAAACTCAATTATGAAAATTTAGTGTTAGATAAAATACATCAAGGATGGATTTGACTCAAAAAAGGATTTTAAGTAATGAGAATATTGATTATTCAATTGTGATAATTTTTGTATAAATTGGTTATCATATTTGGAATCAATGTTTTGGGAAAATAAAAAATTAGGTTCCCTAAGTATGTTTGGTAATGGATAAGTTCTTATTAAGTGTTGATAGATAATGGGTATCGTGATAATGACTAAATATAAGAGATAATGGTGTCTCTAAGAATAAATTTAGATTATATTAGTGATCCCAAAATAGAACAGTTATGAATTCCCATATTCTAGAGCTCATTTGTGCATTTTTTCTTGTTTTTATTCACAATGGATACTTTACATGATATTAGACTCTCTTTTGTTCCTTATAGATTTACCATGTGTGGGTTTATATTATTTCCCTTCTAGATATCTTATGTAAATTTGTATTTTATTTATTTAACATAATATTGATTTCATTTCAAGGGAATCCAAAATAATATTTTATGTAAAAGAATAAATACATTAATGAAAATTGTGTATTTACAAAGTTAAAATTAATAGCTTCATGATTTATTATATTGAATAGATTCAAGGTGGACTCATACTTGGAATTTTTTTACATCATACAAATATTATTGTGAGTATGAAAACATTATTTTTAGGATACATATATAGGGAAGTGTTTTAGGTATCTCCTCGTCTTATCTAGGATGATTTCATATTTTTAGTGAGTTGGATTGGTGGTGATGAGTGGTAATATAGAAAATTTGTTTTAGTCTTGGTATATTTTTTCTAGGATTATCCTTTTGTTATAGAATTGTTAGTTACATGGTCCTGAAAATTTTTAACAATGTATTACTTTAATTTATTATATTTATAGTTTTATACATGATACAAGTTGTGTTATCATATTAGGAGAAATAATTCCCAAGGGTTTTTATTTTGATACCCATGTGCTTGTTTTCATGAAACCATGATTTAAAAAATTCTTCTGCTATGGTGTTGTTCCTTTATTGGTGACATATTAGATAGATCCTGATTGGTTCATTTTAATATAGTATCAACGAAATATAATGTTTGTTGGGTTGTTGATATAATGGATTTTAACCACAGAAACAAGACTAGTTACTGCAGAACTATTCATAGCTAGTTTACATCTATATCTGGCCTTGATTCTACATGGGTGTCTAGGAATGATTAACCAATTTTGGAATTGATATCGGGTATTTAATTTAACCTGGTCTTTTGGTATTTATTTAGATGAACCATCTCTTGTTTAATATGGGTATATTATTTTTTAATATATCATCTTTAGAATCTGTTTTTTTTAATTATTTTTGTTTCAAAGGGAATTATTATTGATTTTTAAGCTCATATTTTGATTAAATTTTTTATTTCATTTATTATATGGTGTAATATATTTAATATATAATACATCATAGAATATCTCTTTTGATTCTTATAGGGGAATATGTGAGACACATTCCATATAAAATCCTCTACTAGACCACCAATTAAAAAATATATTCATCTAGACCAGACATAAACTAGGTCAGGTAAGTGTGGGAAAATTGGAGTGAACATGGGTATACACATTGTAATTTACAAAGATTAATCATTTTATCTTTCATAATAATAGAAGAACCCAAGATCACGATGAGTAGAATGAATGGATTAAAATAATATTCCACTTCTTAATGAATCTGGATGAATGAATGATCATTTTTCTATTTATATTATTAATGGGTCATGAAGAAATGTTTAGATTATATTATGGAAAATAATGTTTCTAATGATATTACTTGAACTACTTTCATGTATGTATTAAATCATTATTTTCATCTGAAAAAGTTGTGAGTGGTGAAAAGTTGGGAATTTCTGAAGCTAGAGTAAGGAGATAATTTTGTTCTGGAGTACGCTACACTTTTAAATGAGTTTTTAAACTTATAATATAATTATTATTAATGATTACCTTAAATATAGGATTTTTGAGATGGTTATGATGGATGATATTCCGTTGATGTTGACCCCTTGTGCCAATCGGACTTTTCTGAGGTGATTGATAATGTAGTTATCATTGAGGAACACTTACTCTGAAAGACATTTTTGAATAGAAATTTTGTTACAGAAAGGGGTGGAGAACGTCTATCATCAATCATAAAAATGGAATAATAGTAATGGTGCTTAGTATACTTAACGACTATTTACAAGGGAGAACTCTTTTAAGAGATATGTGTTTCGTTACCAATGTGCAAATTAAGGCCATACTCTTCTTGGAAACCCATTTGCACCCCTAACTACCAATCACTAGGAAAAATATGTCTATATTTCGTATTTTCTCAGTATAGAATCTTAGGGAAGTAGATTCATATCCACTTTTAATAATTGAACTTATGTTCATTATGATGTTCCAAAGGATGGTGGAGAGCATGATCATGTAATGAGGGATATACAAAAGATAAATATTGATAAAGAAATAATAATGTATGATGTATTTATGTGTGGGAGAAAAAAATGATTAATTTTAAGTGAGACATGATACATTGATATGTATGGTGTTTATATAATACTCCATGTTTTTGGATTTATTTTATATAAATGCATATATATATTTTTATAACTTCTCTATTGATTGACATTTTGGTATTTTTCTCAAATCATATATTTTATTATGATGTCTCTTTCCACTAACATTGGAAAGTGAATGGAGCATGGATTCAAATGTTCTGGGTTCCATGTATTGATAACAATCCTTTAGATTGTTTGGGGTTTCCTAGTTCTATATCTTATTATATTTTAACTCATAATTTTTATTTAAAAAAAGATAAAATTTGAATCATATATAAGTTTATATTGTGATTTGGTACAATTCATGTCTCTCCATGGGGTTATTCATTTCTTTCTGGGTGAGTGGGATCCTAGTTCAAAATATTGGTGCATGATGTTCTTGAGGAAGGAATGATCTCATTCCAATTGTTAATGATTTTTCTTGGCATCATTGAATAATACATATGGGTCTAGTTTCCTTCTATGGTAGATGTGTACTTGAGGATTTTCTAGATTGTTTTTAGGGATTACCTCCCCAATGTGAGAATTTGTAGTTTACTAAAATTATTTCTAAGACTATATACATCTCCTTTTTATCGTACTATACATAACCAGTTATGTTAAAATAGAAGAAATTTATGGTTATGGACATTGAGTCTAGTGGATTTTTTCATAAAATCATGTCTCCTTGGAATTCATCAATTTTTTGTCACAAATAAGGATATTGGAAGGATTTATATTTGTATTGATTATAAATATATTAATAATGTGGATGTTAGAAACATGTATCCTCTACCAAGTATTGAGGAACTGTTTGACTAATATAGGGGATACTAGTGGGGTTTTAGGATTGAAATTTTTGTAAGGGGCATAAACTACAATTTCGTGAACATGGTATTCATAAAAAATTAGGATAATGTATATAAATTAAGAGTATTTTTTCATTTGGCCATATTAAAACTCTTATGATTTTTGAAGAATTCATGAATTGTATATTTCAATGGTTCTTGGATTATTTCACTACTATTTGTTTGGATGGTATTTTGGTGTGTTCCAATTAAATGAAAAAACACTAGGATCATATTTATATCATTTTCCAAAAAATAAAATAACATCATATGTATATAAATAATTCTATATATAAATTTTCTATCTAAGAAGTCATGTTTTAGATATCTGAATCTCAATGGATCATTAAATTATTTTTCCAATGAATTTATGTGAGAAACACAAATATGGTTTTGAGATATAGGTCTTCTTAGTATTAGCCGATTCATATAGATGACTTCTGTTATTTTCATAAACATATATCTCATATGAATGACATATCCCAAAAGGGTGTTATTTTTTAAAGGAATGATTAGTTTCATTGGAAATTTTAAAAATTTAAGGTTATATAGACATCATATCTAATAATAATTTGTCTAGAATTGGTTTTGGGTTATGATGTTTTATACAATTCCTTAGGTAAGGGATTCTAGAGTATTCTAATGTAATAGTAATATGTTGTGAATTATGGTTATCACAATCTATTCCTTGATGAGAATAATTACCATAACCATGATCTCTGATTGGAAGTAGTGATGCAAGCTCTCATGAAAATGAAGTACTATCATTTCAATGAGCTATTTGATATATATCTAAATCATAAGAGCTTGAGGTATTTTTATATCTAGATAGACATGAATTTATGGAACAATTCTTGCGTTTTTATCTTTATTCTGTTGATATTTATATTTTATACACACATATAATAGTGACTTTGGTTGTTGTATCCTTGACCAAGAATGCTACAATGAAATCCTTGAATGAATTTGTGGAGGAGTTGTATTTCAAAAATATTTTTATAGATATTTTATTGTATTTGTAAGAGGCTAATGGGCCCGTCTTATTTTATTTTTCAAATGATGATTCATTATTTTATTATTGGATTCATCTAGAATAAGAAACATGAACCAATTGTCAAGGATTTAGTAAAATAATTAATGGTGAGGAGACCTTAGGGGACTGGAATTGGTCTACTGATGGTGTTATGTGTTTCCAAGGTAGCTTTCAACTTCTGATATCTATAAGGTAGTAGTTAATAGAGAGTTGATATCAATGAAGGTGTTCTATGAACCCTAGGACTATAAATGTGAATCATGGTTTGAGTTGTTGGTATTGGTGGATAGGTATGAGATGGTTAATTGTATAATTAATATCAAAAATCCTCACAAGATATAATATGTTTTTAGAGAACCAAATCCCCACTAGTTTGATGAATTGTTTTTCCATTATATAATTGAAATGGGATACGATATCCATGGTTATTGAGTTGGTTTTTTTATTACATATAATGGCAAAGATAATATTTTTTTGATCATTTATTAGCTTGTGATATAATTACATTTCATTTTTACTAAATAGTTTATAATGGTGGAATAACTCAATAATATCTATCTTTATGTGATCATAAATCTCCATGGATTACATTTTTTAGCTGTTTCAGATATAGATCAATGATGTGAGTCTCAAATTTGGAATGGTTTTCAAGAGGAAATGTGCACCCATTTGAAATTAAGGATGACGTGTCACCATTAAATGGATGGTTTGATTTAGTGAGTCACTCAGCTTGATTAAGTTATACTTCATTCATGAATGTGTTATTTTGGAATCTCAGGGGAAAAGAATCCATCATTTTTCAATTTCTACAATATTAATAGTCTTCAGGATTATGTTAAATTCGAAACCATAGATTCATTGTTTAAAAAAACCATGTAGAACTTTATTAGGGTGGGATGACTTGGGATAATTTTATTTTGTTAGACTATGTATCATTAAATAAATAAGGGAAAGGGTGTGGCTGATCTGAAAGAGGATAGAGGAAACTCAATATTGATATAGATCCAATGAATATGGTTTTTTACCCATTATATTTTTTGGTGGGTGACTTATTTATTCTCAAGGTTACATCGTTCATAGGACATCATTATCCTGATATATAGTATATGGATACTATGATGTTCATTTGATTTTTTGGGATTATCGAATGACATAGAAATGTGGCTTAACATTGAAAATTTTCATCCTGATTAATACAGAATCACGATGATTTTAATATATCCCAATTTAGAATTTATCCACTAGACACTTACCAAATGATATAATGTGATGATATTAATCTTGAGAAAAATATTCTATAGGATTATTATCTTATTTAGATTACTGATTGACATAATAAATTATTTTTGTGTAGGAAAATTTATTTGGATCATATACTGTGGAGGTCGGGATGAAATAACAATGAGATTTATGAGAAGGTATTATTGATGGTAAATTAGTGACCTTATATTTTTGTGAGTCTATAATCATGATCTCCTACAAAGATCGATGGTTTCCTGTTGGGAGGAAATTGTGACACTCTAAGATTTACAGGTATTCCTTATCATTTGTCAAGATAATGTATCTTGAGGTTGTAAAGTAATTTGACATATGGGGTTGGATAATTTTTGAATTTGTGAGAATAATTCCAGGAAAATAGTATGCACATTGTTAATAATAAATTTTTGGAAACCATGTAATATAGTCATGGAAGTTCTGGTTGCCTTTTTCAATGTTTGAGAAAAACATTTCTAACCATGTGAGTCACTAGGAAAACCAAATAGCTGATAGGTTTTTGGTCCATAGGTTCTTGAATGTATCACAACCTATTTTTATAATAATTTGACTATTCACATGATATTATGAACATTGTTTTCATTGGATAGATGTTACCACATGGTTAGGATATGGTTTTCCCAACCGTTATGCCCCGGAATGCTACCATATGAAATTTATAAAAATGGAAAATTACCCTGAAAAAAATGGTCATTTTTAACTCTAATATGCTCTTAATCCTACCTTTTTCAGCCCAACCTCTCATGGATTATCTGGATAGTTCATTATAGGATATTTTGAAATTATCCTTTGTTATTAGTGGTTATTATAAAGGAATATTCATATTTCTACCAGATCTCTCCACATCATTCTTCATTTTCACTTGATCCATCTCCCCTTGCTTTTTTTGAATGAAATTGGGGTATTATTTCTAAATATTGTGGGTTTTATTAGAATTTTATGATTTATATTAGGGATATATAAATCTATTGACCTGTTCATTCCCTGATAATCATCGGTTTTAAAGAGGAAAATATTTTCTTCATTGGAGATGTTGGATTGTCTATATAATGGGTCATTTTCTTGATACAAATTATTGATATTATATTATCCCTCCTATTGGATTTTTAAATTGATTTATTTGAAATCTATTAGGTATTTTATGTGTCAATATGTCTCTTGTGGAAGTAAAAAGAGGTTTTATAAGGGTTGTTTCATTAAACAAATATACAATTGATATGTTTATTAAATTCCACAAATATTGTTTGGAATCTAAAATGGGCTTTCAATCAAGGGAGCGATTATTAGTAATATAAAATCCCATAATTTACATACATACATATTACTTAAAAATTAAATAATTTTAATTACAAAATATAGAAAATATATTAAACAACTATATAGGTATAGTTTCATTTGAAACTATGAATCATTAAAAACTGTTTCATAAGACATCTTCATTATCTTCCACATATTTCATCATAACTAGATCCCTATTTTACATATCTTACATAATAACCGTCATCATGAAATGGGGAAAATAATCATATAAAAGGGTGAGATCAAATGACTTATAAGGGTAAACTAGGGATATATCAATCATATAATAATCATAACACATAAAAACAAAACATTTCAAAGTATTATCCTACTTATGAAAGATTGATATATCATTCCATGTGATAAATCGTAAAGGTAAATAAGAATAAATGAATATAATCCCAAAAGTAATAACATAAGACCTGCATTTTTTTGGCATTAACATAAATATTGAAAATTATCTCATATTTGTCAAGGCTCGTTGTCAGGACCAATATAGTGGATAATTTCCATTACTAAATCGAGTTTAATCCTTGTTTCATCTCTATGATTATGAATAAAGATTAATTCCCATTATATCTATGTATATCCCGTCTGTTATAAATCATTAAAAAATTCATTGTATAGAGATATAGGTCCCACTCATCTCATAGTTACATAATTATTATGTGTGCCACAATAACATAAATCATTCATTATAGCATAACCCAAAGAATAAAATGGGTTTCTTAAACACCATTCCATCATTACATAATCCACAAATGATTTTCATAAATAGAACTCCACCCAAAAAAATAAAACCCTAGTAATTTTAGGTATAGAAACACACCCCTATTTAAATAATTTCATCTTATATGAGTAACAGTTTAGATAATATAGTTAAAATTATTTCTTTGAGGAAAATATCCTATAAACTAGATAAAAGTATTATAATCCAAAAATGACCTGAATTTTTAATATAAAAAAATATTTTAAAATAATCATGAAATAAAGAAAAATATTTAATGGAAATAAGGTGTTATGAAAGACTAAAAATATTTTCATGTCATATAAGTTAAAAGAAAACATTTTTCACATAGTTTCATTGGTATGAAAAAAAGTAATATGTATGGAAAAAGAAAAATAGATTCCTTCCAACCCATGTTGTAAAAGTTAAAAAATGGGAAAAGAGGCTTTTTATACCCATATGAGAATAATAATAAAAACCTATGATAGAAATTTTAAAAAACATAGGCATGGATGATTAGTATACAATAGTAAATACTGTAGTATAAACAATCTCAAACAATAATGAGATTGTGAAATTATCCATTACCTTAGGTACAATTTACATTGTATGTATCTGAACCTCTTATATAATTATATTACTAATTTCATTGACTTATTTCATAATCAATGTAATTTTTATGATATAATATATTATCATATAATCATCATTTTGTTAGTAACATTCTTACTCATCCATTAAGTGTTAACTTCTTTATTTTCTTTTGCATGTTTTCTAAAACTAGTTATTTTTCATATTCATAGGTTATAGTTATATCATTTATAAAATTAAATTATAATAATATATATAATCATTATTCATTAAATTAATTTATATAATCATTCATTAATGATGATAATGTAGAATGAATCATGTCTCATCATGGAGACGGTATGCCCTACGTAATGACGAGTTATGATATCATTCTTATAATTGATGAATGGTATAATATTTCATAATAAATATGTTTTTATAATAAATAAATATATATATATTATTATTTCTATATTTATACCCATCCATGTACGATGGTGGTGAGAAACCGATTACACCACGGAGTGGAGATGGTAAGACGTATGTACAAACACATGGAGATTTAGTTTGTCATAGGATGGATAGAATATGAAATATTGTTGTTTTGAAATAATAATAAAATAATAATTTATTATTTATAATGGAGTAATTAATTTATAATTAAACAACTCATAAATAAGAGGAATAAGAAGAGTGATGTTTGAAAGAATCAGTAGAGTATATTACCTCTTCTTCAATTATCTCCCTCTAAATCTCTTCTTAATGCACTATAGTTGGTCTTTGAAAAAGACCAGAACCTCTATAATGAAAATAATTAATTTTATAAGGGAAAAGGGCAGGGGGTTTCCGAGCATTAAGGCTCAAATTTAAGTGAATAGGTGATGGAGGAGTTCCCATTTTATAATGGATGTGAGGAGATATTTTGGGATCTCCAAAAATATTAGTTTATATGAAAATTAAGACCCCTATAAAAACCACCAAAATTTTACAATTTATAAGATGAAATGTTATAGGTTTGAAAATTCACCATCCAACTAATTTTTGACATGTTTTCTTGTCTATTTAAACATTATCATTTTAATTAACACTTAGTAATTGTATTTAATTTTTAACTTGGGTAACAAATATTTCAATTTTAAAAAGGTAAAATATTTACATATTTGATATCAATTAGACATATATAAACACAATATTAAATTTTCACCCATATCACAATTATTATTTATTTTTTAAAAGTGTTTTATGATTTATAAATAACTTAATAAAATATTATTTAGAGAAAATTCAGTAGTGTTAATTTTGAAACAATTCAAATCATTGATTTTTAAAAACTATAATATAACAAGGTAACTTCAAATAAACTATTTTATTATATTCCTTAGAGGTCAACATCATTTATAAAATTAATTGACTTATTAATTAACCGAAATCATATTAATTTAAATATTTTTAATTAAATTTATTTTATATATCCCTTAATAAAATTTATAGTACAATTGTTTTGTGTAATTATTGAATATGATTATTTGTCGAATAAAAATTAAAAATAAAATAAAAAGGTTTAATCATATAAACATTCAATGAATACTTATAATCAAATATATCTTATATTAATCCAACATAAAAATGATATATATAAATAAAACATGAATGTGACAACTTTGACACCACTTTAAATAAAATATTATAAGTCTCATAATCTATTATATAAGTCTTTAAATGGTTAATAAAGTGACCCATGGAAGGTTATGGTCAGATATACTCATCCAATAAGATTTGGTAACACTTTTTGGTATTTAAATAATTATTATCATTTAATAATAATTATTTTTTTCAATTATTATCAATTTAGTAATTTCTAACTCATTAAAGTATAAGTCCTTGAGGTGATTATTTATTGCCTTAAAATTAAAAAAAATTATATTGATAAATAAAAAAAATTATATTTCAAATGAGTATTTCAAAAATTAATTTTAATATATATAACCTTATATTAAAATTTATATATTTAATAAAATTGGAGTAAGTAATATTTTACTTTTCATTAAATAAAATAAACTAAAAGTTATAATCTCTTACAAGTGCCTTCCAAAGGACACCATTTCAACCAAAGTATGATTTAGGTTGAAAAAACCTCATACAAATATATTACAAAAACTGTTAGCGTAATTCCATAATATTATGTTTACCATTAATTACTCGATTTATCTTTTTACCGTATTAATAAAAATTACCAAGGTCACTATTCCTAATTCTTAACAACAAAAGAAATATATTAACCTAATTTTTACATACTACATAAAAAATATGAAATTAATTTTTTTAAAATTATATGCACAAAAGTTGTAGGAACTGTTTTAAAATTAGTCTCATTTTTAGAAATAGAGAACGAGTTTTAAATGTAAAAACATTGCAAATTAATGAATTTTTTTTACATCTGAATTCATTTTAAAATTAATTATAATGGCATAAATTAAATTGTTGACAAAATATATTTCATTTATAATTTAAAACCATTATATAAAAATTTATTTGAGATATTATTTTTATGAAAAAGTTGTTCTCAATTAAAATTTAGCGTATTTTTTTTATTCATGATAAAATGAAAATAATAAAAAGTATATTATAAATTGATCCAAAGTAAATTTTTATACCACATTTACAAAGAACCTTTTTATTTAATCATATAATAATTAATAATGTGTGAAAATATTGATATAAATGGGTTCTCCATTAAAAGGCAGAAAATTACGGTTTTGAAAAAATATTGGTTTTTATACATCAAATTGAGTTTATTTGTAACATATGAAAAAAATATCAATTAGATGAATATAAAAAATATTTTATTAAGTATATATCATATATATTTCATTTATTCCATTTAATAATAGTAATTTACTCAATTTAATAGTATAAAATTATAAATACATAACTGAATTTTATTTTTTCATAAATAATTCGTAGCCAATGAATTCACCATACATTTTATAAGGACATATAGATTTTTTGCGACTAAAATAACTAATAGTTTAATGTGTTCATTTTATTTTTATAAAATCTCACAGTTTGTCTAAACTCATAATTCTGTACAATGCATTTTTTTGATGAATTAAAATTATTTGAAGCAATTTTTTCATAGAAACATTTGTGTGTTATGGTGTCTCTATCAATTTTTCTTCATAATAAAATCTAGATCCATTGGTATAACATATGAGTTAAGTAAATGTGATGGATCTATAATGTACATTATTAAGAGATAAACATATATCATATCATGATCCTGAGAGATATTTGGGTGAAGCATCAAATAGTAAGCTACCTTCCCAACATGATCCACAATTTCCAAAGGACCAATATACCTAAGGCTCGACCTTAACTTATTTCCAAATATCATTATCAAATCTAGAGATATATTCATATAAAAACTTGTCACAAACTAAAAACTCTATTTCATTTATTCAGTTTTCATCATAACTTTTTTTTACTCATATTTTCACTTATGTGTGGTTGAATAGATCTGGCATTTTCATCCATTTCATACCAAGATCAGGTCCTAATATCTCTCATTCTCCAACTTCATCCCAAAATTTTTTCCTTCATCACATTATTCCATATAAGTATTCATAAAGATCCATCTAAATAATAGATTAAATTATATTGTTGTAATAAATATCCACCAAAGGCAGGTGTTGACTACAATCACATTTGAGATCCATAGATCCAGCTCTAAACAAGTATTTTAGAGTTTGAACAATCCTCTCAGACATACAGTGTATCTGAGGATGATAAGAACTGATAAAATATAACTTTGTATCTAGAGCCCATTGAATAATTCTCTATAACAACATGGTATAAATTTGATCCTAATAAAATATATTATAATGTGTTACAACATGGAATCATTACAATTCCTTTACATATATCCAGGAAAGCTGATCAGGGTAGAAATCCTCTCTAATATTAATGAAGTGTGACAACTTCATTGGGAGATCAACTATAACCCATATATAATTATTTCCTTTAGATGTATTTGGATGTCCTATGACAAATTCCTTAGTGATGTTATCCCATTTCCATTCTAGTATGGGAAATTGTCGCAACATCCCAATAAATGTATATCTCTCTACTTTAACATGATAACAAACCATGCTCCAAGAGACAAATTTAGAAACATATTTTTTCTGGACATTCCACCATAAATATTCTTTCAGGCTGTCATACATGTTTTTACTTCATGGATAAATAGAAAATAAATATTTATGAGCCTCATTGAATAGTTCCAATTTTAATTTTGGAAATGGTGGAATACAAACCTGGTTTGAGAACCTTATTATTCCAACAAAATCATAGTTGTATTGAAGACCATTTATCACATACTTTTGTTTCTCAAAATCTTCCTTTCGTGCCTATTTAATATTCATTTTTATAGATGGTTGAACATTCATTTTACAAAAAATATATTTCTCCCCTTCTTTTATAATTTCAAGCTCCATCCTTCACAAATACATAAATATTGAATCTTTTGTGATCCTCGTCATGGATAGGCTAGCATGGCCCTTTAAACTAAAGGAATCGGTCACCATGTTCCCTTTCCCTATGTGGAAATATATTGAGAAGTCATAGTATTTTTTCAACCCTAATAATATTCTTTGGTTCATATCTATATCATTTTGTGTGAAAATATAATTTAATCATTTATGATCAGTACAAATATCAGTCCTTTAACTATGATGACAATACCTCAATATCACAAATAAACATATTACTGCAGCAAACTCCAAATCATGTGTTGGGTTATTTTTCTCATCGATATTCTATTGTCGAGAGGCATAATCTATCTACATATCATTTTGCATGGGAACTCTACTACTCACATTCATGGATTCATTACTATATATCACAAATCTTTTTCCACTACAAGGTAGTTTGAGCACATGTTACTCAGATTACTTTATTTATAACTCCACAAAATTATCTTCACATTCCACTGTCCACACGATCATAACTCGTTTCTGAGCCAACATGGTGAGTGGATGAGATAATCCTAAAAATATTTAACAAAACATCAATATTATTCAGAATAACCAAAAAAACATCGGATCCCAATTACCATTGCTGCATTCAGACAACATCGAATAATTTTTGTTCTTACTGGATCCTCAAATATCTAATCTAATTAGATTATTTGACCCAAAAATAAAACTTTATGAACACAAAATTTACACTTGCTAAATTTTTCATAAATTTTATCCTTTCTCGGGGTCTCTATTACAATTATCAATTGATCTTCATGTTATTCCTTTCTCTTAGAATAGACATGAATATACTCTATAAACACAACCAGAACAGATAAAAATATTTTCCCTAGATTTTATTCATCAGATCCATCCAGATAGTAGAGGAATTATTATTTCCAATATGAAAAACTATAAATTCAGAGTTTCCATACCTTGTACGGGGTGTCACTTTTGGTATATCCTCCTCTCCGAACCTTACATGATGATATCCTTATCAAAGATAAATCAGGGGAATGTATTGAGATTTTTTTATTTATTAATTTAAGACATCAATGAGGGTAAGAAGATATTTTTTTTGATAGTGTTCTTGTTATGTTCTCGATAATCAATTTAGAGTCTAATTTAACTATTTGTCTTCTTAAAAAATAGAACATGTTCTTTTCAAGGTGACACATGAGGGAGTATGAATCCCTATTGAAGAATATCTTTTATTTTCTTCTTCATTTTTCAAAACTCAAATGGGGACATTCAAGAAGGTTTCTTTGAAATTGGAATTGCACCATGTATGAGTTCAATTGAAAACTAAACCTCACGATTCATTGGAAGACCAGATAATTCAATCCAAACAGCATAATCAAACTCTTGTATAATCGGTTTACTCTCAATAGTTATTTTCACCAATGGAATTTGAGATAGATATCCTTTATTTATAGGAATCAAGACCCATAAATAATAAATTTCCCATGGAAGGTCATATTAATCATTGTATTGATAGATGATCGTATATTGATATGGAATATAAAATTTGACTACCCTTCCTTGGAAATTAATATGATCTTCAAATAGAGTAAGAAAATACATGACATGAATCACATAAAATTACACTATAGGAAGGATCAAAATATTTTCAGGAAGCACTTTTCCATAAAATTCAACTACATATGTATTAGCAATATTTCATGTGACTTTTATTCCATTAGGAGTTATAGCTCTAATGGCCTGAAGGCCTTTATTTTTATTGATTTTTGATAACCCCCTTTTAATGGGATGAGGGGGAACACTTACTAGTCCAATAGGTTCAAAAATTACATGTCACGTAGGGTTAAGATATTACATGATCTGAAGGGTTTAGGGAATTCAACCAGACTATCTACAAGGAACTGCCCCTCCCCATCATCTGCATCATGATAGTAGCACTCCACCTTCACATGGCCGTCTGGCTAGGCTTCCCATGAAAGAACATGTTGGCCCTGATGGAATAGCCATACCCACCCATTCAGGAAAATCCATTTGGCTCAGCTCTGGTGAGTGCAACTACTCTGAATCCACTTTTGGTGATTCTCTTTTTTTTGTAGTGTGTCTGGGGCAACTGCATGTCGCTCTAAGGCCTTGAGGTGGCTCGAAATCCCTACTAACCTGAAGCCCTTGTTGACCTGAAAGACTTATGGACTTCAAGCCTAAACCAGTGGCCCATGGTGAATAGTTCTAGCTCCTACAGTACCGAACAGTACCTGCTACAGTACTTAATAGTACCTAATTTACAGTTGATGGTATGTGTACTTTTGACCACTTCATTATCACACTCCCCATTATTGATAGTTATTTCATGTAAATTTTCTATATCTTTAGCCTTATCATTTTTTTGACATCAGTCATAAAAAACACTTCGGTTTGGGCATTGATTTAAATAATTCCCCATTTCAATGAACGTGTGAAAAATAAATCGTAAGACATGCATTCTAGATAGAATTTTCTTTATATTTATCTGTTGACATATTTTTTCTATCATTTTGTCATTAAACTACGTGATAATGTTATTTTAAACATAGAAAACATTTTCTACTCACTTTTAGGATAATTTTATCCATGTTAATTTCTACACGTTAAAAATAATAAAAAACTAATATTCTTTTTGTTGTGGTATTTAGAGTTTCCCTTGAATTCCATTTTTTCGCATCATATCTAACCCACAAGAATGATTGGTCACTCTAATATCCATCACAACCTTGAGATCACATCGAATGATTTCCTCATTTCTATTGAAGTCCTTTTCAGGATAATGTACTTTGGAGAATTGGTTTTAGGCTTCTAAAGAATCAATCAATTATACTATTAGGTTAGAAAATATATCTAGATTTATACCTAGACTGTTTCTAATTTTTTTTTCTATTTACCAATAAATTCATCATCCTTTTTTTAAACTCATGGAACACCTTCTCCATCTTTGTGAAAAGAATACAAGAAACGTACTTATTGAAAAATAAGTTCTTGAACTCATCCCAACCAAAGGATTTTATTTCATATCATTGAATTATATTCTTTATTTGGTTCTACCACTGATCGGATTCACCTTCCAAAATATATACTACATAGATTACATTATCATGTTCTAACAATGGAGAACTAAAATTAGGTTTTCAGTGGTACTGCTCTATTGTTCAGTCACTAAAGGATTGAAATACCTGTTGAAAGAATGTGGAAGCATCAACAGGAAGGAATCAACATAATTCTTTTTCCTACTTTTCTCATTTGGAAGTCATGTTTGATTCATATCTTGAGAATTTTTTGTTAACATAGAGACAGTATTTTTCATTCCTTGTCCCATAACATTTGGTATATTAATTGAACTGTAACATCCCATATAAATAAACAATATGAAAATTTAATATTTATTAATGATTTTGAAATAAATATTAATTTTATTTTAAAGGGGATGTTATTTTTAATGGAATACCTAACACAAAATAACGGTTTTCTCTTGAATCTTATGTTGCACAAAATTCAGAGCCATAGTGAAAAATATAAGATAATATTATTATTTTAAATGGTAGTTAACACTCAACATTTTTGTTGGTGGGAATGAATAAAACAATATATATTATTACTAAACATTTATTTTAAATTTTTCTAATTATACAATAAAATTTAGAGGCTTAAAATGATAATTAATCTCATTTTACTCATGAAAAACTATAATATTTTTTATGGTCGTTTTACCGAATTTTGATGTCGAACCCTTTTTAAATATAGTTTTTCCCCTTTATTGGTTTTATTTGAAAAATAAATTTTTCTGTAGAATAGGAAAATCAATATTTACTTAGGATAAATTTTTGGTTTTTTCTGATAATGTATTTTTGGATGAATAGTGAATAATACTACATTTTAATTCAAAAATTCTATTTAATATAATTTATTTATATAGATAAGTTGTACTTTTAATTGGTTTAAATGTTTAATTGAATTATAATATTATCATTTAATCTAATTCTCATCATTGGATGTAATTTCACTTTGAAATTGGACATAAACACATGTTAATCTTGTGGTAGTTTTTACTTCTCAAAAACACGCCTTTTGGTTTTCACGTAGGGAAATAATTTTAAAATAATTTCTTCAAATTATGTCTTATTAATTTGAAATAAATTATTCCATATTTGGTATTATGTGTTACAAATTGTGTAAATTTATTCCCATCATTTTAAGACATTATGAATAGTAACTGCAGTAAATATTTTATTTACCATGGTAAAAGGGTAAATGTTGTAAACAAGGGTAAAAAATAATAGTATTATATTATTATATTACACAAAAACATGCCCTAACCCTATTGGATTAAATATTTCCGATCATAGGAATCCTTGGTTTGATTTTAGGTCCCCATGGTTCCCCTTGTGTGTGAAAATTACAGTTAATTACTTTCAATTCAATGCTAAGGAAACTATAACATAAACATATATCTTTTACTAAAAAAATTATATGATGTTATATAAGGTATATCATTGAATATAAATATTTATTATAATTATAAAATTATTCCCTACATCATGGTATTTTATCTGTTATTTTTATACATTAAATAAATAAATTCAATTATGAAACAATGGTGATGTATTGATTACTTTATAAAGGATTAAAATCAAATAAAATATAAATTTTAACATAAATGAAATTTTGTTATTTTAATGTCATCCACAAATTTTGAGGTTGATATATAAATTTTATATTTGTATCAATGATGTTATTTTAATGTAATCAATATTTTATGGACTTTTAAAAAAGTTAGGATATAAATAGTTGAAAAATTGACATAATTCATATTTTAAAATATAAAATATATTATTAAATAGTATAAAATTTCGAAAAATAAAACATTTGGCCAGAAAGTTATAATAAGACTAAGATTTAATTATTAACACTTTAATTGGTTATTTTTCGTGTTTTGGTTATAATTTTTATTAAAAAATTTTAAATGCTTGATAAAATGGTAAAAGTTAAAAAGTGTTAAATAAAAAAATATAAGGATTAAAAGTATCTAAATCCTATCTAATTATTATTGGATGATATTATTTTGATGTATATTCATATTTTATTTTTACTAAATAAATATAGTCTCATTTATAATTGAAATAGAATTTGTAATAAACTAATATTTCTTGATATTCATTAAGTTCCCCACCTCCCTCCTATAAAAGGCCACCAACTCTAACCCATACACAAACTACTCTAGCACTTCATCTCGTAGAAACTCTACTAAAATAAGATCCTAAAATCCCCCTATTCAAACAAGAATCATTACTTTTTAAAGAATTATATTCAAGAAAGCCTTTTGGCTCAAATCAAATAGAGTTACATGTTTTATGAGGTAGTGTCTTCTCTAAAATTCATTTCCATTATTATACATCTTCACTCCCAATTCTATCCTTTATCCATTATTAAAATAAAACCCTAGTATCCTCAATATTAAAGGATTTTTTATGAGATGAACTCAAACTAAACATACACACACCACCATCTACTACATTTAGATCATTCTGTTTCTGTGGATGGCGAACAACTGCCTCACGAAACGATGGTTGTTTGATTTTTTAAATACCACCTCTCTTGGAGGCCATTATTATGGCACATTATTTATATATTTATATATTAATTTTTATATTTCATATATTCTTATTTATTTTTCATTGAAATCATACCTTTAGGAATTCCATTATGCGTAAATATGATAATTTCATTTGAGAGTGTGACGACTACCACACCCTAAAAGTGATATGACTTGTTAAGGAAATACATGGAACATAAAAAGGATGTAATTAATGAAAATATGTATCATATATAAAAAAATATGTAATACTAGAATTATAATATACATTTTTATCATTTATATTTTATTCCTTTAAAATTGAAAAGGAAATTAATGTAATGTTCTGTGTACAAATAGACTTACTATCCCCATAAATGGTGGATTTCATTTTATTATATTCAAATGTTATTGAATATTTTAAAATAAATATATACTGTATATGAATAAATATATACTAGATATATGTGATATTTAAATCATGAATACAATTCAGGAGAAAATGTACTTTTGACCACATGGACAATTTGTATTTATAAAAATTTCATTTTTAACTCATTTACCGACCATTGAAGAAAATAATGATATGTACATTAGGATAATATGTGATATAAAAGATAAAATAAACTAGAGTAAGGTTATGAAGCATGTAGAATTAATTTAATATTATTATTCTGGGAGATAAATAATGAACAAGACAAGTTGGACACAAGGTCAGGGAACGTTTCACCCTCCTCTTTTAGTCAAATTAATCATTTTTATGTTACATCATTAAATTTCAATATTAAAATGTTGGGGTAAGTTCTTCTATATCCATATTAAACTAAATTTTATTAACATGTGATGAGAGACCCATTTTTCTCTCATCAACTCATTTTATGAATTGTTTAGTGACGTTGTTTGGCGGCCGAATTTTCTGAAGTGAACTTATTAACCCAATTTCCATTATTTGGGATAATATAATACTTTTAATTATTCCATGATATGATTATTTATGAAATAAAATTTGTTATCATATCATTTATCTGTACATTAATTATTTGTACCTATAGTGAATACACATAATTGATTTAATTTTTTTACAAAATGATCTTTGTAAGGAGCTTCAACTTATTCTGCATTCATTGAGGAATATTTTTATTTATACATGAATATATTTTATATGGTGTATACAATCTTTTTACATTTAATTTCATTCAATGGGAATCTTTAATTTATGATGCATTTTACAAAATAACAAATGGAATGTTTCTTTTTAATGTACAGAGTGACAATAAACAATCATCTGCCGTCAGTATTACTTGATATTTCGCTTTTTTAATAGGCCATTATGTTTTTAAAAAGAATAATAAATACCATTAAAAATTTTCTCATATTTTTTTATTTAAAATGGTTTTGAGAAATCATTTATTATTTCAATATCATGAAATTATATATTATGGTTGAAATTTTAAATATTATCATTGTTTTATATTGTTTTATGTGTTATGGTTCTTGAGCATTGTTTACATATACAGGTGGTTCCATGATAAACCTAAGGCTGGTGAGCCCGAGATATCTTTCCAATGCTCTAGGTTACGTGATAGATATAAACATTAATGTTTCTCTTCAGAGATTTAGGGAATATATTGTGATGGGTATTCCCAACATAACTCTCTATGTACGTGTGAGAACTATAATGTAATTATGATATGGAAGTCCCAATTAACCTTTATCATTTTTGATTACTATATTTTATACAAAAATATTATGATTTCATGAGGTCAATTAATGAGATTATGTTTTTTTATTTATGGGCTTCTATTTTCATTCCTTATTTTATAACCCTTAGTGAGCCTCTTATGCTCATCCTATGTTTTTTGAATGTTTTTCATAGTGTATAAGAAATATTAAAAGAAAGGAAGTATTCCAGAAGATTTATATCAAAAATGTAACTCCTATTTTTAATAAGTTTTATTATTGTGAAAAATAATTGATATAGTAGAAGAGTCTACCTTGTAATTTTGAGATGTAATGTAATCGTTGTGGATTATTTCTATAAAACTATAAACCTAAAAAGATCCACAATGTGAATCCTTGAATATACTCTATATTATGTAATGATCATAGTATGACCTTATAGTTGGTATCATATTTTGGTTTAGAAAACATTAGGACTTGGTATATTGTTAAATAAATATACAGACATTAATTTATGGTATGATTTAAATGATATATAATTTACAGATTTCCTTTATTCTTCACCTGAGATATTTTTTTGTTCAAAATGGTTTTCCTTAGATGAATCAATGAATCTATGATGAAACGAAATAAATAGGAAAACAACCTTACAAATCAGCAACCTCAGATGGTCAGAATAAGATCGGAAAATCTTACTGTAGTGATTTCATAGTTGACTCAGGATATAAATAGTGGTGGTATATATTCATGAGATTGACTAGATATACCACATAAATCATATATATAGTAAATAATTTCATGAGGAAACATATCCCATCTATCAGAGGATCATCTGACCATGTGCAAGCTGAAGAGTGGATTAAAGAACTGGAGAATATTTTTGATGTCATGGGGTGCCCAAAACATCAAAAGGATAGTATTTCTATTTACCATTTTAAATGTGATGCCTATCATTGATGGTTAATGGTTAAAAATATCATTAATTATGGGATACTAATTCACTTTATTGGTATGAATTCAGATTTATGTTTCTTGATAAATATATTCATAAGGTGGTTCCACATAGGATGGGAAACCAATTCCTGGAATTCAAGAGAGAGTATGACTCAGTATAAACATATGAAGAAAATGTCACTTTATTGGAAATGTATGCTTAAAATTTCAAATGATATCTTGATAGTAAAATCAATCATTTTTACTCAATATTAAAGCCAATTTATCAAATAAATTTACCTTATCCTGAGTTAAAAATATATGAAAAACATGATTGATGAATAGAGAAGGTGGAAATAGAGTTTCTTGATGATCAGGTGTTCTTTGAAAAATAATAGAATAAGAGTCTGAGGTGGAAGACAAAAGGGAATAACTCATCCAAAAATCATGATGGTAAGAAACATAAGATTATAGTTAGAAAAAATTGTGGTAATAAAAAAACTATGGAATACTGTTTGAATTCAGGTAAGTGGATATAATGTGGTAAAATTAGATATAAGGCTCCTAATTGAACTTAAAAAGTTAAGGGTAATGGTAATACAAAATCAGATTTATAGTTAGAGCATTTTTTATGTGAAATGAAACGTGTCTTTCTGAAAATGAGTGTCCAATGAAGAACAAAACTGAAGGAATGAATCTGAACTACAAGCAGAAAGATTCAGTGAAATCCTTTTGAAATACTTTAGTATATGTTGGGACATTCAATGAAGTAGTATCATGAATTGAAAAAAATATTGTTGAATGCTCTTGTTTTGGTATTACATTCCAGATATGGAAAATTCTTTATCTATAGTGACGATTCTATGAATGGAATTGGTTGTGTGCTTATGCAGAATGATCAGGTATTTGATTATCCATCTTGTCAGTTGAAACCTCATGAGTTAAATTACCCTACACATGATTTGTAACTACCTACTGCTGTTATTTCTTTAAAAATGTTGAGTCATCATCACAATGCAGTAAAATATGAGATATGTATTGACAAAAATTTATTGATTTATATATTCAATAAGAATGAATTGAACATGTGGTAGAAGATATGGCTAGAATTAATCAAGGTGTATGATTTCACAATTCATTACCATCTAAGAAAATAAAATAATGTTCTTGATGCTATGATTCAAAAAAGTAATACAACATTTACCTTGTTACATTAGGAACAGGATCCTTTGATTAATTATTTGATGAAAATTGGCATAGAAGTTGTTAGTGAAAAAAATTCCTCTGTTTTGGTTCAAGTTTTAGTAAAATCTTACTTAGAAAGGATAACAAATAAAGTGAAAAATAATAACAGTGAATTGCATAAAAGGTAGAATTTTTTTAGAAGGGTATGTTACAGGATTTTAACATTGATAGAGATAGTGTATGGAGGATTTAAAAGAGATTATGTGTGCCTTGTGATTCATAGTTGAAGAAAGAGTTATTTTATAAAGCACATTGATCTCCATTTTTAGTTCATCCTGACAGTACTATGATATAATGTGATCTCCAAGAGTTTTACTAGTGGGATGGAATGAAAAAAGATATAATTGACATTACACTGAGATTTTTGATTTGTCATCTAGTTAAAGCATAGAAACAATTACTGAAAGGGATAATTCAGATTTTCCAGTTCTAGAGTGAAAATGGGGAAATGTTTACGTGGATTTCATCGTGGGATTACCAAATAATTCTCGAGGTAGCAATGAAATCGGGGTTATTTTTGATCGATGGAATATATATTCTCATTTTATTCCTATTTGAGATACTCTATATCTGCATCTACTTTATCAATTGTATATTTAAGAGATATTCATGTTACATAGAGCTCCACTCTCGATTGTATCTGATAATAATCAAACATTCAATTAGATCCTCGGGAAGGTCCTTCATAAGTCATTAGGTACTGAAATAAATTTTAGTACAAATTTTCATCCACAATCAGATGGGCAGCATGAATGAACAATTTAGACATTTGACAATATTATATGTGCATGTCCTATGGATTACTAGTGAAGATGGTACCAACATATTTCTTTGATTAAATTTATTATAATAACAATTTGCATTCTTGTATACCGATGGCACTGTTTGAAGAAATATATGGAAAGCGGTTTCAAACTCCATTTTTTTGGGATGAAGTCGGTGAAGGAAGATTTTGTGAATATAATTTGTAGAAGAGATATCATAGATATTTTTTTGATATAGAAACACATGAGGACAGCTTAGATTAGGAAGGGAAGTTATACAGGTAATCTGAGGAAAGACTTTTCTTTTGAGGTAGGTGATCATATTTTTCTCATTGTTTCTCGAGGGAAAAGTGTGACGCGTTTTGGTAAAAAGGGAAATTTGAGTACGATGTTCACTGGACCCTATGAAATCATAGATAATGTTGGATTAGCTTCCTACATAGTGGATTTACCTTCAGTTCTATCATAGGTACACAATTTTTTTCATGATTCAATATTAGGAAAATATAGACCAGATGTATCCCATGTTTTTATTCCAGAGGTAGTTCAGTTGGAAGAGAATATTTCATACAAGGAATAACCAATCCATATTCTTGACTGGAGAGAGCAAGTAATATAGAATAAGGTAATCAATCAGGTAAAAGCTTTCTGGAAAACCAATATTTTTGAAGAAGCAACATATGAATCTAATAAATCTATGATAGATAAATACCACCACATATTTGATAAGTGACTAAAACTGTGATGACACAATTTTCCAAAAAGGGGAAAGATATAACATCCTTCGAAAATATAGAATATGGAATTTTCATATTTTTTTTATATTTTTTAATTAAATATAAATTTTTCTATAATGGGGATTCTATTTTTTATGGCATACCTGACACACAATAATTCATTTCATTGATATCTTATATTACATAAAATGCTGATTAATTCTAAAAATATATATAATATTATTATTTTAATTGGAAGTTAACTCATAACCATTGTACCAGATGGAATGAAATGAAATAACTTTATTATGATTAAATATGTTTATTAAATTTTTTACATTTATCCAATAAAATTTAGAGGCTTAAAATGAGAATGAATCCATTTTTAATCATGAAAAACACTAATACCTTTTAAGGTCATTTTACCACCTTTTAATGAAGAAACATTTTTAAATCTATTTTTTTACACCTTTATATTTTGTTTGAAAAATTAAACTTTTTATTTATAATGATAACATCATAATTTACATTGGCTAATTTTTTTGTTTTTTCGGATTACGTTCATTTTTTAATGAATACTAAAATAAATTGCATTTTAATACAAAAATAACTATTTATATAATTTAGTTATATAATTATATTATACTTTTAATTGGTTTTAATTTTTAATTAGATTATATTCTTATCATTTATTATAATTTTGGTAATTTTAAGTAATTTCACCTTAAAATTGGACATAAAGACATGGTAATCCTTTGGTAGATTTTACTTATTAAAAGCAATGTTTTTAGTTTTGATAACAGAAATCCATTTTAAATTAATTTATAAAACATATGTGTTTTGATTTTTGAAAAATTGATTCCATATTTTTAATCAGGAGGTCCAAATTGTGTAAATATGTACCTTTTTTTAATACATTACGAATAGTAACATTAGTAAATATTTTATTTACAATGTTTAAAAGGTAAATCTTGTGTATAAGGGTCAAAAATAATATTATAATATTTTTGAATTATACTAATAGATGTCATACCTCTACTGGATAAAATATTCCCAAACATGGGCATCCTTGGGTCTATTTTTGGACCCCATGGAGCCACTTTTGTTTGAAAATGATATTTATTTACTTTTAATTTAAAGTTAAGGAAAATATTGCATAAACGTATATCATTAAATAAAAAATATATATTACGTTATATAAGAGATAACATTTACTATAAATAGTATTTAGAAACATAAAAATATTTCCTACATCATGGTATTTTATTTATAATTTTTAGACATAAAATAAATTATTTTAATTATTACACAAAGGCGATGAAGTCATTTCTTCACAAAGGATTCAAATAAATGATATTATAAATGTTAATATAATGGTAATTTTATTATTTTTGTGTCATCAAAAAATTTCATCAGTGGTAGTTAAATGTTATATTTGTGTTAATTATGTTTTTTAGAATTAATCAAGTTGTATGTATTTCTAAAAAATTCATGATATGAATAGTTTCAAAAATGACTTAATTAATATTTTAAAATATAAATTATTTTATTAAATATTTTAAAATTACATAAAATCTAAAATTAGGCCAAAGAGTTATAAAAAATCTAAATATTTTTTATTTACCCTTTCATTGGATATTTTCATGTTTTGGAAACTATTTGGATTCGTAATTTATTGAATGCTTGATTAAACCGTAAGAGTAAAAGTTTTTAATAAAAAAGAAAAGGATTACAAAAAATCCGTAACTAGTTTAATTATTATTGGATCATTTTATTTAGACTTATATTCATATTATTTTCAAAATAACTTAATTTGGGCTCATTTATAAAAGAAATATAATTTATAATAAAATAATATTTCATGATATTCCTAAAGTTCCCCTCCCCCCTCTGATAAAATACCACAAACTTCAACCATTACACACACCTCTAAACCCCCTTGGATCAGTCAAAAGCTTCCACAATAAGGTCTAAAAATCTCCATATTCATCATATAATCTTTCCCTTCAGTAAAATAAAATCCAAGAAATTCTTTTAGATAAAATCAAAGAGGGTTACATGTTTTAAGAGGTAGCCTCTCCATAAATTGATTTTTAATTTATTCTAATTCTTCACTCCCTATTCTACTAATTTTTGTTTTATATAGAAAAAAAATTATCCAAAATATATTAGGATGTTATAATGAAAATGATTCAAACTAATCTTACACACACATCTAGCCGATGGATTTAAAACATACTGTTTCAATGGAGACAAACTATTTCCTCATGAAACGATGATTGGTCTATTTTTCTATACCACCTATCATGGTGTCCATAATGATGAAACTGAATTAATATGTGATATATATTAAATATAAATTGTCTAAATTATTCTATTTTTTTAATTTTATCATACATTTATGCTTTCCATAATGCGTAAATACAAAAATTTCATTTGAGGAAGTGCAGACTACCGCCCCCTCAAAGTGATATGACTCATTCATGCAATACATTGAATGTATAAAGAATGAAATTAATGAAATTATGTAACATATTTAACATAGATATTATATTTAAATTATAATATACATATGTATCATTTATATTTTATTCCTTTAAAAATAAATAAAAAAAAGTAAATTAGCATTCATTGGTACTCACGTCTTACCATCTCAATTAGTGGTGAATTTCTTTTTCAGATATCAAAATGTAATGGAAAATTATAAAATACATATATAATGAATATAAATACATATATAATAGATATATATTATATTTATATCATGAATACAATTCTATAGATAATATACTTTTGACCACATGGACAATTTATAATTATAACAAGTTCATTTTTGACTCAAGTACTGAACATCGACAAAAAGGCTGATATTAAAATTAATATTTATATGATTGTTATATGTGGGAAATAAATGATAAAAAAGGAATACTAAATTTGAAAATTGTTCTGAATCATGTACAATTAACTTATGTTTTTTATCCATGGAGATAAAGAATGAACAAGACAAGTCAAAGACAAGGTAAGGGAACCTTTTACCGTTCTCTTCTAGTCAAATACTAATTTTATGCGATGTGTCTAAATTTAAAATTAAAATAATATGATATCTTTTTATATATCCTAATTTTTTTATATTTTATTTCCTTATAATGAGAGACCCTTTTTTCTTTCATCAACAAATTTTATGAATTTTTATGTGACTCTATTAGGCTGCTGAATTTTTTTAAGGGAACTTTTGAACCAAATTTCCATTCATTAGGTTAATCTAATACTTTTAATTTAGTCATTCTTTGATCGTCTAGGAAATAAATTTTGATTTACTATCTTGTACGTGTACATTACTTATGTGTACCTATAGGTAATAAACATAATCAATCTATTTTATAAAAAACGATCTTTATAAGGGACTTCATCTGAATCTCTATTCATTGAGGAATATTTTGATTTATAAATGACTATATTTTATACGGTGTATAAACCCCATTGGATTTTTAATTTCATTCAAAGGGAATCTTTTCTCTATGAAACGTTATACTAAACAAAAAAGTAAGGATTCTATTTAATGTATGCGGTGACAACAACCTTTCCACTCCTATAATTATTACTTGATATTGGGATTCCTTAACTAGCCATGGTAATTTTTAAAAGAAAAAATCAATACCATATACCGATTTTACATATTTTGGAAGGGAAAATGGTTTTCATAAGGAATTTATTATTTCAATTTACTGAAATTATATATTGTGGTTGCAATGTGGGAGTGTTATCATTTCTTTATGTTTTCTTTTTATGTTATGGTTCATGGGAATATTTTACGTATACAAGGGGTTCTGTGATAATCCTAGGTCAATGATCCCAAGATAGCTCTCTAATGCATTTGGTAAGGCGATAAATGTAAACGTTAATGTTTCTCATATGAGATTGAGGGAATATACTGTGATGGTAATTCCCAAGGAAACTACCTATGTAGATTTGAAATATACAATGTATGTATGATATTGATGTAACAAGTTACCTTTATTATCGTTGATTAATATGTGTTATTAGAAAATATTATGATTTCATGAGGTAAATTTATTAGAATATGTTTTGTATTTATTAATGGACTAATGTTTTCTTTCCTTATTTTATAACCCTTACTATGATTTTCATGATTATCCCATGTTTTTGAGTTGTTTTTCATAGGGTATAAGTAAGGGTATGAGAAAGTAAGTATACAATAATGATAAATCAAGAAAATAACTCTTCTTTTATTTAAGGAGTTTTATTATTTTGAAAAATTTGGATATAGTATAAGTTTCCACCTTTTAATTTTGAGTTATAATTTAATAGTTGTGGCCTAATTCTACTAAACTCTAAAACCTAAAAGGATCCTCAATGTGAATTTTTGACATATCGTATGATTATGTAATGTTAAAGGATGGGGCCTTATTGTTTGTATCAGAGGTCAGTTTAGACAACATAAGAAGATATGATATTTTTAAATTAATACAAATAAATTAATATATGTTATTATTGAAATGATATAGCATTTTATGATTACCATGTTTCTTTGCCTATGATATATCAGTGTTCAGAATGGTTTTCCACAGAGGAAACATGGAAGCTATGACGGTACAACATCAAGAAGAATACACCCTTCCAAGTCAGAAACTAGAGATTGCCGGTATCAGAACTGAATAGTTTGTTGCAGTGATGGAACAATTGAATTATGCTATAAATAGTGCTGGTATTCACACATGACATCAACATGATCAACCGTAAAGAAACATGGCTATAGTGGACAGTTTTATAGGGAAACATCCACCATAATTTAGATGATCATATGACCATGTGATATCTGAAGTGTGGATAAAGAAATGGAATATATTTTTGATGTCACAGGCTCATAACATCAAAATTATTGTCTTGTTGTTTACCATTATGAATATTTTGTCGATCAGTGGTGGTTGATGAATAAAAATATAAGTGACATCTTGGCGATTGATGCCCTTGATTGGGATGAATTAAATGGTATTTTTCTTGAGAAATAGTTTCCTATTGCATTTCAACATAGGATGAAAAAAATCATGTAATTGAGGAAAGATGATTACTCATTGGATGATTATGAAGAAAAATTCACTATACTACCAAGGTATGATCGAATTTTTATATGAGACCTTAATAGTAAAATCGGTAGTTTTTAATGTGGATTAAAGCCAATGTATTGAATATCATTAGCTACTCATGATTTCAAATGATATGAGAATCTTGTTCGATGCGAAGAGAAGGTGGAAATGGAGTTTTTTATGATATTTTTTAAAAAAAACAAATGAATAAGAAGTAATGGTAGAAGACTAAAGGGAATAACTCTTTAAAAAAGTATGATAATAAGAAACATATGTTTATAGTTATGGAAAATTATGGTAAAAATAATATTGGGGAATGAGTTTTTAATTCTGGTATGTGCTTCCTATGGGGTAAAATGCGATATATGGCTTGTAATTACACAAAAAAAATCAGGATAAAAGTAAGACAAAATTTTATATCCAATCCATAAAATATTTTATGTGCAATGAAATGGGTCATTATGAAAATTGGTGTCCAATGAATAACTAAATTGAAGGAAATAATCCAAACTACCTGCCAAAAAGGGATGGTGAAAACATTTTCAACTACATCAATATATTTTTTCCATCGAATGATGTAGTATCTGGAATAGAAAAAAATATTTATGAATGCCCCATTTTTGGCATTACCTTCCCTACTTTAGATATAAATTTTTATTAATCCATTTTAAGGAAAAATGAAAATCCATAGTTCCCAAATAAGATACCATTATGTTCTGAATGAGCTCACAAAATAATGAAACACCAGACTAATATTATTTGATTCAGCTAATCTGTATTGTTATCATTATAGCAGTCTAACCTTGATATCAGGATCCTATTTGATAATCTATTCAAAGTGAGTAATATTCTTGGTCATTGTCTGAATAAAGTCATCCGTTTTTATTTTTTTCTAATTTAATCCCAATGAAAGAATTCGATCTTGTTTTTATATACATACTTCTTGCTCCTTTTTGGCATCAACATGAAACTTTCAGGCATAAATTTTTTTAATATACTATTCTAATACATTGGGTCGGACAAATTCTTCTAATATTTATCGCTTAGAGTGAAGGATAAGTTATATGTACTCCCCAACATCTTCTTCTCTATCTCTTGTATTTCAATTGAATTATTCACTTTACCAAATCATTAGGTATTTTATTTCCTTGTTTCTACCCTTCTTGGATGATGTTTTCTCCAACAGTTTTGGCATGTGGGAGTAATATTACATCCCTTTGATTTTTCCCTTGGACCACAATACTTTTCACTGAGTCTCAAATTGTTGTATTCCCCTACATCCTTCGTGGGCTATTAAGACCTTTCCCATGAGTTCAGTCAATGGTAAAAATAAGAGTTGACTATATCTCTCATCACCTGAATTGTCCCCCTCTTGATTTAATGGTGGTTATTAAACAACCAGACATTCAAAATGGTTCCCCAGCTTAATCGTCGATCCTTCATTGAGGGATCACTACATATACAAATATTCCTCATTTCCTAATTTATTCTCCAAACCATTATTCTTCCCACCTTTTTTAGCATTAAAAAGGTTTGTGGAGTTTTAACCGAGGGTGTTTGGGTCTATGGGCCCCAAGACACTCAGTTCGTCTAGCCTCATTTTTCCACAATGATAATCCATTTCAGCTTGAGTTCCATCAGGGCCACATACATGGGACACTCATTTTCTATTACACATACCTGCACAACCTCCCTTCCTCTCGTCTGCAAGGATTTTCTACACAAATCATGTTTTAGATGGGAAAATATGTCCACTGCATGTGGCTCTGCCACCATGGACAGGGGATGATCCTCCCGATAATTGGACTCCACCCCTAAAACTTCCTATTGCCTAATTAATTCCACCACCTTTGGAATTTCCCCATGCACCTCCTAATACTCTCTAATGATAGTACTATCCTGAACCCATTGTTTCATAACAGAAATTAACCTACATATATAGTATCTTGGTCTCCGAAGAACCATGTCCATGTTTTTCTGAGTGAAAGATAGTAATTGGTCTGGGTGCTGGCTGGCACCCCTATAGGCTTCAGAAGAGCCAATCCTAACCATCGAGGGAAGAGAGGCCACAACCACGTAAGAGCTAAATTACTTTTTACCTACATGCTCCACAACATGAACTAGAATTGGGGGTTATACATGCCTACAGAATCATTGGAGGTGACCTAGTCGACATCCATAAGAGAAAAAATAAATCGAATATTATAAATGAACCTCCTGTTTTAGCCTATATTCACTTTCTATATTAATCATTAAAAAGTCAGTCTTATGATTAATGACATCTATTTCTTCATAGATACAAGGATAAATTGGATGGAAAAGGGTTTTAGATCTTTAATCAAATCACAATAATCTACCTACAATGTTTCCAAGCATCGAATGAATTTTTGGGTTCTAAAAAGGAAATGTAAGGATTAGGAAACTAACCCAAATTGGCACTGTCGGCGGGTCCTATCATAGATGGAAGTCGAAAGACTAGAGGATAAGGAAGAACTAAACACATTTGAAGGATCTTTGGCATTAGGACCAGGTGGAAATAAGATCATCCTCCATCTCAAAGAGGATGAGAATATGGTGAGGATCTAGAAGCCCTAATATAGAATGGTGATGCAGATACAGTGAATCGTCAATGAATCTATCAAAGGCGTTAATGGATAGTCGATTCAAACCAATGATATCCTACAGAGAGAGATGATAGTGGTTCGAAGCATTTTTGAATTACCATAATGAAATTAGAATCATGGGAAAACCATGATCAAAAGAAAGAAACTTGTGGTAGAGGGTGATGGTAGGAAATAAGGGAAGATATAACATGATTTTAAGTGGGGTGAAGGGAGGAGGGTGTTCAGGGACCGTGTGACCCCTCCCCCTAGCGGGAGGGGGAGGAACTAGTTTGATGGCCATGGATGTCACACCATGGAAAACCAAAGTGGTAGGATGGTCCGTTATTAGCTTGCTGCTATATATAATCCTACATTACCTTCCTCAAATGATGAATTTCTTATCTATAATGATTCATTGTTGAATGGACATTGTTCTATCCTAGTGCAAAATGATCAGGTAATTTCTTATACATCACTTCAATCGAAACCTTATGAGTTGTACCCAACACATGATTTGAAATTATTTTTTGTTGTTTTTGCATTAAAATTTTGTTGAATCATCTGTATGGAGTAAAATGTGTAATATATACTTACTTGAAAATAATGAATTATTTATACACTCAGAAAGAATATAACATCATAGAGAGGAGATTTCTAGATTTAATCAAGGATTCTGATATAATGAACCATTACCATCCAAGAAAAGAATATAATGTGTTCAATTCTTTGGGTTAAAAAATTAATAAAATATTAACCTTTTTGTTTTTTGAAAAAGATCCATTTGATTAATTATTTGTTTTACATTGGAAGATATTTTGTCGGTGAAAGAAATTCCGTTGTTTTGTTTCAAGTTTTAGTATGATTTTTTTAGCATAGAGAATAAAGAAAGTACAGAAAGAAGAACATGAATTGCAGAAAAATATAGAATTGGTTCATAAGGGTTTTTAAAATAAGATTAACATTGATATAGACGGTGTTTTGAGGATTGGAATGAGATTATATGTCCCTTGTGATTCCCAATTAAAAAAATATTTATTACATGAATCTCATAGTTCTCCGTTTTCAGTTCATCCTTACAGTACAACCAAGTAAAGAGGTCTTTGTCAGTATTACTGGTGGGATATAATGAAAACAGATATTGCTAACTTTACACAGAAATGATTGATTTTTCAGCATGTTAAAGATGAGTGGTAGTTACCAAAATGAATTATTCATCCTTTTCCAGTGCTATAGTGGAAATGGGAAAATGTATCCATGGATTGTGTTATGGGATTACAAATTAATTCCCAATGTAACAATGTAATCTGGGTTATTGTTGATAGATTGAATAAATAATCTCATTTTTTTTATTTGAGATGCTTTGCATCAAGTTAAACTTTCTTGAGTGTATATTAAAGAGATATTCATGTTACATGGAGTTACCCTCTTCATTATATTTGATTGTGATATCAGTTTCCCTTATAACATTTACAGGGCCCTTCAGAAGATATTTATTAATTAATTAAATTTTATTACACATTTTCACACATAATCAGATTGGTATTCAGAACGAACAATTCAGACATTGGAATTAATGATACGTGCTTGTTCAATGGATTACTAGGGATTTTGGAACAAAAATCATTATTTGGTTTAATTTTCTTATAATAATAGTTTTGTTTCTAGTATAAAAAAGGAAACTTTTGATTCAATATATAGAATGAATTTTTGAGCACCATCCTTTTGGTATAAAATAGGGGAAAGGATGTTGATTGGACAAGAATTGGTAGAATAGATGGTATAGAATGTTCAGTTCACATAAAAACACATAGGACCGCTCAGAGTAGGAAACAAATTTATAAAGATAACCAGAGGAAGGATCTCTTTTTTGAGGTAGGTGATCATGCCTTTCCCAATGTTTCTCCATGGAAAACTATGATGAGTTTTGGTAAGAGGGGATATTTGTGCCCAATATTCATCAGAACCTATGAAATCTTGGAGAAAATTGGATTGGTTTCCTATAGAGTTTCTTTACCCTCATGTTTATCCTAGTTACACAATTACTTTCATGTTTAAATGTTGATAAAGTATATGCCGGATCCATCTCATGTTTTGAGTCCAGAGGTAGTTTAGTTGGAAGAGAATCATTCTTAGTAGAGACAACAATTGTGAATTATTGACCGAAGAGAGAAAGTGTTCAAAAATAAGGTAATTCATTAGGTAACAGTTTTCTTTTGTAAAAACCGTATGGTTTAAGAGGTAAAATAATAATTTGAGAATGCTATTAGGGATAAATACCACCACTTATTTGATAAATAAAAAAATTAGGAGTATGTAGTTCCCAAAAGGGGGGAGGATTTAACATCCAAGGTAATAAAATAATAAGAAATCTTCATATTTATTAATATTTTTAAATTATATATTAATTTTACTTAAGATGTTTTGTTATGTTTTATGGCGTAGCCAGCATAAAAAAATTGATTTCTCCGAAAACTTATATTGCACAAAATGCATAGTCATGATGAAAATATTAATAATATATTATTATTATTTGAAAATATTGTTAACACCAACCTGTTGGGATGGATGGAATGAATATAACTAACAATATTATGATTGAAAATATTCTTTCAATTTTTTACATTTATCCAATAAATTTTTGTGGCTTAAAATGAGAATGAATCTGATTTTAAGTATGAAACACTATAATATTTTTTAAGTCATTTTACCACCTTTTGATGACAAACCATTTTTTAATATTCTATTTGACACCCTTATATGGTTTACATGAAAAAATAAACTTCTTATTTAGAATTGGGACATCAATATTTAGTTTCAATAATTTTTTTGAAATTTTCGGATAATGTTCATTTTTTTAATGAATAGTGAAACATGCTGCATTTTAATTCAAAACATCATTTTAATATAATTTATTTATATAGATAGATTGTTATTTTAATTGGTATTAAAAATAAATTATTTTATATTTTTATCATTTAATCCAATGTTGGTCATTTGAATTAATTTCTCCTTGAAATTGGACATAAACACATGTTAATCATTTGGTAGTTTTTATTTCATAAAAACTAACTTTTTGTGTTTGACAATGGGAATTAATTTAAAATAAATTTCTGAAACATATATGTTTTGAATTTGAAAAAACTAATTATATATTTGGAATTTGGGCATCCAAATTGTGTAAATAGGTATTTTTTAGACATTATGAATAGAAAATTCAGTAAATATTTTATTTACCATGGTAAAAGGGTTAAACAGGTAAACAAGTGTAAAAAATAATATTATAATAACATATAATTACCCTAACACATGTCCTAACCATATTATATAAAATATTCTTGAATGTTAGAATTTTTGGCCAGATTTTCGGACCCACTAGAGCCACTTGTGAGTGAAAATGAAATTTAATTACATTGAATTTAATGTTAAAAAAATTAACATAATCTTATATAATTTAGTAAACAATTTTTCTATGAGGTTATATATATGATATATTATACTATAAGTAGTCATTAAAAATATAAATAAAATTCTTATATCCTGTTATTTTATTTATAATTTATATACATCAAATAAATAAATTTAATTATTACATAATGGTGACGCAATTATTTCTTCATAAAGGATTAAAATAAGTGATATTATAAATGATAATATAAATGTAATTTTATAATTTTGATTCCATATACAAATTTTTTGGATGATATTTAAATGTTATATTATTATAAATGATGATTTTTCAATGTAACAAATTTGTAATGGATTTTTCAAAAAGTCATGATATGAATAGTTTCAAAATTGACATAATTCATATTTTAAAATATAAACTATTTTACTAAATATTTTAAATTTACAAAAAAAAATTGATTCATAAAAAACATATCATAACCCTGAAATTTTATTATTGACTCATTAATTTGTAATTTTTAATGTTTTGGTAACATTTTGGGTTCTGAAAGTGTTAAATGCTTGATAAACAATAAGAGTAAAAAATGATAAATAAAAATGATAAGGATAAACAGATATCTAAAACTTGTCTATTTATTATTGTATTATTATATTTTCAATTATAATCATCTTATATTCTAAATAATTGAATTTGTACTCATTTATAATCTAAATATAATTTATTATAAAATAATATTTTAAGATACTCTTTACATGCCCCCCTCCCTTTTAAAAAAGGCCAACAACTATTACCCTTACCCACACATCTCAATCCCCTTGTCTCCCCCAAAATATGATATAATAATATCCCAAAATCCCCCTTTTCCTTCTAAAATCTATACCCTAGGAAGAAGGTCATTCAAAAAATATTTTTGTCTTAAATCACAGAGAGTTACATGTTTTAAGAGGTAACACCTTTTATATAATTCTTTTCCATTATTCTATGTATTCACTCACTATTCCCTTTTTTTTATTTTATTACATAAAAACACCAGAATCATAAATACACAGGAATTTTTTATGATATTTATTAAAACTACACTTACACACACATCCATGAAATGTATTTAGAAAATTCTATTTCATTAGACGGTGAATTACAACCGCACGAAATTATGATTGTTCAATTTTTCCTTACCACCTCTCTTGGTGGTCATTATGAAGAGAACGTATGTATATGTGATATATATTATATTTATATTGTATCTATTCTTCTATATTTTTCATTTACAACATACCATTATGAATTCCATAGTGCATAAATACGAAAACTTAATTTTAGAAAATGTGGACTACTACCCCCTCTAAGATATATGACTTATTCATGCTATACATGGAAAGTATAAAGGGTAGTATTAATGAAACTATGTAACATATATGACATATATATTATACTGGAATTACAATATACCTATGTATCATTTTGTTTTTATTATTTTAAATGTGGAGAGGAAATAAAAGTAGTATTCATACATACATACAGCTTACTGTCTCCCTGAATGGTGCATTTCATTTTCTTATATCAAAATGTTATGGACTATTACAAGTTACATATATACTATATTTATATTATATTTTAATCATGAATACAATTATGTAGATAATATTCTTTTGACCACATGGACAATTTTTAATTACAACAAGTTCATTTTTCACCCATGTACAAAAAATCTACAAAAAGACCTATATGAACTTGAATAATTATATGATTGATATAGCAGGGTAATAAGTTATATAAAAGGTATAATAAACTTGAAAAATGTCTTGAAAAATGTATATTATATTTTATTTTATTATTAGGTAGTTAAATAATTAAAAAGAGAAGTTGAACACAGTGTAAGGGCACATTTCACCATCCTCTTCTAGTCAAAGACTTGTTTTATGTCACTTCTTTAAATTTCTATTTTCAATTTATAGTATATGTTATTATATATATTTATTAATTTAAATTTTATTTCTATGTTATGAGAGACCCTTTTCTCTATTATCAACTCATTTTCTTGATTTTTTAAGTGACACCATTAGGCTGATGAATTTTTGTAAGGGAACTTCTTAACCCAATTTCCATTATTTGTGTTAATCATCTACTTTTAATTATGTTGTTTAATGATTATGTATGAAATAAAATTTGGTTTCCTTTCTTGTATTTTTACATTACAACATTTTAACTATAGTAAACACACATAATCAATATATTATATTTAAAAAATGATCTTTTAAGGGACATCGGCACAATATCCATTCATTGAAACATATTTTGATATATACATGACTCTCTTTTATACGATTTATAAACCCATTTGACATTTAATATCATTAAAATGAAATATTTTATCAATGAATAGTTATAAAAATGACTAAATAAATGTTTCTTCTTTACATATGTGGAGAGAATGACCTTTTAGTATCAATGAGTATTACTTGATATTTGGATTCCTTAACAAGCCATAATGTTTTTAAAAAGGAAAATAAATACCATATAACCATTTTATGTTTTGTTGTATTAAAATTGGTTTTGAGAAAGAATTTATTATTGAAATGTATTTAAATGATATATTGTGATTGCAATATTAAATTTTTAGCTTTCATTTATTTTTGTTTTATGTGTTATGGTTCTTGGTTATTGTTTATCTATATCGGTGGTTCTGTGACAAAACTAGGTCATGTGAGCTCGACATAACTCTCCAATGTACTGGGTAATGTGACAGAGGTAAACGTTAATGTTTATCCTAAGATATTTTTGGAATATATTATGATGTGTATTTCAAATGTAACTCCCTATGTAGTTATGAATGCAATAATGTAAGTATGATATGGGTGCTACATGTTAACATTATGATTTTTATTACTATGTGTTATTCATAAATCATATGATTTCATGAGGTATGTTAAAAAAATTATGTTTTGTATGTATTAATGGAATATTGTTTTATTTATTTACTTCATAACCCTTTCGGATATTTTTATACTCATCTCATGTGTTTGAAATTTTTTTCACATGGTATAAGGGAAAGATAAAATAACTATTGAATAATATTTATATCAAGAAAATAACTCTATTTTTACTTAAGGTTTTTTATTATCGTGAGAATTTTTGATATATTAGAATTGTCTACATTGTAATTTGTTGATCTAATATAATAGTTATGACCTTATTATCTAGAACTATAAACATGAAAAGATCCTCAATGTGAATTCTTGACCTAACTCAGGATTATGTAATTTTAAAGGTTGGGGCCTTACAAGAACCATCATTGAATTGCATGTCACATTCAGTAATAACATGGTTCCTCTGGGTTCTTTCCATTGAGTAAAACCAATATGAAAAGAATGAGAATGAATAATTATAATGGGAAAAATTATAATCAAAAATAAAATTTCAGTTTAGGACACATTAGGTTTTATACTAGGTTATTCATAACAATTTCTAAAACACTAGGATTGAAACCTATTCTTCGATATATCATTAGTTAAAATCATATGGTATTCTCATCATAGTTTAAAATGGAAAACTATATGTTTCCTATTATACCAACTATAATGATCCATATTTTAAATATATAAGTTTTAATTAAAAATTGATGAATATTCATTAATAAAATAAAAAATCCAATATAGGAATATATTGGTATAATGAATTTAGAAACTAGGAAACCTAATCAACTAATTCATAAGACATATTCATTGTGTCCATCTTATTTCACAATAACTAGCCCCCTTATTGATAAATCTTACATAATTCCCTTCTTCAAGACTTTGGGAAAAGAAACATATGAAAGGGTGAGATGTAATTTCATATTTAGGGTAAATGTAAGAGATATCAATCATATCATAATAATATGACATAAGAACATAACATTTGAAAATATTATCCATTATATGAATGATCATGATATAATTCCATGGGATAAAAAATAAATATTCATAAGAATCACTGAATATATACCCAATATCCAAAAAACAAGACATGAAATTTTATGGTATACACATAAGCATAGAAAATCATTTCATATGTGTCAAGGAACATTTATAAGACCATTGTAGTAGAAAAAGACAATTACTGAAATGAGTTCACTCCTCATTCCATCCCAATAATACTGAACTAAAATCATTTCCCATTACAACCATGTCTATATTATATGTTATAAATAATTTCACAATTAATTGGAGGTATATATAGGTCCCACCCATGTCAAAATGAAATAATTCTTACATGTTCCAAAAAAACAAAAATCATTCATCATCGCAAAACCCAAGGAATAAAATGGGGTTCTTAAAATGCATTACATCCTAACGTAATCCATAAATATATTTTATATATATAATTCCTTAATAAACACAATAAAACCATATGAATAATAGGTATAGAAAGATAAACCTATTTAAATAATGTCATCAAAGATGATAAATAATTTTGATAAAAATATGAAATTAATTGTTGTGGAAAATATCATTTCTTCTTAAAAAAATTATTTTCTCAATATGTCAAAAAAATTTAAAGGAAATCAATTTTCCTTAAAATGATCTAGAAATTTTATAATGGACACATAATGAAAATAATGTGTTATAAAATCTTAAAAATCAGTAAATGTCATATAAGTTAAAAGAAATCATTTTTCGTGTACTTTTTTGGAGAAGTAAAAAAGTTCCTCATATGGAAACTTAATGAATTATTCCTTATAAACCATGTGTTAAAACTAATAAATAGGTAAAAATGACTTTAAATTTTCACATGGGAGTATTAAAACATTTTACTATGTCACTTTTATAAAACAATAAAATTGATGATAAATATATCACAGTAAATACTTGCGTATAAAAAGTCTCGGATAATAATGATATTGTTAAATTATTCCATACAATAGGTCTAGTTTTTTTATATATTTGAATATCTTATATTATTATTTAAACACTGACATTGAATTATTTCAGAATCATAGTCATTTTTATGATATCATACATGATCATATTATAATCTATTTTTTAGTAACATTATTAATCGTCCATCTGGTGTTAGATTCGTTATTTTCCTAAGCATGGTTTGTTAGTTACATTTTTCTTTCTATTCTTAGCTTATATTTATATGATTTTAAAAAATAATATCAGTATAATATATATCATATTTATTCATTCCACTCATTTATATAATCATGCTTCAATGAAGATCATGTAAAATTAATCACATCACATCGAAGAGATGGTAGACTATACATACAAACAAGAATAGTTATAATTACATAGTTATTGTTTCCATCATTATACCCATCCAATTAAGGTGATGATGAAAAAAATATTACACAATGGAGTGGAGATGGAAATTCAAAGGTGTGTAGGCTTAATGATTTTCTTTTTCATAAGTTGTATAGAATATAAAATATAGTTGTTTCGTAATCATAATTACATATAATTATATAGGTGATAATGGAGTTATTAATTTATAATGAAAAATCCCATAAAGATAAAGTACAATAAGAAATAAGTTTGAATGAATTGGAAGAGGATATTACCTCTTCGTCTATGTGCTCCCTCTTAATCTCCTCTTATTTTACTAGAGTAGGTCTTTGAAAAAAACCAAAAAATAAACAATGTTAATGGAGGATTTTATAATGGAAAATGGTTGCATATTGTATATATTTAATGGTCAAAGTGATGTGAAGAGGTGATGGATTAGGTTCCCATTTATAATTGAGGTGAGGAAAATGTTTTGCAACCTCCAAAAATATTAGTATATAATAAAATCATACCCCATCTAAAAACCTCCAAAATGTCCAAATTTAGAATATCGTATGAGATAAGTTAGTAATATCATCAAATATTAAATTTTAGATATGTTTTTATATTAACATAAAACTTATCATTTTAATTAACACTTAGTGAGACTATTTAATTTCTAACTAGGTTTCAAAATATTTCCATATTAATCGGGTGAAATATTTACTTCTTTGATTTCAATAAGACCATAAATAAATACCATTGAACATTATCTACCATATAATAATAAATATATATTTTAAAAAAAATGTTTTATTAATTTTTAATTAATTTAATACTAAATTATTTTGATAAATAATCAAGTGTCAATGTTGACATTATTCCATTCAAAAAATTTTAAATATATTAATATAATGAATTAACATCAAAATCACTATTTTATTATATTTATAATAATTTGATTCCATATATAAAATTAATTTACTTTTTAGTTGCCCAATATTATATTTATATTAATATTTTTAATAACATTTATATGATATTTAGCTTAATAAAATAACTACTAGTATAGTTTTGTGTACTTATTTAATATACTTATTTGATGAATAAAAACTAAGAATAAAATAAAATAAATAACTAAATCGTCTATATTTTATAAGAATACTTATAATAGAATAAATATAATCTAAATCCATCCATAAAAATTTTATATTAATTAATACATGATTGTGACAACTTTAACATCAATTTAAATAAAATATTATAAGTATCATAATATCTTCTATAAAGATCATAATGGTCAATAAATAAACAGATGGATGGTTTATATCTATATATACATGACCAAAAAGATTTGGTCAAAATTTTGGGTCTTTTTAGGTTTATTATCATTTTAATAATAAATATTTTATTATTTTCTAATCAATTATGTAATTTCTTCATTATTAAAGTATTCATTTTAAGGTAATTACTTATTTTCTAAAAAATAAAAATAAATTATCATGAAAAAATAATAAAATTTGCTATTTCAAATGAGTATTTATATTTGTATTTACATTTTATATAACCATATTATAAAATTAATATAGTTATTAAATTTTGAGTAAGACATATTTATCTTTTCCTTAATTAAAATAAATTAAATGTTTTAATCTCATCCAAGTGGCTTCCAAAGGTAACCATTTCAACTAAAACCTCATTTATGCGGAAATATACTCATGAAATGTTATTATAATAAGTTATAGGTTATTTTCATAATATTATTTTTACCCATAATTTCCTGATTTAACATTTTACTGCATTAATAAATACTACCAATGTTACTATTCATAATCCCCAAAAATAAAAGTAAGCTATTTATGTAATTTGGAATTACTAATTCAGAATATGTAATCAATTTTTCAATGTTAAAAGAATATAATTTGAATTTGTTTATTTAATATTAATCATGTGGTCGAAAAATGTTAATGAGTTTTAAAAGTTAAAACATTGCAGAAGATTGAAAAGTTTTTAAATCTAAATTCAATGTAAAATTAATGTTAATGAAATAAATTGTATTTAATAATAAAAATATATTTTATTTATACATTAATACAATTATATATTATAATTTGACCAAATTTTTTTTTTAAATTTTGTTTTCAATTAATATATATTGTATTTTTATTATTCATCCAAACACGACAGATATCTAAAAAATATGAAAAACTCAATCCAAAGTACATTTTTATATATCTATTCCAAAAAATGATTATTTTTTAATATAAAAAATAATAATTTATCAACATCATAATTTAAAATGGATTCTCCATCAAATTGAGGATAAATACCCTTTTGAAAAAATATATGTATTTATACATCAAAAAGAGTTTATTCATGCCATATGACAAAAATATCAATTGCATGAATATAACAGATATATTATTAATTATATAAAATATATATTTCATTTATTTTATTTATTAATATTAATTAACTCAATTTATTAATAAAAAATTCAAATATATAATTGATTTATATTATTTTCATAAATAATTAGTTGCCAATGATGTCACGACCCGTCCTCGGGGCCAGTGTCGTGACTACCCCAAGCCCGCCTTCCATAGGCCAGGGGCTGGGGACTAGTACCAAGGCGTAAATCTCGATAAACAGGAAAGGCATTGCCTTTGTAAAGAAAACAAGCACCACAGAGTAAGCAGGTGGAAAAGTAAACACTAATTAAAAACTGTAACAAAATGTGCTGAAAGAAAAAGGGGCTGGAAATACAAGTCCAACTGTAAAGTACAACTGAAAGGAAAAACAGCAACTGAAAAAAAAAGTCGTAGCATCGAGCCGTCATGAGGAAGTCCCACCTGAAGGGTGGGTACATATAGCCTCCACTGCTCCTCGGTTCCACCTAACTGCTCCAAGTACGTCTCGCCCAGTGGTCTACCTCCAGGTACCGTCCTACTCCAAAAGCCTTCACTACGATCAGCGATGTCCGTCGTCTGCAACCAACACAACGATGTGCGGGCATAGCCCATGTAGGGGTGAGTATAAGCTACTCAGTAGGGACCCCGAGACCCCGAAGGTCTCCCAGAATCCACAAATGATAACCACAAAGGAAAGATACAATCACGAAGTAAAAACCAACACTGCTTAGGTATATGCCCATACATATACCTATGTCATCAATTCCCGTTCGGCTCCAACATTCAAGCCCAAGCACAACCCAGACCACACAGGAAAGCAAAACGTATACCCACACAGGATAGAACAACACAATCCACAAAGGAGAGTAATTAGTAAATCCACACAGGATAGTTCAACACAATCCACAAAGGAGAGTAACACAAGATTCAACTCACACAGGTATACTTCTTTGGATGATGATAAAGATGATCACTGACCCATCTAAGTCGTGGGACCCACAAAGGATCGATAGGTACTAACCCCCGCAATGACCCACACAGGATCGGGCCCACACAGGACCTGTAGGTGCTGGCTCACACAGAACCGCTGAGTGATGACCCACACAGGATCGGACCCACACAGGATCGGGCCCATACATGACCTGTAGCACTGACCCACAAGGGATCGCTGAGTGCTGTAGTCGTCGCAGTCCACTGAGGATCTCTACACAGTCGTCGTCGCAGTCCACTGAGGATCTCTGCACAGTCGTCGCTGTTGAAGTAGCAGTCGCAGCCAACACTAGGTTTCGCGCACACAACAAGCTCATTTGGGAGGGTCCGCTCCACGAGCTGAGAGGCTGATACATCAACTGACACAAAGTCCGAGGTTTATATATCCAAAAGTTCTGTATCATCAACAGGAACTCAACGTCGCAGACGGTGCGTCAATCGGACGCCCGGTCTGAGAGTTATTGGCTTTTTCGTCTTAGGGGCCCTGTTGGTTTTTAAGGCAAAACCAACCCGACCGTACTCCACCTGTGTCCTAACCTCGGGTGGAGTGAGCCAAAAGATCTGTCTCACTTAGAGGAATTCAAAAAAGTCAACAGCACGTCAATCCGACATCTGGAGCTCAGGATATGAGTGTTTCCGCTTCGAGGGCCCGGTTGGTTTCGTGTACGAACCAACCCGGCCGAACCCAAAGTATTCCGAATCCTTGAGTGCAATATACCGAAACGACCGTATCAATCCAAGGATCATGTTTCCACTGACGGCGCATCGTTCAGAGGCCCGTAGCTCATGTAATAAGTGAAAGACCGAAAACAGTCCGAAGACGGGGGGTCCGGGCCCGGGCCGACCCGGCCCGACCCCCCCCCCCCCCCCCCCCCCCCGGGGGTCGGCCGAACCGGGTCGACTCGACCCGGTCCAACACGGCTGGACCCGGTCGGACCGGCCTGGCTCGGCTCGGCCGAGCGGCCGAGTAGCTGGACGCCACGGGACGCTGCACCCGTGGATTGGGGTTGTCGCGACCCCACGTGGGGCCGCGCTGGATCAATCAGACGAGGCATGTCGCCACGTCCCGTGCGGGCGAGCTAGACATGCACGGCCGCGGGTCTGTGGGCCGCCGCCTCCGGCCGCTTTTGCGGGCCACCGGATTTGCTCCGGTGGTCCGTTTTCCTTCCTCTCTGCATCGTTGTTCCTCCGGGTTCCGTTCTTCACTGCTGGATCATCAAAACGCCCTCGCGTCACGTTTTGTCGTCACCCGCCAAATCCGCACAACCACAAAGAACGGTGGAGGGTTGTCGGGCCATGTTCGTTTGGCACGCTCCCTCCGTGTTAGATAAAAACAACGGGAGAAATATTCAACACATCCAAAAACAATTTTAATAAAATAAAATTGTTTATAAGAAACCGGTTCTTTAATTTTAAAGAAACGTTCACAGGAAAATAAATATTCACAACAACCCCTACCTCGTCAAGTCGTCGCCCGCGGGTTCTTCGCGGAGTTGGGGATCATCGCGTCGTCGCGGTATCCGGCGTCGCGTCGTCGCGGAAGGGTGTCGCGTCGACGAACTCTGAGGTTCAAGAACAAAAATATTTAATTAATAATAATTAAATCCTTCTTGAGTTAAAAACCACAAAGGAAATTTAAAAGAATATCCGAAACTCTCACCTCAACGGATGATCGAAGGTTTTTGTTGCAGATTAAGGAACGTCGTCGAAGAACGTCGCGGGAGAGGAAACGTCGGCGTCGCGGCACACGACATCGCGTCGTTGATTTCCGCGGGTTCGGAGTTCTTCGTTGGAGGCCAGCGTTCTTCGCGTTCTTCGTGTTCTTCGCGTTCTTCGCGTTCTTCGCGAAGAAGGGAAAAGGAACAATAATTCTGTCAAAGCCTCTCAATGTGCAATCCTCCAAAATTCGGTGTTGGTCTTATTTTTATTATTACGCCAACAAACAAAAAAGAGGTAAGTAACGACCCATTAATTCGTAGAATTAATTCAACGAAAGAAACTACCCATTTAAATCAACGAATAAAACCGCCCAATTAAATGGTGCATTAATAATTTAAGAAAACGCGTCAGTTGACTTTCATAATGATGGGTTTTTGTGGGTGCGTTACTTAGCGGAAAAGAATTGTTGGGGATCATGCGGGTCCCACCTCATGAATATCCTACCAAGGGGGTAGGATATTTTTGGATAGCACCCTATCCATAAAAACCCAACTTAAGCCGCTTTAAGTGGCTTCAAGTGGCTTTCAAGTGGCTTAGGTGAAATAAAATAAAGTTTGTCGTACAATTATTATATTTTTTTTAACTTTAAGTCCGAAAATTAAAAACCACACCCGAGAAAACGGAACTCCCGAAGAGGTGTTTCTAAGAAATTACCGGTACTGCGATTCCATCGGTGCCCTCAGAATTAGATTCCGGGCACCAGTTCAAAAGTTAGAAAAACCCGCTCGTCCGTTCACTGAACGTACCCGAGCCAAAATTCGGAAAAGGATTCCGGGTACACTAGGCCTCAGAATCAGGTGTCGTCAGAAACTGCGCTCTTGTAAAATTCCAAAGAAAATTAAGAAAAAAATTTCCTTGAAATTTACGGGTCTTTACATTACTCCCACCTCAGGGCTTTACGTCCCCGTAAAGATAAATCATAAACTAGGGAAACAAATGTGGGTACTGAGCATGCATCCGAGCCTCCCTCTCCCATGTGCTATCCTAGAGGTTCCTGTGCTGCCATCTGATGCGCACAAGAGGAATCGATCGCCCACGTAGGACCCGCTCCTGTCGATCCTCTATCTCCACCGGGACCTCCATCAAAGTTTCCCCATCATCCACGTCTAGCTCCCCATGGTCAATGATGTGCGTCGGGTCGTGCACGTATCTCCTCAACTGAGATACGTGGAAGACGTCGTGCACCCGATGTAACTGAAGTGGTAGATCCAGGCGATAATCCACCTCTCCAGTCCTGCTGAGGACCTGGAATGGTCCAATGAAGCATGGAGACAACTTTCTGCCTCGGCCAAATCTCCGTAATCCACGTCCTGGTGAGACACGCAAGAAGACGTAGTCAGCATCCTCGAACTCTAGTGGCCTCCGCCTCCTATCAGCATAAGACTTATGTTGGCTCTGAGCTGTCCTCATCCTCTCCTGGATGACCTGGACCTTCTATGTCGTGGTTCGGACCATCTCTGGTCCCACAAGTGCTGACTCCCCAGGGTCTGTCCAGCACAAAGGAGATCATCATGGTCTGCCGTACAACGCCTTGTATGGTGCCATCCCGATAGTGGGGTGGTAGCTGTTGTTGTACGCGAACTCCACCAAGGGTAGGCGGTCCTCCCAGCTGCGACCAAAGTCTAGGACACATGCGCTGAGCATCTCCTCGAGAGTCTGAATGGTCCTCTCTGTCTTACCATCCGTCTGAGGGTGAAAGGCGGTGCTCAGACGTAGCCGCGTCCCGAACGCCTCCTACAACCCCTTCCAAAGCAGGGAAGTAAAACGAGCGTCCCGATCGGAGATGATAGATGATGGCACACCGTGAAGCCGTACAATTTCATGTACGTAGAGACGCCCCATGCTCTCCATTGAGCCCTACTCTATGATGGGAAAGAAGTGCGCCGACTTGGTGAGTCAGTCAACAATCACCCAAATGGAGTCGTGACCTCTGGAAGTGCGTGGAAGTCCAGTCACGAAGTCCATAGATATCTCATCCCACTTCCACTCCGGGACCTCCAAGGGTTGTACCAAGCCTGTTGGTACCTGATGCTCTGCCTTCACCTGCTGGCAGGCGAGGCACCATGAAACGAACTCTGCCACAACCTTCTTCATGCTCGGCCACCAGTGCTTTCATCTGAGATCCTAGTACATCTTTTCCACTCCAGTATGTATCGCCAAAGGAGAAGTGTGAAACCCTCTCAGCACCTCCTCTCGAAAAGCGACCGGTACCAAGGTACGTCCTCTTAAAAGGACGTCGTGCTCTGCTCCAAGGGAGAAACCATCTGGTGTCTGTCCTGAGGATATCTGTGCACACCGCGTCTCACAGTCGGCATCCCCACGTTGTGCCTCTCTGACCCGCTGTAGTAGTGGAGGAGAGACTGTGAGAGATTGAAGGAAGGCTTCTCTGTCCCTATCCACGAAGGATATCTTCAAGGCGGCTAGCTGCTCTGTTGCATCCTCTAGTAGCTGGATGCTCGTCCTCCTGCTGAGGGCATCAGCTACTACGTTCCCCTTCCAAGGAGTATAGACTATCTCAAAGTCATAGTCCTTGAGGAACTCGAGCCATCGCCGTTGTCTCAGGTTCAGGTCCTTCTGCGAGAAGATGTCCCTGAGACTCTGGTGGTCAGAAAACACTGTAAAGCGCTCGCCCATCTGATAGTGTCGCCATGTCTTCAGGGCGAAGACCACTGCTGCTAACTCTAGGTCATTAGTGGCATAGTTCTGCTCATGCGGCCTCAACTGACGTGATCCATAGGCAATCACGGCCCGATCCTACATCAGGACACACCTGAGTCCGGTCCCTGATGCATCGCAGTAGACTACGTATCCAACTCCCTCCTCAGGCAACCTCAAGATAGGTGCGTTGGTCAATCTCTGCCTCAGCTCCTGAAAGCTCTGCTGACATCTGTCTGACCACACAAAGTGTTTCCCCTTCATCGTCAAAGCTGAGAGTGGCGCCGCAACTATGGAGAAGTCCAGCACAAATCTTTGATAGTATCCGGCTAGACCCAAGAAACTCCGCACCTCCGTCACGCTCCTGGGTGGCTCCCAAACTAGCACCGCCTCGATCTTTGCGGGATCCACCACAACTCCTGCCTCAGAAATGACGTTCCCCAAGAAGTGGACCTCACGTAACTAGAACTGGCACTTCGAGAGCTTTTCATAAAGCTGGTGCTCTCAGAGTGTGTCTAGTAAAACCCGCATGTGGTAGGCGTGATCCTCCTCCGTGGTCGAGTACACCAAAATGTCGTCGATGAAGACCACGACAAATCGATCGAGGTATGACTGGAAGATCCTGTTCACGAGGCTCATGAACACTACTGTAGTGTTGGTTATTCCGAAAGGCATAACCAAGATCTCATAGTTTCCATACCGACACCTGAAGGCTGTCTTCTGCACGTCCTTGTCTCGAACTCTGAGCTGATGATAGCCTGACCTGAGGTCTATCTTCGAGAACCACCGTGCTCCCTTGAGCTGATCGAAGAGGTCATCAATCCTCGGTAGCGGATACTTGTTCCTCACTGTCACCTAGTTCAGCCGACGATAGTCTACACACAGTCGCAAGCTCTCGTCCGCCTTCTCGGCGAACAAAATCGGGGAAGCCCAGGGTGAAACACTGGGTCGGATGAACCCCTTACCATGTAAGTCCTCCAACTGTACCCGTAGCTCTCGAAGCTCAGCTGGGGCCATCCGATACGCTGGAGTGGATATCGGGGCTGTCCTGGGGTACAGATCGATATAAAAGTCTACCTCTCTGTGAGGAGGTAGTCCTGGAACGTCGTCGGGGAAGACGTCCGCATACTGATCCACCACTGCAGGAAAACTAGGACTCTGCACGTCAACTGCTCCAAGGATGAGGCTAGCCAACTGATGAGTGATGGGTTGTCCTCTCCTCTGCGGAAGTCCATCCTGTGCTGCAAAGGCTCCCTTCTCACCGGTGAAGTTGAACCTGCTCCAGTCGGTGCGCACACATCGCACCTTGCGCCTAAAACAGTCAATCTGAGCATGGAGTGTAGATAACCAATACATGCCCAAGATGACGTCGTAAGTCCTCGACGCCGCTACAAGAATATCCTATCCAAATCTCTCACCTCCTAGAGTAATCTCACACTACCGGCACCAGTGCGTAATCATCGAGTCTGCTCCCACAGGGGTCTCTAGCCGTAAGGATCGATCCAACGGCTCTGTCGGAATCTCTGAGCTCCGAACAAGGGCAGTGGCTATGAAAGAGTGACTCTATCCTGTGTCTATAAGAACTGTAGCAAGGGTGGAATAGACACATATCGTACCTCGAATCATCTATGGCGCGCCGTGGTCGTAGGCCTCTGCTACCTGGATTTGTGCCTGTCTCTGCCCTCCAGCTCCTTATGGTCAGGGCGGGCCTCCTGGTGGGGGTGGTGGAAGATCCTCAAAGCGTCGCCCACCACCTGCTGCTCGGCCAGCTCCTCTGCCTCGTCTGCCTCCTCCCGGCGGACCGCCACGATCGACCCACTGCCTCTGCCTGGGTGGCCCCTCCACTGTCTGCTTCTCCTCAGTACGGCGGGTCGGGCAGTCACGAGCCATGTGGCCCTGCCCGCCGCACGCGTAGAACTGCCTACCTCTCAGAAGACTGGTTCCGCGCTATGTGCCCCACACTGCTGAGCCAGTGTCCTGAGGTCGTCTACGAGAGGGTCTGGTATTTCTAGAACCCTGATTCATCCGTTGGCTACCTGCTGCCGAAGACTTCGCTACCTGCCGCCCTGCTGTAGGTCTCGCTGTGGACTCAGCTAGAAATCTCTTGATCAGAAGGGCTCCCTCCAGTACTCCTGCCTGGGTCGGGATGATGAGGGAGATCAGAAATGCCCTGATCTCATGTCTCAATCTCTGTTCGAAGGTCCGGGCCAGGAAGAAGGGGTCCCGTACCATGTCGGTCGAGTAGCGAGAATGATCTGTGAACCTCGCCGCGTACTGGGCGACCGTCAAGATGCCCTGCCGCAGCTAAAGAAGCTCCTGGATGCGCACCACATGGAGGGTGGCCGGGATGAACTCCGAGCGGAAGAGGCTCTTGAAGTCCATCCAGATGAGAGCGGCCTCATCGTGCACCTGGAGAATCAAGCTCCACCATCGTCCTGCTGCTGCGTGCAGTAGGCTCACTGCGAGGATCACCATGAGATCTGCCGGTGTCCTCACTAGCCTGAAAACTCGAACGACCACCTCCAGCCTGTCCTCAGCTGCCTGGGGGTCCGTCTCCCCACGAAACCTGGGTGGTCACTAGCGCTGGAACTTGTGCAGAACTCCGAGGCGACGTGCATCGTCAGCGGTCGGTGCTGGTAGCATCAGGGGCTCGGCGGGTAGAGGTACCGCTGGTGCCTCCGCTGTCAAAGGGCCCTGTACCGAGGCCTCGTCGCTCGGCAGGTTGTCATCGCGCTCTACTCTCGGAAACCTAGCTGGCTGCCATTGTGGGGACATCCTGAAAAGGAAACAAGTGCACCACGTTCAGAACAGTATACCTGGTGAGCTGACACAAGTAATCACAAAGAAAACTTGAATCACGCATGCAATCAATGTTTTCGTGCATTAAGTCAGAAATAAGAAGTCAGGGTCCTGGTGTACGGATACGTCGGCCTCCGCACCAACACTGGACTCCTTGGACTGATAACAACACCCAATATGCTAAACACTATTGCTTCACATAGAAGAAAGATCAGAGTCTGCGGTAGAAACAAACTCCTTTGATACCAATTTGTCACGACACGTCCTCAGGGCCCGTTCCGTGACTACCCCAAGCCCGCCTTCCATAGGCCAGGGGCTGGCGACTAGCACCAAGGCGTAAATCCCGATAAATAGGGAAGGCATTTCCTTTGTAAAGAAAACAAGCACTACAGAGTAAGCAAGCGTAAAAGTAAACACTAAGTAAAAACTGTAACAACTTGTGCTGAATGAAAAAGGGGCCGGAAATACAAGCCCAACTGTAAAGTACAACTGAAAGGAAAAACAACAACTGAAAAGAAAAGCCATAGCGTTGAGCCGTCGTCTGGAAGTTCCACCTGAAGGGTGGGTACAGATAGCCTCCACTGCTCCTCGGGTCCACCTGACCGCTCCAAGTACGTCTCGCCCAGTGGTCCACCTCCAGGTACCGTCCTGCTCCGCAAGCCTTCACTACGATCAGCTTTGTTCGTCGTCTGCAACCAACACAATGAAGTGCGGGCATACCCCGTGCAGGGGTGAGTATAAGCTACTCAGTAGGGTCCCCGAGACCCCGAAGTTCTCCCAGAATCCATAAAGGATACCCACAAAGGAAAGATACAATCACGAAGTAACAACCGAAACTGCTTAGGTATATGCCCATACATATACCTAAGTCATCAATTTCTGTTCGGCTCCAACATCTGAGCCCAAGCACAACCCAGTCCACATAGGAAATCAAAACGTATACCCACACAGGATAGCCCAACACAATCCACAAAGGAGAGTAATCAGTAAATCCACACAGGATAGTTTAACACAATCCACAAAGGAGAGTAAAACAAGATTCAGATCACACGGTTATACTTCTTTGGATGACGATAAAGATGATAACTGACCCATCTAAGTCGTCGGACCCACAAAGGATCGATAGTTACTAACCCCCGCAATGACCCACACAGGATCGGGCCCACACAGGACCTGTAGGCGCTGGCTCACACAGAACCGCTGAGCGCTGACCCACACAGGATCGGACCCACATAGGATCGGGCCCACGCAGGACCTGTAGCACTGACCCACAAGGGATCGCTGAGTGCTATAGTCGTCGCAGTACACTGAGGATCTCTGCACAGTCATAATCGTAGTCCACTGAGGATCTCTGCACAGTCGTCGCTGTCGAAGTAACAGTCGCAACCAGCACTAGGGTTCCCGCACACAGCAAGCTCATTCGGGATGGTCCGCTCCACGAGTCGAGAGGCTGATAAATCAACTGACACAAATTGCAAGGTTTATGTATCCAAAAGTTCCGTATCGTCAACAGGAACTCAACGTCGCAGATGGCGCGTCAATCGGATGCCCAGTCTGAGAGTTATTGGCTTTTTCATCCTAGGGGTCGGGTTGGATTTTAAGGAAAAACCAACCCGACTGTACTCCACCTACGTCCAAAACTCGGGTGGAGTGAGCCAAAAGATCCGTCTCACATAGAGGAATTCAACAATGTTGACGACACGTCAATCGGACGTCCGGAGCTCAAGATATGAGTGTTTCTGCTCCGAGGGCCCGGTTGGTTTCGTGTACGAACAAACCTGGCCGAACCCAAAGTATTCTGAAACCTTGAGTGCAATATAGTGAAACGACCGTCTCGGTCCAAGGATCACGTTGCCGCTGACGGCATGTCGTTCGGAGGCTTGTAGCTCATGTTATGAGCGAAAGACCGAAAATAGTCCGAAGACCGGGGGTTCGGGCCCGGCCCGACCCCCCCCCCCCCCCCCCCCCTGGGGTCGGCCGAACTGGGTCGACCCGACCCGGTCCGACCCGTCTGGACCCAGTCCGGTCCGTCCAGGGCGTGGCCTGGCCGGTCGGACCGGCCTGGCTCAGCTCGGCCGAGCTGCCGAGCAGCTGGACACCGCGGGGCGCTGCCCCCGCGGATTGAAGGTGTCGCGGCCCTGCGTAGGGTCGTGCTGGATCGATCGGGTGTGGCATGTCGCCGCGTCTCATGCGGGAGAGCCGGACCCGTGCGGCCGCGGGTCCGTTGGCCGCCGCCGCCGCAGCTGAAGCCGCAGCCGCCCTGTCCGGCGGCGGGCCGGGGCGCTGCCGTCCGCTCCCGCGAGCCACCAGAGTTGCTCCGGTGGTCCGTTTTCCTTCCTGTCTGCACCATTGTTCCTCCTGGGTTTCGTTCTTCACTGCCGGATCATCCAAACTCCCTCGCGTCACGTTTTTCCATCACCCTCCAAATCCGCACAACCACGAAGAATGGCAGAGGGTTTTCGAGCCGTGTTCGTTTGGCCCGCACCCTCCGCGTTAGATAAAAACAACGGGAGAAATATTTAACACATCCAAAAAAAATTTTAATAAAATAAAATTGTTCATAAGAATCCGGTTCATTAATTTTAAAGAAACGTTAATGTGAAAATAAATATTCTCAACAACCCCTACCTCGTCAAGTCGTCGCCCGTGGGTTCTTCGCGGAATTGGGGATCGTCGCGTCGTCGCGATATCCGGTGTCGCGTCGTCGGGGAAGTGTGTCGCGTCGACAAACTCTGAGGATCAAGAACAAAAAGATTTAATTAGTAATAATTAAATCCTTCTTGAGTTAAAAACCATAAAGTAAATTTAAAAGAAAATCTGAAACACTCACATCAACGAATGATCGAAGGTTTTTGTTGCGGATTAAGGAACGTCGCGGGAGAGGAAATGTCGGCGTCACGACACACGGCGGCGCGTCGTCGATTTCCGTGTGTTCGGTGTTCTTCGTCGGAGGCCGGCGTTCTCTGCGTTCTTCGCGTTCTTCGCGTTCTTCGCGAAGAAGGGTGAAGGCACAAGAATTATGTAAAAGCCTCTGAACGTGCAATCCTCCAAAAGTCGGTGTTGGTCTTATATTTATTATTACGCCAACAAATGAAAAAGAGGTAAGTAACGACCCATTAATTCGTAGAATTAATTCAACGAAAGAAACTTCCCATTTAATTCAACGAAAAAAACCTCCCTATTAAATGGTCTGTTAAGAATTTATGAAAACGCGTCAGTTTAATTTCATAATGACGGGTTTTCGCGGGTGCGTTACTTAGCGGAAAAGAAACGGTGGGGCTCGTGCGGGTCCCATCTCACAAATATCCTACCATGGGGGTTGGATATTTTTGGATCGCACCATATCCGTAACAACTCAGCTTAAGCCGCTTTAAGTGGCTTCAAGTGGCTTTCAAGTGGCTTAGCTGAAATAAAATAAAGTTTGTCGTACAATTATTTTATTTCTTAACTTTAAGCCTGAAAATTAAAAACCACACCCGAGCAAACACAACTCCGGAAGAGGCGTTTATAAGCAATTACTAGAGCTGTGATTCCATCGGTGCCCTCAGAATTCGATTCCGGGCACCGGTTCAAAAGTTAGAAAAACCCGCTCGTCCATTCACTGAACGTACCCGAGCGAAACTTCAGAAAATGATTCTGGGCACACCGGGCCTCGGAATCAGGTGCCGTCAGAAACTGTGCTCTTGTAAAATTCCAAAAAAATTAAGAAAAACATTTCCTTGAAATTTAAGGGTCTTTAAAAATGAGTTGACCATAAATTTTCATAAGTTCAATATATTTATTCATGTTATCCAAACAGTTTGGTTAAATGGTCATTTTATTTTATGGGTGTCTCACAGTTTGTTTATAATCTTGATTTCATGAAATCCAAGCTATTTAATAATTATAATTATTTCAAAAAATTCTTTCACAAAAACATTTGGGTGTTACACTTCCATTGAAAAAATGTTATTTGAAATAGAAAAAATATTTTACATGAATGTTTTGGAAGGAAAAAATACCCTATTTTGAAACTCATGTATGTTAATTTCTTGATAGGTTTTTCTTGACTACTAATAACTAATGGGTATCTTAATACCAATAGAGTTTAAAAGGGCTTGATTTCTCTAGGAAAAAAATTATGTTATCATATTGTTCCCAACAAATAATAGTATCATAATAGGCATTTTATTCACATCCTTCGTATCCCTATAGGCACATGGAGAATTATATTTTTTTAATATAGGCCAAGATAATTTCTTCATGTAGCTCACCAACTACTCTAGGTTAATGTTTTCTTATATGGGATTTGTATTGGTGATTCTAGATGGTCACATAGATATTTTTATTTATTATTGGTTTATTTCAATTCTGAGATTATCCATTTTTATTTGGATTATTTGTATAATAGTTATAAACCTTGTATTTCACATTTTGCAATGAATGATTATCTTTATTTTTTAAAATATGGGATAGGTGATGTTATCTTTTAAGGTTAAATAATTTCTATTGTTTTTATGTTTATGCCAAGGTTTGTGTCACCATCCTATGGAGATCGAGAATGTGTTTAAGGCCTTATAGTGGGTCAGATAAGGTAATGTTTTAATTTCACCCAGGCTAGTTTCTTACAACGTAAATCGCATTGTTTACCATTTATCACTAATATTGCCCCATAATAATCATAGAAGAAATAAATCATTATCCAATGAATTATATACATATATCAGTCCCACCCATTTTATAATGTTTAACCATATTAATGTGTGTGGCATGAAATCAATCATTTATCAATACTTTATTGACCCCAGTATGGGAAAAGGGTTACATAAAAATTTAAATGGTGGCACATAATAAGCAATAAAGTATTATATTAGAATATCCTAAAAACTCAATCACACAACATATATTATTGAATTCATAATGTAAAATTTTATAGATTGAAAACTATTTAATTAGAATTTGTATTTTAAAAATAGAGAGAAAAATTAAAGTAATACCATAAAATAAAAATTCATAAAGCCTTTTTAATGATTACATAACAATAAATTTAGAAGACACATTCAAAATAATTTTTCAATGTTGATAATAATACATTTAAAACATTATTATTCATATAAGTCCCACTTATTGAACGTTGATATAAAAAATTAAATTCAAATAAATATATAGGAGAAGGTTTAAAATCTATTGAAATTAAATGAAATACAATTTTGGTACGACCCTAGCCTAAAACATTACATAATGTTGAATTAAGTTAATAATTCACATTGAGGATCTGTTTGGGTTTAGAGCATTAGAGAATTAGGTCATAACTTGTACATAACAACATGATTATTACAATTATACACTTCTACTCACTATCTATTATTTCGTAAAAGAAAAAAAAAATTAAAAAACCACATATAGTCTCATGTTGTAGACATCATGACTTTTCCTTCATCCAATTCTTGAAAATATTCATCTTTATGTCCAATAAATAATATTTCAAAACAAGGTATGAAGATAAAAAGCATTGAAAGTGATACATAAAGAATGAAAACTATTATTTTTTCAAAAAAAATGTAAACCATGAGTAATTTATAAAGAAAGTAATAATTTTCAACCTAAGGAGATAACAAAAACATTTCACTGAATATGAGATCTTTGTTTTCCATTTTTGTAACATAAATATTACCCTAAAGACCATAGAATCCAATGAATAGCATATAAAGGAATCAAGGTACATAATAATAGTTAAAAGGAATAACCATATAGTATACTTCCACACATATCACAAAATGTAATAGCCATATGGAAAACATTAATACCCACTATATTGGAGGTGATAATATAACCACCCATCCATGGTTTATCATAGAACCACCAGTTATTTGGTTTATCATGTAACAACCAGTCATTGGTTTATCATCTAACCACCCGTCAAATACCAGGTACCAATATATAAATAATAAAATATTTTAAATATAAATATTTCAATAATAACATTTCATTTTCAATAATAATAAATCCTGTCAAGAAATTGAAATAATCAATCCATTCCAAAAAATATTTCCAACACAAAAACACCCAAAAATGGAATAAGATATTTCTATTCCTTTTCAAAAATGTATTTCTTATTGAGGAAGCCAAATAACGATTACGACAGTAGAGAGGTTATTGTCACTGCATACATTAAAAAAATATTGTTGTTTTGTAAAATGCTTTGTTGGAAAAAAATTCTTTTTGAATGAATTGTAAAAGACAAAGGGTTTTATTATACACTTAATAAAACAATGTCATGTCCAAATCAAGAAATTCCTCAATAAAAGGGGATTGGGATGAAGTACCTTACCTCGTGTCTGACATGACTTGTTCGAAATTTAATTTTTTTTTATAATAAGATTTAGATAATTTATGCTTTCGTCAGTACCGTTTTCTATTTGATTATTACTTTTATATCACTTATTACCACTTTATAAACATTACAAAATTATTTAAGATAATATCAGTTGTTTTTTTGAAATTGGGTACTTGATTCAAAAATGATCTAGTTATAATTACAATTTTTTCATGTGGTTAAAATTAAATTATCCCCATAATATTACTCATATATATATATATCATATATATATAGTATATATGTATTTATAATATTCCATAACATTTTTTGATAAGAAATGAAATAATTGTTTATGGATATTGTAAGTCGTACGTACACATAAATGTTACTTTCATTTCAATTTCATATTTAATGGAATGAAATCTTAATGATAAATATGTATATTAAAATTCCATTATTATATATTATTATATATATGTTACATAAGTTCTTTAATTACATTATTTATATGTTCCATTTATGGCATCAAAGAGTCATATAACTTTGAGGTGGTGGTAGTCCGCAATTCCTTAAATGAAATTATCTTGTGTACACATCATGAAAAGCATAAAGGTATGATGTAAATAAAAATTATCAAAGAATAAAGGATATATACACATATTACATATCATATAACTAATGTTCCATCATTATTTCCACAACTAGAGGTGGCTAGAGATAATTATACAATAATCATTTCATGAGGCAGTAGTTTTCCTTCCATAAAAACAAAATGTTCTAAATCCATTAAATGGAGGTATGTATATTTGTAGTTTGAATAAATAAAATAAAAACATACTATTATATTGAGTAAAATTTTTTTGTTATTTAATCAAATAATAATAATATTATAGGGACTGAAGAAGTTTAATATTGGAATGGATCTTTAGGGAAGAAATTACCTCATAAAACATTAAACACTCTTTGATTTGAAACAAAAGTCTTTCTTGAATTTTCTTATACCTAAGATAATAATTTTTGGAAGAAGATAGGGATTTTAAAAGATTATTCGAGCATAGTATAAAAGTAAAAAGTCTCTTGAGAGGTGTGATTCATGGGATAGAGCTGGTGGCCTTTTATAAGATGGAGGGCGGGTACTTTAGGAATGTCTTAAAAGATTATTTTATTATAAACATAATTTCAGTTTTAAAAAGGGGGAAATATTTAATTCAAATATAAGATGAGGTTTGTTATAAATACTCAAAAAAATAGTTTTTTTTTCGGTTTTTGTTTCAAATTTAACCTTATCATTCAGCATTAAACCTAAGTTAACTTATTTAACTCTTTCCATGTATTTTTTCAAATTCAAAATATACAGTTTGTATAGTTACCATAAAATTCCAATCGAACTTCCAATGGTATATTGATGACATTTACAACATTATTTATGTGATTTGGTTGAATAATATATTTTTAGAGAAATTTTAACATTTAATAAAATGGAATTTGTTTTAAAACCTCTTTTATGTGAATTTTTATACTTTTCATATCATGACTTTTTAATAATCCATAAACACATTATTCAGTCGAAAAAACTTCATTAATTCATAGAAAACTAGTGATAATTAAACCTAAAAATATTTTATGGAATAAAAAGTTAAAAAATATTTTTATTTTAAATTTTATAATATCATTTATTTAAAACAATCATTAATATGGTAATCAAAACATCATCACTGTCTGATAAATATATTTATTTATTTAATTTCTAAAAAACATAATGAAAATACCATGATGAATGAACTATTTTTATATTTCAAATGACTATTTATAACCAAAAGGATTATTATATTACCCATATAAATTTTTTTACTAAAAGAAACATGTTTAGGTTATATTTTCCTTATCTTTAAATTAATTGTAATTAAATTTCATTTTCTGATAAAACTAGCTCCATGTGGTCCTAAATGGACCCAATGATGACCATGGTAATAAATATATCATTAAGTGATATTAGGAGATGTTTAGGGTAATTTAATTTTATTACAATTTTATTTTTATGCTTATTTACCAGATTTACCCATTAGCCATGTAAATAAAATATTCACTGAAGTAACTATTCATAATGTCTAAAAATAGAAAGTACCTAATTATACTATTTGGAACTCCTGATTATTAATCTGGAATCAATTTTTCCAAATTAAAATAACAAAATATGTTTTAATTATTTTAAAATTTATTCCTTATGATGAAACCTAAATGTTGGTTTTCAAGAAATAATAACTATCAAAAGATTGACAAGTTTTTCTGTCCAATTTAATAACAAAATTACAATCAATGGCCATAATTATATTTTATGTTAAAAATATAATATAATTAATCATTAAACCCAATTAAAAGTACAATATAACTATATAAATAAATTATTATAAAAGGCACTTTTGAATTAAAATACAGTATTTTTACTATTCATTAATAATGAACTTTAGCAGAAAAATACAAAAATTTCATCCAATGTATATTTTGATTTTCTAATTCTTAGGAAAATGTTTATTTTGTCAAATAAAACATTTAATTATATAAAAAACATATTTAAAAAGTGTCTGCAATCAAAAGATAGTAAAACTACATTTTCAGAAAAATAAATTTTTATCTAAAAAATGATTTTATTCTAATATCATTTCTAGAAAACATATAAGATGAATTTAAAACATTACATTGAATATATATAATATATTTTCCATTAAATAAATATCCATTAAAACAAAATTATTCTATTTTAAATATTATTTTATAAAAACAAACCTAGTATATTCAATTGGTTTTTATTTCCATTTGTGATAAAATTTATAATAAATGAATCACCATATATACATGTGTAAAACATTTTTCAAAATTAATTTGATAATATTAATTCCCTCTATTCCAATTTAATGGTATTAACTAACATTTTGAATAATAATAATAATATTTTATTATATTTTGGTATAACTTAATGTTTTGTGCATCTTATGTTTTCGGAGAAACCCGTTGTTGTGTACTGAGTATGCAATCGGAAGAAGCATCCCCTTTAAAATAAAATTATTATATTATTAATATTTACTAATATAAATCAAAATTTAGTATTCAATAAACATTTGGATCGTTAAATCCTTCCCCCCTTTTTAAAATTGCATCCTCACAATTTTAAATTTGGGCTCAGAAACATAATTGAAAGTCCCACATTAGAAAGAGACTCAAAAAATATTAATTTAAATGAAATAAAGATAATTATAAAGGTCACATGATATAACACATACATTGAGTTCATGAAAATAAGGATATTTAAGAGAAAAAAAACAATCAAGTTCTGATATAGAGTGATAGAAATCATGATCAAAAGAATGTTAACCACAAAAAACCCACAGACACGTGATAAGTTAATCGGTCTATGATTCCCGAGTAAGAAAAGTAAACAGACAATGTGTTTTAAGTTCCCTTTCATAATGCTAGAGAATTTATTTATGATTTCGACTAGGAACATAAAGAAATATACTTACTCTCCATGTAGAGATTCGTTCGCTAATGAGTTTCACCAAAAAACACATCTTTTCTCTAAGATATTAGTATTCAAGATGGCTTGGTCACACATAAAGAACTAGAATCAACTTCTAGAGAATATCAAGATCCTAAAAAGAGGAACCACATATTTCCCCTATCTTTACACTTTAACAAAAAACAAAATGGTTAGATCAAGGCAAGATAATCCCAAAAAAGGATAGTCTTTTATAAAAATAAATACTACTATTATTCTCCAAAATTGAACAAAAAATACCCAATGCACCTAAAAGAATATTCAATATGAAATTGTCTTTAAATTTATTTAGAATAATCCAAACTAAGTTTTAATCCCAAAATTCAATGTGTTTTGATCACACAGTATATCAAAAAAATCGTAAAATTTATCTCCAAATAACATCGACTACTATTAATGTCTCATACAAACAAGTAATTAAATTAATCACATATTCTCTATGATAGGTTAATCATTTCAATAAATTACCCAAATTTCTAAATTTCCTTAATAAAAACATAGATTCATGAAATATAAAATTCAACCATTGTTACTCATATTAAATACCAAAGTATTCTATTTTTCTTTGGCATACAGTGTTCCAAAAAGAGATAACGCCATCCAAAATAACCATGATCACTTTTCCACCAAATCAGTTACATATACTAAGGATATGCATTTTTAAAAAAATGAGATCCCAATTAAACTTATTTTTGATGAAAAATTAATTTAACTAAAAAAATTAGCTATTATAACCAAGGACTTCATGTAGTCTAGTGGTTAGCAATAAATCCCAGTTTCACTTTAGTTATTGGTTTGATTCCCAAGGCCTTTCAGGATGTGATGGGTTGTCACCCACCCTGTGGGTTATCATTTTTTAAAACCATATCATTATTATATCATTCTAAAAAATAAAATAGTTTCCTTAAAATAACCATAAAAAATAATGTTGTCAAAGGTAATCTAATAAGCTACATTTTACTCCCAAAAACTAATAACCCATAATTACTTGAAAGAAAATATATCCAATGAACCACTAAGGTTATTCATTATGTCTATACAAGAAAAGATAATTTATTTTTGAATAAAATTTTCAGATATCAATCTTCAGGGTTACACATACTAGAAATACCCTACCAAAGTAATCCCATCACTAAAAGAACTTAATACTTTTTATCATTTTATCATCCTAAAATAATTTATAACTCATGAATCCCTTATATGTAGACTTATTACTCATTTAATGTTCGTCAATCTCAATTAACTATTATTTTTTAAGATATTCCATCATACTTCTTTCCTATAAAAAAATTAGGAATAATGTCATATGATTAAATAATTGAAAAAAATTAGCTATAAAATAATCCATACCATTTATTTGAAATTATTAGATTCCTAATCCATAATTGGAATGGAATTAAGTTTTGGTAAAAATAAATTTTTATTGTCCTAATTATCCCATTCCTGAACCTTCTTCGCAGGAATTCAATTTGTATAATGACCTTCCACACCACATTTAAAACATTCAACCGATCCCTTAGAAAGAACTTATTTCCCTTTTATATAGTCAAATAGATGCTTCCCTTTTCCAAGGAATGATCATAATTTATGACCATTATTAACACATCAAAAGTATCTTCCTATCCAACTGAATCATTTTTTTTTGGTTTTTCTTTCCATATCCTTGACACATAAGTTTTTGAATAAACATACCATAATGATTTTTTTCGGAACTTCCATTTAGATATGTTTCTCACATATATGATTCCTTATAAAAAGCACAATGGTTCAAGTGTTCAATCATGACACTAGATATTTGGTGGAGAAAAAAAATCGGTGTTCTCATTGCATCTCTATTTCATTATGATTCTTATTCAGAAAACCACCATAGTGTCTTTCACATCCATAGTTACTTTGGTTCCTACTAGATCCATCTATTTACTAAAACCAAATAGGTCAGTGTGAGGATATCAATAAAATAATCATATACTATTTTATGAGGATGATAAACAAAATGATATACTTATTCAGGTTAACTTAAACACATTCAATATATGTAAAATAACGGTGACTCTTCCTGACATTCTAACCGTTATAGTTATGTCACTTATGCTTAAAAAACATACTTGCCTATAATGTTATCTAAAATGACCTTTGATACCAACTGTAAGGACCCATCCATAAACATTAAGAAATATTAAATTAATTTAATAATTAACATAGAGTCTAATTTTAGGTTTAATGATTCTGTGAATTTGGTCCAAAAATAAATAAACCAACTCAAAAATTACAAGTAGACACTCCTACACACTGTACATTGTTTCATAAACCAAAAACTCGTAAAAAAGATACAAGTCGATTTATATGTTTTAAATAGCATGACCATTCCATTTTCCCATCCTTGACCCTATTCATCATTAATTAATGTGAAAAAACTTCAAATATTTCGAAGACCATAAAAATATCAGTATAGGATACAGAAAGAATGAAAATTGTATGTTTTTTCAAAACAACATGTCAACCGTGGATACTTTTTCATAAAGAAACACATTTCACCTTAAAGAATTAGCAAAACCACTTCACTAAATATAATCTCATTCCATACGCTTTTTGTAACCAAAATATTACAACAAATCCCATAGAAAACCTTGTATAGAATATACAGGTAACTTGAGACATAAACATACTAAAATGAAATAACTATATAGTCAACTTCCACACATATCACTAAATGGAATTGACATATGGAAGAAATCCATACCCTATTCATTAGATTTTATAATGAAACCAAACATCCATGGTATATCACTGAACCACCCATCATTTGGATTATCATGTAACCACCTGCAATTAGTTTATTATATTACCACATGTCAAATGTCCATGCACCATTATATAAAATATAAAATATTGAAAATATAAACATTTCACTTATAACATTTTATTTAAAATAAAATGAAATAATTTCATGATATTAAAATAATCAATCCATTTAAAAAATGTTTCTCAATACAAAAACTCACAAAATGGGAAGAATGGGTTTTTTCATTTTAAAATCATTATTTCTTATAGAGGAAGAAAAATAACGATTATAGTGACAGGGAGGTTATTGTATCCAAACACATTAAAAAATCCATTTTATTTTAGTAAAATGATTCATAGAATAATTATTCAATTTCAATGAATATAAAAATCAAAGGTTTTTTTATACACCTTATAAAATAATGTCATTTATAAATCAAAATATTCCTCAACAAAAGAAGAATTAGATGAAGTCTGTTACCTAGTGTCTGACGTGACTCATTAATTCATTAATTTCCCAAATAATAAACTTAAGTTAATTTATACTTGCATAGGAACATTATTAAAGTTTATCATTCCTTTTATATAACTTATAACCATGTTTTAAAAATTACATAATTATTTAAGTTAATATTGGTCGTTTTTATGATATTGGGTACTTGAGTCAAAAATGATATTGTTATTATTAAATTTTGTTCATGTAGTAAAATGTACATTATATCCAGAATATTATTCATATATATGTCATATATATCTTTTATATATGTATTTATAATATTCCATTACAATTAGAGATAATAAATGAAATGCAATGTTCATTGAGATGGTAAGTTGTACGTACACATGAACACTACTTTCATTTGAATTTAATTTTTAATGGGTTGAATACATAATGATACACATGTACATTATTATTCCAGTAAAATATCATATTTTATATCTATTAAATTTGTTTTTTAACACTTTCTATTATATGTTACAAGTATTTAATGAACCTGTCATTTCACTTTGAGGGGGAGGTAGTTCGCGCTTCCTCAAATGAAATTATCGTATTTACACATCATAAAAAGAAAAAAGGTACATTGTAAATAAAAATTCACAAGGATAAAGAAATTAAAAACATAATATAAATCATATATATATAGTTACATCATAATTTTTATTATGTAAGTATGTAGGTGATAATTTAACAATCATTGTTTCGGGAGGCAGAAGTTCACCTCTCAAAAAAATAGTATATTATAAATCATTAGATGGATGTGTGTGTATGTTTAGTTTGAATAAGTCTCATAAAAAATCATAGTATATTGATGATATAGGAGTTTCTATATAATAAAAGAATAATAATATAATAGGGGGTAAAAAAATTAGTATATTTGAAAGGAACTTTACAGAAGACATTACCTCTTAAAGTGGGTAACTACCTGGAATTGAGCCAAATATTTTTCTTTAATTGGATTATGCCTATGGTAATGATTCAATGAAGAAGAGAGAGATTCTGGGAGATTATTGGAAAAAATTATGTATTAGCCTAGGGGATTGAGATTTTTCTAAATGGGTTAGAGGTGGTGGCCTTTTATAAGAGGGATGAGTGTTACTTTAGGAATATCTTGAATGATTATTTTATTATAAACCGAATTTTGATTTTCAAAAGGTCGAAAATATATTTATATTTATGGTAATATTATTATTGTTCTAAATCCTATAAACTAATTGGTTTTAAAAATTATTTTGTTTAACAGTTAAATATATCATTTTTCCTTAACCCTTAGTTAACTAATTTTACTCTTACCATGTCTTCTTGTATATTCAACCTATATGGTGAATATTGTAACCATAAAATTCCAATATAACAAAAAGTTGGTAAATAATGATATTTAAACCATTATCTATTTCATTTTTCCGAATAATAGATTTTTATTAGTATTATATCATTTAATAAAATATTATTTTTTAAAAACTCATTTATGTCAATTTTAATAATATTCATATCATTTGTTTTTAAAATTTCATAACAACTACATTCATTCAAAAACCCTTCATTAATTAAAATATTATAAGTCAAAATTTTCATTAAAATTTATGTCTGTCATGAAATGTTTCAAAATCAATTTATTTAAATTTTTAAAATCTCATTTATTTAAAACATATATTAATAAGGTAATCACTACATCACCATTGTGTCATAATTATATTTAATTATTTGATCTATAAAAATAATAAATAAAATACCATGATATATGAAATATTTTTATATTTATAATGACTATTTATAGTCAAAATGAAAACATATATATCCCCATATAATTTTTTTACTAAATGATGCATGTTTTGGTTATATTTTCCTTAACATTAAATTAAAAGTAATTATTTTTCATTTTCACAGAAAAGTGGCTCTATGTGATCCAAAAATCTTCCCAAGGATGAACATGGTCGTACCTATCTCAAATAATAGGATTAGGCCATGTTTTAAGGTAATTTAATATTATTATAATATTATTTTGTACCCTTATTTACCAAGTTTACCATTTAACCATGCTAAATAAAATATTTACTGAACTTACTATTCAAAATGTCTAAAACTAAAAGGTACATATTTTAAAAAAAAATTACCTATTGAATCCAAATATTTAATAAATTTTTACAAATTAAAAACATCAAAATTATAGTAATTAATTTAAAATTAATTCCCAATTTTGAAACAAAAAAGAGGTCTTCTAAGAAATAATAACTATCAAAAGATTGACATGTATTTATTCCCATTTTTAAAGTGAAAATACATACAATTATCATAATTGGAATAAGTAATAAAAATATAGTATAATTAAACTTTAAAAGCAATTAAATTATATATCTAACAATATAAATAATTGCGATTAAAATGTAGCTTTGAATTATAATGTAGTATTTTTCCCAATTCATTTGAAATTTACTTTAGTAGAAAAATACAAATAAATTATCCAATGTAAATTATGATGTTCTTAATCTAAATAAAATGTTTATTATTTTAAATATAACTTATAAAGGTGTGAAAAAATTTACATTTAAAAATGGTTCTCCATCAAAAGGTAGTAAAACTTCATTTTTACAAAAAAAAATTCTTTTATCAGAAAAAATGAATTTATTATTATATCATCTAATGAAAACATATAAGTATAATTTAAAAAATTACATTGAATATATATCATATATCTTTCATTAAATAAAAATACATGAATAAAAAATTATTCCCTTTTTAATTTTATTTCATAAAAACACACTCGTTATATTAAATTGGTTTTTATTTCCATATCTAGTAAATTTTGTGATCTTTGAATCATCATTTATACAAGTGTAAACCATATATCAAAATTCATTTTATTGTATTAATTAAATCCATTCCAACTACTATGTGTTAACTACTATTTAGAATAATAATAATATTATTGTATTATATTTCGGTGTAAGTCAAAGTTGTGTGCAACGTATGATTTCAGAGAAACATGTTATTGCGTGTCAAGTTCTCTATTGGATGTAGCATCCCTTATAACATATAATTAATATCATATTCTTAAGTATTAAAAGAAATAAAAAATTAGTATTCAAAAAATAATTGGGTTATCACATTTTTATTCACTTTTTATATATTTCAAGAATTTTTACACTGATAAAAATGATTATAAAAATTCAATTTGAAATTAGATAAAGATAAATAATAATGTTATAGAAGAAAACAAATTTTTAAAATTTCTAAAAATAAAATAATTTTTTTTGACAAATAATTTCTTCATTTAATACAAAAACCCACTATCAAGGATGATAATTATTCTTAGTAGTGTCATATGTTTATGAAAAAATAAATCAATGAAGACTATTCTGAACTGAAATATTTATTTTACAATAGAAAATATAAAATAAAAATGAAATTGAGAAATGGTAGAATATAAGAAACAAATAATAACATATAAATGGGTGAAATATTATGTCCAAATAGAATAGTAATTGAGTGAATGAAACCCTTACCTTGGATTCTAGCTTAAACGGATGTTCTATGACCACTTGTATAATCATTGAATATTTACTATTCATCTATATACAAACTATAATAAGATTTAATTAAATTTATTCCACACATTTATAATTTATAATTTCAAATTTATTTTACCTTCATCAATTATATTTTTATCTAGGTTTCAATAGTCCTATTTGTTTTATGGTATCTGTCGTATTGATGTTCTAATACATGAATTTTGATCTACTGTTAATCCCTTATGTGTGTCCATGATGATTATATATGATTGTTTTAGTAAATTTTAAATTTCATTGGGCATTTAATGATATTTATGGTGATTATCTATAAAAACAATTACAAAAATATACTTGTACTGAATTTTGATTCGTTTAAAATAATTAATTTTGTTAATGAATATAAATTTCTAAATTAAAATCCCATAATTGTGAAAATATCCTAAATTATTCATTAATACTTAAAATTTAATTTATTTAATTATTCCTAATCATTAATGATATAAACATTACGTTTTCATTGATGTTTCTGGTAGATAAAACCAAAACAGTAACATGTTATATCTAATTTATAAATAAGAACATGAAATTTTTTTTAGATAGATTATACCAGAAATTTTATTCAAAAGTCATGTTATTAATGTTATAAATCCAATTTATGTATATTAGGATGAAAAAGTAAATAAAAATGTATTTGTAAATGATAATACTTCTTTTGATGACATTAGTATTATTTTAGTGTGAGTATTATAAAGGAATTATTTAGGAATAATACTTTTGAAATAAGGTTATTATACATGAGATAGTATTTTTAGGGACATTATTTGGGTATGGATTCATATCAAAACTCATGGAAACATTTTATATGATTTTGGTAGAGTGGTCATTTTATCAGTGATTTTGAGTGGCATTTCCTTGAATTATCGATCCTTAATATGTAAGGAATCTAATTTTTATGGAATGTGTATCCGAAGAAAATAATAAAACAGATAGTTCATTAATATCCACATCCATAAAATTAGTAAATATGTTTACCATATTGTATTATTTGAACACTTTATTTATCCTTTCTATCTCATTTCAACTTTTCCATGGTAATATACTTGTTACCTTGGATTCATATTTTTTAGTTAAAAAAGAAATTGATATTATTAAAAAATTTGGAAATACTGATTCATAATATAAAATATCTTTTCTTTGATTCATTTAAAAAAAAATTAAAAAAATAACATAATATTTGTTACCACATAAAAAATAATTTCCAGAAATATATATTAATATGAATAAAATTGTTATTATTATTCCCTAAAGAGTAAAAATAATTTGATAAAATACAATTTATTTTTACATATATGTTATCAACATATTTTATTAATATAATTCATTAATTATTTAAAAAAAATGTTACACATAAAAACCTTTTCGTTAGAAAATCAACTTTTTATAATTTAATTGTTTTATTCCTAATTCTTTAATGATTAATATTTATTTATTAAAAATAATATGAATTTTATTAATAATTTTATATTAAAATAAACATTTCTTGATCAACTAAATTTATTCGTAAAATTTAAATTTTAAAAATTTTCCAATAATTAAAAATTAACATAATGATTGAAATATATATGCCATTTGATACATTAATAATTATTTTTTATACCATCCAAAATTATATTTTAAAAAAAACATTTATTTATAGAAAACCTAACCATGGTATAAGAAATGGTGGAATTAACTGGTGGTGATTTTTTACAATGGATCTCGTGGTAACTTCATTGAGTATAAACTTATAATAATAACGATTTTGTTCATGTAGTGTTTTGTATAGTTTAGCATTGGATTGCTCTGAGAAAAATATTAGTAATGGAACAACCTTGAAAAGAATAGATAAATTAGACTCATAAGGAAGACTTATACTTAATTATTTCATTTCAAATCATTTCAACATAGACATCTTAATGTGGTTACTTCAATTTATACTCATCAATTTAATACAATCATTATAACGATCACATAATAATTCAATATAACTAAAAATAAACATAAATTTTATCCCATTAATCATTATTATTACTAATTATAGTTTCAAGAACCATATAATCCCAATAACCATATATATAATTTTAAAATATAATTCTTATATATAACCTTGTACACATTATCATAATCAATAATCTCATTCCATAATTGCATTTTTATTTTTGTTATCTTATTTCTAACATGTTGTACATTCATTGTAGTGATCATGGGTGTTTTGGTCATAATTTATTTTTGATATGAGGATATTGTTTGATTGATAATTTATTTTTAATGATTTTATGGTATAAATATCATATAATGTATTTATTTATTAATTATAATATTCTATCATAATTAAATAAGAAACTTTTTTTGGTGTTTCTTATATGAAAATATATTTGAATAAAATATGTTATAGAAAGAAAATTTATAAAAAAATTGGGCTGTTACTTTTCAGAGTTTGATTTTATCTATTAATATTTTTTGTTTTTTGAATATTCTAAACCCTATAAATATTTTATGTTAAAATCTAGTTTTCAAACCGTACTATGTTTTAAATATTGTCTCACTTAGAGTTATTATAATTTTATAATTCCAATTTCATATAAAATATAAAATGTCTATATAACATTTTATTTCAAATACAAAAATTTGTAAATCAATATATATAGTGTTCTCAAATTTATCTAAGAATTCTACTTATCATTCATTGTATATATAATTTTATAGTTTATAGTTTTTAATTTTTTTTTCATATTCTATTATAAAATTAGTTATATATTTCAAATATTCAGGCCAATTATTCCTTTATATATCCAATACATTTAATTTAACTTCACTAAACTATGTGGAAGTGTAAAGATATATTTTTTTGGTCAAAAAGATTCCAATATTCACTAAAATTGTATTGTAAATTTATTATTTCTATATTTAAGATTGTAATGTTTTCTAATGATAACTCTCATGATATATAACAAAATCACACATGGTTTAAATGGCCCAAAGGACCCCTCAGTGAATAGTACTACAACAATACCCACGCTGCTACAGTGCCTGCTAAAGTACCACCACCGGTACAGTATCTGCTACAGTCCCTCCGCCGCTACAGTGTTGCCGCTGCAACAGTGCCGCCGCTGCAACAGTTGCCTGCTACATTACCTGGGAAATTCGCCCCTGCCCGGATTTGATCCTGGGTCTTTTGGATGCCAAGCAAGAGCCTGTACCACTAGGGTACAGCCTCGTTGGCTTTACGTGTGAAAGGGTAACGCTCGTCTCCCACTGGGGGCCCCGCCATGCCAGAGCGCGCCGCACGTTCCCCAAATAGGAAAATGGCATTGAATCACCCTGTGCATATTCATGGAGTATATATTTTTCATATTGAATCAAACCTAGTGTTTGATAAATAATTTAATATTACTACCTTGTAGATTTATCAAAATATGTTTTTCTATTTTATATAATATATTATATGTTTTTATGTTTAATGAAATAGAATTATCACCTATACAATGATCATCTGGTGTATAGGGTGATATGTATTGAATCTCACCTATATTTTTTAATGTTGTAACAACACATTTATCTTGATATTTTTAAAGCTCAAGAGATACAAGAAATCCCCAGAGTACATGTGATATACTTGAAATTTATATGGTTGTATGACCACAATATACATAGGGAATATCATTGGCAGGAAGACCATGAATTAACATGGAAATTATAATGAACACAAACTATATTTATTCACATTATAACTACACCATTGTCTTTTTATATTTATCTCACAGTCAGTATACCAAAAATGCATTCATGTTCAGTAAACATACCTCATGTGATATTTTATGTTTCCATAAACTTATCACACTATCTCAATATTGACCACAAAACAAATGATGTCCTAATATGGGAATAAGAAGTATATCAACCAAAATTGAATTTGGTGCAAATTGTAAGTTTTTTTCATTAAACATTTCTTCGCATATCTAGGTTTTTCATCATGTTATGTTTATCAATATTTTTATTTATTTACATAAATTAACTAATATATTAATTATTTTATGTTTTTATTTAATTTTAAAAATTCATATATATTATATAAAATCCACGAGATGTTCTATTAAATTGGTTTTAACACTTTTAAAATATGTGTTAACTTACACTTATCCGTGCATATAGTTAAATCAATCATTATTAATATTTAAATTTTTATATTGTATATTGATTTCTTGGTCTTGTTATTTTCCAAATTATAATTTAATATATGCCAAGTTATTCAATCTTATTTCATAGTATTCAATGAAGCATAATTTATTTTTTATATTATTACAAGCAGTATGAAAATGGAAAGTCTTTTGATATTAAAATATTCAAATTAACTTATGATACTCATGGGATTTCATTGATCTGTTATTATAGATACTATTTGAATAATTTAATTAGAAATTTAAATTTTTAATTTTTTTTAAATTTACATTATTATTGATATAATTATCATAGAATGTTAATTTTTCTACTCCTAGGTAATAGTGTTATTTGAAATAGAATTTTTTTACCAAAAAAGATAGTGGTTTTTTAATTTTTTTAAATTATATTTAAATACTCCGGAACAGATTCAAAAGAGTCACACAATAGTTAGAAGAATAAATTCAATTGAGATCCAATGCCTTACTCTAATTTTTGAAGTTTTATACTTGTGAGATATTGATTTCTTCGTCTATATGATCCCTCAATGACAATGCCATATAATTATTTGACTTATTTTACCTTGACAATAAAAAATGATACATTTCTCAAGAACCATTACCTATTCATTATTCACATATCTTCTTCCACATCTTGTTTTTGTGAGTATATAACACTTCTTCCCATATATTAAGTACACAAATTTTAATGTTTATTCTTTATCATTCAAAAATAATCTCATTTCGTTTCTACGGGTTGTTAGTTTAGGATTATAATGCCTAGATCTAAGGGTTGTGAATCCTTATATCCAAATTAATTATTAAATCAAGATTAACTCCCTTATTCAAAAACCAAAACATTTTGTGTAGTGACACATATTGTTTAATGTTGATGATTGTGTTCTGAATCCCCGTAAAAGGGTCAATGGGTCAATGTTGTTACCCTCAACTTTGTAGAAAACGAGTATGAAATCATGTTTTGATCCCCTTTAAAAATCATATTAGGGAACAATTTATTTCTTATACAGTAGATTGGCATAAAAGTAGACTATATCCACTTTGGACTGAACTATTATAAACAACATTGTGTTATTTATCTATATCTTATTTATAATTTAATTTAGGAAAATTATTTTACATTGATAAGACCGTTAAATAATTAATATCTTTCATAAAAAACATCTAGTCTATTCACCCCCTCTTTTCCATCATCAATTTCCCTTTGGGATCCAAATATAGAAATCAGATCCTACCCATCTAATGATTTTTTATCTTTGTTATTCTATTTCCTGATATAAAATAATTGGTATCGAATATAGAAAATTTTATGAAGTTTTATTCCATATAAAATTTTTATTTACCAATACCAACAATTGGTATCAAAATTTTTTAGTTTTGAAATTTTTATTGAATTTTTATAGAGTTTATTAATTTTATTATTATTTTAAACTATTACTAGACGTCACTATTTTAGGAAAATATTGTTACGATAGCCTGAGTGAATGTAAATGATGTATGGATTCTTCATAAACTACCACACTCTTATATGAATGATTATGGTTACTAGGGGTCAATAATAATGTCATATCATAAAGAGTTTATAAATTACCATTGTTCGTTCATGGATAATCAATACCAAATACCAAAAAGTGTAAAATATACTATTACATGAAAAGATCGCACTAAATATATTTTAAATCAATATAATGTGAATTTTTTTTTCTGTTAACAAAGGTGTATTATTTCAACTGTATTCTTTTAAGACAACTCACTAGTTTTGGAAAATTCTACGAGTTTCTAACCTCGAATCATACAAATTCATTCTAGGTAATAATTTAATATTTAAAACCGAGTACCTTTAATTAAATATTGGTGAATTCAGAGCTATGATTCAAATGTTCCATAAGATCACATGAAATTTGAATGGATTGAATTCCCTATGGATGTTTTTAAATTTTTTTTACTTTTTAATTGATTATTTTGAGTACTTCCAAAAAAATTGAATGAATATAAGGTCACCATAGATTAAAAAAATCAATGTGGTCACTCTTGAATAATTGATTAGATCACTGATTTAGATTGAGATGGTATTAAAGATAATTTCAGAAGAAGTTACTTTAAAGAAGAATTGTATCAGTATAAAATATCATTGAAATGGTTCCTATAATACTTCTGAATCAAAATCCAAATATAGTGATAATGGATAAAAGGACTATATAACCAAGGGAATTTGTAAAATTAAAAATATATAAAAAATAAGCATGAATATTCATAGTAAACTTCAATATAATTATTTATTATAAAATTACTTTATCACATATGGTTCAAATTTAACCTCTTATGAAAGTAGAAATAACGGTCATATAACTCTAGATTAACTCATATATAAGAATTATTGGATATATATGAAATACAAGAATAAAATGAAAAATGATTATCATTATGGATGGATTTACACCAAAGAGAATGATTTAATTGATGAATCTATATGTACTAAAAAGATAAGTAACCAATATTCAACGGTATTAAATAAAAAATGAGGATTTTAATTTTTATGATTGAATTTATTATTCTAAAAGTGGTGATTGTAGATTTTACGAGTTATATGAAGAAAATAATATATTTAAAATGGATGCTTCATATATTACTAAATTAAATAATATTTTAAAATATGATAACAATTTTATGATAATGGAATGTAAGAATTCATGAATGAAATTGATATTTACAAATAATAAATAAATATTTTTTTAAAAAAAAATCAAGAGTGTAATAAGACTATCCTTGTGTCTGAAAAAGAAAAAATATAAAATAAAAATTATGGAAATAAAACACTATAAAATTAAAATAGATATTTAGTTCTTATGAAATTATACATCATCTACAAAAGACAATGTCTTCCATTATTTTTATTTTGGTCATTACAATAATTATTATCTGAAAAAAGTAGTTCACATTTTTTAAAAAATTATTTCAATAAATTTCAATAGATAAGAAAAATGTGATAATATAAAATCTAAGATGAAACTAAATAAATATAAAATTGGTTTTGGTTATAATAAACAGATTTATAATATGTTCAAGAACACTTTTTTTAAGAGATCTGCATGGAAGACACCAATTTATACTTGTTTCAAATGTTAGGTTTAGTAAAATTATACTAATGAATGTTATCTTATATTCCCTCAATATCTAACTATCACTACATTTTATATCTCTAAAAATTTATCTTATATATTCCATAAAAAATGTTTTAAATATACTAGGGTAATAAATAAATATGTTACTAACCTAATTAGACCAAACATTACTTGTCTTCCAAAAATTGAATTTGTTTTATTTTTTTAGGATTTAGCCACATGTACATAATTACTAATCATATAAAGGATTCCTCTAAAAACCCAGTTCCTTTTCATCGAAAATGATAATTTATGTTTAAGAAGAAATTATATTTTTTTATATGCTCTTTCTATTCTAATAAAGTAGAGATCCTATTTTTAAATATGGAATATATTTAGAGTTTTCATGTCATATGGGAAATTTTTTTAAAGAGGAGTTATACCAATTTTTCTGATTTTCTCCATGGGATTAATATTTACATCTCTTCATTTATTAATGGTGTATTTTTGTATGGATTGTATATTTAATAATATATTTTATTTCAGAAAAAATAACAAAAATGGGATGACTTTATAAAATTATGTTTCAGTGTTGTATTTTATTTTCAAAAAAAGGAGAGTTTTTTTTAGTTTTTTCTCTGAAAATATATTATGGTTTTTATAATTCCAAACCCTCTATTTTTTTTAGAAAATTGGGTTTTACTACGTTATTCTATTTTTATTATGTATTGGTTAATAGAAATTATAATTCTATAAACCCAAATTCATATGAATTATAATAAGTATATCATACATATTCAACAATGAAACAGTCTAAATAACCCTCTATAATTTTCATTTTTTTATCTGAAAATTCTAATTAACTTTCGATTTATTTAAATATTTTAGGTTAGATTGTTTAAATTTTTTCTTTATTTATTAAATAATATCATGAGTTATATTGATTTTCCTTTACCTAATTTTTTCCACTACATAAATAATGAATTGTTTTATATTTAATTAAAGGGTTTGGATATCTAGAATACATGATGGCATTGTATTATTTTCCCAGTCACTGAACTAGTTCTGAATGTTTTCCAATTAAACAATTATGTTTCATAAATATTTCAATGTTAAATCTCATGATATATAATAGAATCTCACACAGATAATTATTTACAAAATATAAGACAATTATTTATATTTAATTTCAATTTTTTAAATTAAAAAAAACATTTACATACATATATATTTTAACGAAATTATGCATCATTTTGGTATTTTTTATGTAGTTTTTTTCACTATTATTAAAAATATATTATTATATAAATTTCAGGATAAAATGTTATTTGGTCTATTGGAAAAATCTCAAATCAATGTTCATTTAAATCAAGTTCATCTAATGTTAATTTGGTGTTTATGGGCTATAAAATTGTCTAAATATTATGTTGCTAAGTTGTATCAGGTTTTTAGGTTTTCATTATTCATATATACTAGGAATTTATCTTACATGTGACCATCTATTTTTCATATACCTACCATGGACTTCCCCATTATACCGTATGAATCATATAATGTAACAAAATTTATTAAATTCTAACTAAATATAAATCCGCATTTGTTAAGAAACCTAATTCATGTTGTGATGCTTTATGATCATATTATAATATTAAATGAAATATCTTTTCAGGGACTCATTTTTTTCATATCATCTCTCACCTAATCTATATTGAATCATAAAATCTTGCCAACCATTCGATTTATTGTAAATTGGTTTCAATTTAAAAAATATACTATATTACATGGATGATCAATGGAATAGAAGACTCATCCACCTAATGATAATCTCATGAAAATTGACATATACATTGAAATTAACTTATATATTTTAATCCTATAAATTTATATTCTTTTCTTTATTTTTATAACTTGTGATATTCCCCCAATCCCCATAATACAAGTAATATAATTAAAATTTATATGACATTATGTCATGTATATATACCATGAATCTCCTAGGTAGATAAACTGGGAATTCACATGGTATGTACATTGACTATACCCTATATTTCTTCACATTGTAACTATAACTATCACTTATTATATTTTTCTCATGGCTAGTATACCTATTTCATGTGATATTTTCATACACATCAAATGTGTTATTTTATGTGACCACTTATTGTTCACAAATTCTATATACTTACCACAAGAAAAATGGCCACACATTATAGAAATTGTATGTATACTAACTATATGTGATTTTGTGGCACAAAATTTATTATTTACATTACTTAATTTTTTTATTCAATATGGAGTTTTTATCAACATTTAATTTTTCCTTGTTTTTGGTTCTTTGGTTAACTGGGTGATAATTTTCATTATTTTATGTTTTTAATTTTTTTTCTAAAATTCATATATATTTTTTGAAATCCATGAGATAATATATGATTTTATTTTTAATATTTTAAATTATTTATTAATTCTCACATTATTCATGCATCCAATTACAACACATATTTCTAATATATAAAATATTTATTTTTAATTTATTTGTTGGAATTATTAATTTACAATATACTATTTAGTATGGAATAAATTATTCATAATTATTATTAATTATTTAATAGATCATAACTAAATATTTTTATTATCATGTTCCTTAGGAAATTATAATGTAATTTGAAATTTAAATATTCAATGTATCTTATGATATTCATGAAATTTATTTGTACTATTAATATTAATACTATTTAAATTATTAAATGGGTAAATAAAATATTTTAAAAATGGAATTTATTTATTGAATTCAAATAAATGTTGTTTGTATTATTCTATAATGATAATTTTCCCTCTCATAGATAATTTGTTAATATGAATAAGACTTTTTTTCATAGTTCGAGACTAATTTTTTAGTTTTTAAGTATTCGATTTAAAGTATTCAGAATGAATTCATCAGATATAATAGACAATAACATGTACATGAACGTATTTATATGATAAACATTACTAAAATAATTTAATTGTTGTACTTGTGAGACCAATAATTCTTTATGTCAATGATCTCTCAAGGATCACACCATATACTGGTTCAACTTTTGCTTGTTGAGAAGAAAATAAACATTTTTCATGTTACTAGTACCTCTTCTATATTCATTTAAATTACATTGAATCAATGATTACTAAGTCTATAATATATATTCCCATCTTTCATGTACACTTATTTAATTTTTTATGATTTAAAAAAAATCATCATTCATCCTTTTTTTGTGACCCCCAAATTCTAATGTCAGGATATAAAGGTTGTGAAAACAAATATATAATGTCTTAATTATATTATGTTGTTATTCTCGTATTCTAATTTCATGACAATTTTTATTTTGACAGACATTTTTTATAATCATTGTTTTTTAGGTAGTGATTCCGCACAAAAGATAGTGTGTTTGTATGGTTTCCCCTTAAATTTTTAGAAAAATACTATATTTTCAGGTTTTTCAATTCATTAAAAAATAACTTTACTAAACAACATTTCTCTAGATGAGTAGATAGGTATAAGAGTATACCATCTCTAAATTGGAATTATCCACTATAAAAAAATCCTAGATTGTTTCGATTTCTTATATTCCAAATACTAATAAACTCTAGTAATTACCATTGATAGTTATATTAAATTATCAGCCAATGTAATTTCAAATACTATTATTTTCTATTCACTATCTCTATACCATATGTCATTACCATTTAAGATCTATCAAATTGTATGAGATCCTACGCTAATTAAGGATTATTTAACATTGTTATAATTTGTACGAATACCAAACAATTGGTATCAGAGATTTTTTGTTTTCATGAGTTTTATGTCTAGCTCTATATTTTATTTACTAATAAAAATAATTGTATAAAAGGATTTTTTTGAATTTAGACAATCCTCTAATATTTTACATTGTTTATATTTTATTTTTTTTATCTTATTCATATACCTCTCAGTCAATGGAATATATCTTTAATTAGGTAAGAGTAAATGTAAATGATGTATGGATTCCTCCAAAAACACCTCACACTAATGGAAATTGTAGTGTTTACTAGAAATACAGAATGGAGGCATATATCAAATAGTAAATAATAGGCCATAATTTGATCATGGTAAAATGATAACAAATTTAAGAAGTTGGCCTAAGTACTTTTATAGGAAATGGTATTCCGGTAATGGTTTTTTATAAAAACAATTTGTAGATATTTTAAATATTTCTATTTATAGAATTACTTTTACTCTTGTATATTCTTCTGAAACCGGTCATGAGAGTTTGGAATATTTTTCATGATACTAAAATTTAATCATATAAATTGATTAAAAATAATATTGGAATACTTAATTCAGAAAACCAACAATTCATGATTATAGAGGATGAAATATTTAATCAAATGTTCCCCTAATTAAAAAATATTTTTAATCGAATGTATTCCCCAGTAGTATCTTTGCAAAATCAAGTACACGATGAATAAGTACTATATAAAATATTGATGAAATGGAATGCATAGATTTTCATCATTGATGAAAGCAAAGAAATAAAAGATTCAACACTTGAGGAATGGATTAGAGCACCAATTTAGTATGAAATAGGATTTAATAGTTTTTATGGTTAATAGAATTTGAAGAAGAAATGCATTAGACTCTATAATTATTAAAAAATTATAACATCCCAAACCAACGCTACCGGGTTCTGCATATAAAAATGTTGTGTATATATTTTTATAAATACATTTGAAAAATAAACTAATAATTTTTCATACCAGATTTGTTTCGGTTATTGAACATAAAGAAGTTGATATATTCATTACAATTAAACAAAACTATGAAAATAAATAAAGCAAAAAATATTTGTCTGCACTGTCTCCTCAATGATGTACACATCACAATGGAATTCCACTAAAGTTGTTTGAAATAAAATCAATTGATAGGGTGATTATTAATTTTCAATGTAAGGTTTTTTTAAATTATTGGTAATTGATTTTTTATAAATATTTAATTTTCTAAAAAGGTTAATTTGAAAAAAGTTTTCAAAACATTCAAAAAATAATAAGGTCATATAATTTTCAAAACCGTTAATTTCCAAATAATAATATTTTGAAAAAATTAATTATATTTAATTATTTTAATTTTATAATTTTAATCAGTTAATAATGATAAATATAAGGACCAAAAAAACCACACACCCAATGATATGTATCTCATATAATAATGTGTCCCCTAATGTATATGTGTTTAATCCCCATACTATAACCCTACATTCGATATGTTAGTTCCAATTTAAGGAATACATTTTCATTGTCATTCATTTTCCACTCATAACCCAAAAACATTAAAAATGATACATAAATTATTCTTAGTGAGTAAAAAATCCATACCATAACATTATCATTTTCAAAAAAACATTTAAAATAAATCTATACCATCACATGATCGTATTAATTTTAAAAATAATAAAATATAATTTTTATGGAAATTTAAAAACAATTACATTTATTGAATTCATAAAATGAGAATTATATATTTATAAGATGACCATTTATAAATTTTGTGTGACATACATGGATGCGTATAGATATTATTTATATGAAATGATAAATTTTATTGGGAATTAGCACATAAAATACTAACATTAATCATTTTTAAATAACTTATACACATAATATCATAATCATAAAATGAAATATTCTCTCATAGAATTTTAATTTATAAAAAAAACATAAAAATAAAAAAATCAAAAAAAATTATTATAAAAAAATATCATATAAAATAAGTTTTTAAAACATTAATTCATTACATGAAATTAAAAAATTCTTTTGGGGTTTTTATTTTTAATTTAATGTCTTAAAAAATGGAATTTTTTTTTAAAATTGAATTGGTAAAATTATTGATTTGATACATGATTTTATAGTATTTAAAATTTTCAATACACTAACTAATATATATACATATATAAATGTGTTAAAAATAAATAAACATTACATAAACCATACATTTTGAATGATTTAAAATAAAAGAAATTCACTACAAACCATCAATTAAAACATATATTAACAGGTTTAAAAAAATACAACAATATCTTACAATATATTTTTAACATAAAAATAACATATAAGAAAATCAATAATACCTTACCTGAAACAAATAAAAAGATTTTTGGCTGTGGGACACATAGAAAGAAATAAGTAGCGTATAAATTAGATAAATGGTTAATATGTTTCAAGGTGTATTCAAATGAGGTTTGGAATAATGTATTGATATTAGTAAAATTAATCATTCATATATTAAGAATATTGGAAAATATATATATCAAGATTGTAGGTTTATTCAATTGGCCATGTGGTGCTATTATATCAATTGATTGAGAAAATAATATATATATATATATATATCATTAAAGCTAGTTGAATCACCCATAAAAATAAATAAATGGATAAAAAAATTGAATAATACTTCTTTATGATTCTAATTACACTAATTTCAAAATTGATATGAAATATAAAGAGGTATTCCTTCAGAATATAATTATGGTGGGTAAGGATATCCAATTCTATTCAATGGTTTAATTTAATCTAAAGGACCATTCATGTAATTTTTTGGAACAAGTGTTGAGATGGGGATATGTTTGAATGATATTATGATGATAGAGGTGGCCTCGGTGGATTAACAGAATGGTGCAAGAAATTGGTTTGGCAACCAATGAGGAATATGACCATAAGATTAGATGAAAGGCTTGAATGAGACTGTTCTTGATAGAAGGATTGGGATTTCATCTCATATCTTCCCATAGAAAAACATAGAGAAACTTTATTCACCAATATATACTGTAATGCATATGCTTCCCCTATGGAATAAACAAATGAAGACACACACGCTGGAAGCCTTATACATGGGATCACGCCCAAGAATCAACCCAAACAATGCCAAAATAGACAAAGAATTAGGGATATAAATAGGTTCTAGCCTCGATGTTTCTTGAATTGGGCTGACATCTTTGAAAATTCATCTACGAACTAAAGTATTGGCCTTAGTTATGACATATGATATCGTTTCCATGCTTTCCTTAGTTTTTGGGGGTATATAGTAAATTTTTTATAAATGATTCCAACATGGGGTAATGTAAATATAACAAATATATATAGATATTATCAGACCCATTAGATTTTACACTATTAAACTATAAATGTATAATTTCAAACAACTTTTTTGGAATAATTTTTTAAATATATTAAAAACTCAAAGATATATTATAATTTTAAAAGTTAATATTATTAATAAATTTTCATTAAATGTTATTATCATTATTATTACATTATATTTTCATTTTAAAACCATTTAAAATTTTAAAACACCTAACATAAATTAAAAACTTCAACAGATAAATTTTTCTACCAACAGACAAAAAGAAACTTTTATAAATACACATGTTTAAGGGAATTTAGAAAAAGAACCAAAATTTCTCAACATTCAATTCATGGTTTCAATAATGGTGCTCTACGTCCATATAGTTCTTACCGTTATTACTATTTTTTTATTAATGAATATTCTGAGGAAGTTGGATACACATTTGGCCCTCCTATGTTATTCGGTGGTGAAACCATTTTTTATAGATTTTAATGAGTTTTCTAAATAAAATGTGTCTTTAGTTTAATAAAGATGCAATGTAATCATTGTTTAATTAATAAAAGATCATTATTCTTCATTAATTATTGAATTATTTTTTTATTGAAAATTAAAAATAATATTGATTATTATTATTATTATTATTATTATTATTATAGTTCTTTTTATATTTTTGATGTTACATTCATCTATAATTTATTGATTTTTTTTCTCAGAATTTCATTTTTTCACACATTACATATCTTCTTCTTCAATATTTATTATTCATACAGAAACACATTTTTTAATATTTATTATAAATAATATTATAATAATTAATTAATACATTCAATAGAATATCCAATATTAGAGTTTCTCCAGAAAATGAGGGTTTCTTCTAGTCAATTTGATCCTTAGTGAAATTTTATGTTCATCACTTTTTTCCCAAACACAAAACGAGAAACACGGTTCAAAATCATGTAAACAGTTATAGGATCGTGAGACAAAGGCACGAAGGGTGTAAAAAATAGGGAAATATAAGAGTACATGATCTATCTAAAATAACTAAAATGACTTATCTTGTAAAATTTCAATGTATTTATGTCTTCCATATAAACTAAAACACAAAACATGAGATAAATAGTCTTCCAGGAGGCCACCTTCATTTCCAGCTTCTAGGAAGTCCACTAAAGACTCTAACTGATCGAAAATGTTATAAAATTTACAAACACCATAAAAATATATTATTCATCATATGTAGAATGAAAATTGAGGGTTCATAGTGAATAAATATACAGAAAAGCTCATCAAAATAATCTATGTATATATATGGAATTGAATATATTGTAAATACATTTACAAGATAATCAAAGGTTTTTCCAGGGCTCAATATCATTTGACCATTATTATGAAAGTATCCTTTCATGACATTCATCTGGAAGAGAAAAACGATTTGTTTATGTTCATCAATATAGAATCTGAAAATATTAAGGAAAAATAATTGTTTAAAGGTGGAATACTTAAATTTTCAATTTTTTCTAATTTATTCTATAATCATTTAAACTGTCACTCTAATGAAATGTATAATGAATCATTATTAAACATCACATAATCTAGTTCATTCAACTAGATTAAACTTTTAATATTATATAATATCGTTTCGGTTTAGAGTTTTATAAAATTGGGTCATAATTCATTCATACCAACCGACAAGAATACAAAGGTAGATACTACTAATAAAGTGTCCATTTCTTCTAGAATACAATTTTTTAAAAAGCATGAATTTTTTTTATGAGTCTTCTTCAAAAAAGTCATCTTGGATTTTGATTTTATCTTAACAATCCTTAAACCATGAGAAAAAAAATTAATACATGGGAGGAGCACAAAATTTTTAGTAACAAATATAAAAATAAGGGATGAAAATTTTAGTACATGGATTAATTTTAAACATATTATATAATTTTCACAAAAATATAATTCTCTCCCTTAAAGTAAATTTTTAATACTTCGTGAAAACACAAGTTTTCTATAAAACATAAATAAATAATTTGGGTAAATTTGGGAATCATTTTCATACCATACTTACTCAGGATTGTAATCCACATAGCTACCATATAATTTGTAACACACAAGGCTACCTTATAATATTACCCTCACAACTACCTTATAATGTAACTATCTAAGTTTAAATGGAATAACCATTAGAATCACCATAAAAATATGAAATGCATTATAGGGAAATCACATTACAACCAATAATTATTTTATAATGGAACCACCCATCATCATAAATATGACCAATAACTAGAACATATTCATTAAACATGAATAGTTGCATCATAATAATAATTCCTTGATGAAAAAAATAATTTTAAATAAATAATGTGTGACTAAATTGGGAAAATTACCTCATTATATATAGGATAAAAACACATTTAAGGTTTTCAAAAATAGAAAATAAAAACCGATTTTCAAATAAAATTCTCTTACCACAAGCTCGAATTCCTTCAAATGTGTCCAATCCCAATTTATAATGTTTTATATAGTGTTTTTATTTTACTATAGAATTGTATTAATATTTAAAATTCATTATATGATATTATTATAACATATTTTTACCCATTTATTGATAATATGTATTTTACTATTTCGTGTATGATTATTTCATGGTTTCCATGGCTGGTTCACTATGGAGTTTCATTTCAAATGGAAGTAAAACTAAAAAAACTGAAAATAAATTTATTTAATATTATTAAATATTTTAATTCATACCCTATATAATTTTTTATATGATGATGATTTATGAAAAAAAAAGTTAATGAAAATTATTTAATTTATTTTGGAGATTTTTAAGACCATAATGAACTTATATAATTAAATAATTTTCGTTTTTATATATAAATCACTTAAAATTATATATCATAAAATATTTATAATTAAAAATTATTAAAAATAATAATTATTTTACGACTATAAGTAAATATGTTAAATAAAAAAGAAAACACATCATCCACGATGATGATAAACCACCACATCTTAGACGATGCTATCATTTTTCAGAATAAGAGGATAAATGAGAGGTTTGATGATGGATAATCCATTAAACCAATAAAATAATAGTATATTTAAAATATTATAGTTATTACATCACTTATATAAGGGTTTCTGAGGAGATAATAAAAAATAAAAGAAATGAAAAATAAATTTAAAAGAAAAAGAAATAGGATTTTACATCATGAACTTAATCTACATGAGAACCATAGTAAGGTAGTTTATTTTGGCCATTGGATGAGACTATAAGGCCTTGGATATAGATAAGAGGTGTGGGAAGGTAATGGTACATTGTTAAAATAATTCTCAAGGTATTGGATGTGTGAGTATAAGAGGGGGTGATGGTGGTATTTATAGTAACGAAGAGATGTGTTTTTTGATTAATTTATTCATTAGTTTATTATTTTGGATCATTACAACAAATATTTTTGATTCCAAATAATAAATATTGTAAAGAAATAAGGATAGTTCTAAATAATGGTTTTCATATCCATAATTACTTAATAACTAGTGTATTTTTATTTATAATGTTATAAACTGTAAATATTTATAGGTTTTATCTATAAATATTTTATTTTTTTTAATATTTCACAACCTGTAAATATTTTATATGATTATTAGTTTTTAATATCTAACTATTTTTTATTTTTAACTGAGTTACAGTTATTATAATTTTATAATTATTATTTTGTATGAACAATAAGAATTCTATATAAATTTTAATGCACTACAATAAAGTATAAATAAAAATCAAGATTGTTCACATTTTGATCTGAACAGTCATATGGTATTTAGTTGTATTAATAATATGCAATTTATAGTGTTTTAATTTTTTATTTAGTTATTTAGTTATATCATGAGTGATATAGCTCATATCGTCATGAACCATAATTTACTAGATCACTATTACATTTATTTACATTTCATTAAAATATGAGGACTTATTAAATTATTTTATAGGTGGTCTAAAATTTTCACAAAGTCACTGAAATAGTTCTTGATGTTTAAAATTTCTAGAATTATGTGTCTTATGTTTTTCAAAGATAACTATCATGATATACATTAGAATTTCACACAGTTTATTGTGTTGGAAATCTAATAAATCTATCTAAATTTCATTCATAATCACTAATGGATGAAAATTTAAAGACCCAAACATATAACTAATATATATTATATTGTAATTTGTGATTACTATTTATATAAAAAATGATTCAGGCTGGAATAATTTATGTCAAGAGCCTTTCAAAACATGTACACATATTTAACTCATCCAAAAGGTATATATGTCATCTCCCACAATGATCTTCATAACTATAACCCCTCATAGAATATCATATATAATACATTTCCAAATAATCTAGGAATAAAAACGTAATAACGGTGAGTTTTGATACTTGTTATGTGTAAAAAAGGCTTCAAAATATTATGAGTATCGTGTTATGAAAACAAGAGATTTTTTTTACATAGACTTTATATCATAGATCATAAACATGAACCATAAAATAAATCATTACTATAAATAAAACATAAATTATAAGGTGATTGAAGAACATATTCCATTAGAGAATAACATTTCAATAAAACTTATTGATTTATAAAATTTATTCGGAATGAACAGAATAAGTCAATGCTACCCACCATGATATTCAAAAAATATTTGGCTCTGGATAACCACACATGTACTTACTTTATGTTTGAGAAAAACACTGATGCCCCCACCCCTTGGGCTTGGGATAACCACTCATATACCACATGATCTCATAAACTATTAATCATTACCAAATTCATTATATATATACATATGTCCCAACCATATTTGGTTATAATGTGATCATTATGCTTTGTTAAAACGTAACCACCCCCACATAATGGAAATGATGAAAATAAATGGTTTTCATACAACATTAAGTTATATCATAACCCATAGAAATGAAATGTGGATCATAATAATCTCATAGGATCTCCATATAAAAAACTAGAGAAAATGAAAGGGGTTAATAAGTGCATCTTCATCATAAATAAAACCCATATATAAAAATAATTAACATAGTTTTGATGAATTATATCTCTGTTATTGATTTTGTAGCATGAAAGGATGTCATCATCGATAGAAAATAAACTTGAATAAAAAACCATTGGAAATATTTAATAAGGAAAATAATGGTTCATTGTAAATATCCTTTTTAAATATATAAATATATAAAATATTTTATAAATAGGTTTATTTAAAATAACAATGAAAATTTATAATGGAAGCGTCAAAAATAAATTAAAATGTTTATTGGGAAAATAAAATTTTCAAATTATAGGTTTCCTTCTAAAACATAAAACATTTTGATGTCATTTTATTTGAAAATACCTATTTAAACATATAATCTAGTATTAATTGAAAATAATGGTCATCATAGTATAAATTTACATTCATGTTGTATATATTGAAATACAGATTCCATTCACATTTTTGGTAATTTAAAAACTGTCAATGTCGAGAAAAAAACATGAAGCTGAAGTTTTTTTTAAAAACATTATGAAATGTAAAACCAGTGTAAAAATTTATTTTATAAATCCTTTTATAAAATTGAAACGAATTTTGAAAACAATTTTAGAAAAATATAGATATGCCAGAAAAGGGGATTTCGACACAAATGAAAAATGGAGTCTGTTTTCTATAAAAACATTATTTTTGAATATTTAGTAACTATTTAATAGAAAATTATTTTAAAACATATATTTTTTATAAATAAAAAAAGTAAATAAAAACTTTTGATGTTATTTAGGATTGTATAATAATATTTTACCATCAAAATAATAATCATAAGAACCCCCAAATAAAAAATGAGATTGTAACCGCATACCCTTACCACTATGGTGATATTTATATTTTATGCCCCACAAAATAAACATAATTATAGGGATATTTGAATCCAATAATTTCATTAGAATAATCATATAATATATACTTGGTAATTATATTCACCGCAGAATATAAATAACTGGTTTATAGGGCATGTGCCCTATTGAAATTTAAGAGATACAAAAATACCTTATCTAATGTCTCAAATTCCATTATACACATTAAAAACTATTATATAATAAATATTATTTAATTATAAATGTATTATTGAACAATTATTATATATATCATAACATATATGTTTTACTTTACACCTTTTATTACCAGTTTATTAAAAATTCATTGTTAAAATCTCATTTCGGGAAATAACAACATTGTTTTTCCTGAATGTTGTGAATTTTTATTTTCAGTACACATGAATAGATAATGGTTACACAATATTAAAAAATCTAATCATGAAATTAATACCATATATATTTAGTAAATATTTATTTAGTGTAATCTGTAACATATCGGGATAGAAAAAGCAATACACCCTTCATAGAGATGGTTGAATATTTGTTTTAATTAATCATGATATTTTATTATTATTGAATGAAAAAATAGAATCGTAAAATATATATTACCAATATATAATATTTTTTATTTCATATATATCACATTTATTAATTAAATTTACCCTAATTTATTCTACTGAAAGAATTATTGAAAAATGTATCGCATCGCTTCGTGAGTTGATTAACCTTAAAACACATGAATGGCATTATCATACCACCCATGTAATAGAAAGTATTAAGTTATATGTGATATCTTAATTAAAAATGTATTATTACGCTATAGAAATAATAGATATTCATTTAATATATCGTCATTATCATCCAATTAAATCATAAATGAAAAATACCTCACATAAATTCGTGAGGTGGTAGTCAGCCATACACATGAGCGACGCTATTATTTCCCAATGGGTTGGGAGGTAAGATGTTTTCTTGGGTATTATAATTCCATAGGACAAAAAAATCATATTAATAATATATAAAAATTAAATACCTAATTATATCAAAACGTGATAGATTTTTATTGATTACAAATAACATTATTTTGTGAGGCAATGTTCCATCGAACAAATGACCAATAGTTTCATTTCCCATTTTATGTGGGATGAGAAGGATATAATAAAATAAATTAGTATAAAAAATATCATAAAATGAAACATATTTTTGTTATTATGTTATCATAGTTGATGAAATTTTTGAGTTATAATACAAATTAAAAGAAAAATGATTAGTTTAAAATTTTACCTTTATATCAGACAACCACTTTTGGTTTAAGATAATGCATTATTATATTTTTTTTATGATCTAAAACGGAATATAATATGTTGGAAAGAAATTATTTATGACATTTGGGTAGGTTTATTCAAAACAAATAGGTTATTAAGTATAAATTTTGAAGAAATGGTGGTGTCATTTTATAACTAGGGGAGAGGACACACATAGTGTTTTTGAAAATAATCTTTTTACCCACAATTTTCATATTCCAAAAGGATTGATAATTGGTAACTATAAAAAAATAGGTGACATGTCAAAATATGGTAATCGAATGGGTGTTATAAAATATTCTACTTTAGTTTTCCACTAATATTTTTATATTATCCCCAAATAAGAAAACATTACTCTTATCACGATAAATAATTATTTTTGTTTCAACTTATCATGACTGTAAAAAATTAATTTTATCAAATTATATAAAATTTTTTATTATGATTCCAAATATAAAAAATTTCCAAATTTCATTCAATTATGTTGATAAAATAATTTTTAAATTAAACCTGTAAGTGTAATTAAATTGTGCTCTGCTAATAAAAAAATCCTCAATTGTTTAGAAATTTTTTCAAATAAAAATTTGATATTAAATTTATTAAAAAGACATATATTATATTAAAAGGTATTTAATTCAACTAATTTTACATTTAAATCCATATTAAAACAATTTTTATGTTTTTAAATGATTTTAATGAAAATAAAATATTCAATAACATGAAATATTTTTCACTATTCACTAAAAGATTACATTTTTATAAAATTATAAAAAATATTCACCTAATATAGTTTTGATAAGGAAAATTAAAAATGATGATAATTTTATCAAATAAAAGTTTCCAAATTGTACAAATATTAATTCTAGAATAAGGGCACATATTACGATAATACTACCTTTTTGAAAACATACGGCTTTAAGTTTGAATATGATTTATTCATATCTCAGGTCTAGAAAACACATAAGATTAATATTAAACATTTTATTGAATATATCATATTAAAATTTCATTAAAATAATTCATGTAAAGTATTTTTTTAATTTATTTTAGAAAAATGTGTTTGTGTGTAAAAATATTTGTTTTTCAGAAAATGATTTTCATAATTTTCAAATAGTTCTTATTTTCATTTCTAATAAATTTTTCACCAAATAAATAATTTTATATAGATGTGTAAACCATATATTTTAATAAATAATTAAATCCTATTCATACCCACCATACCAATTACTAAGGGAGAACTATAATATTCAGTAAAATATATTTTAATAATATGTTAGTATTCGTTAAAAATCGGTGTAGTGTGTAGAGAAAGCAATCAAATAAATTATTGTAATTTGAAATAAATTCAGAAAAATTCCATATTTTACATACACCCCCACCCCAAATTATTTCCCCCATTAAATTCGTAACATTTATAAAAAACAAATAAGGATACTTCTTCTTTATTACATCCTTATGTTACTGTGTACCTTCCTCAATCTGGTGGTTTAACCACAAACATTGACTCGGTGAGTGGTTTTATTTCATATATCCTTATTTGTAGGATCTTGAATATTTAAATACAATACTATATGAGAAATATCATTCACTTTTTTATATGACCACTATGTTCAGTACATATGATGGTTAAGCTATGTACTTTATCATGAGAGATACATTGAACACATCATTGTCTTGAGAGAGGATAGGTAGAAGTACCATTGATAGGTTACTTTGCTGATACATTAAAATATTTAAAAGGAACCTAAATAATTAGGGACTAAATTTCTACTCTATCATAATAAACATTTCACCATATGGCTATGCTTCAATATATATCCATTTTCATCTCTTACTCCTAAAAATAAAGAACATTTTTTTTATTTCTGAAGCACTAATAGATCACAAGATCAATAATAGCATTATATGTAATTATTTTTATCTTTAGTAATTATCATTTCCAAATAGTTCATAAAAGTTATAAAATAATAATAAATCTTTATATAGTGATGTAATAAATTAATCTTTAAAACCTCATTAAAAATCAACATAAAACCTTCCCTAAATGGTGAGACTTATGGCCCTTCCTGAATCCCAAATTTATAAACAATATCACTAAATTTCATAAAATAAACATAATATTAATGCCCCATATATAAATCTACATATTCAAATGGTCACATACCAAATATGTGAATAACTTGGTCATATATTCTCTTGACGTGTTCGAATTACAAAAATTACCATAAAACCTAACATAAAACATACAAGTTTCCAAATTACATAAATAAAAAAACTATTGTTAAATATATTATATAAATAAAAAATACTATAAACTCTAACAATGATAAAATATACCACCTTTTTAACAAATCATTAATTATTTCTAGGGTCATGAATAATTTCATGTTTTCTTTATCCATACCAATAATCTAATTATCAAATGTAAACACTATTTTCTTAATATCATGATCATATTAATGGTTTATATTCCCATAATCATTTGTTTTCTATAAAATATCACCTCATAATTAAATAACATTCCTATTTCATCTTACAATTAAACATATTAATAAATATCCAAAATTATAAACTTATCCAAATAAATCCTTATATATTTAATTATTTATATATCAAATTTCATGTATTTCTGTACAAAAACACTCCAATCATGAAACCTAAATATTTAACCATTAAATAGTGTTCATCGTATTATTCCTTAATACATCATTTCTAAATTTTTATGTATGAATCATGTATTAACATTATCAGACCTCAATTTAATCATTTATATTAATTTTAATAAATAAAATACTCTTAGAATAGAATATTCCATTCACATTTCATTCATGTTCTCTTTATTATCTTCAATTTATCCATTAATCATACCACCTTATTGATTCCCTTCAAATGGTTTCCCCCTAAAACATAAAATCTTATAATTTATATTTATTTTACATTTATAAAATTCAAAAATTTATGATGATATGTGGAAACCATTATTCATTTTCCAATCCATTAAAAAAATTCAATTTTCCTCATAAATTACTTACATTGTGTCCTTAATTTCCACAATCAAATCAACTTCTCATCCCTTTAAGAAATTCGCTTGTGTTATACTTCCCACATTATTAATATATATTAAAATTATTGTTCATTCCTCTATAGTCTTCACCACCTAAGATCTAGGAGATCCCTATCATTATCTTCTTGGGTGATTCAGAGAGTTTTATGATATAGATGTTATATATCGTATATCATGTTAACTAATTAAGAATAATTAAAATATCCTTCACTCCGATCATCACCCAATTTGGTTTCACATCAGTATATTGTATACCACAATCATCAGTAACTTAGTTACATATAGTTCCCAAACCGGAAAAAAATCATTTAGAATTGTGTGAGCATCAATAATCATTTTGGGAGACTACATAATCATGAAAATGCATTTATATAATGTCTAAATCAAGAATGCTTTTAAATATTATAATCCATATGTTTATCATATATAATTATTCAAATACTTCGTGATTCTTCGTAATGATTTTCTGAATTCCAAAATAATATCAAATGAGAGTTCCAATCTATGTGAATTGTATGACTTGTTGTCTTATTCTAGGTAATGATCGAGTCAAGACGAACATCCACTTTTCACATTTATTACCCCTAGGTACATCTATTCTAGAAAAACTTCTACATGCAGTATCCTGACAGGGATATAATAACTTAGAAACCAGTCACTCAGTCCTTCAACAAAATTTTAGTAAATTTTCTTATAATTAGACTTATCATTATGGTTCTCCTTGTACATTACATATCTTATTTCCCAGTTGAATAATTGAAAATATTCTCCAATTCAAACTGTAGAGACCCAAAATTGTCAAAAAAAGATATTATATCATAATTGGTGAATTTTCATTACAAAACACAAATCTCCATTGCATAATCATTTATGTATAGTTCCTTTGGAAACATGGACATATAGAAATTGGGTCTATATAAGATCTATGTCATATCCCACTTCGTTGATAATAAAAATAAACCGTTTAGGTCATATCATACATAATACTACTCATCATAACCTAGTGAATATTATCAAAAGAAATGGTTTCTCAGATTCTCATTAATTTCCAACAACGGAAATATCAACATATCATGATAATAAGGGAGTGATAACATAAGAATAATATTTTAAAACCATACCATATATATTATATATAGTAAGCATGATTCATGGAATAAATCATTGATGTTCTTAAAACAATAATACTGGTGGAATCAAAGATCGTAGTCCATGATAGAATAAAATTAGAATAAATTATAATGTTTTAAAAAACATATAATAAAAGAAAAAACTATATAAAATATACCCACTATGAAATTCATAAATTATTAGTATTGGGATTCCCACCCATCTGTGTGATTCACACATGCAATAACATCTTGTGTACCATCATCTTGAGCTTAGGATATCATCTATTATTCCCTCATAGCTCGTATAATATTAATCATTCACCAACACATTTTAGTTTCATATAGGTCCCACCCATCATTGGTTATAATGTGACGACCATTGTCAGTTATAAATTTAACCCCATTATATAATAAAAACCATACGCATTTGTGAAAAAGTAAGTAAAAACATTAATCACATTAAAACCAATGAAAGAATGGTTCTCAAAAAAAATTCCATCCTTTCATAAGCCATATAATTGGAATGTGTCTCATAATCATATCATAAATTCATAAAATCATAACCAATGGAAAATAAACATTTTTCATAGACTTATCATCATCTAAAAGAGATATCATCTAGAGATGGAATCAATAATATATAATTTAATCATATACACATTAATGATATTGTAACTAAAAAGGATGTCATATAAGATGGAAATTTATTTTGAATGAAAAATTAACGTGGTACATTTCTTGAGGTAAATAAAATTTATTTGAAAATAACCTTTTTAAAACTATAATTTTATTAAAAAAATATAAAACCATTTCATTTATAATAACCTTGAAATCATATAAATTATGCTTTAAAAATATATTAAAATGTTTCTTGATGAAAATAACCTTTTCAATTTGAAAAAAAATTTAAAACATATGATTTTTTGAAAAACATTTATTTAAAAATTACATTTAAACATATAAATAAAAATTAAAATAAAATAATTGTCATGATGGAGTGAATTTTCATTTAATACACACACATTAAAACCATAAACCCTTTCACATTTTTAGTAAAAACAAAATTGTCCTTATTATCAATATGACATGATGATTAAATTTTAAATCACATTGTTAAAATTCAATCACATGTAATAATTTATTAAGTAAATCAATCGGAAAATGTTAAATTATTTTAATTTTTTTTACAAAAACATAGATATAAAAGAAAAGGTGTTTTGATAAAAAAACATAGATAGATTTTATTTTCATTATAAATAGTATTCATTGAATATTAAGTTCACAATGAGAGAAAATTAAAGGAAAATATTTAATAATAATTATTAAGAAAAGTGGAATATATTTCATTAATATTATTATAATTTGATAATGATGTTTCATTATCTAAAGCATAATCATAAACAACATTGATAAAAAAATCGGATTGCAACCTCAAACCGTTACGACTATTGTATCTTTTCAATCCTAATCCCCTTTAAAGAAAGACAATTACATGAATATGTATAAACCATGATTTATTGTGAAAATTAACAAAATACATAAAATTAATGAATATATACTACACAGAAAAGTCAGGTGTTGTATAAAGAATGTGTCCCATTAAAATTAAAGTGAGATGAAAATCTTTTTCCTTATGTCTCAAAATACCTCAAAAACATTAAAAATACCTCTATAATACATTTATATTTATTATAAATCAATAACATAACCACAATTATATATATATAATTACATATATTACTTACATATGACCTTTAATTACCTGTTGGTTAACAATTCTATGTTAAAATCATTTTTCTAGTTATATCATTTTATTCATATATGTTTTAATTTATTATTTTTAGCCATCTTCTATTGATAACATTCCCATAACATACATAATTTTATACCTAATATAAATATATTATATTTTATGTCTATATATTTTTTATTAATCTATAAAATTTCATGATTGAAATTTAAATACAATGTTTATGGATATGGTAGGTTGTACTTACACATGAATGTTGTTTCCAGTTTCATGATGAATGAAATGAAATATATGAATATAAATTATTACCATTAAATAATATTTTTTTCAAATATATCACTTATGTTAAATAAATATACCTTAATAACCATTCATACAAAGTATTAGTGAAAATAAAATCTCATCACTTCGTGAGATGATAATTCCCAACACACATAAGTGAGGTTATTATATCACCCAAAGAAATGAATGTAAGAAGTTATATGTGATATAATAATTCCAGTATAATAATTACGTTAAAAATATCATATATATTAATTTAAAATGTTATTATTACCATCCATGTAAGACATAAATTAAAATTAAATTACATCGGTTCGTGGGGGGATATCCTACAATACAAACGAGGGAGATTATTTTTTCCACAAGAATGGGATTTAAGAAGGTGGGTGTGGTATTATAATTCAATAGATACGGAAAAATTATAAAAACATTATATAATCCTCAAATACATCATCATATCTCTCTGTGAAATGTGGTGATTGAAAAAGAATAACATCAATTTGTGAGTCGATCGTCCATCGTAAACACATTTATCAGTTTTTTCCTATTTTATGGAATGAGAGGAGAATATAAGTGATGAAATTTACATAATAATATATATATATAATATTTATATAGTTATTATTATATTATCATATTGTAATAAATATTTTTATGAGTGAGAATAATATTTATGACAAAATGCATATTTAAAGACATTACCTCTACTTCCGATAACCTCTTTAGGATTAACCTAAATCCATTATCGATTGGATTTATTATATGAAAAAATCCTATAGGATGTGGGGATGAAATTAAATAACACATATCGGTGGGACATGGAAAAAATAAATTGTTTTGGAACTGTAAATAAGGTTCGATAGGTGATGTCCTTTTATATGTGGGGGGAGAGGATGCACATGGAATTTTTGAAATGAATGATGTGTACCCTTGTTTTTCACATGCCAAAGTGTTATAAAATGGATAATTATATAGAATTATAGTTTAAAAGGTCAAAATAAGTCCTGTAAATTCATGTTTTGTGAAAGTGATAGGTGATTTTACCCCTTATATTTTCAGTTTAAACCATATTAAACTCGTTTTAACCATAACTATGGTAAATAATTTTTAATACTTTCACTTATAATTATGGATAAAAATGAATTTTAACTCATTATAAAATTGTTATTATAATTATTCTAAAGGTAAAATCTATTTTGTAAAATTATTTAACATAAAGGGAAAATTATTATTTAAAAATTAACCCACAAACTCGATGAAAAGACTGTTTTCCAATGTTGAAATCATCAAAAGATTAAAAACACATATAAATTTCAAAATAAAATTCATTAAAATTATATAATATGCATTAATATATATAATATTTATCTAATTCTACATTTAATGACATACTAAACCAATTTTTATATTTTTAAATGCGTTGAATGAAATTGATGTTTATTATAAAAACCAGTATTCTCAATATTCACTGATAACGTTTTCTTTCTAAAAAATTATCAAAAATTCACCGCAAAATATTTTTGAAAAGATTATTATTAATATAAACTCATTTTTTTTAAAAAAAATTATATTATTTGGGAAAAATATTTTTATGATAAGGGCTCAAAATGTGCAACTACTCCTTCAAAAAAAAATTTAAGTATAAAATTTTCTTTATTCATATATAATTCTTAGAAAAAAAATAAGATAAATGTTAAAATAATATATTGATGATATAATTTAGAAAAATTCAAAAAAATATAATTCGGTATAAGAAATTTTGTTTTATTTATTAATGTAAAATGTTTTTTCGTGGAAGAAAAATATATTTTATAAATTTTTTTTTATTTTAAAACTATTCATATATTCATTTATAATTAAATTATCACCAAATATTTATTTTTTTATATATGTTTAAACCAAAAATTTTAATAATTTATTAAATAATATTCATACCTACCATTCGAACATCTAGGCGATAACTATCGTATTAAATAATAAAATTTTAATAGTTTTTTATGATTCATTAAGACGTGGAGTTATGTATAGAAAAATATATCGAAAAAATTATATTTAATAGAAAAAAATAATTAATAAAATATTTTTGTTTTATCTAAATATTAGTTTTGATATCCCAAAAATCAGCAACAATTATGAATCATTGTAGTTATTTTTTCAGTTGTTTTAGTTTATGGTTTTCTGTGTGTTTTATGATCTCTCATGATAGATAAGTCACATTAATGTTTTACTTAATCCACTATGAAGATCTATAATTCATATTCATTTAATTAAAAATCATATAATTATCATTTAAATATTTACTGGAGCTATTTTTTTTTCAATTCACCCATTATCATTCTATAAACGGTTATTAGATTTTTATTATTCATACATACTGTTAGATTATCTTAAAAATGACCATGTGTATTCCATCTACTGACCATACCATTTATATCCTACTAGATGAATCATTTTAAGCGAAAAATGTCTTTACATCTATCCTACCATAAGTCATTAATTGTTCCGGCCCCTACCACGTATTATAAAGCCACATGATCTTTTTATAATATTTAATGGTGTCACTATTCATGTGTCATATATTTTATAGATCACCCCCACAAGCACTGTGTTTAATTTTGTAATCATTCCAGATAGAATATTTATTGGAACAAATTTTTCATTCTATTAAATAAAATATGTTACATTTATGTTTATTAGAAGTGACTTAGCATCTACATAATGATCATCTCATGATAACATTAACATCTTATGAAAATTTCCTATATGTTCAATTTTTTTATCATTATATGTCACTTGTTGTTTTTATAGAATGGGAGATACAATAAATCCCACATAATACATGACTTCAACATAGAATACATATGGTTTAATGACCACTACTTTTGCAGTGAAGCTCCATGGTAGACTAACCAAGCATTCACCTATTAATTATATTGAATTCACACCAAATTTCCTCATAGTGAAACTATACCTACCACAGGTTATATTTTTTTCATGTCCAGTATACCGACCATGCATTTATAGTTAGTATGAAAACCACGTGTTTTATTTTCATACATTAGATATTGTTATGAAAGATATTTCAATCTAACATTACTTGTATTTTCTCTACATTAAATAATTATCCCAATTCTAGAAATTTTATAAAGACTTATTTTGTCATTGTTGGTGGTTCCTTTATTTACATGTTTCTTTTTTGTGGGGTTTTATTAATATATTACATTCATATATAAAATATATAATGTTGATTAGACTTTTTTTTAAAATATTTTATAAAATTTTAAAATATGTATCAATTTTCACTTTATTTATGGGTCTACTAACAACATATATTTCCAATATTTAAAATATTATATTTTGAAATAATTTCATTGTTTAATTAGTTTATAAAATAATATTTAGTGTTGAAAAACATATTACAAATTATTTATTTGTAATTATTGTATAATATTTCAATATATACTTTTTTATGCACTTCATGAAATTATAAATTCATTTGATGTTTAAATTCAAAAGTTTTCTTTGTATATTCAAGGGGTTTTATTGAAATATTATTTTATATTTTATTTGAATTATTTAATGGGTAATACGAATTGGTTTTAATTTTTTTATGTTTTTTATTCATAGGATAATTGTAATAGTTTTTATGGAATGAAAATTTTCACTCTTGAATAATTGTGTTATTTAAATATGAAATATTTTACCCAGTTGGAGATTATTTTATTAGTTTTTATAGATTCAATTTTGGGGAATCAGGACACATTCAAAGGAAGAAAATAAAATTTATAAGACAATAAACATTTAGAGAAACAATTATTTACTTTGATATTTCATGCTTTATACATGTTTGATCAATCTTTATTCATTTGGATGATCACTCAATTATTGTACCATATACTAATTCAACTGTAGCTTTCATGATGAGATAAACTAAAAAATTTTACAAGAACCGTTTCCAATTATTTATTCATTTATAATTTTGAATGTATAAAATTTCATATCATTATACACATAAAGGCTTATCTTTATTTATTATTTTTTAAAAATAATTTATTATATCTTGAGTTGGGTTTTGACTTTAAAATTCAATATTCACGATTTGAAGGTTATAACACTTTATATCTAAAGTTATTATTCTATCACGATGTTGCTTCTAGATTCTAATATCAAGACTATTTAGTTTTTGAATCCCATAATATAATGTCTATATATATTTGGGTTGGGATTCAATATAAGAAATTTTATGTGTTAGTTTGGTTATACATACACATTATAGAAAAAAATTCTATAATAAAGTTATAATTCCCTTAAAAAACTAGATTGGTTAACAAAATATCACTCTGCGTGTATAAATGTATAAGAGTATACTATTCACACTTTTGGATGAACATCTATAAATGAATCCTTATTTTATTTCTCTTTAATTTATTCTAATGAATATTATATCTATTAGTTGACTTTAATAGTTATAGTAAATAATAAATATATTTCTTATAAAATAAAATAAACTTCTCATGCCACGCCCTCTCTATAAGATCTTACATTTCCCTTTGGCATCTAAAAATTGGTATTCTATTTTATATCTATTAATAATTAAATATATATATGATTAATTTTCCAAATACCAAAATATTGGTACCTGATCTTATCAAATATTATAATATTTGGTATAAATATAAATTGTACTTTTAGATAAAACAAGTTTATCAAATGGTTTTCCTTTTGTAGTTTACAAAATCCTTCTATATATTTTTCGTTTATATTTTATTATAATAAATTATTCCTAAACCTCAAATTATAAGGGTATGATTTCTAAAGTAGAAATAGTGAATGTAAATTATGACTGATTTCCATAGAAACCACCTCACCTTGATAAAAATGATTATGGTTTCCTAAGAACAGTAAATGAGATATATCTTAAATATTTTAAAATATAACACTAGTCAATCATAGAAAAACCTTACCATATGCCAATATCTAGCCTAGATATTCATACAATGAACTATAATGTTAAATATGTGGTCAATTAAAAGGTTGTGAATATTGTAGATTGTTATATTAATAGAAGTGTGTTTAGTCATGTCTCTTCTTTTAAAACTTCACATGATATGTGGAATGTTCTAAATATTACTCAACTTTTCATAAATATTAGGTTCAACCTAATATTTTAATTTTTTGGGCTATGTACCAAGATTTTATATATGAGATAACTAAATTGTGAATCAAATATTCCACCAATTCATATGTATTTTGAATGGAATGAATTCCAAAAGAGAATATTTGGAAAATACTGTTCTTTTTTAATGAGTACTAAGAGAACTATTTAAGAAAGTCCATGTTAAAAAGATATGCATTTAAAAATGAAACAACACCAAAAAGTACAATCTTAAATAATTTATTTCATCACTACTTATATATGAACAAATATTAATGAATATTTCATAATAAAAGACATTGATGAATAATGTTTTCACATTAAAATATAATTTAAATGTCTCCTTTAACCATTTTAAATTTAATCATAAAAATGTGATAATGGAAAAATGATGAATATGACCAATGGAATTTTTAAATTAATAAATTGACTAATAAGGTTATATAAGTGACTTAATAAAGGTAGAAGGTATTTTTTAAAAGAAAATAAAGGTATTACATCTAGTCTAGATATATCATATTAAAAATATATAGAAAGAAGTGACACATTAGACTAGAATATCCAAATTTAATAGAATATGGGAATGCTAAAAAATAGAAAAAAAAATGAAATGTTCTTATCACTATGGACATAGTTTCATCAAAGAATAATATTCAAGGGCTGAATAGAAAATTAGGGAAAATATATTTTTACACGTTTTGATTCCAGTAAATAAAAAATAGGTATGTAATGTTTTTTCTTAAAGTTTCTATTATGACACAGATAGTTATTTATTTTTGGAATCTTATGAATAATATAAGAATAATTAAATTTTTGTTTTATGTTTTAATGAATTATATAATATTTTTAAAGATGAGAACAATAGGTTGATCATGGAAAGACAAAAATGTGGTAACGATAATGGTATTCTCAAATATGAATTCAAGAATCTCTATTTGGACAATGAAGTTGTTAAGAAAATTATCCTGGTGTTTGATAAGGAAAAAGAGAAAAACATTATAGTGAATAATCTACGAAATCCAGAAATGGGGAGTCAAGGTATAATAAATTCTACAACATATTTAGAATATATTTTCTGCAATGATCTTTAATTTATTCATAATGAGAATGTTAATCTAAAAAATTGTTGTCATTTTAAAAGAAATACGTTTTTATCATTTTTCAAGGAAAGGAAAAATATGAAATCATGGGAGCTATGTAGAAACCAAAGAGTGATACAAAGGCTTTTATATATAATCATCAAATTTATATGATGTTTGAGGAATTTTTTAGAATCTCTACACAGAAGGTATCAGTAGTGACTAGTTTCAAAATCATATTTCATGGACATTATTCCAATGAATTTTCTCTGAATTTACCTTAATCTAAAAAATATATCAATAAATATTAAGCTTTTCAGGTGCCTTACAAAAAAGTTTTTAAATCTACATGGTTATGGAAAAATTTTGTTACTATCCCAATTGGACCCAAAATATAATAGGTACCAAAACGTGTTAGTGTTTATTTTGTATCCTTTTAACACTTGTATATAAATGATTTTCAAGTAGACGTTTTTATAAAATTAATGTTTCATTTTATATTTGAGTAAGATAAGTTCAATTTAATAATAATTATTATTTTTTAAATTCTCTAACTATATTATAAAATTAGGGATCTTATTTTAAAATATATATTAAATTCTTATTAAGAACATATTTTATGTGATAATATTTTCAATGGTAGATTTACCATATTTTTTTACAATGGGAATTAATGTTATATATATGAATTATTTTATCGAGTGTTTTTTATTTCTTTTTATTTAATAAAATTTTATTCTTCACAAATTTCGTAAAGGGGTATAATTTTATATAAATCATGTTTATATTATTAATTTTCTAAAAGGGAGAGTTTATTATGAGATTTTTATTCACTGTTAATTATTACTATGTCTGAATATTCTAAAACCTATCAATATTTTATGTGAAAATTAGTTCTTACAACCACATAATGTTTATTTTATATATTTATTTAAATCTATTACAATTTTATAAATACTAATTAATATGTAAGATAATATTTTTATTTAATTTTTACTCAACCCTGGCAATGTCTAAATTAATCCCTATAATGTTCACATGTTGATCAGTATATCAAACTAGTCTTTGGTTATATTTATAATTAATATATTATTTTGTTTTAATGTTTTTCTAGGAAATCTATTAGAACATGAGTTATATATCTTATATATCCATGGGAATTATTCCATTGGATATCTAATACATTTATATAAATCGAATTAAATTATATAGGATGATAAAATCCTTATTTATGTTGTTTTAATGCTTCCCAATGTCATTACAATGTTACTATATGGTTATATTTTCCAAAATTTTGTATATTATTTTTTTCAATGATAACACCCACGATATACATTAGAATCGCATATCTATTAATACCTTGAAAATTTAAAACAATTATATATTTTTAAATAAAAAAACGAATAGATAAAAATTACATGTAGACACCTCAAATGTATTCATCATTTATAAATAATATTGGTTATTTTTATGCTGCTTTAGAATTTTGTTTCACTATTTTCCAATGATATATCATGATCAGGATTCAAGATTTATATTCTATTTTATGCTTGGGAAATATATCAAATTTATCTGAATTTATGTAAGCTTTGTCAAATACTATATTATATTTTTATTGGTTATAATATTTAGTTGAATATCTTACTATCAAGTTGTAGTAGGGTTTTATATTTTCATTATTCATAACTACCATGGGTTTACCTACCATTCATTTCACTAATATTCCACATGAAGCATTTAATGTGATTAAATTTCATAACATTCTCCTTAGCTATAATCCATAATTTTTATGATACCTATAACATGTTATGATGCTATAAAATCATATTATAGTATTAACTGATCTCATAATTCGTGCAATATATGCTTTCCAGATTGACTCCCACCAGAATTGTGATGAATCTTCAAATCATTCCATGAATTGGATCTATAGGAACTTCATTTTTATTTTCTAAAATATATTTTTTTTTTCTATGTATGTTATGTGGGAGTGAAGTCTCACCTTAAAAATGATAATATCACGCATAAGGTGATATTCATCGAAGCAGACCTATAATTTTTAATGTTGTAACATTATATTCCTCTTTTTTATAGCTCGTGAGATACCCTCAAGGCCCATAAGAATTATGATATACTTGAAATTTATATAATCATGTGACTTAATCTTTTCTAGAGAAACACCTTGGTATATCGACTACATGATCACATGGTCAATATAATGATCAAACCATGTGTTTCTTCACATGGTAACTATAATAGCGACTTATTGTATTTTTCTCATTGTTAGTATAGTGATCATGCATTCATGGTCAGTATACATACCACACAAGTTGTTTTTTTACATACATCATGTGTTTTTTAGGTTACTACACACTATTTACATAGTTAGTATAATTACTTCAAGTCAATATACCACACATTATGGTCATGATATGTATACAAACCACGTGTACATTAGAGGTACATAATCACTTCGTTAATTTAACTATTTTTACTTAAATATGAAATTTTTAGTACGTTCTATTTTTTATTGTTTCTTATGATTTGATCTCAAAAAATTATTATGAAGAATATTCTGGAATAATTGTCTTCTTTACCCTTGATAATTGTTCAATTTGAATTTGAATTTTCTTAGCTAATCGGGGATTTTTTTGGAAATTCAATTTAAAGTATTACATGCACATACATATGACAGAAAAAATATTTTCACGAAATAAAACTTTTTTAGAACCAATTATTTACATAGATAATTGAAATGGTGTAACTTTTTGATCATTTATTCTTCATCTAGATTATCTATCAATTATTGAACCATATAATTATTCAACTAATAAAAACATGATTTGAAGAATACATACATTTTTCCAAAATCAGAAACATTAATTTCTTCATTTATCTTCTACATCATCCTAGTTTCTTCTGTTTGTAAACATCATCACATGTTTAAAATATACTCATTTTTATATTAATGCATTTACATACAAAAGTATTATTCTTCTCCATCTTTAGGTTGTGAATCCAATATTATAATGATAGGATTTAGTGGTTATATATCTACGTATATATTTTCAATGTTATATTAGGTTTTAAATCATAGATTCATATGTTAGGGTTTTTTGGGTTCTATCATCCATTAACTATGACAGTGTTGTATTTTGGTTGTTACACCTTGTACAAATTTTAAAGTGCATGTGTGGTTATCCATCCATTTAAAAACAATATATGTAATCAAGATATGATTCCTATTAAAAAAATATATTAGTTTGAAATGTATATCTCACAAAATAGAGAGGTATAAGAGAAGACTATTTTTAATTTGGAATGAACCACTATAAAAAACATCCATAAGCTGTTTAAATTCCATTTTTTCTCTTCAAAGAAAATATTTTTATTGACATTGATGTAATATTAAATAATTATTTTTTAAAAAAAATCATCATTTCTATTCACCCCCTAAATAGAACCTTTACTTACCCATTGGGATCTACAATTATATTCATCCCACCATGTTCCATCTTACAATCTTATATAACTCAACAATATTGGTGTTCAATATGCGATTATCCAATATGATCTTCCCTAAAATGTAATATCTCATTTATATTGAGATTTCTATTATGATGTAATATGGAATGTCATTAACTATTAAGATCCTCCTCAAGGATAATGACTTTTTATGTATGTAATTCTTCCCCACTATTTTTATAGTGAAGATTCACACTATTAAAATATATATCATGAATAAAATGTTCCAAAGTATACCAAAATTTTACCAGACATGGATTCATATGACCAATTTCATTAAATTCTAAAGCTTTGTATATCAAACAAAACACAGATAGTCGGTGATTGTTCATTCTAATAAATCAGTGTATTGAAATAAGAGTCATCGTTAGTTTCTATGGTAGAATAAGAATGAATTTAGGTAGTTAAATACTCATAATATTTTCCAATACTTCCTGAAGATGTGTTAAGGTGTTTATAAAAAATTAATTGAATATGAATAAGGTTCTCCCATCACATGAGGGGAATTGGCCCCCAAATTTTTTTTACTTATTACTACATATTGTTATATTATTTTTGACAGTATATAGGAGAAATATATAACCAAATTTTATTCAAATATATTCAAAATATTCAACTATTTTGGGATATAACATTTTCATAGGAAAAGGATATGACCTTCACATTGAGGAAATGGACGGTTACTTTCACTAGGTTGATCTTACAATCCTTAAAAAGGTATAGAAACCAAATTCTATAAAAATGATCGATCACATCTTGTATAATGAGTTAAAAGTTCATAATAAAATTTAGAAAATAATTACAGAAGATACTCCATATGCGTTTTCCATAGGATGGTGAGAATTTGGATCAATTTTCTTTTTCTAACCATAATTCTTGAAAGATCAAATATAAAAATTATTTTATAGAGTGATAGGTATCATTGATTATCATGAACACAAACATCTCCTTCACATAATCCAAAAAACAAGAATATATACAGAAATAATATTGAAACACATAATAAGAATAAACAATGAAAAATACACATCAAGCATCTAGGTAAGTAAAATGACTAACCAACATATGGTGATATCATCCTATGAATAAGTATATTTACTCTCTTATGGAAACATTAAATAGTTAATTATTAAATGTTTCACCACATTTAAAATTATTTAAAATATTCACTCATAAAGCATAGAGATAAATATACATATCTAAAATAAATTAAGGGGAACCACATCTTATAGGGATAGAGAAATTTCTACCCCTATAAACACAATTGGTATAATAAATAGTATAAATAGATACCCAAATTTTTGATACATTTCCTTAGAGGATTTCAATATTATCAAGGGTTAGGGTTATGCCACAAATAAAACCATAGTTATATCTATTGACAAACTATGGATCAAACCCTCTACTAGGATCATATTTTGTTATGGATGGAGAAAATTTACTATGGATTACATATTAGGATTGATATTCCACTTAACCATGAAAGGAAAACTATAAGGAGAAATAGAATCATTTTAAATGTTGTATACATAAATAACGATCCAAAAAATAAAATTGAAATATTATTATTACATAACCTATAAATTTAATTCTGACACTGATGATTCCCTTTACACCTGTAATACATATGGGTATTAGGTTTTTACTATAAAATTCATGTAAAAAATCACAATACTAACACCACTAATGTTGTTGATCACAATGTCATGGATGAACATAAAAAATAAGTATCCAAATATAATAGAATAAGTATAGAGTTTTATAAAGAGGGGGGACACACGAGTCCTAACATGTGAATTATAACTAAGGATCTTCTCTAGACATCCCATTATGAACCTCTAAATGAGCCGGGGCTAATGATTCGGTAAAACAAATTCCTACATTTATATCCCAGGCACCAATAAAATATATTGAGAGAATCCATGTAATGCAAGAAAATGAGGTTTCTAACATAGTAATTCTTGTGTGGTTAAGGTTTAATTTACCAGTTTTTATATATATGTGTGTGTGTGTTTGTTTGTAACATGATTTTCACAATAAATCAAATATACTATAGTAGATTAATTTTATATGGATAGAGGATACTTCATAACAAATGAAAGAAGATAATATAAATCCATGTAGCTAAATACTATCATAGTATTTTATTTATTTATATAACATGTTTATCATTTTAAATTTCGTCCATTGGTCCAAAATTAGTAACATACTCAATAAAGTCACCATGTATAGGCTTAGGAAAGGCCTCTAAGAAAACATCTTCCCTATAAATAAACATTATGACCAATATTTTAAAAATAATTAACACTCATTTAAAAAATATTTTTGTTTAGTGTGGATTAGTATAAGTGATGAGAAAACCATATTTGTAGTGGGTGAATTTGAGTCCTCCTATGTCTATCTTCATAAATATAAATTTATCAATATTCAATAATAGATGAGGCTCAGAGAAACATCGTACATATAAATATATTAACCCTATTATCCATGTTCCAATGTCTTACTAATTACATTGGACTAAGATAAAATTGATCACATCCCAAAGGTCCTAATAGTTTAGTATTCTTGAAGAATCAGATAAATGTATTCTTTTAAATTTACATTGGAAATAAAATTTAAAAAATTTTGAAATAAATTATTTTCTACCCTTGAAACAATTAAATGATTCTTTTTTCATGTGTAGTAGAATGGAAAAAAATAAATTGTGTGCTCAAACACATATTAAGTGTTAATTATACGGGAATTTATAATGCATAGTGTAATGACCCACTAATTCTCAATGGCTTAAGAGTACAATGAGTAATTATATGGAGTTAAAAGACATCCCCAAGACAGTAAAGGATATAAATAAATGCCAAAGATTTTTAAAGACAAGTGGGGTTGATATACAATTTATGAAAAAAACCATACACTCAGCCACCATATCCAAACGTCTTACTAAATGAATCATGAACAATTAAAGAAAAATCAACCACTTTATTCATGTCAAAATGACTATAGAGTGCACAACAATAGAATACAAAAAAAACTATCAATTTAAATTGATTATGGAAAACTATAGACTCAAATAATATAATAAGAATCCATGGGTCCTTATCTTCATGGTCCAAGATCACCACAAAATCAACATATCACAATGTCGTTATAAAATTATGTGATAAGTTTCCATTTCCCCTATCCTCAAATATAGAATCCTCAAAATAATAAATGTGAAAAATTAGGGTTTACTATAAAAACATGTAGACTTTTCCCAAAGACATCATTCCTCATTTTAGAAATATATATGATTTAAAATAAATTTATATAAAATATTTTATATCTAGTAATTCCTAAGATTGTTTATAACTAAATAAAAACCGCTTCCTATAACATTTGCAACCAAAACTAAATTGGTGCAATTGAAACCACTTTTCTAGTAAGTTATTTTCCACAATAAAAACTAAACAAATATTTAAAACAATTTCTCAATATTATTTTGTCATACTAAAACCATTAAATATATCTATGTTTCCATCCAAGTATGCTGCATTATGAATTTTCCATACTCAAGAGTGGTTTCTCATCAATCTACCATGTTTTCACAAGGTAATTATAACCCATGTTCCATTATCCCTTTTTCACTAACCCGAAGATCGTATATCAACCAATCCCCAGAAATGAAATATGAACTCACATCCTAATATTCCTAAGGATCATTCTGAAACACCATTTCAATAATACCCATTCATTATTGAAAAACACTTTTCCATCAAAACCTTTTTTAAGACAACAATTTCAATAAAACACAATTAATTATTTAAAAACCCATCCAAAACAAACCATTACTAAAACCCCAAAAAATACTAAAACTAAAATTACCATTTTTAATTTATAAACTAAAACAATTTTCACAACAATACATTGAAATTACATAGTATCACAAAAAATGGTAAATCCTAACTAATAAAAATTTAATTCTTGAATTGAAATAAGATTTAATGATCAATTTCATTAAAATTAATAGATTTTAAACTAATTAAATCTATTATATCATGTCGAGATGAGGGTGAAGCCACATTCCTCGATGGTTTTTATGAAAACTGAAAATGGGTGAAGAACGCTCATGAAATCGGGTTGAACATCCATAATGACCGCCTTAGATATCTTCGCCTAAAAATCAATGAACCAAAATATCATCATATTTTTAATACCCCAACATAGATCTACCCATAATAGGATTAAATCTTAAAAATAAAGATAAGAGGATAAATCGTCCTAATTAGATCTATGAAATGTTATATGAAAAGGGATGAAAATCACATACAATGAAAATCGGGCATGAAAATTCCAAGGCATGCATCATGATCAGTTATAAAAAAACATTAGAAAGGTTCCCCAACCTTCATTGGATTAAAACAACAAATTTATGGTGAATATGAGAAAAACTAGTGATTTGTGCCAAAAACATGTGAGAACCTAAACAATATGATCAAGATTGGACTCTATGCACAATTAGATAAATAGTACGCTAATAGTGTATTGCCTATTGACTTCAGAAAACCCTTCAATGGACTTCTCACATAGCCTCCATAATCATATGGAAATAAGGCCAAAGATACTTTCTTAAAAGTGCCAAACCGATATAAGGCCACACATTTTCTACTGTGATTTTTGGACAGTTTCATAAAATAATGTGCATCCCTGGCACCTCTCCATTTTCCCCAAAATGTAACTAATGGTCACCACGATCTCCCCTTATTCACCCTTAAACATTATAAACATAAAAATAAATTATGTTTTACTGTCCAGAAAGCGTGGTTACTACCTGTAAATAAGGAATAATAAATATGGAAAGGTAAAAAACTAAATATTCATTCCAGTTAATAAATAATTTATAAATAAAGGAATTTTTGTTTAAAATCTATATAGTGACATCATTGGTAACAATAAATATATTCTAAATGATTGAAATGTATAATGTTGGATGTCATTATCTCAAATATCAAGATATCACTAACTTCAAAGTCTTCTTCTATGAAAATATAATCAATGGGTATATATACACCGAAAAACCAATTTAATTACGGAATTTTTTTCTCACAACACTTTTTGATTGATCTAGGATCTATCTATATCCAAGCTCCACCCAATATAGTATTTTAGGGTCCTAAAAAATTTACAGAGGAAATTCTACCCAATTCCACCAAAGAATTGAGGGGAAGAATGGATAAAATTCAAAGGATTCACAAAGCTGAACTGATCCGCAGACCTGTCAAAATAATGCGGCCACACAGCCGGATCCATGATGCACCCCCTCCGTGAACTATTGTCATTTGCGGAATGGAGGCGGAGATCATTCGTGAGCACGAAGCAAGACAGACTCCGAACTGGTCTGCCGTCACGAACCGCCCCAGCCGCGGACCACCTCAACCGACCTAGTCCGTATCTTCTTTCATTCGTGGAATGGAGGTCAAAATCTCCGTAGTAGCTAAGTGCTCCCTAAGCTCGTTTGGCTCGCGAGTGGGAGATTTGCTCGATTCCCCCGTGAGTTTCGGATTGATTGGGTCATCCATGAATCAGGTTTCTGATCATGGGCCTCCATAAAAGGTGTTTCATGACCATAGATACATCCCTTCCCCCACTCTATAAAAGGACATCACGGGAAAAGAGAATGGAATTCAGAACGGTGATCAATCAGATTCGGGTAGATGGATTTCAAAGGAAGGAGCTTATGATTTCGCAAACAGTGAAGTTCCAGTTCATGAACTAGAAAAGGTATGAACCTGGCAGCGAATTAATAAGGAACCGAAAACGCATAATAACTTGGTGAACCGAAAACGTAAAATAACAAAGAAAAAAAGACTGAAAACCATGGCCCCTCCACAAACGCACCCCCCATGGACCATAGAGTTTATACCCCATTTCCAATCTGCCGCACCGCGTAGCACCCTCGTACGCGGGCGAAGCCCCGACCGAAGAACCCCTGACCGGCATCTCCCTTTACTGCCACTACTTGCGTGGATCCCACCACGTACCATCCTGGTACGCATGCTGAACCCGAAGCCACGAACCACCCTGGTTCGCGGGACTACCACCCGGCTACGAACCACCCTTGTTCGCGGGGTGCCTATTAGTCTGAAGACCACCCTGGTTCATGGATGGCCTCTCCAGCTGCGTAGAAACTCCCTACGTGAAAGGTTCCACTCATTATATACCCATGTGGCCCGCCAAATCGTTCGAGGTTAACATTCCCCAAGCTAGATAAAATTCTTCCAATCCAGCCTAATCCTCTGCGGCTCCCTCATTATCCTACTCATCTATCCCAAGCCAAGGCCTCCACTAGATCCCCTGGACCCGTGTGATGTAACCTTCAGGCGCATCGTCATGCCATTTTGAGTTCACATACCCATGGTAAACAGGGGTGAAGGGTTTCCTCCGACCCTTGAGCGGATTTCCGAAGCATTCATGGGTTCACATTCCCATGGTAATGTGGAGTCTGATCATCGGAGACCCCTTTCTTCCCATCCACTTGATGGGGACGGGGCATTTCTCCTTTCTTAGGGGGGTAGTAAAATTCCTATCAGAAGGAAGCCCCCATGCACTTTCGTACTTCCATTGGGAACAAGAGAGGTGACGGGCATAGGAGCACCTCTTTCCCTCTCCCTTTTCACTTCATCTCCATGGGCATCCAGCCTGGAGTATGTCCTACCCTTATGGGCCTCCCTCATGCGTAATCCCCACTCCACTTCTCCCAAATGCACCTTTCACGACTTGATCTTCCGGTCCCTGCTGCCTCTTGTTTCTCACACCGAGCATGACTCATGTGGGCTTAGAGTACGAATCGACCATGACATATTTTTATGGGCCTCCTCGGAGTGTACGCCTCAATCCATCGCACTGGGCCTCCTCAGAGTGTAATACCCAATCCATTTCCCTGGGCCTCCTTAGAGTGTAAGCCCCAATCCATCACCCTTGGCTCCTCCAAGTGTAAGGCCCAATCCATTGAGAACTACGAGGACATTGATTCCCCACCATAGGGATATGTAGGAAGCCTCCAAGATGTTCAATCCCGATCACCGTCGAACCCCTGGGTCGACATTCACGTTGGCTCTCTGACACCCCAATTCGAACAACATGGACTTTGATCCATGTCTCCTAGGAAGGGTACATAGGAAGCCTCCTACAGGTTCAATCACAATGACCGGTCGATCCGAATATCTTCACATCGGTTAACTATGCCACTCCTAGTACCGCCTCAATGAGTCCCGAATCCTCGGGGTCATTAATACAACGAGGGATGGAAAACCTCGGGCGTAAATGATTCTGAACCCCTACGTCCATCTGACTATTTCCCACCAGGAGAAATCCATGGATACCATTCTTGTGTATAATCCAAAGATTCACGAACATATGAATAGGTCTTAAATCTATAAGAGAGTTACAGAACATGCAATAATTCCCCCTAAAAGGGTGCGATGAGCCCGACTTCCCATCCTCTCGACCAATGTGAGTTCTTAAGCGTCTTTGATCAGACCACCCGGCGAATGCCTACCTTTGGAAAGCAGGTCCACGTGTCATCCGAACCGTTGGGCGTTTCGGGTCTGTCTCAAAATACCCAATAGTTTTGTATCCGATGACACATTGACCTACTTTCCAAAGCCAGGCGTTCACCTGGTGGTCTGACCAGTGACGCTTAAGAACTCACATTGGTCAAGAGGATGGGAAGTCGGGCTCATCGAACCATTTTGGGGGGAATTATTGCCTGTTCTGGGGATCTCATATCGATTTAAGACGTATTAATATGTTTACGAATCTATGGTTTATACCCAAGCATAGTATCCATGAACTTCTCCTAGTTTGAAATAGTCAGCTGGAGGCAGGGGTTCAGAATCATTGACGCCTGAGGTTTACCATCCCTCTATGGATTAATGACACTGAGGAGTCGGGACTCATTGAGGCGGTACTATGATTGGCATGGTGAACCGATGTGATGATAGTCGGATTGACCGGTTGTTGGGCTTGAACCTCAAGGATGATTCCTACGTGCCCTGCCTAGGAGACATGTATCGAAGTCCAAGAATTTAGAATTGGGGTGTCGGAGGGCCGACGTGAATGTGGACCCGGGGGTCTGACATTGATCGGGCATGAACCTCTTTGAGGCTTCTTATGTATCCCTTTGGTGGGGAATCAAAGTCCTCATAGTTCGCAATGGATTGGGGCTTACACTCTGAGGAGGCCCATGGTGATGGATTAGGGCTTATACTCTGTAGAGGCCCAGGGTAATGGATTGGGGATTACACTCTGAGGAGGCCCAGGGAAATGGATTGGGGATTACACTCTGAGGAGGCCCATATAAAGATTTCATGGTCGATGCTTACTCTGATCCCATGTGATTCATGCCCGTTGTGAGAAACAAGAGGCAAGAGGGACTAGACGATCACGTCGTGAAAGGTGCGTCCGTGAGAAGTAGAGCGGGGAATATGCATAAGGGCGGCCCATATGGTCAGGACATACTCCGGGATGGACACCCGTGGAGACGAAGCGTAATGGGAGAGGGAAAGAGGTGCTCGTGTGCCCATCACCTCTCTTATTCCCAGGGGATGTACAAAAGTTCTTGGGGTCTTCCTTCTGATGGGTACTTTACTACCCCCCGAAAAAAGGAGAAATGCCCCAGCCCCAACAAGTGGAGGGGAAGAAAGGGGGCTCTCGAGATCAGACTCTACATTACTGTGGTAATGTGAACCCATGAATGCTTCAGAAATCTACTCAAAGGTCAGAGAAACCCCTCCACCCCTGTTTACCGTGGGTATGTGAACTCAAAACGGTGTGCTGATGTTCCTGAAGGTTACATCACACAAGTCAGGTGGCTCCGGTGGAGGCCTTGGCTCCTGACCAATGAGTAGGCCAATGAGGGAGCCGCGGAGGATCAGGCTGGATTAGAAGGAGTATATTTGGCTCAGGGAATGGGAACCCAGAAGGATTTGGTGGTCCACGTGGGTATGGGAGGAGTGGAGCCCTTCACATATGGAGGTGCTACGCAGCTGGAGAGGTCGTTCACGAACGAGGCTGGTCCGCATACTGATGGGAACCCTGCGAACCAGGGTGGTTCACGACCTTGTGGGAATCCCGCGAACCATGGTGGTTCGCAGCTTCAGGTTCGGCCTGCGTACCAGGCTGGTACGCAGTGGGATCCACTCGAGAAGCGGAGGCCAAGGGCAACACCGTTCAGGGGTTCATCGGTCCGTGCTTCGCCCACATAGGAGGGTGTTATGCAGTGTGACAGATTAGAAATGGGGCCTAAACTCCTTAGACCATGGGGAGTGCGTCCACGAAGGGGCCATGGTTGACTGTATTCTTTTCATTTTTATTTTAATTTCACGGTTCAACAATTTATTATGTGTTTTTGGTTCCTTATTTATTCACTTACAGGTGCATACCTGTTCTGGTTCACGAACTAGAACATCGCAATTTGCAATATCCTAAGCTTATTCCTTCGAAATCCTTCCACCTGAATCAAATTTATCTCCTTTCCAAATTCCCTTCTATTTTCCCTCGATCTCCTTTTATAGAATAGGGGAAGGGATGTATCTATGGTCATTCGGCACCTTGTGCGGAGGCCCATGATCGGAAACTCGATTCACGGATGACCCAGTCAATCTGCAACTCGTGGGGGGCATTGAGCCCATATCAACCAGTGAACCAAATGAGCTCGGGGAGCGCTTCGTAGCCATGGAGGGTTCCGCCACCATTTTGTGAACGACAGCAGATTCAGACCGGGTTAGTTGAGGTAGTCCACCGCTGGGGCGGATCGTGACGGCGTACCAGTTTGGTGTCTGTCCAGCTTCGCGCTTGCGGAGGATCTCTGCCTCCATTCTGCGAATGACAATAGTTCGTGGAGGGGGTGTTTTGCGGAACAGGTCACATGGAAGAATTATTTGGACCGGTCTGCGGACCGGTTTGGATTTGTGTGTCCTTTTAATTTTCTTCATTCTTCCCCTCAATTCATTGGGGGAATTCAGTAGAATTTGTTTTGCGGATTTTTCAGGACCCTACAAATTCCCCCCATTGGAATGGGGTCTGATGGGAATGAAGAGGAGGCCATTCCGATGCAGAGTGGTCCTGAAACATGGATGGTTTGCGGTAGAAGGGTAGACCCAGTAGGGGACCATGCCTATAAGTACAGGGGGGGATTCCTTTATCCTTTTCTGGATTCTTCATGAAACCATAGTCCTCTCACTTTTTGGTCTCTGCGTGATCATTCCTTCGTTAAACGCCTTGTCTGTGAGCTAGCTACAATTTCCACAAACCATTCCTCCTTCACGGTCACCTTCACCCGCCGACCAATTTCCCAACCGCGAACCAGTACTTTTAATAAGTCATGATGGGCTGCGGTAGAATTCTCTTCGCTGTTTCGATGCTTCAAGGACTGAGGTCCTGCTGACTAGAGAAATTTTCTATGTCCTCTGAACTTAATTTATTAAATCTGGGATTAGGATCCCACTGAGAAACATGGTTCATGGTTTTCTGGCCAACGCATCGCGAGCCAGTATACCATGAACCCCTTTCGTGTAGTGGTTGGTTCGCGGGATTTCGTCAAAGCGGACCCCTTTCTGAGTCCTACTCACGAAGGCTTCTCTATTTATTTTCCATATAGCCAATATATTTGTCCATGTTTTATTACTCTGGACTAACTATTTTATTGGTTTCTATAATGGTGTGAGAAAACATGGTTCCTCCTCGCCCAAATCCCAGACCTTCCAAAGAGCCTCTCCCAATTGGAGAATAATGCCTGAAGGATGTGGCTGGCTCTATTATGGATGGTGTCTTACACTCCCCGCTTTGATCCTTCCTTGCTGATATGCTCTCTGAGTCACAGCGAGAGTACCCCTTTTCCAAAATCCTTCCATCCTTCATGTTCGATTTACTATCTGATACGTCGATTCAGGCGCCATCCCGTGAAAAAAATCATGGAGCATGGATATTTACTTCCAATATCCCTCGATTTTTTATATCATCCAGGGGGCAGCCTGCCTCAAGGGGCATAGCTACTGGGTCTGTGTTGAATCACCTTCATGTCTCCCTGAAAGGAGAACAACGTCAGCAGGATGGGGGAATTCACTATTATCGGAGCATTGCCCATAATGACATGGTAAATGACCAGCATGGATGGTCGGCAAACCAAGACCTCCGGTATGGAGGGGCATTTAGGTCATTGGAATGGGGATGTCCCTTCTGGGTTTGCCAATGTTGTGCAGAGTTTGAGGCCGATTTGCGAGTTGTAGGCTTATATGAAGCGGTCTGAGTGTCCCAAACCTAAACCCATCATCCTCAAGCCATATCCAGGAAACTTATGAGCCGTTGGAGTCTGGACACCAACAGGTTTTACCTGGTCCACGGTGAGGTGGGTATTATTCTCTGAGACATCTTTCAGATTTCCGGGGTCCCCATCGTTGGGGGTATGTATGATGAATTCCTGCCTCCTACTTCTATGTGGGACAATGAAGAGAGGACTCCCCACTAGTAAAGCAGCTTATTGACCAGGCCCAGAAGCATTCAAAGGATGCATCTCCGAAATAGCGTTTCCCATATCGTGAATGGGTCGAGGCCTTTTACAGAGAGAGGAAGTCTGTGAATCTCCCACACATGCCCATGACTTTCCCTACGATGGAGTCCCGAAAATAGAGGGGCAACTATTGGCTGATCCTGGAAGAAGGCCAATTCAATGACTGTGGCTGGGAGCTTGTTCCAGACGTCTATCAGTTGCTTCATCTAGCGACGTTCCTGGGAATGTTCTTGAGTGGCTGGCTACTTCCTGTACGTTGGGCTGGTGGCACGAGGGTCTCTACTTTCATTATGGAATCACAACTAGCTACTGGAAATGTCATCAATATGGATGTTCAATTATTGTCCATGATCTATTAGTTGCATATAAATATTAACGATGGGAGTCGGCCAAACCGCGTAGCTGGTCCCTTTCAAATACTCTGGGGATGGTTGGGAGCATAGATCAAGAACTGCTACACTTTCATCAACCCTATTTAGATTCTGAGAACCACATTCTTGCCATAATTGCAACTGACCTGCGGGGTTATTCCCAAAGAGTGGGCGACCCAAGAGAAGGATGGTCAATAGTCGGTTAAGAATATGCGTCTGTTGTCGATATGGATCCCGAGTTATGATCATTTCATCTTTCATCTATATCCCTTCCCAGCCTGTGAAATTAGGAATACTATATCAGAGGATTTTGGTAAGCGGAGATACCACTTTTCTCTCAGAGATGGCATTCTGGTGGCCCGTATCAATGGGGAAGTGACCTATTAGGGGTAAGCGCCTTGTCGATTCGGATGCCAATTTGGCTGCATCCAGTCACTTTGTCCCCCTCCCTCAATGGCGCTCACGAGAACCACCATTTAATGGTGGCCAGGAAACTGTGGTTATTGTTTACCCAAGAAGATACTGGTTGCGAGGTTATGACCCCCGCACATGTAGACTCCACGCTCTTCTTATCGAAGAGTTACGCTGACTCTTGGGTGCAATTTTACTCAAATGGCTTGCTAGGGTTGTGGGTGCCTACCATCTCAAGCCCGAAGCCATCGAAGGGCAAGAGGAAGCGAAAGGGGGATGGTGTGTCAACCTGGTCGGTCAAGGATGTTCTCCACCCTTAGGGTCTCATTCTTCCGGGGAAGGTTTTTACGGCCAGAGGCATATCCTCACATGCCCTTGAGGCTTCCCATAGAGGGTTGGTTATCCCGGATGATGCTGCCTTCCCGACGGCCTAGGGCTAATGGGAAGAATTCAAATGTTGGTCATCTTTTCGCAGCCAGTACCCGCATTCTCTGTGGAAGAACCTTCATAAATCAGAGGTGGCTTTTGATGGGTTGGGTTACATATCTGGCCCCATTGATATTCTTTATGATATGGACCCGGAGAGGGTCGATCTGTATCTCTGGGACCTCGAGACCTACATAAACATACACTAGGGCTATGTAGTGTTGACTCGTTGAGTCCAGGTCATGCTGTAGCCAGCGACTGACAAAGACGAGGAAGAGAGTGATCACTTTTCAGGGGGCGGTGATCTCGGTGGTTCCCCCACTGAGGCTGAGGTAAGGGAATTCCCCCCTCTTCCTATGAGGTTCCACCCACAGGTAGCTCCAGAGAGCTCCAGGGCGGTGGGGAGATCTAGAAAACAAACACGGTCATCGGTGCCCCCTCCAACCCCTACTGCTACCGGTCCCTCTCGGGTCGATCCTCCCCAACTGGCCATTCTGGTCACGGCCACATTTCCGGAGGCTTGGAGGATTTGGGATGACCTGAGGGTCAGTTGTTCGGATGAAGAGGTTTGGGAGTTTCTCCAAACGGGCCATCTCGAAATTCTGGGTATTGGGACGATCTTTGCTCCACCCCACTTGCTGTTGGAAGAGGATCTAGATGAAATAGTCACCTCACTTAAGGATATGGAAACCTACGTTAATTCACTCTAGAACCAGCATTATGGGTCTACCCAAGTGTACATGATTATTAGAAAACCCGAATCATCGAACCCTGAAGAAAGGGTCGCACCACTTATTCATTCTGGCTTTCCTCCTTCTCTATTGCGATGGTTCTAAAGTTTCTTCCCTTTGTGTAGGGTTTCAAGGAGTCCCAGGGGCTGTTGCTTCCCTGGATTATACTCCCCATGGTACTGCAGCATGCGAACATGCACTTCCGGCTAAGGGGATCATTGAGGAGGGATGTCCTAGCGCAGTTGAGCTCGTGGAAGCGACCATTGTGGACACAGCTAGGGTCTTTCCTCATCCAGCCCCTCCCAGCATTCTGAGCGAGGAACTATCCCCTATGCAGATCTAGAGACGGTGGCAGGTGTCCCATCTATCAGAATGGCTCAGACAGGGGACGTCGAGTAACCAGGATTTCTCGTTTCCTTGATTTTCAACACGTATATTTTGACTCTGCTAGTTATTAACTATCATGGAATATGGTGCAGGGCCACTCAGAGATCTGGTTGTGGCTACACTAGCGGTCGTGTCTTTCACCCCCTTATATTTGGAGGGGTCACACATATCCACATCTGGGCATGAGGAGATGGTGGTCCATGGTGGAGGGGTTAGTGATATGGATGCTTTACTCATGCCTTCATCAATCGAAGATATGTCAGAGGAAGAACAACTGGAATTCGAGACTCCTGTCAATTAGACAGCCCCTTTAATTTTCGAGGAGAATGGGGCACCCGTAATTGCTGAGAGGTCCCCAGATCCGACGGGGCCAGCCGCTTCAGACCCAATGGATCCCATGGAGATGGAGGAAGATCCCACCACCAGACTAGTCATCAGAAACCCAGAGTGGGCCATTGTTTTATTTACCGGGGGAGTGATTTCCTCAGGGTTGATCTCCGTAGCATACTGTTTGGGGAAATATTTGGAAGCTACTAGCCTTGGGCATGGCCTTAGGTGCTGGACACCTCTGGGGGTTCGTAGGACTCCCTTGCTTCTTGAAGCTGCAGCGTCTTCCTCAGGTGGCTACGGCGGCGCAGAGCTTGAGGATACCGATTCCTTGATGATTAAGGGTAAGTTTTTCAACCTCTTTACACTGACTCATTTCCTCTTCCATTTTCTTATTAGGGATACTTATCTATCTTGTCGACTCCTAGTCTATAGGACCATGACCATTGGTGTTGATGATTGTTCCGTCAGATTCGATTGTGCATGTGACCACAATGGCCGGGGGCGAAGTTGATGTGGTGCCAGAGTTTGCGGGTGAAGCTGCATTAGGTCCCTCCTTGGTGAAATTCATCCCTGAATACTTATCTACCTCCGAATGAATCTCTGAGCCTGATCAATAAGTCATTTCCAGTCTTCGACCTTCTCACCAAAGTGCTTGGGAGATAATTTTGAAGCAGATTTCTCAGACGCCCTTGGATGAGATGTCGATCAAATTACCAAAGTTGCGCAATTTTTTTATACTGTTGGTATTTGATGGCTTTGACTATCATGGTATTTATGAAATTTTCAAATAGGTGGTCACCGATCAGGAAAGAATAGGTGGTTTCAAATCTTGCCTTTCTGCTGCTCAATTGGAAGCCTACATTTCCGCAACACGACAGCTTTTCCTAATAGAGGCACATGATCTTGCTGGGGTAGTTCTGTGGCTCCAAGGAGAATTAACTGAGCAGCGTTCTCTTCTAGAGGTTCTGAGGAATGAGATACATTAGTTTCAATAGGAATAGGCTAACGTCTGTTCCATAATTGAAAAAGGGGAGTAGCGAATGGGGGAGGAGATGAGGGCAAGCTTAAAGGCGGCCTAGGAGGCGGAAGCATTGTTGGGTGGTGGAGAAGCTGAGATAGCCATACTATGGGGTCTCCATAAAGCAATTGAGGATTCTCATCAGCTCCTAATACAACTTTTTTAATTCACTGAAAACATCCTGTAATGACCTTTCATGCCAGAGGAGTCTCCGGATTGTGGATTCCCTTCTTACCAACCTTATTGTAGAACAAAGAAATGTTTTCCTTAACACCATGTCTATCTTCTCCTATGGCAGGAGTTATTTAGCATGATTACTGTATATGTTAACTCACCGAACTTGGAAAAACCAGAGTTCATGACAATAAAAAAATGGCAAACGAGCTCTATCTTTTTCCTGTATCATGAGATCCATCGAGAGTAGTTTGACTATTGCTAGTGTTTTTTAGAAAAACCCCACAGACATTTTGTATTTTCTTTTAATGCCCTAATTTTTCGTGGTCCCATTTAGTGTGGACCCAACGGGTATGTCCTGACATTTTCTTAGGTCTCCCTTTTCGAGTTTTCGGCCTAACTGGCTTTGTGCCTCTTTTTGTGAGCAGTTTAAAGTACCTCCATAAAAAATATCATTTGTGATGTTTTAGGTCGAAAATATTTGAGCAAGTATGGTAGAAAGAGGGTCCCAATGATGTTTGGATGATTAAAAGATGTCTCAATATCCTTTAGATTCATGTGGAGGGAGAATGATTAGATTTGAACGACATGCAGAGCATGTATCAAGGCATGAGAGTCGTACCGTCGTGGAGAGGGGGAAGAGCATCGCCTAAGGAAATCTTGCATTTGGTAGATAGGCCAAGGGTGATCAATATGAAAAGCCACTGAGGACATGGTATGCATAGTCCTGAAAAGGTGTCCTTAAGTCAATAAATCTCCATTTCGGATGTCCATAGGACTTCATCAAAGTCTGGCTTAGGGAAACCACTATGGGTGGCTTAGAGAATTATGAAAACCACTGGGCGTGGGTTGGAAAGGATCTGTGACGTTTGAATGGTTTTGAGAACATTTGTATCAATCAGGAGTGTGGAAGCAAGGTTCCTATCGTACGCATTTATCTAGAGTAAAGGACGGTTGGGTCTTGACGTAGTTTAAAGTCATGCAGCTGAGACATCATCTAGAATGAAAGGGCTTCTCCTGGTCCTCGGTAATCTTTTCAGAGACGTTCCACCATATTTTGTTAGGGTTGTGACATGGGATGGTAAACTGTATCTTAGAGGTTTTTCTAATCCTGTGATGAACAAAGCGGATCACGGGCCAAGAGGCGTACGGATAGAAGCATTGCCTTAGGAAATATTGCCTTTGGTAGATGGTCCAATGGATATCAATATGCAGAGCCGCTGAGGGCATGGTATGCATAGTCATGAAAAGGTGTCATTTGGTCAATGATAGTATTCTCCTTATGGTCAAGAAACTTCCGGGAAGTTGAGATTAGGACCACCAGGGGTGGCTTATGTGAGTTCGGCTTTCTTCTGATTACGAGGTATGGTTTATGTGGAGAGGTTTCCTGGATACAAGTGGAGCATCTAGGCCAAATATCCCAATAATGGGTAAAGTAATTCCTTCTCACGCTGGTGTGAGATGGTGGTTCATGCAGGTATGGCCCATGCAATGGGGTACAAGGAAAAACCTATGTTCCTTTCTGAACACATGACTGTTTTTTTCCATGAAATTTAACGTCTTGCGGAAAGAACGGCTTCCATGCAGTATATCATCATGTGGTAATGACGATGAGCATTATTATATTCAGTGCATTTTAACTTCATGGGGCAAGGATGGGGGTTATTAGAGGATTCTTGTGCAGTTTAGCATTATGCAGCGAGGACGGGGGAATTTTTTAACCAGTGAAAATGCTTGTTGTTAAAGGCATTTCCTAGGATGGTTAATTCTTTGTCTTTGCAGTTTTATGCCAAGCAGCCAAGGCGTTCTGTGCATTTTACCATCATGCAGTAAGGACGTAGTTCAAAATGCCGCTCTTCATCAGAATGTAACTGGCCTTGAACATCCCAGCATTCCCATGACTTGGAGAGGGTTTGATGGTGTAAATCATTGTTCCAGGGCCTCTTGGATCAGGAGAAATGATATGAGGGCTCTGATGCCGGTAAGCATACGAAGCTAGGAAGAGCGCCGCCCGAGGAAATCTTGTCATTGGTAGACGAGCCAGGGGATATCAATATGTAGAGCCGCTAAGGGAATGGTATATATAGTCATGCAAAGGTTTCCAAGTGTCTATAACATTCAACATATGATTTTCATGAATGGTTATAAAGATCCATAATTATCAGGGCCATGAAGTCTATTATTTGTTAAAGAAACGTCTGGACATGTCAGGGATGGTCATCCCTAGTTGCTGTTAAAGCTTAGATAGCTCCCTGCGCTGATTTATCCTGCACATAGGGTTATACCTTTACTACATGAATTTTAACGTCGTGCGGTAGGGACGAAGTACTCCAAGTTTAGCGGTCATAGAGCTCAAACCATTGGGTGACTATTGATGCATTCACTCGAAGGATAACTATGTTACCATGACCTGATATACTCATAATAGGGTGGGGGATGAAGGTTGTAAACTAAAACTCTGAGGTTTCCCATATCAGGAGATTGGGTGTGGTGGCTCTGAGGCCAGTAAGCGTACGGAGCTAGGAAGAGTGTCGCCCAAGGAAATCTAGCCTTTTGTAGACGTGCCAGGGGCTATCAATATGCAGAGCTGCTGAGGGAATGGTATGCACAGACATTCATAGGTGTCCCCAGGTCAATAACATTCCACTTCCAATGGCCATGAATGATTATGAAAACGTGAGATTGCTCACAGTACAGAGTTCGACATGTGGGGATAATGGTGTTCGAGCATACAAGAAACATCTTCACTCCAATTGTCCATTGATTCAATGTAGCATAGTCCTGGCTTGATGTTCATAGAAACAGGTCATCATGTGAACCACGGGCGAATACATAGGCTAGCCAGGTAGAGATACCCTGGTGATGTTTGGATGTGAAAAGGGAACAAACATGTAAACCACTGCGCCATAAATTTCTGTATCAAGATGTATGGAATGGGGGCTCTGAGGCCGGTAAGCATTTGGAGCTTGGAAGAGTGTCGCCTGTGAAAATCTTGCCTGTGATAGATGGGATAAGGGCAATCAATATGCATAGCCATTGAGGGAATGCTATGAATATTCATGAAAAAGTGTCCACTGGTCAATAACATTCCACTTCCGATGGCCATAAATGGTTACAAAGATCCATAATTATCCAGGATGTGGAGTCTGATGTATGGGAAGGTTGAATCCAAATGTGCAAGGATTATTTCCACCACGTTTCTTCATTCATCTTAGGTGGTTTGCGAGGAAATCCGTGTAGTTTAACATCGTGTGGTGAGGACGCAGTCCGTTCTGTTTAACGTCATGCGATGAGGATGAAAAATACACCTCGTGCAGGTCTGGTCCATATTCAGGGGAAAGGGGAATTTAACTTTCATTATTCATGTAGTTTAACGTCGTGCGGTAAGGATGCAAAAATACACCGTGTACAGGTCTAGTCCATACATGAGGGAAAGGGAGCTTTTTTAAATCTCTTTAACCATACAGTTTAACATCGTGTGTTGAGGACGCAAAGAAATACACCCCTTGTAGGTCTGGTTAGTATGAGGGGAAAAGGGCATTATTGAAATTTATTTAATTTCATTTCAGAGTGGTTGGGCCAGGATAGGGGATCTCATTGTCTCAACATATCCTGCAAAGGTTGGAATCATGTTGTACTTTGTTCTCTGCTAAATACACCACGTGCAGGCCTGGTCTGTACACGGGGGAAGGGGGAATTTTTTAACTCTTATTTGAGGGGTGACTAAGCCAGGATTGGGGACCCTGGTGTCACTATGTATCCTTCGAGGGCAGGAATCAAGTCGTACGTAGTTCTCTGAAAGGAGTACACCCCATACAGGTCTGGTCCATAGATGGGGGGAGAGGGCATTGTATAAAACTTCTTGTCCGTGCAGTTTAAAGTCTTACGGTGAGGACGAAAAACTCTTAGTTTATGTTCATAGAGTATAGACCATTGGGTTCTTGGTAGTTTAACGTCATGCTGCTCGGACGAAGAATACACCCCATGCAGGTCTGGTCCACACACGGAGGGAGGGATCATTTTTTTTGTTATTATTAGTTGTATATATATAATTTTTTTTATTTTTTTTAGGTGGTGGCTAGGCCATGATAGGAGGTCCTAGCGTCGCTACGTATCCTGCGAGGGTAGGAATGAATCCTTACATAGTTCTCTGAAATCTGTGCAGTTTAACGTTGTGCGGTAAGGACAAAAAATACACCATGTGCAGGTCTGACCCATACACTAGGGAAAGGGGGATATTTTTATCTTTAATTTGGGGGTGGCTGGTCCAGGACAGGGAACCCTAGCATCACAATGTATCTTTTGGGGGCAAGAATCAAGCCTTACGTAGTTCTCTGAAATCCGTGCAGTTTAAATTCATGTGGTATGGATGAAAAATACACCCCATGTAGGTCTGGTCCATACACGTGGGAAAGGGGGATATTTTTAACTTCAATTGGGGGGTTGCTGGGCTAGGATGGGGAACCCTGGCATCACTACGTATCCTGTGGAGGCAAAAATCAATCCTTACATAGTTCTATGAAATTCGTGCAGTTTAACGTCATGCGGTAAGGATGAAAAATGCACCTTGTGCAGGTCTGATCCATACATGAGGGAAAGGAGTACATTATTAATGTTAATTCGGGGGTGGCTCCACCAGGATGGGGAATCCTGGAATCACTACGTGTACTACGGGGGCAGGAATGATGCTTTACGTAGTTATCTGAAATCAGTGCAGTTTAACGTCATGCAGTAAGGACGAAAAATACACCCTGTGCAGGTTTGGTCCATACACGGGGGAAGGAGGACATTCCTAACTCTTATTATCCATTCAGTATAACGTCGTGCGGTAAGAACGAAAAATACACCCCATGTAGGTCTGATCCATACATGAGAGAAAGGAGGAAATTTTTAACTTTAATTTGGGGGTGGCTGGTCCAGGATGGGGAACTCTTGCGTCACTATGTATCCTGTGAGGGAAAAAATCAAACCATATGTAGTTCTCTGTAATCCATGAAGTTTAACATCATGTGGTAAGGAAGAAAAATACACCTCGTGCATGTCTATTCTATACACGGGGGAAGGAGGAAATTCTTAACTCTAATTATCTGTGTTGTTTAACATCGTGTGGTAAGGATTAAAAATACACCCCATGCAGGTCTAGTCCATACACGGGGGAAGGAGGACATTCATAACTCTTATTATCCGTGCAGTTTAACGTCGTTTGATACGGACGAAAAATACACCCCGTGCAGGTCTGGTCCATACAGTGGGGAAGGAGTACGTTCATAAATCTTATTATCCATTTAGTTTAATGTCTTGCAGTAAGGACAAAAAATGCACCCCATGCATGTCTGGTCCGCACACCAGGGAAGGAGGACGTTCGTATCTCTTATTATATGTGCATTTTAACATCGTGTGGTAAGGACGAAATATACACCCAGTGCAGTTATGGTTCGTACACGGGGGAAGGAGGATGTTCTTAACTCTTATTATCCGTGCAGTTTAACGTCATGCGGTATCCGGGTAGTTTAATGTCGTGCGGTAAGGATGAAAAATACACCCCGTGCAGGTCTGGTCCGTAAATGGGGGAAGGAGGATGTTCTTAACTCTTATTATCTGTGCAGTTTATTTTCGTGTGGTAAGGATGAAAAATAAACCCCGTGAAGGTCTGGTCCGAACACAGGGGAAAGAGGACGTCCTTAACTTTTATTATCCGTGCAGTTTAACGTCGTACGATAAGGATGAAAAATACACCACGTGCTGGTCTGGTCCATACTCGGGGGGAAGGAGGTCATTCGTAACTCTTATTATCCATGTAGTTTAACGTCGTCTGGTAAGGACAAAAAATACACCTCGTGAAGGTCTGATCCATACACGAGTGAAATGGGGATATTTTTAACTTTTATTATCCATGCAGTTTAACGTCGTGCGGTAAGGACGAAAAATACACCCCGTGAAGGTCTAATCCATACACAAGGGAAAGGGGGAAATTTTTATCTTTAATTATCTGTGTAGTTTTACGTTGTGCGGTAAGGACGGAGAATTCTTTTGGTCTCTATGCAAAATACTACTTCAAGAATCTCACATTAGTAGGAGTCGTGGTGAATTTCCCATCCACGGAGGTTAGGGTGTATGCTCCGTTGGAGTAGACCTTGTGTACAACATATAGTCCCTCCCACATGGGTTCTAGCATTGGCAGTTTCTTCCAGGTATCATTGGGGTCCAGAGTACCAGCACCAATTCTCCATCCAAGAAAGTCCAGAGACGAACCTTTTTATTGAAGGCTAGTGCAATTCGATTCTAGTAGACTTCCAGATAGTGCAATGTGTGAAGTCTCTTCTCGTCCAGCTATTCCAATTCACCCAACCACTTTTCTGATTTCTCATCATCGGATAATTGATCACAGAAGGCAACACGGAGTAAGGGAAGTTAGAGTTCAATGGGCAGTACCGCCTCTGTGTCGTATACCAGTGAATACGGGGTGGCCCGAGTAGTGGTACAGAATGTGGTTCAATAAGTCCACATTGCAAGGAGGAGTTATCCGGCCACGAATTCTTGTCTTTGTCCACCATTTTTTTGGATAATTTTGGACATGGTATTATTGAAATCCTTTATCTATCTTCTGGCCACTGCATGGTAGTGGGATGAGTGGTTAGCCTTGATAATGTATTCTTGGTTTATTTTCTCCAATTCATAAGAGCAGAAGTTGGTTTCATTATCTGTCAATATGGTATGAGGGACACCAAATCTGCTGATGATATTGGTTTTCAAAAATCTGAAACGTTTCTTGCCCCGGCTTCCTTAAGGGGTACAACGTCTGCCCATTTGGAAAATAATTTGGTTACCGTGAGGATATACTTCAGCTGTTCGGCTGTGGCATGGGGATATGGTCCCACGACGTCCATTCCCCAAACGGAAAATGGCCAGGAGTACTTCTCATGATGAAGTAACTTCGGGGGTTGGTGTATGAAGTTGGCATGAATTTCGAAAGAGTGGAATTTTGCGGTAAAGTGTTCACAATCTCGTTCCACTGTTGGCCAATAGTACCCAAGCCTCCGAACATGATGGGGAAGAATCATCCCCGGCTGATGTTCTCCACATACTCCGGTATGAACTTAAGTCATGATGGAATTGGTTTCTTCTCCATCAATTCATTTGAGGAGGACTCCATCGAGGCCTCATTTGTAGGGGACCTCTTGTTGACCCATGCTTCCAAATAGGAAAAAGTTGATTGCCTTTCTCCGTATTTTCTCTTTTTCAGCCCTGTCTGATTGAAGTTCTCCCTGTTGAAGGTAGTTTGCAATGGGGGACATCAAACCGGTGGCGGGAGAAAGTGGATCATGGAAATGATTGGTTTCTTGGATCTCCTCTATCTTGTTCTGGAAAGACGACAAGACCATTCAGCGGTGAGAAATACTGATTGATGATTCATCCCGGTCTGGGTTAGCTAGGTTTCTGGACGCATTGTCTAATGCATCGGCCTATGCATTCTGATACTCGGGAATATAGTTCAATGTGGGTTCTGTGGAAAATTCCACCATTAACCCTCAGACATGGTAAAATAGGGGGATCAGTTGCTCCCTTTGAATAGCATAGTCACCATTGACTTTCTTAATGACCAGTTCTGGGTCACCTTTTACCTTAAGGTGTTGTAATTTTGCCTGGAGTGTGACTTCTAGGCCTACAATGAGGGCTTGATATTCTGCTTCATTGTTCGTACATCCCTATGACAGGAGGAATGAATACGGCAAGACTACCTTTTTTGGGGACATGAGTATTATCCCTATGCCCACCTAGTTAAATTTGGGGTCTACCATCCACTTCCCAGTTGGGCTTTGGGATGCGCCATCGAAATACATTTCCCATGTTGGGAGATCCTCTTGAACCATGAAGATGTCTTCATCAGGTAGCTCTATGACTGGTTCGGTAGTCTTTGTTGAGGGGTTCTCTACCAGAAAATATCCTAATGCCTGGCCCTTGATGGCTTTCTGAGGCACAAACGAGATGTCAAAATGTTGTAGGATGACTGCCCATCGAGATAGGCACCCAGTCAGCATCGGACGGCTGCTGATGCACTTCATCAGGTTATTACGGGAGGCCAAATGGACATCATGATGCTTCAGATAATGTCGCAACTTTTGAACTCAGGAGACCAAGGCCAAACAGCTCTTCTCGATTATTGAGTATCGAGTCTCAGCATCAATCATAATTCATCTGAGGTAATAGAGACTATTTTCACTGACGGTGTCGTTCTTTTGCGTGAGGAAGGCTCCTAGTGACCGCTCTAGGGCTGTCATGTATAGGATGAGAGGTCTTCTTTTGACCGGGTGCAAGAGCACCGGTGGGCTTAAAAGGTACCTCTTTAGGCTATCAAAAGCCTCTTGGTAGTCATATTTCCATTAGCACGTGGCTCCCTTCTTCATTAACCTGGTAAATGTCAAACATTTGCCTTCCAGGTTGGTTATGAATCGCCTGATATAGGCAAAGTGCCCTTGGAATGCTCTCAACTCAGTGATGTTGTGAGGAGGTGGCAGGCCAAGGATAACCTTTGTCTTTTTAGGGCTGACTTCAATGTAATGATGATGTATAATGAAGCCAATGAACATCCCCGATGTAACCCCAAAGGGGCACCTCAAGGGGTTCATCATCAGGCTATATTGTCGATGTTTGTTGAAGATGGTCTCAAGGTCTAACAGGTTATCTGAGAACTGTATTGATTTGACCACCAAGTCATCTACATAACATTCGATGAATTTCCCCAATGATGGCTTGAAAATACGATGCTTGGTGCGCTGATATATGGTGTCAGCATTCTTAAGTCCAATGGGAAAGACCCTGTAATATAATATTACTTGAGGGGCCTAGAAGGCAGTGGCTTCTTTGTCTTCTCGGTCCATCCTGATTTGATTATATCCAGATTAGCCATCCATGAATGATATTGCCACATACACGATCATCGCATCGATTAATAACTCAGTGATCAGGATCGGGAAGCCATCTTTCGAGCAATACCGATTGAGATCTCTGAAATCAATGCAAACGTGGAATTAACCATTATTTTTCTTGACGAGGACGATGATGGCCAGCCAAATGGGGTATTGGACCTCCCGAATTAATCCTAAATTAATGAGCTTATCGACTTCAGCATCTATTTTGGAGGCATGTGAGGGATGTGTCCTTCTGGAGGCCTGTTTATAGCCCTGGTGGTCTTCTAGTAGACCCAGGTGATGTTTCGCCACATTGAGATCGAGTCCCGGCATTTTCTGTGTAATTCAAGGAAAAAATATCTTGATGTTGATTTAGGAAAGAGGTATATGCCTCGTGTTCCTCTCGGTACATGGCTTCACTAATGAGAGTAGGCATCAGGTCTTCCTCGGTACTGAGTTTTATTTCCCTGAGCTCGTCCACCACGGTGGAAATACCCTCCTCAAATGCGGGAAGTTCACCTCTGAGATCTTTCTCCTCTTCTTCTCCCAAATCCTCATCTTCTTGATCTGATGTGGTGAGAGCTCCCAGAATAGGATCTTAGGAATCCGGATGTGTAGGAGAGGCATCGTGGTCATCCATGCTCGAGCGTTCATCCACATATTGTGAGTCGGTGGAAGTTCCCGCATTGTCACGCTTCGTCGTTGTGGATAAATTCATGAAGATATATGAGTTTGGGTCTAAACATGTACCCATTCTCTCAATATGGTTGATGAGAAGTATGTAGTCTCTACCAAGATGCCTGAGGGGGTCGTCAAGAATCACTTCCAGATCATTTGGAGTGGGGATCCAGTCAACACCATTGTCCAAAGGCTTCGTCCTCTTTTTCTCATAGAACCCGACATCAATGTAGTGTGACATGGAGAGCTCGAAAGGGGCCTTTTCATTGTGCAATGTCCCACTTTTCCCATTTACGGATTACTTAATACACTGGTGGTAGGATGAAGGAACAACTATGTGCTTATGGAGCCATGACCATCCCAGTAGGGCATTGAATGTTTTGCTCTTCCAGACCACCAGGAATTCCTAGTAGGCCACAAGGACGCCAAAATGGGTCTTTAGCTTGATTTTTCCCATCTGCTTCTGCTCTCTCATGTTCCAACCTAGAAGAGTTGTGGCTGAGGGTATTAAATATCCCTCACTGTATCCCAACATACGAAGTGTCTATAGGGGAAGGAGGATAACTCCAGATCTGTTGTCAATAAAGACTTTGCGGATCTCAACATCATTTAGCATGGCAGACACATACAGTGGTTTGATGTGTCCCTACATGATGGCATATTCATCTTGATCGGTGAAAGAAATCACTGCATAGCATTCATATGAGCCATTCTCCATCTGGTAAATCTCGGCAGCAGCTAGCTCAGCCTCAAACTCTTGGGGGCTGAGTAAGGCTTGAATAAGTGCCTCCCTGAGATCGGCTTATAGAATCAGGGCATCCAGGATTCACAGCATGGTTGGTACTGACGCTAGGTGCTTATGGATGTCGTAATTTTTCTCCAATGGCCAACTCTTCTCCACTAGTGGGAGAGTTCTAGCAGGCGGCTTGGGAGTTGGAGTATGTGACGAGGAGGGAACTACATCGAGGATAGATGTCGGCGATGTTCCAATGTTCTGGGGACTCGGCATGCCCGGTCTGTTTGTGTGAACTTGGCGTTTAGGCACTTATTCCACCTCTAATGTGTATCGCAAAATAACGAGTCCAGGGTGGCCGCTTGTGGATGTGAAGGGATGTTCTTTCTCCTGCTGATTTCATTGAAGGGCTCTCCCATGGGTTTCCGAGATATTAACGGTTCGGGCCAAGTTCCAACCGTAGGGTTGGTTTCAGCCATGACTACGTCTTCCTTGATATCCCCTTCCAGTGCGATTCCTCGTCCCGGCAACTCGTATTGGGATGTTGGGTTCATAGCCATACCCTTTTTCAGGGAATGATTCCATAAGTTGGATGAAGATGATGGAACCAAATATTGGTTCTTCATCCTCTGACATGTCAACCTGGTCGGTTGTCCTTGATGGTGTTGTTGGGTGGGTCGGTGCTCGTGGTGCCAAATTCGGGGGCATGAAATCTGACAGCATCGGGGCTAACTTTGGCCTCGTTGTGGACTTCCCCCTAAAGCTTGTCTCCTCCATTATTGATTATGCCTATATGATCAGCTCATGGAGGGTTGTGAGGCCGACACTGTTGGATGTGCGATATAAGGGGCTGTTGGTGGCAACACTGGCTGTTGTCGCTGGGCTAGGAGTATGCCCTCGGTTCGGTTGATAGTCTTCCGAGTCATTTAGTTATCAAATTTCTGCCCCTTTTTGTTGGTGACTTCCTGCCACCCCTCCCCTTTTTCGGAGTCAGTGGTAGAAATATACGTCACATGTGCTGGGGTGGTCCTAGCTCAACTTTCCTGGAGTCTACTATCCTCTGCAGGAGAACTTTTAAGGTGAAGCATTCCCGAATATTGTACCCCAACATTCGATGGTAGGGACAGTAGTCTGGCCTATCATCACATCCAACTTCTTCGGCGTTCTTTGGCTCCGGGAGGCTAAGCAAGTTGCAATTCATTGCGGCGATGAAGTATCCGCGAACTTGGTCCTCTCGGAACGAGTATGATTTATGTCTTCATTCCTCAAACTAGTTCCGCTTCGCCGTTTTCTGATCATCCCGCCTTGATGGAGGTGGATTCTGATATACAGAGGGACCTTCATGATTTGGTGGAGGCTTGAGTGGTGGAGCAGGCACAAGGGCTAGCTTGAGCGTGACAGAGGACGCTTTAGCTCGGGCTGCACTCTTTATAGGAGCCTGCGAGGCTATTTGGGACTTCAAATTAGTCCACTGCAGCGAGTCCTCGATTCTCTGGGCAATGGCTGAGAGATGTCAGAAGATAGTGGTGCTCTCCACTGGTATGAGCGGTTTCTGCTGCTCATATCAATGATTACCGATTCATATGGAGAGAAACTCATCTTGAGGCATTTGCATGTTCAGAGAGTACATCAGACCATTCCATCTAGAGATTAAATCTAAGACCCTATTGTTCTCCCTTTTCTTGCAGTTCATCAGGTCGTTGACTGTTTTCTTAGCCATGTTGAGTTGAAGTGGTACTACAACTGCTGCCAAAGGACTTCCCAGCTTTTTATCGACTGGGCTGGCATACTCGTATAACAGACAAAGGCGGATCCTTTCATGGTCCGCACGAAGAATCTGAGTTTCAGTGCTTCTTGTTGTTCTGGTGTCCCCATCATAGGATCTCAATAGGATGCATAGTGCATAAAATGTTGTTCCGGATCGCATTATCCATTGAATATAGGGAATACAGTGCCCCCAAAATTGGTTGGAGGTGGTGTGTTGCTCACCCAATCTGGGTAAGATTTTCGCTCTGGCTGTATCAGAGCGCATCGACCTTCCATTGCTTCCAATAAATCTGTTAGTGCCTCGATGGTGTTGGTGAGACCATGGTTTACATCCTTTTGGGCCCAGTCCTAAGCATGTGTAGCCCGAGGTATTGCTTGAGGATCCATATCGGTTGGCGCCTGGGGTGCATGTGTCGTTTGTGACACCTTCAGAGGGTTCAAGAATACTCACTCCGGTTTCTTCCTAAGTGGAAGGAAGTCTTGGTATTCATTCGGATCCACATTTAGGAAGTTGGACGGACCATGAGCCTCTTTGGGTAGGGTAATCCTGGGTCCTTGAGGTGCACTTACTGGTAGCTCATGATGTGGCTCCTCTCGGGATGCGCTTTCAATAAGACGGTTTCTCTGGAGTAGCTCGGCGTTAAGCTGCCTCAATTCTTTTATTTCCTCTTCCTGTCGAGCGAAACTCTCTTCGAGCGTAAGGGGCTCGTTTTCATCGAGAGAAGGAGGCAGGTTCAGGGTAACTGGTCCCTTATTATTATCCTTGTTGGAAGCTCAGAGGGTAAAAGGAGGAAGGTTATCTTAAAGGGATTCCAATTTTAAAGCAGCCCTCAGGTTCCGGGTGTGCACACCTTGTGGTTCGTTGCGGGTGGCATCCCGACTGGAACCATCGTCTCCCGATTCATAGGGATTTGTATCATCTTCGGCATTACCCGTGGGGTTGGCCTCTATGGCGTTGATGAATGCATATTGCGGGGCGGAGAAGATGTCATCTTCCAAATAGGAAGAGGATCCCCCACGACTCTTACTATCCTTCTTTTTCATGTCTTGGGATTGCCTTTGGACCCCTTGACGAAGGGAGATGTGGAATGTCCTTTGATGCGTCCTTATAGTACACCTCCCTCTAGGAGGGGACGATGATTCAAACGATGAGATAGGGCAGGAACCTCCTCTTCTGACTATCCTCCCGAGATGAGAGAATACTGATTCTCGTGGTGGAGGTTGTTGTTAAGGGGGTAACAATGCCCCCATCCCTAAGGGCTGGGGTTGGCTCTATTCCATGGACGTTGAGTCACTTCCCATTTTTATTGGTCTTACGATGGAATTTTTTGATAAAAATGCAACCAGCCCTGCAGGCTGGGGTTGACCATGGATTGTGGTAGTGGCTTTGGATATCACTACCTGCCTGATCATGCATGCCCCCATTCAGGGGTGAACTAGTTTTGGTTCCGAGGTCTGTAAATAAATCCCTTCTGGGGAGGCAGGCAAAGGTTGCTGGTTGGCCTCTATTAGGTAAGAGGCCTGTTGTATATTCTCGGTGGCTGATAAAACACTATTTTATTGAATATTTTATTGATAATAAATGAAATAATTTCCTCACATTGTGTTAAATATGTTTATTTAGAAAATATTTGGGATTTGATCATTCATTTGAAAATTTGGTGAAAATTCCAGTTTTACCCTTAATAGTACATTTTAGTATTTCAAAAATAAATATTTTTATATTTATTATTTGAAATTGAAAGTTTCTAAAGGTGTTCATAACTTAATTATCTACAACTTTTATTCAGGACACTAGAGCTAAAGAGTTCAGTTGGGTGTTGAAATTGTGCCATGAAGTTAAAGTTGGGCTGGGCTCGCCAGAATAGAGAAGCTTCTGTATTTAGGCCATAACGCCTTCATATTGGCCTGTATTGAGCCCAAATTTGGAGAGGAGATAGAAGACACATATACTCATATTTTATCCTTCTGGAAGGCCGGCCAATTCACGCGTTTTGGTGGTCAAATGGGCGGTGCAAGTGGGCATAAAATATTTGTCCGAATTTCCACATTCACACTTGAAACCACTTGTAACATCTCCTCCCCTCCCCTCTATAAATTGGAGTTTTTTCTCATTTGGAGGGGTTGGGGACGTGCATTGGGAAGTTTAGGGCAGAGGAGTAGTGGATCCACTCCAATTCTCCAACCATTTCAATAAGGGTAGCTCTTGAGGCAAGGATCCCTTCGACGAAGCCTTCTTCTTCTCCTTCATGTTGTAATGATTTTGTTTATGTAATAAACTTCTTTTTTCTTCTTTTATTTCTTCTCTTTTCTTCTGTTTTGTTTAAATTTCTTCTTCTCTTAATCTTACTAATTGGTCTGGAATTCTTGAGTAGAAGCGTTATTGGGTTATACCCATTTTAAACCTTTGCACATGCAAAACGCTTCTACGATGATTACGCCACCCATGGAAGAGTAGTCTTTTAGTAATCGATCTATCTTCTACCCTCTTCATTTAATTATTTTGAATCAATGAGCTACTGTAATTCACTTAATATGATCCATGAATTGTGTTTTTAAATTGTAAGAAACTAAGCATGCAATTGAACAATGTACACAAAAACACGCGAGGTCGGGATTTTGTGTAAATTGTGAGAGCGCGATCTTAATCGGTAATACAAGACCACACTGGATAAATTTGTAGAGTTCAAATATAATCCCTAAACACAATTCATCCTCATTTCCAGAGTGGATATGTGCCTTAATTTACCACTGACCATAAGCTAATCTTAGAACATCAATCAAAGCAGGGTGCTGCGATTGCATGTTCGGAAGTTAGCCTAAGGTTAAATTCACTTCAATCTTCGTGGTAAAGTTAATTCTCGTAGGGTTCGGGATTTAACAAATTAAGGGATCATAATTAAGTGAATATTAATTTAAATGATAATGATTAATAAATGATTGAAGAGGTAGAGTTAGATCGATTACGTCTTTTAAATATTGTCTAAACAAACATCTTTTTGTTGTGTCATTTTAATCAAACTTCATTTCAAAACTAAAAACAAAAACAAAAATACAATCTTCTTCCAGCAAACTTCTTCTAGATTCGTAAACTATAAACAACCACCCACATCCTTTCAAGTAGTGTTTTTATTATCTTTTATTTTACTTCTATAATACCTCTAATAATTGTTTTAATTCACTTCCTCCTTTGAGAGACGACCTTGGTCAGCCACTCTGCTGCACCTAAGTACCCCAAATTACACTAATCATTTGAGGGCGCCCACGACAGCGCTCTATCAAATTGGTGCCGTTGCCGGGGAGGCAAGTAATTATTTCAACCAATTAGATGTATTTATTTTATTTTACATTTTAATTCTCTTCCTCTTTTCTTTCTTCTGTCTTTACCCAATCTGATTTTTTTTTCTTCTTCTTCTTTTATCTCTTTCTACTTCTTTTTGGACCATCAACTCAAACTTCTAATTTTTATTTTACTATGGTCCACATTCCTTCTTTTCATCTTTAATTGATTGATGACACGAACTAATCCCAAAGATCTCTTAGATCTTGACCCTGAGATTGAACGTAGCCTTAGGGCACGAATCAGACATTCTCAGTCTACGAGAAGTTTCAACATTCAACCTGTTGGAGAATTACTCCAATATCAGAACATTGAAATTGGAAGCAATTCAAATTCAACCATAAAACAAGAACCAATGGCTGGAAATAATGGAAATGAACTTAATAGAACCATTCGAGAATTGGCTGCACCTGATATTAACTATCAACCAAATTGTATTGCATACCCAAATCTCGACTCGGACTTTGAATTGAAATCTGGATTAATTCACCTTCTTCCAAAGTTTCATGGATTATCTGGTGAGGATCCCAACAAACACCTTAAGGAATTTAATGTGGTTTGCTCAACTTTAAAACCAAGAAATGTTTCTGAAGATCAAATTAAATTAAGAGCGTTCCCATTCTCTCTTGATGGAGCTGCAAAAGATTGGATGTATTATTTACAACCCAAAGATGTAACTTGTTGGAACGATTTGAAATGTCTTTTCTTGCAGAGATTTTTTCCAGCATCAAGGACCACATCTATTCGAAAGGAGATATCAGGGATCAAGCAAGCACAAGGGGAGTCAATGTATGAGTACTGTGAGCGATTCAAGAAGTTGTGTGCAAGCTGCCCACATCACCAAATCAGTGAGAAACTCCTCATCCAATACTTCTACGAAGGACTCACACCCATGGAGAGGAGCATGGTGGATGCTGCAGCTGGAGGAGCATTGGTGGACAAGACACCAGTAGCTGCCAGAGCATTGATCGACAAAATGGCCCAAAACTCTCAACAATTCGGTGATAGAGGTACACCACAAGTTCGAGGAGTACATCAAGTAAGTCCTTCTTATCTTGAAAGTCATTTGATTGATACTAAGTTAGAAGAATTGACAACTATGGTGAGGCAGATTGCATTGGCTCAAAAGACATCCCAACCCCCTCCTTCAAGGCCTTGTGGTATTTGCACTGAGACAAGCCACCCGACTGACTGTTGCCCACAACTCCAAGAAACAGAAGATTGTGCAGCAGTGTTCCCTGGTAGACCATTTCAACAGCAACAACAACAACCATATCCCCAAAAAAAGTTTGATCCAACATACAACCAAGGGTGGAAAGATCTAGCGGACATGAGGTATGGCTCTGGACAACAACAAAGGCCCCCTTTTCAACCAAACTTCCAGTATCCTCCACCTTACCAACAGGGTTTCCAAAAACCCCAAAGGAGATTCGAAGCTCAAACATCAACGAGTCAGCAACAAGGGAATATCCAACACAAGGTAGACTCTAACACTGATGATCTTTTGAAACAAATTGTTTTTAATCAACAGAATGAGCTGAAGAGTCAAGGTTCGGAGCTGAGAGAGTTGAAGACTAAAATGAGTCAAATTGCCACCGCCCTCCATGAACTTGTGAGTAAGAATTCTGGAAATCTACCTTCCCAACCCACTCCAAATCCAAAGGGGAATGTTAGTGCCATCACATTGAGAAGTGGGAAGAAAATGAACGATACATCTGCACCTACCATTCCACCAGGATTCACCTCAACATCAGAGAAGCCGCATTCCATACCAACTGATGAGAAATCCAAGGAGAAAGATAAAGGTAAGAAAAAGATTGATGATGTTCCTCCTAAACCCCTTCCTTTTCCAAACAGGGTTGTTCAAACCAAGAAGATGGCTGAAGAAGCAATGAAAAAGGAGGTTTTGGACACATACAAGTGTGTGGAGATCAACATTCCTCTACTTGAAGTCATTAAGCAAATCCCAAGGTATGCCAAATTCTTAAAAGAACTCTGCACCAATCGATGAGGGCTCAAGGGGAATGAGAGGATCAACCTTGGAAGGAATGTCTCGGCACTCATTACACCAACTCTAGCAATGCCAACAAAGTGCAAGGATCCTGGGACATTCACCATCCCATGCACCATAGGGGAGTTGCACTTCTCTGATGCTCTTTGTGATTTGGGAGCTTCCATAAATGTGATGCCTCACTCTGTATTCTCTTCCTTGCAGGTTGGTGAGTTGAAGCCAACAAGAGTAGTGGTGCAATTGGCGAATAGAGCTACGGCATATCCAGCAGGAGTCCTTGAGGATGTACTTGTCTGGGTAAGAGACATGATCTTTCCAGCGGATTTCTATGTTCTTAACATGGAGGATGATCAGGTAAGTTCTCATGCCCCCATTATCTTAGGTAGGCCCTTCCTCAAAACTGCAAAAACTATCATAAATGTCAATGAGGGTACACTTTCCATGGAATTTGGGGATGAAGTTGTGATATTTAATGTTATGGATTCCATGAAGTACCCCTCTGAGGACTATTCTGCTTTTGTTATCTCCCATTTTGAACCACCAAATAAAAACTCCATAGAATTTGATTGTCCTATGCTTCAGGAGATTATGAGTATTGGTTCTAGTTTGATGTCTAAGAATACTTGTACACCCATTTTTAAGGAACAAGACTCTCTAAGATTTGATTTTGAAATGGAATCATATTCTGATTTTGATCATGTGAACTCTGATTATGACATGGCTATTGAGTATGCTGATGGATTTGGTGCTTTATTCTCTGATTGTGATGATTTTTATTCTGATACTGATGTTCATTGTGCAGATATGTCTGTTGCATCAATTTCTCTATCCATACATCACCCACCTACATTGGAACTCAAGCCATTGCCCCCAAATCTCAAATATGCATACTTGCTCAGTGGTGATAGATTACCTGTCATAATTTCTAACAATCTCTTTTTTGAACATGAAGAAAAACTTTTGAATCTTTTGAGAGATAACATTAGGGAAATTGGTTGGACATTGGCAGACATATCAGGTATTAGCCCCTCCATTTGCATGCATAGGATTCACTTGGAGGATGGGGCTAAACTGGTGAGACAGCCACAAAGGAGACTTAATCCCACCCTCCTAGAAGTTGTTAAGAAAGAAGATGAAAAATTACTTGAGGCAGGTATCATTTACCCTATTTCTGACTCACAATGGGTTAGCCCTGTTCAGGTTGTACCAAAGAAAACTGGTTTCACTGTTATAAAAAATGAAAATGATGAGTTAGTTCCTGTGAGAGTACAAAACAGTTGGCGAGTGTGTATCGATTATAGGAAACTAAATCAATCCACTCGTAAGGACCATTTCCCACTTCCATTCATTGACCAGATGCTTGAGAGACTAGCTGGGAAGACACACTATTGTTTCTTGGATGGATTTTCTGGCTATTTTCAGGTTCCCATTGCAGCAGAGGACCAGGAGAAGACAACATTCACCTGCCCATTCGGTACCTTTTCTTACCGGAGGATGCCATTTGGACTTTGCAACGCCCCAGGTACCTTCCAGAGATGCATGGTGAGTATTTTCTCAGATTTCATTGATACCTGTATGGAGGTATTTATGGATGATTTTACAGTTTATGGGTCCTCATTTGATGAATGTCTCTCTAGTTTGGGTGATGTGTTGCATCGTTGTATTGAGAAGAATCTGGTCTTAAATTTTGAAAAATGTCATTTCATGGTCGAAAAGGGAATTGTCTTATGTCATATAGTCTCACAACATGGAATTGAAGTTGATAAATCTAAGGTAGACATTATTTCATCCCTCCCATATCCTACATGTGTGTGTGATGTTCGATCATTCCTTGGGCATGCTGGATTTTATCGACGCTTCATCAGAGATTTTAGTAAGATCGCTCTACCCTTATCTCGATTGCTTCAAAAAGATATTGACTTCAATTTTGATGATTCATGCAGGGTATCATTTGATGATCTGAAGAAGTGTCTGACCACTCCACCAATCATACAGCCCCCACAGTGGGACCTTCCATTTGGGCTTATGTGTGACGCCTCCAACTTCGCGGTTGGAGCTGTCTTATCTCAGAGGGTGGAGGGACGTTCACATGTGATCGCCTATGCATCGAGGACGCTAGATTCAGCCCAATCAAACTACACTACCACAGAAAAGGAGTTTCTTGCTGTCATATTTGCTTTAGATAAATTCCGTTCATATTTATTGGTCTCTAAAGTAGTTGTTTTTTCTGACCATACAGCTTTGAGGTACCTCCTAAAGAAGCCAGATGCAAAGCCACGACTTATCCGTTGGATGCTCCTTCTTCAAGAATTTGATATTGAGATAAAGGACAAGAAGGGATCAGAGAATTTGGTGGCGGACCACATGAGTAGTCTTACTCACACACTAGAGGATGACACCTTGGATCAGGTACCACTTCGGGACACTTTCCCCGATGAGCATCTTTATACCATCTCAGGTAAGCATCCTTGGTATGCTGATTTAGTTAATTACATTATTGGCTCTGAAATCCCAGTAAATTTTAAGAAGCATCAAGTCCAAAAATTAAAAAGTGAGTCTAGGTATTATGTGTGGGATGATCCGTACCTCTAGCGCATGTGTAGTGACCAAGTCATTAGGAGGTGTGTTCCCGATCATGAGTTTGAGTCTGTTTTGCATTTCTGTCATACACTTGCATGTGGTGGACACTTTGGACCCCAAAGCACAGCTAGGAATGTTTTGGACTCTGGATTATATTGGCCTAGATTATTCCATGATTCCCATGTGTTTTGTAAGTCATGCTCTCGTTGCCAACACACTGGGAACATTTCTAGGAGACATGAGATTCCCCAACAACCCATACAATTTTGTGAGATTTTTGATGTATGGGGCATCGACTTTATGGGTCCTTTTCCTAGTTATTTTGGATTTTTGTACATTTTGGTTGCTGTTGATTATGTGAGTAAATGGGTGGAGGCCAAGGCCACCAGGACTGACGATTCTCATGTTGTTGTGGACTTTGTCAAAGCACAGATTTTTTGTAGGTTTGGAGTACCAAAGGCCATCATCAGTGACTGAGGGACACACATTTGCAATAGGAATTTCGCTTCCCTCCTTCGAAAGTATGGGGTGACACACAAAACATCAACACCATACCACCCCCAAACAAATGGCCAGGCTGAGGTTAAAAATCGTGAGTTGAAACAAATCTTGGAGAAAACCGTGCAGCCAAATAGGAAGGATTGGAGCAAGCGCTTGGATGATGCATTGTGGGCTTATAGGACAGCATACAAGACCCCCATTGGTATGTCCCCATTTCGGATTGTTTTTGGGAAAGCGTGTCATCTCCCTGTGGAAGTCGAGCATCGGGCATATTGGGCTATAAAGAAATGTAACATGGATTTGGCCCAAGCTGGAATTCAAAGGAAGTTGAAAATTCAAGAGCTTGAGGAGATTCGATTGTCATCATATGAGAACTCAAGGCTCTACAAGGAAAGATCAAAAGAAGCTCATGACAAAATGATCCAACAAAGGGAGTTTCATGTTGGAGAGAAAGTCCTTCTCTATAGTTCACGACTGAAGTTGATGCCTGGTAAGTTGAGTTCCAGATGGTTAGGTCCTTATATTGTGTCTAATGTTTTTCCTTATGGTGCAGTGGAGATCACACAAGAGGACACTAGAAGGAGCTTTACAGTCAATGGGCAACGTTTTAAGAGATACATTGAGGGACATCCTACTGATGCAGTGGATTTAATCACACTGCATGACCCCATCATCACTTGATCACATCAGGCTGTTCCTAACCCTTTAACTTTTATATTATTTGTCCTATTTAAAAATTTTGAATTTCATGTGCATATATCATCTCACGGGTTCACATTGAGTACAATGCAATATTTTAAGTGTGGGGGAGGGAACCTTTTAGTTTAGTAATTTCAATTGTTTTCCTGTTAAAAATACCATTTCTTTTTGTGTTTTTCAAAATTTGTGTGTTTATTTTACAATTTTCTTTGTGTTTTTGAAACTTTTGGTCTGAAATGATTTTCATAACCATTTTTAAATCCATATCAATAAGTGAAACAATTTACCCCTTGAAACTAAGCTTAAATGAATGCTGAAATGACTTTGTTTCAAGTTCAAACATTTAGTAATTTCGTGAAAAGTACGCTGAATTTTGAATCCCATGCCAATCTCACTGTCTTTATATTTGAAATCACTTTCCTGTGAGGATTCTAAACCATTATTTTCATATTCTTTACATTCACCTCACTTCTTGAGAGATCCAAACCATACTTGATTTAACCAGAATTTGATATATTCCTGTCAAAACTTGAGGGTTTGAGGTACTTGTGTTTAAATGATTGAGGCATTTGTTTGGTATTAAATCCCCTATTTCAAAGAATCCTTTTTTATAATGGCCTACCTTGAATATTTAATCCTTGTAGCCCTTAGAAGCCATGCACAACCTGTTAGGTTAAGCCACATTACAAGCCAATTTTCACTATCCAACCAACTCTTTAAGTGAAATTGTATAATCTATTTGAGCTTAAGTGTGGGGGAAGTTGTCTTGTGTTGTGCCACCACATTATGTGATACTTTGGGTGGAAACTTTTGAAGAGATGTGTTTGCTGGTAAAGAAAGTCATTATATTGAAAGCTGTGCCTTTTCTGGAGCTTTCATGACAAGTGAAGCTGTGCCTTTTCTGGAGCTTCTAATTGAGGTGGAAAGCTGTGCCCATCTATAGCTTTCAAGAAAATCATGTTTGAGAAGATTGACATTTTTTTATGCTGAAATGATGAATCGTGTAAACCTTTCCTGACTTTTCATGATGATGGAGATGAATTGATACTATGGGGATTGAAGAGAAGACCATATTTAAGTGAAAATTAGATTAATGCAATTTTTCTTTAAAAGAGTCAAGCCCTCCTCATTCAGCCTCAGAGTTTTTCACATCTTAATCCTACCAACCGAAAGCCACAGAACAACCCTGAAAAGTCCTCATGATAAACATATGTCCTTGACTCACATCGGGTAGCGATGTAGGAATCTATCAAGCCTATGGTGACCCTTGTATGAGTTTGGATGAGAAAGACATTGCAAAAAAAAATTGATATTTGAGTGATGAGAGAAAATTCAAGCGAGGTAAGTGTTTTGTGCATGGGTGGATAAATGAAGTGGAAATATATTGAATGATATAAATGGAGAACTTGAAATAAGGTTTTTTATGAGGCATGATATCTTTTGATTCTTGGTGTGAAATTGATTGATCTTAAGGATATGTGTTTTAAAATTGGTTTTGATTTGATATTGATGCTTACTTGATATGAGGTTTTGCCCAGGTGTGCAAAAGGGTAAGTGTGGGGGAGTTGATAAAACACTATTTTATTGAATATTTTATTGATAATAAATGAAATAATTTCCTCACATTGTGTTAAATATGTTTATTTATAAAATATTTGGGATTTGATCATTCATTTGAAAATTTGGTGAAAATTCCAGTTTTACCCTTAATAGTGCATTTTAGTATTTCAAAAATAAATATTTTTATATTTATTATTTGAAATTTAAATTTTGTAACCGTGTTCATAACTTAATTATCTACCACTTTTATTCAGGACACTAGATCTAAAGAGTTAAGTTGGTTGTTGAAATTGGGCCATGAAGTCAAAGTTGGACTGGGCTCGCCAGAATAGAGAAGCTTCTGTATTTCGGCCATAACTCCTTCATATGGGCCTGTATTGAGCCCAAATTTGGAGAGGAGATAGAAGACACATATCCTCATATTTGATCCTTCTGGAAGGCCGGCCAATTCACGCGTTTTGGTGGTCAAATGGGCGGTTCAAGTGGGAATAAAATATTTGGCCGAATTTCTACATTCACACTTGAAACCACTTGTAACCTCTCCTCCCCTCCCCTCTATAAATAGGAGTTTTTTCTCATTTGGAGGGGTTGGGGACGTGCATTGGGAAGTTGAGGGCAGAGGAGAAGTGGATCCACTCCAATTCTCCAACCATTTCAATAAGGGTAGCTCTTGAGGCAAGGATCCCTTCGACGAAGCCTTCTTCTTCTCCTTCATGTTGTAATGATTTTGTTTATGTAATAAACTTCTTTGTTCTTCTTTTATTTCTTCTCTTTTCTTCTGTTTTGTTTAAATTTCTTCTTCTCTTAATCTTCCTAATTGGGCTGGAATTCTTGAGTAGAAGCGTTATTGGGTTATACCCATTTTAAACCTTTGCACATGCAAAACGCTTCTACGATGATTACTGAAACGCACGTCCGATTGTCGCCTATCGACCGGTCAAAGTTCCGGTGCTCTGCTAATGTGTATAGCAGCACTCGGGTCGAATCTTCGGCGATGATACTTTGTAGCAGTCGCTTGTTTTTAGTTGATTGTATTTTGATTAGGGGGGTTTGTTTGCAGAGCTTAATTGAAATGATTTATAGATGATGTTTGATTTACCAAATTGATAAAGTTTGGGGTGAGTTCATCATTAGGTTAGTTAAGCTTGTGATATCCTCGAGCTTTTCTTTATATTGCATTTAAATTAACACCCATGTCACAAGATGATGTTGATTAGAATTCTTAAGTGTTAAGGCTTTAAACCAAGACTTAACTTAACTTAAGGTTATAATCTCAATCAGATCTTATATATGGTTGTGTATTTATGGTTCCAATAATCCATGGAAACCACATGTTAAACAAAACAAGTCATTAATCCATGACATGTTAAGTCCAACATACACAATGTTAATTCAAAGAATATTCATCGAGCAGAAGCTCTCAATCACTTAACATACCTAAATTATAACTCACCCCAATGAGAGATTTACTCAGCCATTTGGGTGATTAATAATCTGGTTATAATGATTATGATTATAAATTAATAAGAGAAGAAAAAGAAAGGGATAAGAAAAGAGTGGTACGTCGACACACACACACGAATAATGATGATAATTAAAAACGAACTTTCGATTGAATGAGGAAGCTAAAGAAGGGAAGGGGATTGAACTGAATTTAAACTATTTTAAGAACATTAATATTAAAATACAGAATGTGGAAGAGAATAAGAGATATTGAAGAAGTAACTTGCATTAAAACAGAATTACAAAGAAAGAGAATTACAAGATTACAAAAATGAAGAACACAAAAGTAAGTGAAAAGAAAGAGAGGAGGAAAGGTCTCTCAAGTGTAAAATTGAGTATGGAAGGTCCTCCCAAGCCTTTGGCAAAGCTTTGGTCGTGCCAATGTGATCTCCTCTCTTCTGAAATGCCAACCCCTCTCAAGGAGAGAAGGGAAGAGTATTTATAGCCCAAGGAGTGGACTGTTTGCATTCCCAATCTGTCCCTCCACTTGCATCGCCAATTTGGCAATTCCGACAGCCGAATATTCAAATATCTTCTTCTTCAAAGTTGTAGGAAATAATGTTGTCCGACTACTCTCAAAATTTGGAGTCATTTGGAAGTAAGGATAAAAAGTTATGGCCGGTTGAATAAACAAACATAAACTGTCCATTTCAATCCAGTATTTTTGAAGTCCATAATGTGAAAGGGTTTTTGAATATTAAGATGCCTTCAAATCCGAATGGTTTCTTCAACAACGTCGGCCGCCTACATCCCCTCTTTTACACTGCAAAATCTCAGCTCGCTTGAATGAATATATCAGGAGATATGTCATGCATACTATACTGATTTTCATTCTCGGCCAGAATGGTGGGCTGGACTTCAAAGATTCATTTGGGCCCCTTGTACTTGGATTTGGGCCATGAAATTTTTATCCAAGATGACATGTAGTGTCCCCCGAATGATGGTGGAGATTTAAGGTTTTTGAACTTCTAGATTGAGCCCAGTAAATCAATCTTCGTGAATAGTCCAGTTTCTTCACAGATTCTTTGGTCTTGTTTGTGGGGACCATATGACCCTTCAAATGGCAGAATTGGATCATGGTTCCTTATAATGAAATGTTATATATTGAAAGGAGAATCCTACAAAACAAGAACCACACAATTTGGATCATTATAGTGATAGTTATAATTAAAACATTAAACTGACTCAATTTGACTACTTCTAAAAATGCTCAAATATTATACTTAATATTAAAACATTAATATTTCACACAAATTATGCACATTTCATATAAAATAAGTAAAGGGGGAATATAATAAGTCATGAAAATATTAATAACATCAACTCCCCCATACATAGATTTGCGCGTGTCCTCATGTGCAACAAATATAAAAACATGACAAAATCATTTTCACTCACCAACAAATATAAAAATTTTGTTTTCTCCAATCAGGGGAGGTTTAGACTATTTCACTCATCCATATTGAATTCCATCACAAATTTGGTTCACAATAATGCATCAGAAACAATTCATTTTTTCATGTTCAAGGTTTGAATTAGAAAATGTAGGCACTCAAAACTTACTCCTCTCAAGATGATAAAAATGTATTTTAGGAGGTTCACTCATTCACCAACAAAAAGTGAAAATCAAGAGTTTGTAAGAGCTCTCAGCTTCCATTCCCAAATATAATGTGTACAAGAATCAAGAGGTCTTTTAAGGGGTTTTTCAGTGGCTATGGGACGGTAGGTATATAATGTCCAAAGGAAAAGAGGGGTTAAAACACCAACATGGAAAAATCAATGCACATTTTTTTTTGAAATTTGATTTGAAAGGAAATAGAAACACATATTTACAAGGGCATGAATGTGTGATGAATGAAAAGTGAGGGAGATAGAAAATGGAATAGGGTGAGATGATGGAATATGTACAACATGGAAGACTTCCAATAATGACACAATACAAGATGATTCAAGTGTTCTTTTTTTTCTCTTTTTGCTCTTTTTTTTCGAAAGTTGTGCTTGAAACAAGTCTCACAGTCATCTCCCAACCCATGTTTGATCTTCTCATGGAACTAATTTTAGTAGTTATAACACGATCAAAGGTTGATGATGAATGATTTTTGACCCACCCAAGACACAACCCATTCCTTTTTTTTCATCATTTTTTTAATATAATTTTTTTTCATTTTTTTTGAACACTTTTAAATGACTTTTGTACAAATGACAATTACACATATACACCCCAAAGCTCACAGAATTACAACCTCTCCCCCACACTTGAATGTATGCTTTCCCTCAAGAATATGATGACACATTGGAAATCAATGAAAGTACGCCCAAAAATGAAGTCCATTCCCCCCACACTTAAATTTCAATAAATTGTACAATGAAAATCCATGAAGATGTTGGGTGGGACAAGGTAATAGGCTTGTAATGTGGCTATCAAAAGAAAGGTTTTCATAGGCTCAAAGGGGCTTTCAAAAGTTGGATCAATGTAAGGGTAACGGGAGGCTATTTGGCTATTCTGATTCTCATGTGGCTTAGAAAATGCCTCTATCATATTAATGCACACAAAAGATGGAAATTCAGCTCGAAGGTCCACAAACTCAATATTCACAATCAGTGGTGAAGACACACAATGAAAAAGATGGCCATAGATGACCTTGGCATGAAGGCTAATGTTATTCCTCACGGTAGGGGAGAATCATTTTCCACCAAAAATTGTTCATTCAAAATGTTTGTTATTGACACAAAATTGTTTACCCAAGTTTGAGATAAAAATTCAATATATTTGAGTTTAAAACAAGACTTTTGACTCCCCAAAATGGTTGGACAAAATTTCAAAACTAGATGGTGAGTAAGCATGACTCTTTTTTGTAATTTTTTTAAGTAATTGTGTTTTTTGTTTTTTTTAGTTTTTAAGGTTTTTTTTAAAATACACACCCACACAAGAAAGATAAAAAGAAAGGGTTTGATGAATAAAGTGGTAACAAAATGAAAGAGAGAGGAAGAAGAAGAAAGAGGTAGAGAGAGGAAGAGATAGAGAGAGAGTTAAAGGGAAAGAGGTGCCCCCTAGTTTGGATTTGGTGGGTCGCCATTTCCATCTAGTGGTGGGTCAATGGAAGTCGATGTGGAACCTGAAGTGAATGGCCTCTCATGGTGATGCTTTAACCGGTGTCCATTTACCGTGAATGTTCTTCTTGAAGAAGGGTCTTCGACTTGCACTGCACCAAATGGGTAAACATTAGTAATAATAAAAGGTCCATCCCAACGAGAATTGAGCTTACCTGGGTGAAGTCGAAATCGAGAATTGAAGAGCATTACCTTTTCACCTTCATGAAATACCTTTCGAAGAATGTACTTGTCATGGAGTGACTTTGCCTTTTCTTTGTAGAGAATGGAGTTCTCATACGAATCGAGTCGAAGCTCCTCCAATTCAGTCAACTGCAACAATCTTTCTTCACCAGATTTTTCACAATCAAAATTACATGTTTTGACAGCCCAAAATGACTTATGTTGGATTTCAACTGGTAAATGACAGGATTTACCAAAGACTAGCCTAAATGGAGACATCCCAATGGGTGTCTTATAGGCTGTTCGATAGGCCCAAAGTGCTTCACCAAGTCTATCGGGCCAGTCTTTTCTTGTGGGCTTAACAATTCTTTCAAGCACTATTTTCACTTCTCTATTAGAAAGTTCAGCCATTCCATTTGTTTGAGGGTGATATGCAGTGGATGTTTTATGTACAACCCCATTCTTTTTCAAAAGTGACTCCATGGTTCTATTACAGAAATGAGTTCCTAAGTCACTTATCAAAGCACGTGGTGTTCCGAATCGATGGAAGATATGGGTTTTGAGGAACTCACTCACAGTTTGAGCATCGTCTTTCCTAGTGGGTTTGGCCTCGACCCACCTAGAAACATAGTCGACAGCAAGGAGAATGTAGGATAATCCATTGGAAGGGGGAAAAGGTCCCATGAAATCGATGCCCCAAACATCAAAAAGCTCACAGAAGATTAATGGCTTTTGAGGCATTTCGTTTCTTTTAGAAATTGTGCCAAACTTTTGGCAAGTGGGACATGATTGACAGAACTCATGTGAGTCCTTGAAGAGTGAAGGCCAAAAGAATCCAGAATCTAGGACCTTTCGAGAAGTCCTTTGTGGTCCAAAGTGGCCACCTCCAGGCATTGAGTGGCAGAATTCCAAGATGGAGGATTGTTCAGTTTCATCAACACATCTCCTAATTACCATGTCAGCCCCAGTTTTCCAAAGTTTATTATCTTCCCAAAAATAATTCTTTGAATCACTTTTCATCTTTTCTTTTTGTTCTTTTGAAAAATATTCAGGGAAAACACCAGAAACCAAGTAATTGACAATTGGGGCATACCATGGTAACTTTGGAGTGAGAGATGAGAGGTGTTCAGTTGGAAATTCAGTATCAATTATTTAAGAATGAGAAGAATTAGAAATTCTACTCAGGTGGTCAGCCACAGGGTTTTCTTTTCCAGGTTTATCTTTTATCACAAGTTCAAACTCTTGGAGCATTAAAATCCATCTTATTAGCCTTGGTTTGGAATCACTTTTCTTAAGTAAGAACTTTAATGCTGAGTGGTCCATGAAGATGATGATTTTGGAACCTAAGAGATAGGGCCGGAATTTATCCAAGGCAAAAACCACAGCTAAAAGTTCTTTTTCAGTCACAGTGTAGTGTGATTGAGTTTCATCCAATGTTTTTGAGGCATAAAAGATGACATGAGGAATGTTTTCTCTTCTTTGACCATGAACAGCCCCAATGGCCCTATCAGAAGCATCACACATCAATTCAAATGGTAAGGACCAATCTGGGGGTTGGATTGTTGGAGCAGATGTGAGAGAAGATTTGAGTTCAATGAAGGCTCTCTTGCAAGCCTCATCAAAATTGAATGTTACATCATTTTGAAGTAAACGAGTGAGTGGGAGAGAAATCTTGCTGAAGTTCTGAATGAATCGCCGATAGAAACCGGCATGACCAAGGAAGGACCGAATGTCTCGAACTGATTTGTGTTCAGGAAGTGATTGGATCACCTCAATTTTGGCTGGATCAACTTGGATACCCTCTTGAGAAATTATGTGCCCTAGAACAATCCCATTTGAAACCATGAAGTGACATTTCTCAAAATTCAGCACAAGGTTGGACTTGACACACTTTTGAAGGACCAAAGAGAGTGAATGTAAGCAAGATTCAAATGACTCGCCATAAATGGTAAAGTCATCCAGGAAGACCTCCATGCAATTCACAATGAATTCAGAAAAGATACTCATCATACACCGCTGGAATGTTGCAGGAGCATTACAAAGGCCAAAAGGCATTCGCCTATAGGCATAGGTTCCAAAGGGGCAAATGAATGTGGTCTTTTCTTGGTCTTGAGGTGCGATTGGAATTTGGAAGTAGCCGGTGTAACCATCAAGAAAGCAATAGTGTGACTTTCCGGCCAATCTCTCAAGCATTTGGTCAAGGAAAGGAAGTGGGTAGTGATCTTTTCGTGTTTCAGCATTCAATTTGCGATAATCGATGCACACACGCCATTTGTTTTTCACTCGAGTTGTGACCACTTCTCCATGTTCATTTGTGACAACTGTTATCCCGCCCTTCTTAGGAACTACTTGAATTGGACTAACCCATTCACTATCAGAAATTGGGTAGATAATACCAGCTTGAAGAAGCTTGGTAATCTCTTCCCTAACTACCTCAAGTATGAGTGGATTGAGTCTTCATTGAGGTTTCCTAATTGGTTTGGATGATTCCTCTAGATGGATGTGATGCATGAAATGGGCAGGGTTGATTCCTGGAATGTCCTCTAGGGTCCAACCTAAGGCATTTTTGTTTTCCTCTAACACTTGAACAAGTTGGGACTCCTCAGTTTCAGAAAGTGAAGCAGAGATAATGACACGGTAGGAGGGATCATGGAAAAGGAATGCATACTTGAGGTGTGAAGGAAGTGGTTTTTGATCAGTTTCAGCCTTGATTGGAGAGCTAGACAAGTTAGGAGTAGGAGAAGGGATTCTAGATGGGTTTGGATCATTTTCCTCAACACTGTCCAAGGTGGAGCAGTAGAGATCAGAGTTGATGTGGGATTTAAGAGAGTTTTCAAGTTCCTCTAGATTGATGAAGTCTATGAATGAGAGGTCCACATAAACTTCACCATTTATGACTTTGTTAATCATGGTGCAGATTTCACAAGATCCTTTATCATTAGAACATGAAGAACATGGTGGATTGGGGTTCGATTGAATCTTAGAAGTGTCCTCAAAAGCATGGATTGAGAATGCAGAGTGATCCTCAGATGGGTATCGCATGGCTTGGAAAATGTTGAACTTGATGAGTTGGTCATCGAATTCCATGGATAAGATGCCTGAGTGGACATCAATCTTGGTTCTCGTAGTCATGAGGAATGGTCTTCCTAGAATTAGGGGAGATCGAGAAGAGGTCGTCTCACCTTCCATGTCAAGGACATAGAAATCAGCTGGGAAGATAAGATCATTGACCCGAACAAGAACATCCTCAATTATCCCCTCAGGACTGGCAGTGCTTCGATTGGCTAATTGAATGACAATACCCGTTGGGTGCAAGGGACCTAGACCAAGGTTGGAGAAAATGGATTTGGGCATGACATTAATTGAGGATCCTAGGTCTATGAGTGCATTATCAAAGTTGGAACTCCCTATTTGACATGGAACCGTGAAGGTCCCTGGATCTTTGCACTTCATGGGAATGGACTGTTGAGTTGAAACATTTTCAATGTTCCTAAGTTGCCTCTTATGGGTGCACAATTCCTTAAGAAACTTGGCATACTTAGGGATTTTTTTGATGGCATCTAAGAGGGTGATGTTCACTTCAACACGTCTAAACATGTCAGGCATTTCAGGATCAGGTTCAAAGGACTTCTTAGGCTTGGAGATGGCTTGAGGAAAAGGAATTGGGTTCCTAAGTGGAATGGAAGAAGGTGAAGGAGTGGATTTAAGTTCCTTTTCCAGCTTTTTGTTCTTTTCATTTTCTAGATCAACATCGAAAGGGGGGTTTGAGGATTTATCTTGAGGCATAGCAAGTTGCTTTCCTGATCTAAGTGCAATTGCACTTACATTACCCATGGGGTTGGGTAATGGTTGAGCTGGGAGTTGGGATGAATTGGATGGTTGTTGCTGGCTAAGGTGGGATGCAAGTTGACCTATTTGGGTTTCAATGTTCTTTAGGCTAGAACGGGTGAAGGAAGCAAGATCCTCTACAGCACTTTCCCATGGTTGTTTAGAAGAAGAGGCATGTCCCAAATTGGGTTGGCCTTGATTTTGGTTCTTGGGAAAGCGATTGTATTGGGTGGGGAATTGGGAAGGCTCGTTAGGATAGTGGAATCCAGGAGGAGGATTGTTCCTTTGAGGTTGAGGAACAAAAGGATAAGGTTGATGGAAGTTACCACCACCTTGACCATATTGGAATTGGTTTGGGTTTTGAGGAGGGAATTGAGGAGGATGAGAAATGGGATTACCATACCTCAGAGGTGGGTTAAAGGTAGAAGAGAAGGGCTCAGAGTGGGGTTGGTTGAAGTTTCTAACAAACTGACCTGATTGTTGAGGGTTGAAGTTTCGCTGAGCATATGCCGCATTGAGCTCCATTGGACTAGATGAATCAGATGGATCATCTTGAAGTTGTGGACATGTGTCAGTCGGATGAGATGGAGAGTTGCAGATTCCACAATTCTTGATAGGTCCAGGGAATAGTGACTGTGGAGAAGATGAGGTTGGGGCTTTGGTAGCCACCGCTAGTTGACGCACAAGACCTGTAAGTTCACTCATCCACTCAGTCATCTTGTTGGGCTCTATGGATTGATTCTCTTGGGCTTGTTTCACTTGAGCATGTGCTCGAGTATGGAATTACTTCGTGTTTGCAGCCATGTTGCTTATGAGTTCTCTTGCAGCTGCAGGAGTTTTATCAACAAGAGCACCGCCACTTGCGGCATCAATGAGAGTTCGCTCCATAGCCAATAACCCCTCATAGAAGTATTGGATCAGGAGTTGGTCAGGGATTTGATGGTGTAGACAAGTTTCCACAAGCTTTTTGAACCTCTACCAATACTCATGGGGTGATTCATTAGGGAATTGACAGATGCCATTTATTTCCTTTCGGATAGAAGCTGTTCGGGAAGCGGGAACGAACTTCTCAAGGAAAAGTCTCTTCATGTCAACCCATGAGTTTATGGAACCAGGTGGGAGGTAGTAGAGCCAAGACTTGGCAGAATCTGCTAGGGAAAAGGGGAAAGCTCTAAGCTTGATTTGTTCTTTAGAAACCCCTTGAGGTTTCATGGTTGTGCAGACCACTTGGAACTCTTTGAGGTGAAGATGAGGATCCTCACCGGCTAGCCCGTGAAAATGAGGTAGAAGATGAATCAAACCCGATTTGAGTTCGAAGTCAGCTTCAATGTTTGGATATTGAATACCAAGAGGTTGATAATTCATATCAGGGGAAGCAAGTTCTTTCAATGTTTGTTCCCTAGGATTGGCCATATCTAATTCAATTGGTTGAATGAGGACTGGTTCTTGAATTATTTGAGTATCTCTTATGTTCCTCCTAAGTTGGCGAAGTGTTCGCTCAATTTCAGGGTCAAACAAATCCGAGGGATTGTTTGGAAGGATACGGGACATTCAGAGAGATTTTGGAAGAAAGAGGAAGATGGGTTTTTCTTTTTATTTTTTCAGTTTATGATTTTTATGAGAAGACGGGTTTTTCTTTGTGTTTTTTTTTCAATTTTTTTAAAAATTTTTTTTTTGTGTTTTCTTGTCAATAACCAGAAACTAATGACTACTTAAAGCACCATCCCCGGCAACGGCGCCATTTGAAACGCACGGCCGATTGTCGCCTATTGACCGGTCAAAGTTCTGGTGCTCTGCTAATGTGTATAGCAGCACTCGGGTCGAATCCTCGGCGATGATACTTTGTAGCAGTCGTTTGTTTTTAGTTGATTGTATTTTGATTAGGGGGGTTTGTTTGCAGAGCTTAATTGAAATGATTTATAGATGATGTTTGATTTACCAAATTGATAAAGATTGGGGTGAGTTCATCATTAGGTTAGTTAAGCTTGTGATATCCTCGAGCTTTTCTTTATATTGCATTTAAATTAACACCCATGTCACAAGATGATGTTGATTAGAATTCTTAAGTGTTAAGGCTTTAAACCAAGACTTAACTTAACTTAAGGTTATAATCTCAATCAGATCTTATTTATGGTTGTGTATTTATGGTTCCAATAATCCATGGAAACCACATGTTAAACAAAACAAGTCATTAATCCATGACATGTTAAGTCCAACATACACAATGTTAATTCAAAGAATATTCATCGAGCAGAAGCTCTCAATCACTTAACATACCTAAATTATAACTCACCCCAATGAGAGATTTACTCAGCCATTTGGGTGATTAATAATCTGGTTATAATGATTATGATTATAAATTAATAAGAGAAGAAAAAGAAAGGGATAAGAAAAGAGTGGTACGTCGACACACACACACGAACAATGATGATAATTAAAAACGAACTTTCGATTGAATGAGGAAGCTAAAGAAGGGAAGGGGATTGAACTGAATTTAAACTATTTTAAGAAAATTAATATTAAAATACAGAAGGTGGAAGAGAATAAGAGATATTGAAGAAGTAACTTGCATTAAAACATAATTACAAAGAAAGAGAATTACAAGATTACAAAAATGAAGAACACAAAAGTAAGTGAAAAGAAAGAGAGGAGGAAAGGTCTCTCAAGTGTAAAATTGAGTATGGAAGGTCCTCCCAAGCCTTTGGAAAAGCTTTGGTCGTGCCAATGTGATCTCCTCTCTTCTGAAATGCCAACCCCTCTCAAGGAGAGAAGGGAAGAGTATTTATAGCCCAAGGAGTGGACTGTTTGCATTCTCAATCTGTCCCTCCACTTGCATCGCCAATTTGGAAATTCCGACAGCCTAATCATCAAATATATTCTTCTTCAAAGTTGTAGTCAATAATGTTGGCCGACTACGCTCAAAAGTTGGAGTCATTTGGACGTAAGGATAAAAAGTTATGGCCGGTTGAATAAACAAACATAAACTGTCCATTTCAATCCCGTATTTTTGAAGTCCATAATGTGAAAGGGTTTTTGAATATGAAGATGCCTTCAAATACGAATGGTTTCTTCAACAAAGTCGGCCGCCTACATCCCCTCTTTCACAATGCAAAATTTCAGCTCGCTTGGATGATTACATCCAGATATATGGCATGAATACTATACTGATTTTCATTCTCGGCCAGAATGGTGGGCTGGACTTCAAAGATTCATTTGGGCCCCTTGTACTTGGATTTGGGCCATGAAATTTTTATCCAAGATTAAATGTAGTGTCCCTCGAATTATGGTGGAGATTTAAGGTTTTTGAACTTCTAGATTGAGCCCAGTAAATCAATCTTCATGAATAGTCCAGTTTCTTCACAGATTCTTTGATCTTGTTTGTGGGGACCATATGACCCTTCAAATGGCAGAATTGGATCATGGTTCCTTCTAATGAAATCTTGTATATTGAAAGGAGAATCCTACAAAACAAGAACCACATAATATGGATCAGTATAGTGATAGTTATAATTAAAACATTAAACTGACTCAATTTGACTACTTCTAAAAATGCTCAAATATTATACTTAATATTAAAACATTAATATTTCACACAAATTATGCACATTTCATATAAAATAAGTAAAGGGGGAATATAATAAGTCATGAAAATATTAATAACATCAATTACGCCACCCATGGAAGAGTAGTCTTTTAGTAATCGATCTATCTTCTACCCTCTTCATTTAATTATTTTGAATCAATGAGCTACTATAATTCACTTAATATGATCCATGAATTGTGTTTTTAAATTGTAAGAAACTAAGCAAGCAATTGAACAATGTACACAAAAACACGCGAGGTCGGGATTTTGTGTAAATTGTGAGAGCGCGATCTTAATCGGTAATACAAGACCACACGGGATAAATTTGTAGAGTTCAAATATAATCCCTAAACACAATTCATCCTCATTTCCAGAGTGGATATGTGCCTTAATTTACCACTGACCATAAGATAATCTTAGAACATCAATCAAAGCAGGGTGCTGCGATTGCATGTTCCGAAGTTAGCCTAAGGTTAAATTCACTTCAATCTTCGTGGTAAAGTCAATTCTCGTAGGGTTCAGGATTTAACAAATTAAGGGATCATAATTAAGTGAATATTAATTTAAATGATAATGATTAATAAATGATTGAAGAGGTAGAGTTAGATCGATTACGTCTTTTAAATATTGTCTAAACAAACATCTTTTTGTTGTGTCATTTTAATCAAACTTCATTTCAAAACTAAAAACAAAAACAAAAATACAATCTTCTTCCAGCAAACTTCTTCTAGATTCATAAACTATAAACAACCACCCCCATCCTTTCAAGTAGTGTTTTTATTATCATTTATTTTACTTCTATAATACCTCTAATAATTGTTTTAATTCACTTCCTCCTTTGAGAGACGACCTTGGTCAGCCACTCTGCTGCACCTAAGTACCCCAAATTACACTAATCATTTGAGGGCGCCCACGACAGCGCTCTATCAGTGGCTTGATTCAAGAGTCTTTGAATGGCTTGTTCCCATCGGGCCTGATGCTTCTGGGACATACTCAAGTCCCAGCTCTGCTGGGTGTGTTTCCTTTCGCGAACAGGGAGACCATTTGATTGATGTCTTGACATGATGATGTTACAATACACCATGTCGAACGAGTTTTTCTGGAAGGGGAGCAGAGTGAAATGCAAAGCTCTATTTTCTCCCCATCCCCTGATATGGACTCTTTTTGGGTCATCACTGATGAGGTGACACAACTGGTGCAGCGCACAGAGGCAAGCTATCTCTATGCTTCTTTTATGCCTCTCGGGTCACTGTTGTCATGCCGACGGAAGAGCTTCGAGGTCGATGTGACGCAAGAGGACACCTATTTTCTTGACATGGTCTACATACTCGTCATGGGGAAGGAAGCTTGATTTCAGCTGGAGGAGGGTTGTCCATATATTATGGCTGATGACGTACACACATTCTTCCGACAACTCTCTGGGTATGTCGAACTGAGAGGTGGTCGTGGGCCAAAACATAACAATTATATCATCCCTGGCCAGTCATTTATTCAGGTGCAACATGTCGGCATACTCCTCAACTAGTTATTCCTCTACCTAGTCAGCTCAACTGAGATGCCCGCCGATAGTGTGGTTGGAGGTAGTGGGACTGGTTGGTGTTGAATCATCATGTGGGTGATTCCGAGGTGGTTCAGAAGTTGAAAATGGCCCCAGAATGTCTCCCAGTTTAAGAAGAATGTTTTTGGCGATTAACTAGGAATCTGACATGCTTGATCCTATCCTTCTATGTGCCTCGACATACTAGAGATTTTTTGTGCTTCATTCGGTCAGGGGAGTACCTTCTTGTTGATATGATATGTCATTGTAGTGAGGACCTTCGCAATGGCGGTCATAATGGTGAGGACTAACACTTCTGCTTGACGCCTCACTACATAGAGTACATTTGTAGTGCATACCCTGGGGAGGACCTCCAAGGCATTTCGCAGCAAGGGGAGAACCTTCTGGCTGTGTAGTGTTGTTACGGGGAGGGCCTTCGCAACAACATCCACTTTGGGGAGGATGTCCATCATGGATTGATGTTCGACGTGTATCCTGGGGAGGACCTTCAATACACACTGTGACAAGGGGGGGAACTTCTTGTTTCTTGGGGCCACTACGGGGAGGACCTTCGCAATGGCGGTCGGGGTGGAGAGGACTACCATCATAACTTCTGTAATGGCGAGGACTACCATTACAGCTTCCGCAGGTATAATATCTGTGTGGTACACCCTGGGGAAGGCCTTTAGAATGTACCGCTATGAGGGGACGGCCTTCTCATTACTTGACATCTCTACGGAGATGACCTTCGTTATTAGGGTGGCGAGGACTACCACCGCGATTTGATGCCTAGCTGCGCCGAGTTTCTTTGCATCGTAACCCTTGGGGAGGACCTTCAGGACAGGCTACGACAAAGGGAGGTCCTTCTTGTCATTATGAGACATCACTGTGGGGAGGGCCTCTACAATTGCGACTATGATAGTGAGGACTACCATCATAATCTATGGTCCCACTGCATGGACAGTGCTTGCAGTGTATACCCCGAGGAGAACATACAGGGTGGACCGCAACAAGTGGAGGAACTTTTTTCTGCTTGATCATCTGGTCACGTGGAGGGATTCTGTGACTCGTATCAAAATAGAAGCTCTCTTGATCGATCGTTATATGCCCGTGGGGGCGTCCCCCATGGGTGCTCTAGAGAGGACCTTCAGAGCTTCCGGTAGCGACATTGTGCGGAGGACCTTCACATTCCATAATATGGTAATGGGTGGGAGGGGTTCTGAGCCTTTGATATGTGCTTAGCCTCATTGGGAACCCCAACGTCCAGCAGAGCATAGTGAGGAACCCGCTCATTATTTTCTGGCTGCCTTCGGCGCATTCGTGGCACTTTCTTCTGGGCAGCGGGCACCATCTACTATTGAAAATGGCCTTTACCTTTGGGTCCCTGTCTAATTGGGTCCCGTGATGCTGCCGGGATACGCCGACGAACATATTGAATTTTAGAAGGGATATATTCCTGCTCTAGAGCATCCTCTGTGATGGACGGTTGTCCCCTAGTTGGAATGAGTGAACCTGCTCGATCTGGAAGCCCTTGTGTCACAGAATATAGTCGGTGACCCTCTTGTGTGGAAGCAGGGATGCAGATATACTCTTAGACAGCTATCTCATCTATTAGATGAGTCACCTACATTGGGGAGACGGGCTCACGGGCCTGAGTCCTTGCTATTTCGGCTGATGCAATTACATTCTGGAAAGTCTGCAAGATATGATCTAGGATCGATACCTGCTCCTCCATAATTACCAGAATATGTAGAGAGATATATTTTGTTGGAATGGGTATGAAGGCCCATTCTGGTATCAGAGTTAGAATATCTTGCTCCGTTCCTCCGGTGGTCAATGGGTACTGACAATTCTCCTGTGTCGGGGCAGGTGAACGAATCTTCCCCTTTACCAGGATATGTCGGTTTATCTCTCTTTTTCCGCCACATCGGGATGGCGGACTTTACTTGCATCCACAAGGAGCTGGCCCTGCATATATTGGTTTCCCACCATATTGAGTCGGTGGCCTTTGTTGGCAGGGAGACGTGCCTGCCTATTAATTGCTGCCACATATGGATGGAGGGCATTGTTAATCGCCACCACATCAGGATGGTAGGTGTCAGAAGCATCATCTAGGAGCTGGTCCTACAGGTGCTAGGTCACCACCATGTCTGGTTGGTGGGCTTCACGACCCTGGGCAGGGAGAGGTGCCTACCCGATAAGTGTCGTCCTGTGTGAGCGACGGGCTTGACGGAGCTTGGCGGGGATGCGCGCCTGCTCGTATGAGGCCTCCATGATTGGATTCCATACCTTGGAATAACGAATAGGTGTATGTGCCTATTCGTGATGTGTCCTCGTGACTAGGAAGTGGAGCTCCTCCTCAGGGACAAGGGTGATGACTGGTCCCTAGTTGTATGTTTCCCGCACTCGTCGGGTGGTTCGAGGGGCCGGAGCTCAGGGAGCGTGGGCCTGAATCTTCGGGGCTACATCCTCCTTAGTGTGAGGATGTTGAGTCATGGAGAGACCTTGACGACGTATTCTAGCTAGGTTCTAGGAGAATAACCCCCATTAGTCGGGGATAAAGTCCTCAACGTTGACCTCATCCGCATCCCTAAGATAAGGGAGGTACACATTGCCCCGTTCTGGGGATAGACTCCCGAAACGGTTGGATATAGCAACAGGGGCTGTCTGGACAAGCCTTTACGGCCGCTGCTAGGTAGGAGACCGGTGAGTTCTGGTAGATTAGAGGGCGTGCATGGCCACCTACACCGTTGGGAGAGTACCGTTCACATGGTACTCTCAGATCAATGCATCTGAGACCCAGCGTTGAAGAGGCTGGGTAGGTGACGGGGTCCTATTTGGTGAGAAAGTCCTGTCATTGCGTAGTTGTAAGCACGCGCTTGTGAGTTCCTTCAGGACGCCATTGGATCTAAGGGAGTTTTTTGTGGTACCAGTAGAATATTTTAACAAATACGAATAGTAAACCCATCAAAGCATCGTACCATGATCCCATGCGCAATTAAAGACCTTGCTTGGCCCCCCTTGTGAGTATAAAGGGGGAACACGATGGAATTAGGTTAAATCTGTCATGCTTGGTTAAATATTCATGTCAGGTACACCATTTTTGTTTTGGGTCGGTCTCCAAACGGCCAATGGTTCCATATCCGATGACACATGGACCTTCTTTCCAAAGGCAGGCATTCGCCGGGTGGTCTGACCAGTGATGCTTAAGAACTCACAATGGTCGAGAGGATGGTAATTTGGGCTCATCACACCCTTTTGTGGGGAATTATTGCCTATTTCAGGACTCTCTTATGGATTTAAGACGTAGTCATATGTTCATGAATTTTTGGATTATACCCAAGCATTGAATCCACATACTTCTCTTAGTAAGAAATAGTCAACTAGACGCAGGGGTTTAAAATCATTTACACCCAAGGTTTACCATCCCTCATTGGATTAATGACCCGGAGGAGTCGGGACTCATTGAGGAGGTACTAGGAGTGGCGCGGTGAACCGATGTGAAGATAGTCAGATCGACCCGTCGTTGGGCTTGAACCTCAAGGAGGCTTCCTACGTACCCTACCTAGGAGACAGGGATCAAATTCCACGTAGTTCTAATTGGGGTGTCGGAGAGCCGACGTGAATGTAGACCCGGGGGTCCGACGATGATCGGGCTTGAACATGTTGGAGGCTAACTACGTATCCCTATGTTGGGGAATAAAAGTCCTTATAGTTCGCAATGGATTGGGGATTAAACTCTGAGAAGGCAAATGGTGATGAATTGGGGCTTACACTCTGAGGAGGCCTAGGTCGATGGATTGGGGCTTACACTCTGAGGAGGCCCAGGGCGATGGATTGGGGCTTACACTCTCAGGAGGCCCAGGGCTATGGATTGGGTTTTACACTCTGATGAGGCCCATAAGAGGATTTCATGGTTGATGTTTACTATAAGACCACATGAGTCATGCTCTGTGTGAGAAACAAGAGGCAGCAGGGACTAGACGATCACGTCGTGAAAGGTGCATCCGTGAGAAGTGGAGTGGGGCATACGCATGAGGGTGGCCCAGAAAGTCAGGGCTTACTCCGGGATGGAAACCCATGCAGACGAAGCGCAAAGGGAGAGAGAAAGAGGTGCTCATGTGCCCGTAACCTCTCTTGTTCTCGTGGGAAGTACAGAAGCACATGGGGGCTTCCTTCTGTAGGTATTTCCCCGCCCCCCTCGAAGAAAAGTGAAATGCACCGGCACCAACAAGTGGAGGGACAGAAAAGGGGCTCCCAAGCTCATACTCCACATCACTTTGGGAATGTAAACCCAAGAATGCTTCGGAAATCCAATCAATGGTCGAAGAAACCCCTTCACCCCTGTTTACTATGGGTAAGTGAACTCAAAACGGTGCACCAATGTGCCTGAAGGATACATCACATGGGTCTGGTGGCTCTAGTGGAGGCCTTGGCTCGGTACCGATGAGTAGGCTAATGAGGGAGCCGCAGAGGATCAGGTTTGATTGAAAGGAGTTTATCTAGATTGGGGAATGGGAAACCCGATGGATGTGGCGGGCCACATGGGTATATGAGGTGTGGCTCCCTTCGCGTAGGGAGGTTCTACGTGGCTGGAGAGGCTGTCCTTGAACAAGGGTGGTCCGTAGACTGATGGTCACCCCGCTCACAAGGGTGGTTCGCGGCCTGGTGGGAATCCCACGAATCTGGGTGGTTTGCGGCTTCAGAATCGGCCCACGTACTAGGCTGGTACACGGTGGGATCCACGTTTGCAGCAGCGGCCAAGGGCGACGCTGGTTGGGGGTTCGTCGGTCGGGGCTTCACCCGCGTAGGAGGGTGCTACATGGTGTGACTGTTTGGAAAATGGGAATAAACACCCTGGTCCGCGGGGAGTGCATCCGTGAAGGGTCCATGGTTCGCGATCTTCTTTTCATTGTTATTTTAATTTCGCAGTTTCAAATTTATTTTTCATTCTCGGTTCTTTATTAATTCACTTCTATGTTTATACCTCTTCTGGTTCGCGAACTGGAACTTCGTTGTTTGAGAAATCCTAAGCTCCTTCCATCAAAATCATTCCACACAAATTTGATTGATCTCCTTTCCCCAACTTATTTTATTCTCTTTTCCCTCGATCACCTTTTATAGATTGGGGGAAGGGAAGTATATATTGTCATGTGACCCCTTTTGCGGAGGTCCATGTTCTAAAACCTGATTCATGGATGACGCAATCAATCCGCAACTCACGAGGGACATCGAGCGCATCTCCCCCCACAAAACAAATGAGCTTGGGGAGCGCTTCAGAGCCGTGGAGGATTCCTCCTATATTCCTCGAACGACAGTGGATGTGGACCGGTTCAGTGTCTGTCCTACTTCGCGCTCGCGGAGGATCTCCGCCTCCATTCCGCGAACACAAATATTTCGTGGAGGGGTTGCTTCGTGGAACCGGCCGCGTGGCCTCATTATTTAGACCGGTCTTTAGACTGGTTCAGCTATGTGCATTATCTCAATTTTCTCCATTCTTCCCCTCAATTCTTTGGGGGAATTGGGTAGAATTTCCTTTGCGGATTTTTCAGGACCCTACATGTATGTTCACTAAATTTTCCCTATATTAAATGTTCAATTCAATCATGAAAATATATTCCTTATAAAAAAATGTTTATATAGAATAAATAACACGTACTACAAATATTTCCCCCTGTCAATGAAATAAATTTCATACTGAATCACCCAACAGAAGAAATGGCATATGTTTTATGAAATAATAATATCTATGATGGATAATTAAAATAATGTCCAATGAAAAATGATCTTATAAAATTTAATATTTCAAGATAAAGATAACAAGAGATAAATTATGGCATTTAATTCATCATAAATATCGATTTTGAAATAAATTAATATACTTTCAACAATAAAAGAAAATTTATTATAAAAAAAAGATTTATTTAAATCATTATTTAAAAAAATTTAAATATTATAAAAAAATTTATATATCATAAAATTTTATATACGTTAGAAAATTATTTAATGTAATATATGTTAAAAATTTATTCATTTTGATTATTATAAAGATAGTCAAAAAATGAACCTTTTATAAGACATTATAAATATTCCATTCAAGCCTTCTAAAAATTAAAGGAAGACAAAATAAGATATTGGAGTAAGAAAAAAACATTTTTTAATAATTTTTAATATTATGGATGTGAAAGTAAAATATAACAAATAAAAAAGGAAATAAGATCTTTTTTTTAATTTTTTTTTCTTTATTCATCTGTTAATTGATGAAAAGATTGAAGTAATTATAGAAACACAGTAAAAGTATAAAAATTAATTGAAACGTATATCTTTATATATATATATATATTCAAGTTAAATACATTAAATCAGTAACATATACAACACATAAAAAATAAATAGGTTCATAATAACAAATATGACTTAATAAAGAAGAAGTTGAAGAAAAATATCATAGAAATAATGTATCATTGAAGTGAGAGTTTGTTAATGATGTAATTATATGTGATATTTTTTAATATCAAAAATTATAATATTTAATATAACATAAATAAATTAAATTAAATTTCACATAAAATCTTGGCATAATATAGTCAATCAAGTATATGTATAACCAAATGAATGGATATTTATTTAAGAAACCCCTTTCCTGAGGTCTGACTTCCTTTGTTTCTATTTAAAAAATTTGTAAATTAAATATTGACATATTATACATCTATTTCAAAATAATACTCATATATATAATACCTTATAATAACTAATTATAAACATTTATCGAAAATTTATAAACAATTCTTCCTTATAATCATTGTTATGAGTGATAACCACTTCTTTTGTCATATATGTTTTAGTTTGGTAGTTTTATCCTTTTTAAATTGATCATGGATCCATTATATCTATAATATCGATCATGATATAAATATAATATATATTATAAATATATATAGTCTTCTATTAATGTTGGAGATTAAAAAATTAATTACATTGTTCATATAGATAGTAGGTCGTACATATGCAGGAAAGTTTGTCTAACTCTTTAATGGGTGGAATGATATAAATTTAAATAATAATTCCCCATTAAGAGGTCATTTTCAAATCATATATATCATTTATATTCATTTAATATATTAATTTTACTATGCATGTAATGTGGGAATGAAAAATGGATTACATCGCTTCGTGGAGTTGGTAGTTAACATGTACACATGACTGATATTATTTTTCTTTCCAAGTGATTATAAGGAATTAATTTATATATGATATTAAAAATACAAAGTAATATTGTTTCATTAATTTCTTATACATTAATTATTAATATTTATAACCATCCTACCAATGTGGCGATGAAAAACTAATTACACAACAATTTCAATATAATAATCCATTCATAAACATTAACAATTTTTTCTCTTTTCTCGGTATAAAAAATGGTGGGAATATAGTATTACAAAACCCATAATAAAATATAATCAAATTTATGATTCATATTTTATTAGTTTATGATGTTTAAAACATATATAGAATATGTAGAAGATTAAATAGCCTTTAAAGATTTATTAATGATGATTACATACTCTTCGGTAAACTTCCTTTATATCACCTCTTAAGGGACATAGGGTTTTTTGTTTTGAAGGTACATAACCACTATAAAATGGGTAATTATACTGAGAAGTGAACTGGTAATGTTTTTGTTGTGATAGGTTTCATAATATGGGGTAACGAAAAAATGGGTGTCTTGTTCTAGGTGAGTAGAGCGATATTCTTGGGAGCTTATAATGTATTGAATTAATTTAATTTATTTATGTACAAAAGGAATAATAATGATATAATTATAAAATCATATTATTATTCTTTTAAATAATAAAATCCACTAATTTTGAATAATTTTTTCTAATGTATTCACCCTTTCCTTTTAGTTTAAACCCCCCATTAATACTTTTGACAATTACCACAATATTAATGATTTTTACCCATTAAGTGTAAAAAATGATACCAAAAAACAAAAACAAAGACCCCTAAATGGAAAATGGATGATTTTTTCAAGCATATCACACTATTTTGGGAGAAGATAATACGTTTTTGAATGATAGATCACTGAATAAAATATTATTTATTATATAACATAAATAATGTAATTTTGATACTATTCATTTACATTTACTTTTAATTCATACAGAGAAAGGGTTAATTTGAATATAATTCTTTACCACATCTCTAAAATTGCATATCCATCAATAAAATTCATGGAATATTGTAATTTATCACATTTCTATTAATTTAAATATTTCAATATGTAATTTTGAATTTTTCTATTAATTGAATTGATATTGTTCGATTGTTTCATACACCTTTTAGATAATTATTAAATTAAAAAAATTAAAAAAATTAACATGATAAAAACAACTCATTCATATTTCAAATAACCTACTATTACTAAACATAAATTATATTTATCCATATAAATGAATTTTTTTTACCTTAAAAGAATAAAAGTAATATTTTTTACATTATTTTTCACATAAATATTATAATGGTCAATGTTAAATTAATATGTCAGTATGTTCCCAAATTTTAAAAACATGTTTGTAAATGTATTAAATTCAATCATTCAATAAGATAAAGGTATTTTTTTGGTAATTTTTAGTCCTTATCATATTATTTATAACCTTAATTACCTGATTTACTCTTAATTTGGTGAGGATTTTTTACAATGCTTACTAATAATATTGACCAATAGATAAAAGGATAATATTTTCCAATTCATTCCAATATGATTATAAATATTTAATCCATTTTTATTATTTAATATATTTATGTGGAATAAATTAATTTAATATTTAACCAAAAAACCCCACAAAAATAGTTTTTCTCATACAATTCTCTATATGTATAAATTTTATTTTATACTAAATAAAATTATAAAAAATATTCTAATGAACATAGTAATATCATTAATTATATAAAAAACTAAAACTATTTTTATAATATTTTAAAAATATATATAACATTCCGAATTCCAAAAAAAAAATATATTTTTCAATGAAAATTAGTAATATTCATTTTTTATAGGAAAATCATCATTTCAAAAAAATATGAATCATTCACCCTATATAAATGATAATATGTTTTTTTAAATGGTAATAATGTTTTTAGAAAATAAATATAATTTTCAAATAAAATAATTTTAATTCGAAAAAAATAAACATTAAACCATTTTTTAAATATAAAATTATTTTATTCAAAATTTAGTAATTATATATATATATAAATTACATAAGACATTTACAAATATTATAATAATTCAGTTAACAATATTTTTATCCTAAAATTTAGTGAATATATTATAATTAACATATTTAAGTAAAAATATTATTTTTAGTTCTTTTAAGATTACTGTTGTGTGTTTTATATGCCACCAAACATAGTGTTATTTTAAAATATCATGTTGTTACATTATCCACCATTAGATAAATTGAATCCATATAATTTCAAATTTTTCTTAGTAATAAGCAGTTCCAAATTTGAGTATTCCTCTCTAAAAAACCCAAATAATAAAAAACATATTAAATATTCCACTTTAAAAGTGGGAAATGTAAATATTAAAGTCATCTCGAATGACAAAAACTAGGTTTCTAGATAAGAGATCAATAGTGGGAAGTAAAAAAATGTTCCTGGATGTGAAAAATAAATCCCAAAGTATAAATTAGATTGATATAGAACACTTTAAAGAGAATTTATACTACCAAAAAAACAAAAATCATTGACTGTTGAAAGTACTGTCAATTCATCGGTAATGATCATAATATGATAACAATTTTTTTCAGGAACCTTTTTATAGATTTTTGGAATTTTATAAAGAAAAAACCCTAAACATTACATATCTATTGATTTTAAAAAATTATTCACATTATTAAATTACATAATATCTATTATGTTTAAATTCTTATTTTTTCTGTTATATTTTAAAAAAAACACATATATTACAAAGTTTACACTTCAATTCAGTGTCCATTGTTCCAATAAAATAATATTTTTAAAAAGAAAAGTATAATTTTTAATAACTAATTTTCAAAATTTTCATCTCGACTTCATTCATGGACCTACATATCCAGGGAAAAACATTTGGAAATGTTGGATAAGTACAAAAATCGTAGTCTGTTACATAAAAATATTGGAACGAGTCGTTGTTCCATGAGTACTTATAAAAAATTTTCCATTTTCCAAATAAACTATGGGCTCAAAAAATCATTTTATTAATGAAAAAATCACCTTCTCTACCCTAATATTTTAATCTAAAAATTATTAATATGTATTAATTGAAACATAAAATACATAATGATTTCATTATAGTATTGAAACCCCCATAAATAAATTTTCACAATGTTATGCTTTTAACTCAAAAAATGTAACATATAACTTCCTTTAAACAGAATATCATTATTTTACATTAAGAATTCATAATACCTATATAAAAACCTAATGAGATAATAGATAAAATATATAGGGAACATGGAATATAATTCCAATATAACTCTTAAAATCGCTCTAACTAATTGTAAAACTAGTTGTTTGAGTTACATAACCAATGTAATAGAAGGATACCACTGACCCACCAGTGATATGTTTATAAAGGAACCATAGATCATTGGTTTATAATAGAACCACCAAAACAGAGTTTATAACAACACTACCCATCCCCATGAAAATTTATAATTGTAAAATCATAATAAGAATATAGAAACCCTTTCAATTCCCAACATTACCCACATAAAAATATTATTTTCACCCATTAGAAAACATTCCTAGATATTGTAACATCTAATAGATTTCATAACCATTTGGAAAAAAACCATAACACAGTCAATGTTGAGTTTAACTTAATAAACATGGATTCTTATAAATTATTTGAATTGTCAAATAATGATAATGGTTGTAAGAAAATTCAATATCTTCGGATACATTGAAATAAAACATTATTTTTATATATTTGTAAACAAAATCAAAACTTTTCAAAAAAATAATCATTTTAAAAACCATTGGCATAATTTACAAATGGAAATAATTTTTTTAATTGTATATTGTATATATAAATTCATCTATAATATAATTTGTAAAATATTGGCGTAGAATAAAAAGCTTGTAAGTGAATCATTTACGTAAGATTTAAAAAAAAGTATCGTTCCTCGAGCATGACATGCCACACACATACTTTATCTTACTAAATAATAAACTTTTTATTAATATAATTTCATAAGAACCTTTTCCACGTTTATTTTTTTTAAAATTATTTAATGTTGTGTTATATAAGATTACATAACCATTTATGTCTGTATTAGATGTTTTGAAAAAACATGGTTCCTGAGTCGAAAATGACTTAGGCGTGTTGAATATGGTTATATGTGTCATTAATACACCATATAAACAATAATTTTAATTTGAAATAATTATAATTTTTAAATATCAATTATAATTTTAAAACCAACTATAAAATATTGTTATGAAAAAATGAACTACATTATACTAATATACATGATTGGTCATACGTGCACAAGAGCTGCATTTCAATTTTTCAATGATCATTATGGAATGTTGGTATGTGGTTTATTATTTCAAAAAAATTATATTAATAACATATTTACAATATTATATCTTTAAATATAATTATATATATTATATATGTGATGCAGTGTTGAAAAATGAGTCCCATCACTTCATGGAGGCGGTAGTCCACACATACACAAGTAAAATGCTATCATTTTCCTATGAATGGAATGGTAAGAAATTAAATGATATATTATCTGTAAATAATTACAAACATTTAATTAATCTCAAATATATTAATTAAATATATCATTAAAACCATAAATGATATGCAGTGATGGAAATTGAATTTCATTAGTCTGTAGTGTTATAATATGCGGTAAATATAAATGACAGATTCCTTTCACCTTTGAAAGAAGTTATAGATTAATATCTGATATACCATTAAATTAATATAATAAAATTATATGGAGATACTATTAATGGTATTTTATTATGAACAATAAATATTGATGAATTTAGAAATGTAATAAAACCATAATGCTCAGTTAACGGCTATACCACTTCTTCTAACAACCACTTATGGTGTACACAAAAATCATTCCTATAATGGTTTTATGATCAAATATACAACCCTAGGATGTTTTTATGTATTTAAGGGAGGTATTTAAATTGGTATTGTTTAAACCCAAAGAGATTTTATCAATGAATAAATAAAATGAAAAGGATCCTTTTTAAAAGGGAGAGGAAGGGCACTCTACAAATTTTATGAAATATTAAATTAATATAAATTAATTTTGACATCCAAATATATCACAATTGATAATATTCGAATATAATATTAGGATGAGTCTAAATTCTGTAATTAAATAACATATTCATAACTCTATATCACTTTTTTACCCATATTGTTTTGTAATAACCCTTCATAAACCCTTTTTGACGACTATAATGACAACCCTATTTTTTCTCTTTAGATGTAAATATAGTTAAAATAAAATAAAAATTGCCCCTTAAAGAGACCAAATATAATAATTTCATCCTTATACTAGTCACGTTACCAAATATAATATTTTTCAAATTTAGAATCATTTAATAACATATTATTTATTATAAAATAAAATTAATGTCCATTTTTGAAACTATTACTTTAATTTCACAATAAATATTACAAGACAACATTAGAATTAGAAAAATAGTAATTCAATATTTAAAATAATTTTATCCATTTTCTTAATATTAAATACATATTTTTGGCATTGTTTAGTTTGAAAATCAATTGGTAAAATATGAGGATAAATTGATTTTTATAAAAATAACCATTTACATTTAATTGTTTTTTACTATATATATGTATATAATTCATTTCAAAAACAATAATTCAGATATTTTAGGCTAAATAAAACTAATTAAATTCTAAAACTAATCAAAAATATAATTTTTTCTTTGTAAATACATTAAATAAAAACACAATTTTAAATAAATTCCTATATTGTTCAATATTTGATGAAGAATAATCATTCTGAAAAAATTAACTAAAATATATTATATGGTAATTTTAATATGATTAATTGAAAATAAAGTTAAATTCATTAAATAAAAATAATACAATTATGAAATAAATGTTTTAAATAAAACTATATAATGCATAAAATTCTTATTTTGATAGAAATAGATCTTTTTTCCTTTTGACGGAAAAATGATCAAATTTATTTAAAATGAATATTACTCAATGAAATATAACTAATAAATATTAATGATATATTAAAATGATATAATGTAACAATACATGGGTTTTAAAATTCATCACTCATTTTGAAATTGTGCCCTTCCAATTTTATATCATATTATATATTTGAAGACACATTTATCTTATTTCATTTTCAGATTGCAGTCTTACTTCTTCAACCACATGATTTCTACATAAAAATATAACTGCGATAATTAAGATATTTAATAATAAATTACCTCTATATTAAATAAACTGAAAATCTTATTCCTCAAAATAAATTTTATCTTCGAACTAAACAACCATAACTATCAAAATTTTAGATGAATATGGAGAAAATTTTATTATCATTGAAACATGATGAACATTGTCTAACTTAGATAGAATTAGTGTAAAAGCAACAGAGTCGGAAAAACATTCATGATTCACCACGATATCAAATTTTTTAATGAATAATGGACATAAATTTCCCTTTTTACCGAAATTCATAACTCTTTTTGATGATGACACTCTATGGGAAAGAAGATCGCCTAGTTGAAAATAATGATATTTCCTTCAGTTATCTTCATATATTTTCTAATTAATCTGACTCATTCATGAGTCATTCTAAATCATTTTCACCTAATGAGTCATTTCCCCAAAAAGCTGCTTTAATTAAATTACATTCTAATACATCATCCCAAAAATACCAAGTCTCACACAAAATTTTATATAATTATTCAAAATGTGTGATATGTACACTATAATGAACACTTTTATTGTAACAACCCAAGCTTCCACGGTACGTTTCCCTTCGAATAATGCAATAGCGTGTGTTGTACGCAACCTCGAGCTCTAACGCACACCACAACTAATTAAACTAGCCGTTGTGAATAGTAATACCTACTTTTTGAAATTTTATAAATTTTATTTATCAAAATGGACTTCATTTTTGGAGTCGGAATATCGAAATTAGCCTATGTTGAATTTTTGGTATTTTTTTGAGAACATCTAATTTTTTATGAATAGTGAAAAATACTTAAAAACAACTTTTTAAATCAAAATAATTTATAGTGATAAATTATACTATTTAGTGGTTTTAAAGTATAATTATAATATATTTTTACCATTTTATCCAATGGTGGTCATTAGAATTAATTTAACGTTGAAATTGGACATAAACAATTGCCAATCTTTTGATATAAACTGTTTCTTAAAAACACGCTATTTGTTGTAACATCGGGAATTAATTATAAAATTAATTAATGCAACATAAATGTTTGGAATTTCGTAAAATAGACATCATTTTTGAATTCGGAATATTAATTATAGCTTAGGGTGAAATTTTGGCCTTATTCTGAAAAACCTCAATTTGAATAGTGAAACCACTAAGTGGTTGTTAAAAACTGATTTTTCGTTAAAATGAAATATTACCACTTCAGTGATTTGATTTTCAAAAATCCAACATACATGGTTGTCATTAAGAAGTAAAGTGTGGTTCAATGAGATTAAAATAATTTTTTTGGTGAATAGTAACTTTTATGTTCTTAATCGCGATTAGAGGTAATTAGTGTAGTTTAAGGTAAAAATAATGTTCTAATAATAAGAGATGAGCTTGACACTTGTCCTACTCCTATTGGATGAGTCATGGCCGACCAATAAAACCCATGGGTAAACTTGGGGACCCCATGGAGCCACTTTGGTTGGAAAATGACATTAATATATATTTATTTAATGTTAAAATTAAATTGACACAAACATGAGTTGTTTTACTAAAACAGTTTTTAAATTGGGTTACACAAGTCCAACTTTTGACTATAAATATTCATTAGAAAGCTAAAACGATTTCCTACATCATAGTATTTTTTTTATAATTTTTAGACATTAAATAAATTAAATTACTTATGACATCATTAGGATGCAGCGATGACCTCATTATTTAACGATTTTAATAAAATGAAAAGATAATGTAAAATCCAAGGCTTACACTTGTCCAAAGACTATTGGATGGGTAGATTTCGAACCCTTACCACCTTATCCACGAATTATATAAGTGTGACCTTTAGAATCCGAAAAGCATTGTATAATAATGTAACATTTCAATCTTTCCAAAAGAGCCCCTCCTCTCCTCTTATAAAACGCCCCCACCTCTACCACCTCATTCACACATTCAAGCCATTTACCTCGGCCAAACTCTGCCCAAATACTCTCCCAACTTCCCCCTATTACTCCTAGAAGCCTCACTTTGGGCAGAACTCTTCCCAAGGATGCCTTTGGCTCAAATAAAAAAGAGTTACCCTATTTTGAGGTAATGTCTTCTCTAATGTTGTTTTGTTTTATTTTTCTTATCCAACCCCATAAACTCTTTTTATTCATTTCTTTTGTAACAACACCAGTATCTTCAATATACCAGGATGTTGTTATAATATGGATTCGAGCTACACTTACACAAACCTACATCTAATGGTTAAAGAACATACTGTTTCTGTGGATGGCGAATTTCTGCCTTACGAAATGATGATTGTTCAACACTCATATAACACCTTCAAAGTTGGCCATTAAGATGTCACTATATTTATATATGATATATAATATGTATATGTTTTACTTATGCTTATTTATTTCTCATTTATGGCATAATTTATGATTTACATTATGGGTAAACGCGATAATTTCATTTTAGGAAGTGCGGACTACCGCCCCCTCAAAGTGATTTGAATCGTTAATGACATATGTGGGATGTATAAAGGATGGAGTAAATGGTATTATACACTATATTATACTAGAATTATATTATACATTTATATCATTATGATTTCATTCCATTAAATACGAAATAGAAATGAAAGTAGTGTTCATGCGTACGTACGGCTTACCGTATCCATGAACGGTGCATTTCATTTCTTACCTCCAAATGTTACGTAATATTATGAATGAATGTATATAATAGATATATATGATATATATGATATCTAAATCATGAATATAATTCTGGATATAATGGATATTTCATCAGATTAACAACTCGTAATTATAAGAAGTTTATTGTTGACTCAAGTACCAATGATCGACAAAATGACTGTTATTAACTTAAATAATTACATAATGATATAAAAAGAATAATGAAATTGAAAATGGTTCTTAATAAGGTAGATATTAACTCTAGTTTATTATTCAGGAGGTTAAAGAACGGTTGAGTCAATTCGGACACGAGGTAAGGGAACTTCTTAACCCAACTTCCATTTATTGGGTTAATCTCCTACTTTCAAATTATGTCATGATATTATTATGTCTTATATTGTATTTTTACTTTCTTTATGTGTAACTATATTGAATACACAAAATATATCTATTTTATTTTAAAAATGATCTTTGTAAGGACTTCGTCTCAATCTACTTTCATTGAGGCATATTTTGTTTTATACACAATTTTCTCTTATACGGTGTATAAACCCCTTTGACTTTTACGTTTATTAAAAAGGAATCTTTTTATACGAAGCGTTTTACTAAACGACAAAAGGGGAATGTTTTTCTTTCCGTACATATGCGGCGACAATGACTTCTCTACCACCGTGACCATTATTTGAGTTTCGGCTTCCTCTACAAGCCATCATTTTTTAATGAAAAATAAATACAAAGTTTTAACTTTATTTTATTTTGGTATTGAAAATGGTTTTGAAATCATTTTTATAAATGTGTTGTATTAATATCTTGTGATTGAAATGTGGAAATGTTATGTTTCCTTTATGCATGTTTTATGTGATACGATTATGTTATGGTTTATGATATGTTTAAACCTATTCATATGAGGAATGTATTGGACTTAATAAGTGATGGGTGGAGCCCGCTATAGCTCCTCGATGCATCGGTAGGTCTCATGAGATAACTAGACGTGGAATTGGCTGAGGCCCTTTCCCAATTTGATTTATGGTTTTGGCCGAGGCCTTAATCATTTTAGACGTCTTGGCCGAGGCCTTGACAAAATGTTTCAGAATGTCTGACATTATACATTCCCTCATTATGAAAGTGGTTATTGATATTGCATGTGATTATTCGACCAGTAGAATAACCATGTGAAGAAGTAAATGGCATTATCTCATTTTACTTTTGCCATATTATGTTGATGTTCAAGTTTAAAAGGCTTTTGTTTTAGTTATACATTGCCTTTAATGTTTTTGTTTATTTATGAAAGCTTCGCAATATTGTTATCCTTACTAAGCATCTAAGCTCACCCCTTTCAATGTTTTAATATTTTCCAGGATGTGTAGAAGTATTTTATGAATGACCTACAGGGATAGTCAGAAAAGGATATGAGTGTGGACTATGAAAACTTTGTTATTAGTTTTTTACTTTATGATGTAATGTAACATTTATGAATGTATCTAGTGTTTCCAAGGCTACTAAACTAATCGGTCATTCGAGACTTGATCTTTTGTGATCATGCCAATGTTACAAAGTAATGCACCGGCTCCGGGTAGCTGTGGTCAGGGGGTTACAATTGGTATCAGAGGCAGTTTAGTACTAACCTTGGAAGCTAGATTTAGATAAACTCTGATTAGATCACGTAGCCCAAAGATAGACTTTAAGGATTAGTATAAAATAACTTCCTAGAATTTTGGTATTTTAGAGATGTTGTGAGTTTTCCGAGCAATACATCCCCATCTGGATACGAGCAGGTAGAGGTGGCTCTGGCACAGATGTACCTAGGGGTAAAACCCGAAAACACCGCTTTGAGCTAGACTCGAACAGGAACTGGTGCACGACAATGGGCCTTGCTGCACTCTTGGTTACGACACTCCCGGGGGATATGCTTAGGATAATTCTCATTTTCATTACAAACCACTATGAAGGGTTATGAGTATATAATTCCTCAAAGAAAACTTTTTTTTTATTATTATGGATTATATCCATAAATATTTCAATTAGTGTTAAGTGTTTTACAAGTATGGAATTATGTATTTTGATTTATAAACTAATCTAGTTTATGACATTGTTTAGAAATGGTGCCTAGTGGAAGGAATGGAAACCGTATCAATGCGCGCACTCCATGTAGGGATTTCCCTCCTACTCAAGATAATTATTGTGGATCTAGAGATACAACTGGTGCTGATCAACTTATTACCATACTGGGACAACTCACTCAGGTTATGAATAATAACCTTACTCGTATGGAGCACCCTGATCCACAACGTGGAGGATCAATGTTAGAGCGCTTCATGAGGCAACAACCACCAACATTTAATGGGGGTACAAATCCTTTAGTAGCTGAGCAATGGATAAACTCCTTAGAGAAAATATTCCATGCCTTGGGGAGTATCGAAAGGGAGAAGGTTGTCATGGCAGTTTACCGCCTCAATGGAGAAGCCGATCAGTGGTGGTCGCTGATTCAAAACACAAAGGAAGATGACGACGTATCGAATATGGAATGGAGAGAGTTCAAAGAGATTTTATTAGAAAAATACTTTACTCGTGACCATCGAGTAGATATGGAAAGGCAATTTCTGTGTCTGAGGCAGAAGGAGGATGAGAATGTCACAAAGTATGAGGCTAACTTTACAAGGTTAGCGAGGCATGCTGCCGATTATATACGTAACCCAAGGAGTAATATTGATCATTTCTTTGATGGGTTAAAACCATTTCTCCGTCGAGCTTTAGTATCACAATCCTTCTCATCATACGAAGATTTTGTCTCATGTGCTATCAAGACAGAAAAGGAATTCTCTAAGTCTTATGAAAACAAAGTAAAGCAAGAGAAGAAGAGAATGGTGGAACAAGAGACAGATAAAGGGAAAAAGGGAAAGAAGGATTTTCCATTATGTGATAATTGTGGGAAGAATCACCCTGGTACTTGCCTAAAAGGAATGGGAGTTTGTTATAAATGTGGAGAAAAGGGTCACCAGGCTCGTGATTGCAAGGGAATGAAAGAGGCTATCAAAGTTGAATGCTACAATTGTAGAGAAATGGGTTATTATGCAAATGAATGTCCTAACCGTCAGGGAAACTTAACTCGGAAAAGGCCAAGGGATCAAGGACAATCTCCTGTTGTTACTACAGTTGAAGCAGAATAACTAATGTATTGGTGCTTTTGGACTCATGGGTTATATTTTGGTTATTAGAATAATGTGATATACATATAAGGATTGTACTGCAGTACTTTTTGATTTCAGTAAGGTTTTAATATGATGAAGGTAATTATATTTTTAGTATGTGACAATAAGAGAAACTTTACATTGTTTGGGGAATCTGATAAATTGATTTTGGAATTAAGAGACCTTTTAGAGAAAGTCTAGAAAGAGGTATTTTGAATAACTATTAAGGTTGGAGTGGATTAATTTGATCTTTGGATAGTATTGTTTAAGGTTAAAAAATTTATGAAGATTATTTTTGGAGTATTATAATACTATAGTTTTAGGAAGAAGACAACCTGCAGGGTGGGGCATAACCCATCGCGTCGGACAAAGCTGCAGGAATCGAACCCATAATCAGAGTGCGACATGCCTTTATTTCCTACCACTAGCCTACAGGAAGTCCCTGGTTATTACAAAATAATTTTACTAATCTAAATGGTATGTGTTAACATTTGGAACCTTATACAATTAGGATAAGTATAATATTTTTTAGTTCTATTATCTTTTTGAGTGAAAGATGAGTTGAAGGTTGAAACTCTAATTGTAAAGCATAAATATATATATACCTATCTCTTATTCAATGAATAAATTAATTCTTAAACATTAGTAAAGGGATATTAAAACAAAAAAAATGGGTTATCCTAATACCTTATGTCTTGTTGAACTGATGATATTTTAAATCAACATAGATTGAAGGCTTTGAGGCTCTCAATTTAACAATTGATTGTGATTGATGACCTCAATCACTCCCTACAAATAATTACGTTTTTCCTCCAATTATATGTCTCTAATTGCCACCAATGTTCTCCTTATCGAGATCATAGTTTGGTGGTGACTTTCTTATTTCCCTTTCCCTCTTATTAAGGCTAAATTTTATTAATCTTATTTCTGATGTGGGTTTTCCACAAAGGTATTTTCTATTTTCAACCTTTTATTTTCAAAGAAAAAAATTTTCAAATTGCGAGGACACAATTTATTGAAGGAGGGGATAATGTAACACCCCAAGCTTCCACGGTACGTTTCCCTTCGAATAATGCAATAGCGTGTGTTGTACGCAACCTCGAGCTCTAACGCACACCACAACTAATTAAACTAGCTGTTGTGAATAGTAATACCTACTTTTTGAAATTTTATAAATTTTATTTATCAAAATGGACTTCATTTTTTGATTCGGAATATCGAAATTATCCTATGTTGAATTTTTGGTATTTTTCTGAGAACTTCTAATTTTTTATGAATAGTGAAAAATACTTAAAAATAACTTTTTTAATCAAAATAATTTATAGTGATAAATTATACTATTTAGTGGTTTTAAAGTATAATTAGAATATATTTTTACCATTTTATCCAATGGTGGTCATTATAATTAATTTAACATTGAAATTGGACATAAACAATTGCCAATCTTTTGATATAAATTGTTTCTTAAAAACACGCTATTTGTTGTAACAGTGGGAATTAATTATAAAATTAATTAATTCAACATATATGTCTGTAATTTCATAAAATAGACATCATTTTTGAATTCGGAATATCAATTATAGCTTAAGGTGAAATTTTGGCCTTATTCTGAAAAACTTCAATTTTTGATGAATAGTGAAACCACTAAGTGGTTGTTAAAAACTGATTTTTCGTTAAAATGAAATATTACCACTTCTGTGATTTGATTTTCAAAAATCCGACATACATGGTTGTCATTAAGAATTAAAATGTGGTTCAATTAGATTAAAATAATTTTTTGGTGAATAGTTACTTTTTAGTTCTTAATCGCGATTAGAGGTAATTAGTGTAGTTTAAGGTAAAAATAATGTTTTAATAATATGAGATGAGCTTGAAACTTTTCCTACTCATATTGGATGAGTCATGGCCGACCAAGACAACCCATGGGTCAACTTGGGGACCCCATGGAGCCACTTTGGTGGAAAAGGACATTAATATATATTTATTTAATGTTAAAATTAAATTGACACAAACATGGGTTGTTTTACTAAAACAGTTTTTAAGTAGGGTTACACAAGTCCAAAATTTGTCTATAAATATTCATTAGAAATCTAAAAAGATTTCCTAAATCATAGTATTTGTTTTATAATTTTTAGACATTAAATAAATTAAATTATTCATGACAACATTATGATGGAGCAATGACCTCATTATTTAACGATTATAATAAAATGAAAAGATAATGTAAACTCCAAGGCATACACTTGTCCAAAGACTATTGTATGGGTAGATTTGGAACCCTTATCACCTTAGCCACGAATTATATAAGTTTGGAACTTTTAGAATCCGAAAAGCATTGTATAATAATGTAACATTTCAATCATTCCAAAAGAGCCCCTCCTCTCCTCTTATAAAAGGCCCCCACCTCTACCACCTCATTCACACTTTCAAGCCATTTTCCTCGGCCAAACTCTGCCAAAATACTCTCCAAACTTCCCCCTCTTACTCCTAGAAGCCTCACTTTGGGCATAACTCTTCCCAAGAAAGCCTTTGGCTCAAATCAACAAGAGTTACCCGATTTTGAGGTAATGTCTTCTCTAATGTTGTTTTGTTTTATTATTCTTATCCAACCCCATAAACTCTTCTTATTCATTTCTTTTGTAAAAACACCAGTATCCTCAATATACTAGGATGTTGTTATAAGAAGGATTCGAGCTACACTTACAAAAACCTACATCTAATGGTTAATGAACATACTGTTTCTGTGGATGGCGAATTTCTGCCTCACGAAATGATGATTGTTCAACACTCATATAACTCCTTCAATGGTGTCCATTAAGATGTCACTATATTTATATATGATATATAATATGTTTATGTTTTACTTATACTTCTTTATTTCTAATTTATGGCATAATTTATGATTTCCATTATGGGTAAACACGATAATTTCATTTTAGGAAGTACGGACTACCGCCCCCTCAAAGTGATTTGAATCGTTAATGCCATATGTGGGATGTATAAAGGATGGAGTAAATGGTATTATACACTATATTATAATGGAATTATATTATACATTTATATCATTATGATTTAATTACATTAAATACGAAATAGAAATGAAAGTAGCATTCATGCGTACGTACGGCTTACCGTCTCCATGAACAGTGCATTTCATTTCTTACCTCCAAATGTTACGTAATATTATGAATGAATGTATATACTGGATATATATGATATATATGATATCTAAATCATGAATATAATTCTGGATATAATGGATATTTCATCACATTAACAACTCGTAATTATAAGAAGTTTATTGTTGACTCAAGTACCAAAGATCGACAAAACGACTATTATTAACTTAAATAATTACATAATGATATAAAAAGGATAATGAAATTGAAAATGGTTCTTAATATGGTAGATATTAACTCTAGTTTGTTATTTAGGAGGTTAAATAATGGTTGAGTCATGTCGTACACGAGGTAAGGGAACTTCTTAACCCAACTTCCATTCTTTGGGTTAATCTCCTACTTTCAAATTATGTCATGATATTATTATGTCTTATTTTGTATTTTTACTTCTTTATGTGTAACTATAGTGAATACACATAATATATCTATTTTATTTTAAAAATGATATTTGTAAGGACTTCGTCTCAATCTACTTTCATTGAGGCATATTTTGTTTTATACACAACTTTCTTTTATACGGTGTATAAACCCCTTTGACTTTTACGATTATTTAAAAGGAATCTTTTTATACGAAGTGTTTTACTAAATGAAAAAAAGGGAATGTTTTTCTTTCCGTACATATGCGGCGACAACGACTTCTCCACCACCGTGACCATTATTTGTGTTTCGGATTCCTCTACAAGCCATCATTTTTTTAATGAAAAATAAATACAAAGTTTTAACTTTCTTTTATTTTGGTATTGAAAATGGTTTTGAAAGCGTTTTTTTATCAATGTGTTGTATTGATATCTTGTGATTGAAATGTGGAAATGTTATGTTTCCTTTATGCATGTTTTATGTGATACGATTATGTTATGGATTATGATATGTTTAAACCTATTCATATGAGGAATGTATTGGACTTAATAAGTGACGGGTGGAGCCCGGTATAGCTCCTCGATGCATCGGTAGGTCTCATGAGACAACTAGACATGGAATTGGCTGAGGCCCTTTCCCAATTTGATTTATGGTTTTGGCCGAGGCCTTAATCATTTTAGACGTCTTGGCCGAGGCCTTAACAAACTTTTTCAGAATTTCTGGCATTATACATTCCCTCATTATGAATGTGGTTATTGATATTGCATGTGATTATTCGACCAGTAGAATAACCATGCGAAGAAGTAAATGGCATTATCTCATTTTACTTTTTCCATATTATGTTGATGTTCAAGTTTAAAAGGCTTTTGTTTTAGTTATACATTGCCTTAAATTTTTATGTTTATTTATGAAAGCTTCCGCAATATTGTTATCCTTACTGAGCATCTGAGCTCACCCCTTTCAATGTTTTAATATTTTCCAGGATGTGAAGAAGTATTTTATGAATGACCTGCAGGGATAGTCAGAAGAGGATATGAGGGTGGACTATGAAGACTTTGTTATTAATTTTTCACTTTATGATGTAATGTAACATTTATGAATGTATCTAGTGTTTCCAAGGCTATTAAACTAATCGGTCTTTCGAGACTTGATCTTTTGTGATCATGCCAATGTTACAAAGTAATGCACCATCTCCGGGTAGCTGGGGTCAGGGCGTTACATTTATTATTATAAAATTCAACTAAAAACACTCTTATCTCAAATTCCATGATAATCAAATGAACAAGAATAAATAATTTCCTCTAATGTTTGAAAAAATTACTTAGAATATCCATTATTATGATTTAGAAAAGATGTATAAAATTTATTTTAGTTTACAACATATTTTAAAGACCAATCAAAAAATTTGAAATAAACTTGGATCATGATCAGAAAAAATGGAGTGTAGAACTCGATGAAACATGACTATATTATTGAGATACAATTAAAATTGATAACACAAATACATTGAATTTCTAATGTGATATAAATAAATAGATTTAGTTAATCACTCAACAATAACACAAAACACATTTTTATGTTGACATGTATTTAGAAATACCACTCTGAAATATATGGGTATATTTTTCTATTTCCATTATAGATTTGGAAAAAGGATTAGTAATTCTCATTGATAATTGTTGTTCTTTTATAAACTATTGATAAGTCAATAATTCTAAAATAATATCAACAATATCGTTTTTCTTTCCATCCCACTATTAATAATTTTGACCATCTCTTTACATCAAAGTGATACCATGTGGAATTGAAAAAGGTAACTATGAACTTCATTTAATAATTCACTCTTCAACGAAAAAGTACAAAGATCACATAATATTTTTTAAAATATGTAAAAAAATTCTTTTTTTATATTAATTTTAGGATTCTTATCCATCCTAACCAAATCTACATTTTCATGTAACTCATGGCCTCAATTTTGGGCTTGTTTGATTATTTTTATCAGAAAAAATAAATGGGTGAATGAATTAAAATATTCCATGTTTATTCATGAAAAATTTCAAGGCTATAAATAAAAAAATAATTAAAAAAAATGTTTCACTCTAAATTTAATATGGATAACAACTTATGAAATTTTCAGAAAAAATAATTTTCTATAATTTTTATTTTCAAGTATGGTAATGAGTTGGGTGGTCATTATCCATTATCAATTCTTTACACCTTATACGCCTCATGTTCAACTATTTCTGATGTAATATATACTTTAGAATTTTATAAGAAGAATATATTTTAGAATTCACTTCATAAAACTTATATGTATAATATTTTAAATAAAAAAACTATAAAAACTAATTATAAATCACATGTTTGAAAATTTTACTCAAGGTGTTTTAGTTACTATAAATCATAATAAATTACCTGGTAATTCTGCATTAAGACACAACTACAACCCTTTAAATAAGCATAATTATTGATGGAAAATTATTGATTTCTATAGGAAAAGTCCAAAATTAGAATATTTATGAACCTTTTATTTTTGTCTTGAATGTAATCGTCACATTTTTTTGTTCCGAAAATTTCAACTCCATTTTGTTACAACATATTTAGTGGGATATAAAACAAGTAAATTTCTAAAAAAACCTCTATATGTAACATGATAAATCATGAAAACCATTAATCGAAATGACAGTTATAAGTACTTGAAACTATTTGAAAACATTATTTTTAGTGGAGTAAACAGTTAAACCATATTATAAAATAGAATGACTGATGATGGAAATATACTTCCATAAAATAATTACAGAAGTTAAATTTTTCATATTGAATTTTTTTTAATGGGTTTTAAAACAATCCTTGGGTGTCTTCCATGATCCCCATGAATTTCACAGTATAAAATTACATCATCAATAAGAATAATCGTAATCATTTCTATGTATTCTATAAAAACACTATTCAAAGGATCCATAAATATAGCAAGTGTATTAGACAACTCCAAGTGAAAAATTAACAACTCATGATGACCATATCTAGTATAAAATATGATATTCAAAATAAATTAATTATTCACTAACAATTGATGGTACCTTAACTTCAGATAAATCAACAAAAAATAATACACTCTATGCACCTGAACAAAAAAATCATAGATATATGGAAAAGGGTAATATTTCATAACAATTATTTCATTAAAATATATATAATCAATATAAAACCTCATGGAACCAAAATATTTTTTTAAAATAAAAATTTTATCACAACATAGTGATGCTGTAGAAATAATAAAACCATTATCTTGAAAGTCATCAAATTTTATTTTGAATTATAAATATTCTACTTAGGAAATTAGATATGGGGGTATTTAAATTGGTTTATCACTATGGACCTAGTTAGTAGTAAACATTACAAATCGATCAACAATAAAACATGGTAAATAATCACGAAAATGGACCACAGATTCATTTACTTCTGTTATGTCAATAAATCGATTAGTTTATTTATTTTTAACAATATGTTCGATGAGACATTCCATGCCACTGCTAATCAATTTCCAAAGTTCTTAACATGATATTAATGGTATGGAATCATTAAATAAAAAAATATTTCCATGATAATTTATCTAATCAAGATAAAATTAAATCCAATCGATAAAAAAATGACATCAAACATTACCATTTATAGATAAATAAGATATCATGAAAGACCACTCAATTTATAATAATCAGAATATTCTTCTACGTCATGGTTTCAATAATATTTCCTCTCATTGTTTTCACCAAAATTTCAATCCTACATTTATGAGGTGATATTCATTATTTACCTATGAATCTATCAGAAATTAATTAATGTGAATCTCTTGAGTCAATCATGGTATTGGTATAATTTTATTATAGTAATGTTAGTCTCACAACATTATTTAATATCCAAACATAAATCATAGTAGTTAAAATAGATTCCCGGTCTCTGTTTTCATACAGTTTGGATTCTACCCATAATTGGCATTGTACATTAGACACAAATCCACATAGTTACCAATTTTATCATAATTAATTCACCATAATTTCTTCTTATTAAAATTATTCTTACCACTAGAAAACTATGTTTATTTTCTTCCTCAAGCCATATGCCCATATTTACAACATTGTTACCACTTCCAAGATTTCATAAGGAATTCCCAATGTTATTTTTACTACAATTATCACAAATTGTATTTTTTTATTAACATCAAGTTTCATTAATTCTATATTCCTATATTTCGTCCTCGTATTTCAATTTTTATCATATTTTCATTGAACACCAAATCTTCCAAAGATTGTATTTCCTCCTTATTGGAACATTGAACTAGTTTCTCATAAATATTATATTCAGTGGATGAAGATGATATACTGTTCCTTGACTCCAATTCTGATTAAATATGATTAATATTAATATTTAGATACAAGTTAGGATCATGTAAATTTTAGGTATATCATATAAATGTTTTTTCATATTCAATGAAAAAATCATCATATTTTTTCACTAATTCGATGAAATATTTCTCCATATTGAATCAAACAACCTTAGGGAAATATTTCACAATTAATTTATTTTTAAATGGTTTACATTCAATAAAATTGATATCATATATATATATATATTGTATTTATAAATAAATCAAACTCTTTGCCAATATAACATTCAAAATGATAAACATCAGGGGTTTCATTTTGTCATTCCAAACACCCCAGAATATAAAATATATTATAGGGGGAATTGATCTATCCTTTAACTAACCCAGGGTATAATGACCACTTATAGGTAGAGGATACTCTCTATTAAAATGATCCACTATGATTATGTTCCTCTAAGGTCGATCTGGATTTTTTCTAGCATAAATACAACCAATATTTATAACCTATTTCAACAGATACATCACTATAAAAACAATTCTACTAAAATTACCAAATTTTTGGGTTTCTGATTTAGAAATATTTCTTCCCCTTGGTTCCTTCCAAAATAACCTTCCTATATTCTTCTATGGAAGATTAATTTTAATATATATAGTTTCGATGAGGAAATATTATAATAATAAAATGCTATATCATTCTGACATACCCATAATTTAAAATATTTTAAGTGTATTATATAAACATTATCTAAAACTCTATAGTTATATAATCCTATCCATGATAACTACTATTAGGATATTATTTTATACAATACATATTCTAGTGACTATAAACTAGAATTCAATTTCCTACATTCCCAAAGGCCATTTAATGGTGGAATTTTTGATAGTTACGTATTAACTTATACATTAAAACCCATATATTATAAAGTGGAAACTAATATTAATTATTCATTTTTCCATAAAATTAATCTTTTAAAATGAAATATGTTTTCATTCAAACAAACATTTTCTAAATATTCTCATTTTCTCCATCCTGGTGCTTAATTATACCATGAAAAATATTTTAAAATTTTTGATGAGCACACAAATCATATTAAGGGACATATAAAAAATGAAAGAAAAATTAGTTCCTAAACACATATAAAAATTTTCCATTTTAAAAATAAAAATTTTCATACACGATAAATCATAGTTTCCTAACAAATATGTTCAAAAATCATTTCTTATATAAAATTAAAAAAAATAAAATTTTAATGATCTATTTACTATCATAATAATCTTATAATTGTTTTTCACAATATCATATGTTTCACCCTTGAAATGTAGAATATACATTCCTATATATATTATATCATTATTATATCTTCAGAAGTATAGTATTTCTATAAATATCATGGAATGAAAATGATAAAACATGTTGGTAACTTGGGTAATTGTTTCTATATCTCATATACTATCACAGATATAAATGAAATAACCATACGATTGAGTTCCATACCTACTACATTATTTTTCTATCACAGACCCACCCACCCTTAGTTTATAACGAATGCACAAATCAATAATCTATAAATAAACCCACCCATCATGGATTTATAATGGGGCCTCTAATTATCATAACAATTATCAAGAACCATAACATAATCATAAAAAAAATAATTGCATTTAAAAATTTATACATAGAAAAAACAACCAAGTGAAGGAGGGTTTTTATTTCAAAAAAAACCATAGAAAATTATAATAGAATTCAAATATCAAATAACTACGATGGTGATAAGAAAATGTTTCATCACCGTATTGATCTAAAGAGAATATTCCTTTTTTCTTTTTCTAACGAATATCACAATATTTAAAAAAAATCCCTTCTTATAAAAAATAGAAATATATTTAAATGTGTTATATATATTATTTATTAATATAAAATATCCAAATAAATACATCAATAAAATTATTTTTATAATGTATACATCGAATAAAATGAGTTTTAATATAAAAATTAAAATTCAATTTTTAAAAGAAAGTTGCATACCTCGAGTCTGAAACTTCACGTATGTTCTCTATCATCCACAATAATATTTTTTAATTAGTTTCTTTATTAATAACCCTTTTCAGGATCCATATTCCTTATATTTTATATAATACCATTTTATATACTATTACCTAATCCTTTATGTTCATGTCATAAATTTCAATAATACTTGTTTCATGAGTCAAAAATGACTAAGGTATATGGAAAAAGAGGTCAAAACTATAACATCTATAGAAAATAATAATGAAATAATTATATTTTTTATATATAAATTATATTTTTATAACTATCCATAAAACATGGTTATGAAAAACTAACTATGTTATAATCATAGAGATGATATGCCGTACATTTGTATGAGTCACATTTAAATATTTCAACAGTTATTATGGGATGTAGGTAGGTATTATTTTATATTTAAGGAATGATTATTAAATAATAATAAAAACATTATATATTTAAATATATTTATATATATAATAAATTTGATTTTTTTGTAATAATTAATCATATTGCTTCGTGGATGTGGAAGTCCAAACATATTCATCAATGATGTTATTATTTTTCAATGAGTATAAATGTATGTAAGTTGAAGATATGTTATCTTCTAAGAGTGATATTATATCATTACTATAATATTTAAATAATTTAAAAAATCATTATAACCATCCATAACATGAGGTGGTGGAAAAATACTCTCATCAGTTCGTGAGGCAGTAGTGTGTCATAAACATGAACGATGGATTCATTTCCTATTTTAAAGTAGTTATAGATAGATATATGTTATTACATTAACACAATAATATATAATTATATGGAAGATTTTATTTGTAATAGAATTAACGAATAGTATTGAATAATTTGTAAATGAAATAAAAAATAAGACACTTGATGAAGAACTATACGACTACTTCAGACACCCTTTCAAGGATTACCAAAAATGGTTCCAATGAAGAGTTTTTGGATCAAGACAAAGCTTATTGTATTTTAAGTGGTATTTAATGATGATATTTGATAGGTATTTTCAAAAACAAAATTATTTTTCTGTTTATATTAATTATAAAAAGATGCTCCATTTTATAAGACATGGGAGGGGTACTCTTGGAATTTCATAAAATATTATATTTATAAAAGTTTATTTGGATGTCAAAAAAGGATACTATTGATAATATTAGAATAAAATATGGGTATTATTTGGAATTATATCATAAAATAATTTTATTATAATTTTGGAAAACATTTTTAGTCTTATTTTTTGTCTTAACCTTTAATTAAAATGTTTTGAAAATTACCATGAAAACAAATTTTTACTCTTTATGGGTCAATAAATTTCCTATAAAACAATGGTTGTCCATTAAATGGTAAGCAGTTGATAATTTCAACATTATCCCAAACAATTTTACAAATATGGTATTTTTAAGAATTATAAATCATTTTATAAATTTCTTGATATATATAATATTAATCTCATTTTTGGACCTATTCCTTTAATTTAACATTATAACTACTAAATATAATTAATCAAAAATAATAATTAATATATATAAAATATGTAATTTATATCTAAAGTATCATGGAACCTAAATACTCATCCAAATTGTATTTATATTAATATTTAAAAACACTTATTTAATTTTAATGTAATAGAATAATTTTTTTACCAACATTACGAAAGCTTTTATGAAACTTATTTCATAAAACAAAATAAAAATAAAGTACCATGATTAAAAAACCTATTTCATATAAATTTTTATAACTCATAATATAAAATTATTATCACTGTGATAAAAGATTATAGTTAATTAAAGAAATAGTATTTCAGTTTTGGCTTTATATTTACTTAAATATTATCAAGGTCGAAATCATGTCCAAATGGGGAATGAAGGAGACGTATTTGATTTATGGATGTATATTAACAATATATATTTATCTAATAAAATGAATAAATGATATATGGTAATTCATTATCTAGTATTATTTTATTTTTAACATTGATTACCAATTTTTTCATTTCCAATGGTAACAAAATTGGCAGTTACTATTCATAATGTCAAAATTTTAAAATTTCTTATTTATAAAATTTGAACAAGGTTATTTATAATATAAAATACAAGTTTCAAAATTAATATCTCGTAATTGGATGCATACAAAGTAATATTATGTAGGAAAACACAATGAAAAATATTTTTAATAAAAATTCATAGTTTTTATGTATAAATATATTTAAAAAAATTTTATTTATAAAATTAGTTTTAGAAAAAATTATTATAATATTTTTAATTAATAATAACTAATTAAATTATCAAAAAAATCCAATATTTAGGATGAATTTGTAAAATAAATAAAAAATAACAGTTTTAAACAAAAAACAATATATCACAATTCATTGAAATATCATTTATTTAAAAAATCTATCAAAATTAATGAGAAAATAAATTTTAAAAAATGAATACATAAATATATTAGATATTTTAAAAAAAACATCCTTAATTTTAAAATCTATATTTTTATAAATATATATATTTAATGGAAGTATAATATTCATAGAAGTAAACATTTTTTCCTTTTGATAGACAATCACCAATATTTTTAAAATGAATATAACTCTATAAAATATATACAATTATTATCAGTAAGGAGTGAAAAATTTTTATTTTAAAAATACCCAGGTTTTTACAAAATATTTTACCATATATACCATGAACATAAAGAAATATAATAGTTTAAAAACTAAAACACCATCATTTAATTAATTTACCCAAAAATATCCTCCTTTCTCAAAAAATTTAATATTATAGAAGCTTTTTTTCATTGATAAAGTGAAAAATTTATCATTTAATGGACCATACAAACCATCAAATAATAAAATATCTCTCTAAATATCATAAAATATTTACCAGATTAATAATGGATAGAAAAATATGTCTAATATTATACATTAATCTATTAAACCTCATCTATAACATCCAAATATCAAATAAATCCATTACTTAAGAATGAATCCTCAAAACCATCCATAATATGTGTAACCAAATTCAATTTTTTTTAATAAGGTCACTAAATTATAAAAATAAATATCATATTAATCCCTTGAAGAATATAAATTAACTCTAAATGTCACATGCCAAATATTTTGAAACACTGATAACAATAAAATATTAAAAAAAATGATAACTTTATCATAAAATTTATAATATCCTCATTCCTTAAATAGAATCACATATTGTCGAATATAATAAATAAATACAATAATGCAATAAACGTCAATAAAAATTTAATTAAATCACTAATCAATTATAATGTAACAAATATTATCATATTTAACTTATCCATATCATTCCTCAATTTTTCTCAATTAAAAAATATTACCTCAACATCGGGAACAAAATAAGGGTTATCTATCCCTCAATAATTTTATTTTCCATAAAGAATCATGTTTCCCTTATATCACTTTTATAGGGATTCATTACCATTCAACTAATGTTTCAAATCCTAATGAAAGAACACTACAAAACAATCATTATCTTTTTTCTGATTCATATTTCAAAAAACATCATCTAGATAACACATAGGTGACATTATTCTAAAATCCATATATATAAAAACATACATGATATCAATTAAATTATTGAAATGGAATAGGTTCTTTCTAGGCTTAAGAGATTACCCCTATATTAAGGTGTCGAAACAGATTATTTCTATGTTCCCCAAAAATGATTAATTTAAATCATTGATATTTCATTTATTATGCCCTTCATTTACAGACACAAAATATATCTCCCTTTATACACAAGGTTTCCCTTTTCATATTCCTTACTTGAATGAAATTGAGCCTTTTTTCTTCTATAAACACTACTACTCGATCTCCTAGAAAATTATAACGTTATCTTTATTGGTGAATCTATGTTTTGGTTATGCTATTGTTTGTTAATCATATATCGTGATAACTGGTTAGGAATAATATAAATACATTTTACTATCATTATTTCTTATTTAGTTTCTCATAATCACCACATTTCTTATCACATTTCACTTTATCACTATTTTTATTTCAATTATTCATTGAATGAAACCCAACAAATATAATGAAAAACAATAATCATAGTTGTAAACAACATAAGTATGAAAAAAACTTATAGGATGTTGGAATAATGACACATTAGTTCCAAAATAAGGTACATTACCATTGTCTTAGTTTAATCATGGTCATCATCTATTCCAATCCATCAGAATTGATCATAATTAAAATTTGAATAAACCAAATAATATCACCCATGTCTATAAAATGATGTGCACTGTAAGGTAACACTCACCATGCACTATAATTATTTTTAATATATACACGACGAACTCTTTTTTTGGTTATTACCCCAAGATACATCTGTTCCAAAACAACAACTACTATTATCATCCACACATGGCTATATTACAAGGAAACCCATTTAATATCAATTTTTTTAAAAAATATTTTGTATTATAATAGGACATATCCTCAAATTTAGTAATTATGTAGTGTTCCACAATATATGTTTTCTAAATATATTTCCCTTTATATCTAGAGAACATGTTGTGATGTGTACTATAAAAACCCCAAATCTGGTAACCAAGAGCCAGTGTATTATTTATTACAATAGCATAATATATAATGAATCATATCCCATATAAATGAATATATTAGTGTTCTTAGAGAACTAGATATATGTATTCTTTAAAAAAAATTGAAATTAAAATATTAAAAAAAGTATGGGGATTTATTCTGCATCCTTGAACTCATTCAAAGATTCCTTCTTCTTATATTGGGGAATGTAAAAAATTAAAGGGAGAACTTTGATACTAAGGAAGGGTTATGTATAGTGTAAGATATCATATGTTTATAAATAATAATCACCATGTCATTTTAAATAACTGAAAATCGATTACATTTAATGAGTAACTAATTGTGGAATGCCTCCATGGATAATATAATTTTAGTAATATTTTAAGAATTATAAATTAATTATCAATGTTTTAAATTTATAATGTTACATTTCATGATATCATGCATCATGATATATATATGATAATTCACCATTATATGATAGAATAACTTATTGGGTGTTATTCAATATTAATCCATTTATTTTGTCCAATTTATTTGTCTCATGAATCATGGCGATTTATCAAGGGGATATATATATATATATATATATATTCCTTTCACTACATGTACATTGAATACCTAAGATGTTGAATTATCAATTTAATTCATAAATAATATTCCTTATCTTAAAATTTCTATATCAAGCAAATAATTTGAATTATAAATATTATCATCAATTAATCAAATAACATTCTTAGTAAAAAACCATATACAAATATGACATATGATTTATATAATAAGAATATTTATGTTGTATATTTAATGTATTTTAAAATGAAAACTGATCCCAATATATTTATTTTTTCAATAAAATATTAATATAAAAAATTATAAGAGATAATATATGACCTTTACTTTATCAAAAATACAAGATTTTAAATAAATTCATATATTTTGGAGAATAAAATAAAGTATATAATAATTACAAGATTTCAAAAATGTTTTTTCTTTTTAAAACACATAACAACAAGTAAAATAAGATAAAGAGAATAAAATTATTATATAATTCGTAAAATAAATTAATTATATATACATTAAAAACATTCCTTCAGACTTTTGAAAATAAATATTAAAAAAACACATTTCAAAAAAATTAAACAGATTCATTTAGAACATTTTGAAAATTCATGGAAAAATAATATTTTATCTAACTAAATAAAATAAAATATATAATTTTTAAAAAAAAATGAAGACATATAAGAAGTAATACCACATCAATAAATAAACATGATGTTTTAAAACATTTAAATTCTAATTTCAATTGAAAAAAGTAGAAAATATGAGAGAAAATATTAACACAGATTAAAAGGGTAAACATGAATTAAAACATTAATTATAATAAGTAAATAAATATATATTTTAAATATATAAAGGTGGTTTTATATACAAAACATAATAAAAAATTAGTTTGATAGTACCAAATATTTCTCAGGGGTATAAAAATTTGGATAAAATCCCTTTGAAAGATTATATTATCGATATTATAATTAACCCATTATGTAACTATGTGTAAAAAATGTAATTGGATGCAATTAAAAGTATAAATAAATAATTGATAGAAAAATTAATTTCACAGATAGAATAGAATAATATAGCCAGTGATGTAGTTGTATAACCTGTTGAATATAAATTGACCTAATAAACCACTTGGCTCGTGTTCAACTTCATTCGTTAGTGTTTTCAAATCATGTGTAATAAATATATAACTATTATAAATATATAAGAGAAACATAATCATATATATCAAACCCTATATTATTTACTGATGAAATGTTATCACCCATTTATTAAAATCATTGTTTTGAGTGATAAGTACTTTTTTTACTAGGTATATTTCGTTTTTTAATTTTTTTCTTTGTTCTATGATCTTTGTCCGATTAACTCCATATTTTAATTAATGATATAAATATAATATATATTAAATATATTAAAATTTATAGTTTTATATTAAATGGTAATATATAAATATTATTTACATCATTCATGGAGATGGTATGTCGTATATATACATTAACACTGTATATAATCTTCGGCAGATGGAATGAAATAAAGATATACAACAATTAAACATTAAAATTAATTTTTATACCATATATATCTTATGTATTAATTAAATTTTTCATTTTTACCATCCATTTATTGTTTAATTGAAGAATTTATCACACCACTTCGTGGGGGAGGTAGTCCACGTGTACATACGAGCGAAATTACCATTTTCCAATTAATTGTAATGTAATAAGGTATATATGATATTATAATGATAGAATATTTTTTATATCATAAATTTGATATATATATATATATATTATATATATATAACCATACAAATTAATTGGTGATGAAAAATGAATTACATTGCCTCTTAGAGATGGTATACCATACATATTCTAGAGTGATGATTTAACATTTCATGGGATGGATGTAAGATGGAATATGTTTATACCATTATTATAAAAACATATTAGTATTTTTTTATACAATATTTACTGTTGTAGTATAGGAAAAACATATATTTAGGAAATTTAATAAGAAATAAACATCAATGTGTTAGTAAAAATAATTATCTCTTCGTTGATGAACTTCTATTTGACCACCACTTATGGGACCTAGGGTTGGAATTTTAGAAGTTCTAAAACAAATATAACTTATATAAAGATTTTTATAATATAGTTACATAGCATTTGGTTACCATATTATTCTTAATGTGGTCAAAATAAATGAGATAATGGTTGTCCATTGATAAGTGGGGAAAGGGGAATTCTTGGTAATTATCAATGTATTAAATTAATATAACATATATTTTATATATAAATGTCTAAAATTTGATATAATTTAATGGTAATATGAATATTAATCAAACTAATATCATCCGATAAATTTTGATTTCGTTTTGGTTTTTTTTTTCAAACATATCTTTTTCTTTTATCCTCCCATTAACACATTAGATAATTTCTGCAATATTAAAGTTATGTTCACATTAATGACCCATTAAAGGGAAAAACAAATATTTCTCAATGGTTGATGGTTTAACCCATATAAAATTAATTTGTACTATGAAATTATATTCATAAATGTTAACTCATTTAATAAAATATAATTTGTTATATAATATCATCAATTTCATTTTTTTCATAATTCGTTTAATTTGACTATAAATACCTCAAGACAATGTGGGAATTATAATGTTTTCTTTTCACACATCCAAAAATTTAATATTTCTCTATATAATTATTGGAAAATTTTAATTCAACCAAATTTTATTACTTTTAATATTTATATAATAATTTATTTTATTTTTCTGTTTATAGGATAAATATTATGTTGTTATTGCGTAAAATTTAAGGTAATTATTAAATTAAATAAATTTATCCAAATTACCTTGATAAAGAAAATTAATAATTTCAAAAATATCTATCAATAAATTATCATTTGGTTTATTAATCCAAATCATAAAATATTAATTCTTATATGAGAAGGAAATTGAAGTTTTTTTATCTCAAACTTAGTAATATGAAGGTGAAAATCGAAGACATGTGGAACAATGAGTCCATATTTCGAAAACATAAATGGATATGTCTTACAATCACACATCTGAAATGATAAAAGTAATTGTTATGGTAATTTCTAGTCCTTATCATAATACTATTAACCTCAAATAACTGATTTACCCTTACTATATTGAAAATTATTTACAATGGTTACTAATAATAATGAAAAAAAATAAAATTAATTATTTATCAAACATGGACCCACTAATTCAAAATATAGAATTCATTTTCAAGACTCGAGTTATACATGATATAGAAATTAATATAAAAACAAAATGTAAAATGAAAAGGAAATTTTTTTAAAACAATAAATGAATTTAATGTATAAAAACTCTTCTATAATAAATTAAACAATAAATATTTTGTCAATGATTTTTTTTAATTAGGAATTAAATAATAGAACTATTTTGTAATTGAATCAATTTTAGAATAAAATGTTTCATTTTAAATGATTGAATAAATAATATAGTTTCCAATGGAAATATCTTTTTTTCATTATTTAGTAATAAATTATTCATTTCTTAAAAAAAATATAAAATTTATCCATAGGTTAATTTTAGTATCATTATTTTATAAATAATTATCATTTTATAACATTTTTTTTAAATGTGGAAAAAATAATTTATATTTCTCAAACATCAAAAGTGGAATATAAATCATTTTTTGGAGAATGTATTCTTTCGATGTATATAATTATTTTACTAAAAATTGTGAATTTATTTATAATAAAATTGTATAGAAAATTTATTAATTTTTTTATAATTTTTTTAATCATATTGATACCCATGAATTTTATGCATATTTTATAATAGTCATAATTAAATAATAACATTTCATGCTTCATTTAAGATTGGTTTTCTGTGTTGTAAATACTATCGAATACAATGTTGTTTTAAAATATATTTTTTACATTACTGAATTTTAATATTGATGAAAAATAATATTAATGTCTGAAAAATAGTATAACGAATATAAATAGTGATGATTCATACTATTTTGGTAAGGACCCAAGTTTTCCAAATATTGTAGCCTATAAACTAAATAAATCACTAGTTAGGAAGATCATCAACATAAATTTATTAACAACATTAGTGTAATTATAAAAAATGATCATCAGGGAATTATCCATCTACAATGAATTTAGAAATTATAGGGTTTCAATTTTCAATATAAAATAGAAGGGTCTAACATATTCCCATGTTTAAAAAATTGGTTTAGAGTTTCTATTATAAATTGACATTGTGAATCTATAAAATTATTTTTCAACCATATTTTAGTAAAGAAGTATCATAGTGGGTTATATGAGTACATTATAAAAGCATGAAATCTTGTATATTTCATTTTTTATAGGAAAATATAATCCAAGGAAATACCACTTTCAGATGTAACGAATTTAATCAATGTTAAAGTTGATGTTATTATGATCTAGCTGCCAACATTACTAACTCTAACCCTATGCCAGATATTTTATATATTGTTCCATGTCTTGGACCATAGAAAAATCATATCATAATATAAAATCATTAAATATGAATAATTAACAAAGAATTCATGAATTCCAAATTATAAGAAAATTGTTTCATTAATCATAAATGATTTTTTATTGACTACTTTATCAAAGCATTTATAAAATAACAAGATCACATTTTTAATGATCATTGAGCCTAATAAGGATGTTTTCTATTTTTATTAAAAGTATTTCCCCTATCAGAAGACATTGGTCTACATTATCTTGGTTTTTTCCATGACTCCATCAATAGATGATACATAATGGTCAAGAAACCATGAAAATTCATAATGAACAAATGTAATTTGTGCCAGTTTATTCCTAAAATGAGAATAATAGAAAGTGGGTTTTTAACAATTATAGAAACAATTTTGGTTATAAGATAAAATTAATGCAACTATACCATAAAAATGAAATCATCATGTTATGAATGAATCATCTAGTCGTGATTTTTATTCTCTCACTAACAAATAAAATAATACATTCTACACTTTTCACATCAAATAATTGATATAGTCAACACTGGTGAAGTATGGGAAATAAAATAATATCCTCAGTTGGTTCTTCAGATAGTAAAAACTATTTTAGACTTCATGGCCTCATCATTAGATGGATGCAAAATAGCCTACCAAATTTAACTCCAATATAGAAAATCTATATTGTAGGAATATAAAATATTTTATAATTATAATACATTTATGCTAGAGATGGTGAGTTATACAAATCAAGGATTCCAAATAATCATTAAGGACTAAGCCCCCTATAAATTAAAAACATGCCCATAGTTTACTCTAGATTATATACATCATCACTCCAAAAATCATATCTACTATAGATACAAGGTTAAAGGCCCACCAATAGGCCCAATGAGAAAATATAATAGATCAATGACTCTTTAATAATCACCTTACTTATGTTTTACATATATAATAGAAAGATTATATTAAATACTAAATTCAATCCTGGAAAGGATCGTCAATTTCCCTGTCAAAATACCCCATATTCCCCACAATTATGAATGGGAAAATTGAATGAAACATAATCCCTTGGACAAGAAATGTAATTTTTTGATGGGATTTTTTATTATTAATACATGAATATCTATTCAAGATACCTTTTATCTCTGAAAGGAACCTTAGGAGGACCTTTCTTAGGCCTTGAAAAATATATTAAAAATTGAAATCATAATCGGTACTGCTGAATAATATAATGAAAATAATAAATCAAATAAATTTCATATATTCATTCCTTTTATAAATTTATATTGGTACAACCATAAAAAGGAACATCAAACCCATGCACGTTCCTAAGAAAACCAATAATATCGATACATGTTAGGGTTTATTGGATAATGGTATGGGAATCAACTTTATTCCAGTCAAAACCCACTATTGTTTGTAGTATAATGAAATTATTAGGTTTCTTCTAATATTATTGTCCTTGAATTTGATTATAGTGAATAAAAATCCTTTGAAATATCAATAATAAGACCAAATTCAAGTACATGAGAGTCTAACACAACGTTCATGATGGATAAAAAACACCACTTTAAATTCCTTTCTAAGAATACCATGGCTTCAACTTCATGAATAAATTCCTTCATCGAAATATTTATACATAAAATATAAGGTTTATGGGTTTTTTGGGGTTATCTTTGGTGAAAAATCATCACTTGACTATATGAATCTTATTATTTTCATATGGGGTATAATAAGAGAGATGGAAGAAAACCTTAATTTGTGTATACTATATATATTAAAAATTAAAATTGGTTATAGGATAATCACATTACATAATGAAATGATATAAAGTAATGTTTTATACTCTTAATTAAAATCATTTATATAACATGTAAATATTTTAAAAATCACAAATTCCTAATAGAAATAATAATAAATCCCTAAGTCACATTTTTCTTTTGTGATGAACAAAAAAATTCCTCTTTTTATCCACCTAAATTATTCTAAGGATACAATATCATACAAACCATATGAATTAAAAAATTATATGAGAATTTTTTTCAGGGTAAATCATTAATTGATACCTTGTCAACATAACATTTTATAATTTATTAGATGATATTTTCTATATGAAGATAACACAGGGGTTAAAATACATTATATCCATTAACATGGTATCCACTATACTATAGGAAATCTCATCTGCAATAGATCAATAAAGACAATATTGGTATGATAATATCTATTTGAAATAGCTTAGGGATATGTAAATGGATATATCCACAACACCAAATAATAGTAAAGGGGATGAGAATAGGCATTTACCACTATATTTTGAGGATGTATTTTAACCTTTATCAGTTAACATATATATGTTAATCTAGGTTTTGAATCAAACCATTTGACCAAATTGATTATTTTTTCATTAAAGCCTTTGGTGAAAGAATGGAATGTCACCCTTATCAGGAAATACTATGATTTTCTTATGTGGATCTATTTAGAGATAATAAATCAGAATAGAAAAGACATTTTCATTAACATATGCTTTACAATCAATAAAAATGGTTCTAAAAACGTGGCTAGAATAATTCACCCATATCAGAGTGTTAAAATAGAATTTGAGGGGGGGGGGGGTAAATAAATAGATGAAGGGTTCATCTAGAGGGTCCACTACCCAAAATTTCACACCATAATTTTCCTCATTAAGATAAAAAGTTATAAAATTACACTCTTCTTTGACTTTTGGAATTAAAATCATCACATTAGAAACAATTACATACTAGTTCCAAACATAATTCTTCATATTAATACAATAACGTTTTAAGCCATATACTTCATGGATGGGTACTCAGGATGCAACCAACACTTAATGTCTCTATAATACATGGAGTTAAAATAATTTAGGGAACAAAAAGAGATAATTTCTATAAATTTCTACACATGAGCCACCTGAATGTTAGATACACATAAAAAATAAAAAATAATTACATATTTAAACCATTAATTGTATAATTATGGAAGTATATATTAATGATACAAATATAAAATAAATCCAAGGAATGAATAGATTCGCCCAATAAGAGTTGGTGTTATGTAAAAAAAATATCCAAACACCAATTGAATCCTTTGTAGTGTAAAAAAAACATAATGTACAGAAAATTCAATAATATTATTGTTTAAGATTATGATATTAAGGTTAATTCCATGGAAAATAAAGAAATTCTTGAAATTATCACACCATGGAACCTCTAAGAGTTGATAGGAATTCTTGAAAGTCTAAAAAACATTAGGAAAATTATTTTAAACCTCACTAGAAAAAAATTAATCTTCACAAATTTGATGTCGAAATGAGAAACCTACTAGTAGGATAAAGATTATTTGATGGATATTTGCATCCTAAATAAATAATTTAAAACCCTAAAGTATAAATGATTACCATAGATGAAAAAATATTATATTCTATTTGTAAACTCTAAAATAGTCACTTGGCAGCATCCTTTATTCCAAAATTAATTTTGTGAGAAAGGAAACTGTTCATTTTTATTTTAGTTATATAAATTGGATTCTAAGAGATAATGTAACACTATTAAAAATTTTTCCCACCTCTTATAATTTTACATGAAAACATATATCAATATCATTATGAACATTGTGTTCACCATGTAATATGCTTGGATGTACTCATGTAATTTTACAAATTATTGATGAGCATAAATAAAAATACTTTTAATACCCCAAGCACATAATGATGGAAGTTTGGATCTAGTGTAACAATATTGAATATAATATAATTACATTAATATATTTTTATAGAATCTAAAACAATATCTACAAAAAAATTAAGTTAAAAACATATCCCAAATATATTACATCACGTTTTTTATTATCCATTCCATGTTGAATATAGGATTAATGAAATGGTCCACCACCCATTTGTGGCTTCACAACTATTTATTGTTCCAAAAAGAGATTAAATGAAAATAATTGATTATTTTATGGTAACCAAAACTTTAGAAGAGGATTTAACATTTGATTAGTATCTCTATGATTATTATTTTATCTTTATCCAACAAATTTCTCAAATATATGAAATGAAATTCGATAATTTTTGACAAATTTTAATTAGGAACAAGATGGAAGAACCATGACTCAACATATTAATTGTGGGGATTATGTCAATTTATTGAATTCAAAGGATTAGGTAACATTTATTCAAGTAAGATAAGAAAAAAACTTAAAAAATTAACCATACAATTAAAATAAAACCATAAAAATATAATTAAAGAACATGTATATGTAGAGTTAGCTAAAGATGTATGATTCCCAGGTCATCAACCATTTTATTAATGAAGATAAAAAATAAGAATACAAAGTAATCATTTCTCCAAGGTGTATCAACATGTTGAACAGAATCACAAAATTCTTTGGTGGTATTTTCATTACAATAAATATTTGATCATATATCAAGTGGTGAACGGTGAAAGATAAATGTAAATTTCATATATAATCAAAAAATGAATCATGGACCCATTTTAATGAACATTGGACCATATATCTATGAAATAAAGAGAAATTATCTAAATATAATGAATTTACTAAATAATTTTTATAAAATATCATTCACGAAAATTGTTTCAACACCTATTAAACATTTCTGCGCAATAATTTATGAATTTATCATATAAATAAAAAAATTAATCTCCCATATGTTATATCATATGAAAAAATTATATATTGACATCGAATATGGATTAAATATTAATTTTTAGTTACCATATAAATTATAGAATGTGATTATGATATATCACAATAAGATGATATTTATATATATCATAAACTATGATAACAAATATGAAGGTGATGTGATATCCTTATATGAAATCAAATTAAATCCCATAACATAGAATTTGATATATCATGTGTGTAATTTGTTCATACATGTTTCTATATATATATATACACATATATCATCCCATACAATATATCTATAAGACATTATTTATATATATGTCATTAGAACAAATCTCCATTAATCTCCCACTTATAGTTAATCCTTATAAACATTGTTACATTTCACCATATAATATATCACATATAATATCATATTATACCATATGATAAACATATTTTTTGATATTTTCCAAAACACTTATGGATGTATATAATCATTTTCACCCGATATAAAACTATATATAATACCTTGTGAATATTTTACAAAACTAAATTTGGTAAAACTCTAAAATAATTTAGATAAGTCCTTTGTGATTTGTTAGATCAAATACCTTTTATATCAAACAAAATAGGTAATTCCTCAACTTGAGATGCATTGAACCAGTGCGTTGAGTTAGTGTGCTATATGACCATTAGCACACCTCCCTATATGCTAAAGGCTTCCGACTAGAAACATGGGTTTAAGGTGGTATGATGGGGAGACTCTAAGAACATAAAAGTGTAGGTAATAATATAAATAATAACAATATGATGCAACATATATTTAAATTAATTAATTACAACACCCTAGAAGGTGATGAAAATTAAAAAATCACGTAATTCAGGAAAAAAATGATACAATTAATTATGAATTCATTCATAAATGATGGGTCATACATATATCAACTCCAAAGTAACCAAAGAAAAAAACTAGAATAATCTTCGATGACCTAAGATCCCAAGTTATATCCTGGAAGGGAAGTAGAATGTTATGTGTCAAGCCTCTTCCATGGTCAAGTCCTATAATAATTCATCATTATCTAGGGTAACAGACTACCATGAAGGCCCAAGAATTGTGTGAGTGAAACTCAATAGGCCACTACCAATAGTGTCTCTAAATATCCAATAATAAAAAAATTCTTAATAGGTTCATTAAATAAATAAGGTGATATAAAATAAATATATTAAAAAAGATCTACATGTCTTATTTTATATGAGGATTCCTATGTTATGTTCATCCATTTTTTAGAAGGATTAGGTGTTTCTAATCAAATAAAAACGACTTCACCTCCATAAGTAACAACACAAGATATAGGCCCTCATCTTGGAAGTCCGTAAAATCATAAAATATCTCATTAAACATGAGTGGTTATCTCTAGAGTTCCAGGGTATCTGAATTCTCATGTCTGTATTCTTTAATATCATATATCATGTGAAATCCAAGTATTCATACTGAAATACCAATGTATATGGTTTCATGTGGAATCCATGGATCCCATCAAAAAATTATCATTCATATATCATAAATAATCCTAGTACTCATCTTGGCATTCCCAATCATCAAAAATTACAAGGAAACCAAGAAATTGTCTTGATATTCTCCCAATCTGAAGTCCCATCACCACACCTATGGTGATTAAATTTCAAATTAATCATATTTTATAAAGTAATATATCATTTTACCATTTCAATAGGCATTTATTATTTACTACAAAATATTAATACATAAATATTGAATAATAAAATTAATCCTAATGAATTATTATCAATAATGATGTTGTTGTTTGGATCATGTAGTGCTCATTCCCATAAAGATTTTTAAATAATAAAGATCATGAAAAAAGTAGTTTACATTGCAAGTGGAATAAAAATGGAGATGTATGAATCAGTTAAAAAATATCTATTACATAAGTGTAATGTGGAGTTATGTCTATGTTTCTTCTTGGAATTCCTTCGTCTTCTTATACACTAAAACAATGATGTATATTTTCTTCATATTCAAATACATGATTCTTCGTCGTAAATTAAAATAAATAATACCCACATATAAGAATGTATTAATAATCATTGAAGTACTATAATAGTGAAAACCATGATATGGAAAAAAATTAATTAGAATAATTATATAATATTTAATATATTTATAATTATATCTATAATATTTGATAATAAATTCATTGGAACGCTATAATGACTCATTATAAAGTAAAACATTGTATCAATAATATTATAATTTGAACATTTATCTTTAAATACATTTTTACTGCTCAATCTTACTTCCCAAATAAATGTTTGAAATAAAATTTTCATAAATAAGAGACAAATACAATCATTCAGATTTAACTATTTATATTTTATAAATTAAATAAATTTTTTATAGTGAATAAATATTAGTGTAACTAATATTATATTTAATATTTAATATTAATACCCCTTAGAAAATACAATAGAATACATGAGATTAACTATTCATACCTCATACATTTTTATTTTTAATATCACATTTTTCAAAATATAAATTTGAATTTCCATGAATTCTTAACCCCATGATAATCTCAGTTAATCCCTCATAAAAAGTCTACATTATATTCATATGGAATTAAAATAATTATTTTTCAAATATTAGATCAAATAAAGAATTAAAAATCTTTCAAATAAACATATAGAAAATTGAAATGTGAAATCATTATAAACAGGTAGAATAATTCCCCAATTAATAACACATAGAGAAAAATGATTAACCCTGATAGAAAGTTTATCTACATGGGTGATTTCATATTATTCGAATGTCACATATGAGAACGTATAGGTATTATATATTTTTATGTTTATGAATTAGTTAATGTAACTAAATCTACCTTGCTGAGTATAACATAAGTGTATTTGAACACATAAGCTTACATATCACGTAGCAGAATTGAAATATCCAAAACATGTCATAGCTAATTTCATGTTTCGAATATTAGATATACCATAATTCACATATGCAATATTATTTATGTCAATAAATATATTACATTATCATAATCAATACCAAAATAATTATTTTAATTAAATAATAATATTTAAGTCAATTTTATTTATATTTATATAAAAATTATTAACATTCAAAATAATAATGAATATCCTAAATTAGAATTTTATATTTTAATTTATTATGTAAATAAACTTCAATAACTATTCTGAAAAGATATAGAATTACATCTCTGACCATGATGAGACTACTAAAACAATTTCATTCTTGATAAAGATAAATTCAAATTTTGATATCATCTAATGAAATGTATATATTTTTCTTAGATCTCCAATATTAATATAATAATAACTAAATTTGGAGCTTTTTATCCAATGATATGTCCAAAATAAAAAAGTTAATTGAATATGGAGATTTGGATACATGATTTATAATTTGGCTATGTGAAATTTAATTAGGATGTGTGGATTATGATGTTGGTATATGGAAATAGAGAAACAATCACATATAAACTATATTTAAAGGTCATAAGTGACATATTACAATTATTAAATAAATATAAATATTATAGAACATTATTTAAATAGTCAACATAGAAAATTTAAATATTATTTAAGAAAAAAAATTTATGAATAGATGTAAATTATGCATTAATAAATATATAAGATATATAACAAAATATAACTGATAATTAATATTTGAAAAATTAAAATTACACAAATAAATTTATTAAGTCATATGTTAAAGGGAATGATGACTTTTATTTCATATTAATTCATATTTATTTTTTATGAATTCTTATTTATTTTTTTTAATATTTTCTTAATTCTAAAATTAGACCTTAATTATTAAGATTCCATGTGAAAAGGATTTTTCGTTTTTTTCAATGTTATTAAATGATATTGATATGGGATTATGAATTTTTGGATATTGAAATTGATATTTTAAGAAATTTTGATATTAAAAATTAAATGAGATTATTTATGAAGACTCAATCTAGTATATTTTCAAGGAGTTTCTCAAGGTAATTAATATTGATTACAATCAAATATAATAATTGTTCAATACTTGATTCACTGTAAAAAAATTATAAACTATCTCAAGGTAAATGATATGGATATTAATTATCTATCAGATAATAATAATTAATGAAATATATCTATCTAGTAAATTATCTTGAGTTGTACGATTATATAAAGAGAAATGTTTAAATTTTAAATTTTTTTCAATATATATAGTTAATATCACAATATTTTTGGGAATATTAAAATGTTTTTATTGTAATATTTTATTGATGTATTTTCTTCTATGGTAAGTTTTTTTATTCTTCTATTACATTTCTTTGTATAGGAGAGTTTTAATTTTGAAAATATATCAAATCTTATTAATAGATTCTTCTTTGTAAATATTTTATTTCTTGATTTTATTATTAGAGTAATTTATTTTAATGTGAAAAAAATATTTATTTCTATTTTTGTGTGTTATACCCTAAAGGAATGTAGTGAAGAATCATTTCCATTACTTCCCCTTAATGTTACGTGCTACATAGATCCAAACTGAGTCCTAGAGTATCACCATTCAACTTCATGATTATGTAAACTACTGATTTTCCAAGATTCATTGTTTCATCATCTTAATCTAACTGAGCACTAACTAATCCAAATTCCATCTTCTTTATTTAAAATCATTAACTTGGATAAATTATTTTACTCTTTCTGTAACATCCTGAATTTTTTAAACGAGACAAAATGTTCATTAACGTACATAAATTTCCATATCGATCATACGAATTATTATGTTACCTTATAAACAAGTTGTTAAAATAAATATAATTAAAAATATTAATTAATTTATGAAAATATATATTACACATGTATTTAAATAGTTCTTTTGTGTACCATTACTTATAAATTAAAATAAAACCCTTTTTAATTAAATGGAAATGGGTTTTTTGAATAAACTATTTAAATGGAAATGAGTTTAGAAAATAATAAAATCACTCTTTATAGATTTCATTAATGAAATATATATGTTATATATTCAATGTAATTTTTCATATTCATCGTATATGTATTATAGCCATGATATAATAAGAAATTTAATTTTATAGATAAAATTAATGTTTTTCTAAAAATGTAGTTTTACAACCATTTGACGGTGAACCAATTTTAAATATAGTTTTTAAACTTTTATAAGTTATTTTTGACAAAATATACATTTTATTTCGAAAAAAGACATTAAAAGTTTTCTTTGGTTTGTTTTTTGATGTTTTTTTTATAATATTTTTTTTAATTAGTAGTGAAAAATACTGCATTTTAATTTAAATCATCTCGTTAATCTAATTTATTTATACAGAAAGGTAATCTTTTCAATTTTATTAAATGTATAATTATATAATGTTTTTACAATTTAATCCAATTTTTGTCATTTTAAGTAATTTCACATTGATATTAGTATAAAATCACATAACCCTTTTGATGGTTTTTACATTAAAAAAACATTTTTTGTCGGTTTGAAAATGAGAATTAATTTTATATTAATTAATGAAACTTCTCTATTTTGAATTTTGAAAAATTTCATCTATATTAGGAATTACTGGGTCTAAATTATGTTAATAGGTTACTTTTTTTATATTATGATTTGTAAATATGGTAATTTTTATTTTCCATACTTAAAGGTGAATTGGGTAAATTAGGGTAAAAAACAATATGATAAGGATAATAAAATTACCCAAACACCTGAAAAAATCCTATTGAATGCAAGAAAGTTGACCAATATCTACTAATATTAAGAATTAATTCATTTAATAGTTTTTTACATGAAATATTTGTAGTTATTATTAAAAAAATAATGTTACAACTTGCCAGTCTCTTATCTATTATAAATATAATAATTTTAATGTTGTGATTAACATTATGCAAGTTAGAACATAAATAATCTACATAAATTTAATTATATTATCAAAATTATTTAAATTTAATCATAATTTTTATACAATAAATAATTACCATAAATAATGACACAATCGTGATAAAATAATTATTTTATTAAGGGAAATATCTAATAAATGATTTTATAAATAGTAAAATAAATATTATTTGAAATTCCTTATATCATGCATGATTTTTCTAGGTTAAAATGAAATGTTATAAGACTATTAAATACTTTGGTTCAATTTTATATCTCTGTTTGGCGTTTATTTAGATAAAAAAATAAATAGTGTAAAATGTACTGTATTTATATTTATAAAAATAAAATATTATAAAATTATTTGAAAATCAGGAAAATATTTTAAAATTAAAATGTAAATATGTTAAAGTTGAAATGTTAATTAAGTGTCAAATTATGTGAAATTGACCCCATATAAGATAATTAATATAATCTTAATAACTAAAATGGTTTTATCTCAATTAAAATAATAAGAAGGTAATAAACGTTAATCCTGAAGATATAATCAATGTGACATAAAGAATAATTATTGACATAAGTCAAGAGTGTGTTATGTTTATGGTTAGGTCCATAATTTTTTTTTGTTTTGTAGATGTTTTTTTCTAACACTCTAAAAAAATTTCATCTTGTATGGGGATTTACTACCTTAAAAGTGGTACATTTTTATTAATATATCAATTTAAATTAAGTGATTTTTCTATATCATTTGATGAATAGGTTCTTCATAACTTGTAAAACATAAATAGAAATTATTTCTCATATAAGAGAATAGTTTTAATAAGTCACCATAGAAGGTCAGGTTTCACATGACTCATAATATAGAAGTGGTTATGAAATTTCTAGGTTAAGTCTATGTTGGGTGTACACATATAAAATACCAGGCTAGGTTTCCAAATGTATCAAAATTTGTTCCATTTAAACCTATAAAATATAATTGGTTTGGATTGATCTAGTAACATATTATATTGTGTCCTCTTTAGTAAAATATTGTCATTTTGTCTAAATATATAAATGAAAAGTTAATTGGGACAATCCTCCTTGTGTGAAAATGTAATATTTATATATATGATTTATCACTCTCTTACAAAAATGATATACCATATGCAATTTTATACAACAGGTTGATGTGTTTAGAATAAAAATGATTTCAATTAGATACAAAAATCTTTAATTTTTTTTCTACTTTAAGTTTCATTCATTTTAATTTCGATTTCATTTCATATATCCTTGTATTTTTATTGTTTGATTTTTGGATTATTCCCTTTCATCTCTAAAATTATAATCTCAAACTATTTTTTTTTTTAAAAATCCCCCCCTCATATCCTCTTCTGTCACCACTTCGGGACTAATCAAAAATGTTATCCCAAAATTCATAATCATCTACCTTATGGAATCATAATATCATTTCAATATTCCCAAACATCCATCATAATATGGAATATGGATTCATAACATTTCATTCCCATCCATCAAGCACCACATGGAATATAGGTTCTCATATCAGTATTCCATATTTAATGTGTTATCACTACCATGAGGAGTTTAAATTTCATATAAATTGTATTTGAAATAGGTATATCTAAATCTACCATTTCACTTTAAATTTTTCAAATACCACATTTATACCATCTCACACATTAACATTGGTAAATTCATTTTATAATTTGAATCTATTGGAGGAGCAACAAATTCAGAATATGAATTTTATTTTCCAATCCATAAAACATGATTTAGACATTTACCATATTAATATTAACCATTAACTCACCTTTTAATAAATTTTAATAGATTTATTTTAGATCATCACTCTTATCAATTTAATTTTCCATCACTACGATTAAAATTTATCGTGTAATCACATTTTATAACATAAAAATCAAAATATAAACAAGGGTGAAAACTATTACCTCCGTATAACTTATAAAAGAACTACTAAATCTTTCACACAAACCATTTTTGTTTTTACACATTAAAATGACCATTTTTAAGGCATATTTCCACTAGGAAGAATTCAATAGGGATCTTCATTAAGTAATCCATTTATAATTATTTATAATATCTTCAAATATTATTAAAAACATATTTAGTTTTTTTATTTAAATTATATTATAAACACATTATATGTTCGCAATATAAAAAACCCACACCCACATGAAAAATTAATAAAGTATATGTGAATAAATTAGGGACCACCTTCCGTAGAATTATAGATATCATCTCACATGGTATTAATATATCATAAATATTAAATAATATTTTAATTAAGAAATAAATATCACTTAATATGTGGAATGTTAGAAATAAATGATAAGGTATTTTTAGAACTTATAAGAAACATAGAAGAAGATGAAACATACATATACCCTTTCATTTATCTCACTAATTCCATAAAAGGAAATAAAAATAGAAAAATTATGGGTGGATTCACTAAACATTTGCGAGGAGAATGATGTATTGAGAGAAGATACTATGTCGATAATCATAAGAGAAAGATGTGAGATTTAGATTAAACCCCATAATTGTAAAATGGTAATATCTCACATTTTAATTAGTGCACAACTAGTCTGCAAAATATGAAAAACTGTGAAGAAACCATGTATTCAACGTTTCACTAAATAAACACCTTTTACTATTGAACAATATTGTTTTCAAACAATGAAACATCAATGAAATTTAACTCTATAACCCTTTGAAATATGACACTTGGTTTCTCTGAAATAATGTGAAAATCATCTAAAATGTATGAGACTAAGGAATCATATCATAGTTTATTGAAAAAATATAATATTTTTTCCCAAAACTAATGTCTAACTTTTTAAGAAAAACATTTCACTATAGAAAATAAATTTTAAAGCACCCCACGCTCTAGGTGTGGAATGTTTTTTCCTAAAACGCACACACCAATCCTTTCTCTAATGGCATAAAAGTACATAAAACATGAGAAACTCAGTTTCATTCTCTCGAGACACACGCAAATACCGGGGGAGTCTTTTAGGCCTCATACCATATACAAAAATCCAGGTTAAGACATCCAAACATCTAAATTTAGATTCTGAACCCTGAGTAATAATAAAGCTTGTCAACCAGAAAAAAAAAGTAAAATCACATTGAATTTCAAAATGTCATACAGAACATGAATTCTTAAAAGATAATATAACCATATAAGTCTTTTTAGTGTTAATAACAAATATGAGTTATCAAATACATAACTTTACATAATAAATTTCCTTAAGAAGAGAATCAATATTATTGGTTCTATGTAGGGATCTAGAATGATCATTATAAAATATATGTATCCCACTACCATTCTCCATGATTATTAAATATATAAGTAGTCATTTTCATGTGATAAATTTTTATAAGACATTTTGTAACCATAGTGTATCACATTGTAAAATTATTTTAAAATATTACTATACTCAATAACAATCTTAACATGCATCACCAATCATTAAGGGAATTGTGATATAGTATATAAAATATAAAATTAATTAAGACCATTATAACCTAACATTCAAATTGGTGGGTTATAATTTGATTAAATAAATTATAAATTATTTATTTAGTTTCCATATTAATTAAAAATATATATATTAATATATATAAAATGATAACTCAATTTTAATTATAATTTTTATGATTTAAAAATATGTTTACATTAAAGATGAATTTTATTTATTTTAGTGAGAGAATATTATAAAAAAGTTTTAAAAATTTTATAGATTATATTTTATGTAAAAATTATGTTTTATGAAATAATTATATACATATTTTATTTGGTTGAATTTGTTGATAATTCTCTATAAAAACCCTTTTAGGGGATAGTGAAAGACATTGATTTTTTTAACAATACCATATAATTTCATTAAATAATGTGTTTAAAAAAACATGTTGTGTTTTGAATTAATAATTTAAGTAATATAACACTGAATTATTTATAAATATTCTAATTAATTTACTAATAATAAATATTATACTTGATTTTGATATAAGTTCTTTTTTGAAATTAATAACATTTTTTCTAAACATATTTATATGTTTACAATGTGTTTTTAGTAAATTAATTCTATAAATAAGTAATTTTTAATTATTAAAGTGAAATTTATAGAATATATATTATATTATTATTTTTAATATTCATCAAATAGTTTTTACTATGCATGGAATGAATGTAAATATTGTTTTATGCATAAAAATGAATTTTCAAAAAAATACTTACATTTATTGAACCTATGTTAATGTAAAATAATTTGAATTATAGAAACTTATTCATTTAAAATATAATATATGTTTGAAATAATAAATTTCAGATTTTTTAATCAGGAAAATTAATTTCTTATCATTAAGAAAAATAAAATTTTAATAACCTAGGTTCTTGTGGTAAGAATTTTAATATCTTAAATGGATTAAAACTAAATTCATAAGGGTAATGATGACATGAATTTTTATATAAATTCAATTTTATTTTACTAATTTAACCATATAAAATCTCATTTCAATATAATATTTCTTTTGGAAAAAAGTTTCTTCATTAATACATTAACATATTATAATATTTTTATAACATACTAGTGTGCCATCTTCCTCATTTATAAAAGTACATTAAATCTCCACTCTTTTCTACACTTCAAGATCCTATTAGATTAAAACATACATATCCATATATTTTAATAAACTCTCTATAAACATCTTTAAGTAAATTTATTTTTCAAAGTACAATATTTTTACGGATTAATTTGTAATATTAAGGAGGTTTCTCAATGAAGTGGTGTAACTCTTAACTACAAAATTTTATTCTATTTTTTCTTAAAAATTCTATAAATATTTTATATTCATAATAACATGATTAATATGTTATTATAAATATATATTGATGTTATTATTATGATAATATAACCATTTTCCACTACTTATCCATTAAATTGTAAATTAAATTATCACTCAGGCATACGTTTTTACTACTACTTCTATATCGAGATATGATCCATTAACCAAAACCATATTTCATGGATGGTTATTATGATGGATTTAATTAATATATATTATAAAAATTAAATAATCATTTCATTGGAGATAATACATATCATAACTTCTTTACCTCCCACAAATTAAAAAATGGTATTGTCACCCACGCATACGTGTAGATTACCACCTCCATAGGGGGGTGTAATTCGTTTTTATGACATTTTTTTTGGTTGAATCTAAAATAATATTTAAAAAATGAAAATGTTAAGTATTTTATTATTAATAATAATATTATTTTTTTACCATGACCCTTTGACCATGTTAAGAGAACCAATGTTGTTCTATGATTATAAATCGAATATCCTCAAAACATCTCACATGAATATAACTAAATTAATAAATATAAGAGGCACGGTAGTCATGGAAATAAAAGGAATAATAATAATTTTATAAACTTGAAAATCTCTCATATATAATTATAAAATTAATATAATTTTATTATATTTGATATAAAGTACATACGTAGTAAGTCTGACTCGCTTTGTGGTGTTTGTTAACTAAATTCATTTTCAATGTGTTATATTACATTTTTATTATCTATGTAATAAAATTATTATATCTACAATGAACTAAAATTTTTATATATATTATTTATTATTATATTTGATTTAAATTTAACATAATTAATCACATCAATGATTAATTATTACTTAAATGGTGTGATCATTTTCATGGTTTTCCATCTTACATCTTGTTCTATGATACTATTTCATTCATGCTATGTATATAATATTTATTTGAAATATTACATCATGAATATATTTATATTAATGGTATTTAATGATTTATTTGAATTTATTTATCTCTTGGGGGTTATCATTCAAATGATACCAAATTTAAAAGGGGTTATTTCATAGTCAAATCATTATTCAAAATTGTTTTTGATTAAGTTTACATTAAGGGAATAATGTTATATTTCAATGCTAAACCACATAATATTTAATAAAATATATTTATTTCTTTAAATTACATAATCTTCATTTATTTTCCTCTCTTTAAGAACACAAATGTTTTGATAAATGTTGTTAAAGAATGATAGCTTTATTTTTTATTCGATTAGGACTCATTTTCTTTAAGGTACATATTTTACTTAAAATGATTTCATGATTGTGTTTACTATGATAAAGTGAATGATTAATTTAAAATTTTTCCATATATTACATTCTATAAAAAAAATTTAAATAAGTAATCTACCAATTTTCAAAAAAATATACTCTTTACCAAAGGTATTAATGTAGTATTTTCTATGGCACCCCACATGAAAGTGATTTAATACTATAATTGAAACTCACTTCTTATAATATTAATTTATAGCTTTCCAATTGTCTTTCAATATAAATTTGTTTCTTAATATTTGAGAATTTTTTAGATTTCAAATAACTGAATTCTAAATGAAAAAGGAGTTCCCACAACAAATGTTTCATGGAAATTATATAGGAATTATAATTTTCATCAACATCCATTGATGAGTATGATTCTTTTATGATGACATAGTATAATTAAAAATGACTTATATTTATCAAGATGGATTAAGAAAATTTTCACTGGGGAATCTAATAAAAATATTTATCATTGATTTTCTATTACATATAGTTATTTATTCATATGGAAGGTATATTAAGTTATATTTTTTATTAATATGATGACTACATTGGATTTATTTAATGATGAGTGTGGCTGAGAAATACATATCCCAATGATTCATTGGTAGGATTCATGATAATGTAAGTGGTTTATTTAGATTATTCATTACTAATTTATGTATGATGACCTATCCTGAGGAATTGATGATAATTTCATAATGTACATCATTATGAATTCCATAATTATAAAATAAATTATCAATTCTAATGTTATTATTCATATAGTTATGATATATATTGATTTGATTATAGAATATGTTATTATTTAAATATAATTATTTATTATTTATTTATTTCAACCATATTTTTCACACCTTATTTGTTCTATAATAGTTTCCATTGTTCGGGTTCTCTTATAGAGGATAACATCTCACCCTTTATCATGTTTTCTATTCTTTATTATACCATGTAGATATCTATACATTATTTCAAGGATATAATATAATAAAAAATAATGTATACACTAGAATTTAATTGTTTTATATGATACTTTCAGATGTAATTTTATGATCATGTATGTATCTAGTCTCAGACTACTACTAAACTACTCGATATTTTAGAATAAAATACCTTTTATCTAAGACAAATATAATAAAATAACTACATTCTCTAGTATAATAGAGTCAGAGTGTTACATTTGGTATAAAGAATGTTCAACATGGCCATTGGTAAATAGATTTAGGAAAACATAGATTATAGAAAAAACCATATGATATATTCTAGTGATAAGTATATGTATAAAGAAATATCATAAATGATTGGTTGAGTATAAATTGTGCAGTTTTCCTAGAAAATATATCCCTATCTGAGTTATAGAAGTTAGATGATGTTGAGGAACATATGCACTAAGTGGTAGAAACATTGAATGGATGGATATGGTGTTGACTTGTTTGACACGTGTGCATTATATATGGGACTAAGGCTATATGCCTTGATAGACATTCTCGTGGGATATAATCATGTTAATTCATATATTCATTATGAACCATTATGATAAATGAGAGGATAAAACCTATGGAATTTTATTATATTATATAGTGATATTAGACAGACCTTATGTTTCATAGGTAAATAAGACTACATTGATCAAAAGAATAATGGATTTGGTACCCATTTGAAGGTTGTTTTTATGCGAGTTTATGATGATTAAGGTTGTTTTCAATTACATTTTTGGAATAAAACAGTTCAGATTAATATATGATTATGAAAAAGGATATTTGATGGGGAAAGTTTTTACATTTTGTGGATATAAGTTAAAATATATTGATAACCATTAGGTTTAAAATGATTATTGGATATAATATGGTAAATTGTGATAAAATGGTCATTAAATTTTTGGAACATATATAATATTGTCCATGTATCCGTTGGATTGAGAATTAATTTTTTGACTATGTGATCAAATCTATTTTGGATGGCATTTAATATATTTTTGGGGAAATTAAATGATTAAGGCCAAACAAATATTATTTTATAATATGGGATTCTATTTCATAAATAATGGTTGAGTTAAATTTTGTAAGCATATATGATTTTATAGTTACTATATGGTGATTCAGTTTATTTATTGAAATGAATTTCATATTTGGAGATTATATAATATAGAGTGTAAATATTTCTATGTGACATTATGAGTAATTCATTCTTTCATTTAATGAAATGTTTCATTAATATTGATAGAATATGTGGTCAAATAATTCTAATTTTTTTTATTTTTTTATTTTAATCTTGCATATTTTTAACGAGTTTGAGGTTAGTTTCCTATAAATTTATTCATGTTGAATTTTCAGTGTTTTTATTGAGTCTTTAGATATTAAGGTTTAATTGTATCACATGAAGTTATATCCATATCAGATATTATCATAATATTTTCTAAATTTTTGTGGTTTTTATTAATGTATGAGAATAGGGGGAATAAATTTTCATATTTTTTTATATTATGATTTTAAAATATTAATTTTAGTGCTTTATGAATCATAAATTCCAAATATATGATTTATAATACTAGATGATGTAATAGTTGAAATAAACATGATGCACAACCGACTAATAAAATTTAGCATATATAATGGAATGAAATCAAGTAAATATTTCATACATGTTATCAATAATTATTTAAAAATAATCCCTCAACTCTAGGAAATGGATGTAAAAATAAAATTATTATCATTTTTCCATATTTTTTTATGAAATTATTTATTTCATTATCTCTTGCTACCTAATGATTTTTTGTTCATGAAATTTAAAATTTTTGTAAAATCTACCAGTCCTAATTTTTTTTTAAATTGCCTTTTACCTCTATCTCCATATATTAACATCCAAATAATGTTATCCTTCAAGAAAATCCTGTTATATTTTAATCCAGATGAACTTCGCATTTGGTATTCCCTTATTTCAAAATTATGTTTTATTAACCTTTTCCTCAGGCGTATTTTCAGTAAAGAGATTTTCATATATTAATCCCTTGAAATACAAAGAGAGAGATAGAATTGTGAGGAATAAATTTATTTAAGGGTTAATAATTTAGTACCCCTAAAATTTTGTTTAAAATAATATTATGCCACATATCATTCTTAACCTAGAATACATAGTTTTATGAAAAATGTGATATATTATAAAAATATTATTATTATTATTTGAACATTATAATAGAGTTGAAAAATTATCTTGTATGAATAGTATTAAAATCATTAATAATTAGTTATATAATGCTTCTACTGAATACAAAGTTATTAATTAATTCCAAATAAAATACATACTCTATTTATATGTAATGATTTTTATCTGTCAAAAAAATGGTTTCATTAAAAAATTATTTTTTTATTTTTAGGGATAGAATATTATAATTAAATTAATTTTTTTTAAATTATATTGTATACAAATTTTTTTTACCTTGTAAATATTTTGTTATAATTACTTTTTTTCATATTTTTCTAAATAAATTTCAATTTTAGGGATTCATGAAAATATTAATTTTTTGTAAAAATATGATTTACTTTAATTAAATAATTTATCTAAAAAGAAAATTATTTAATTAATTTTAAAAAAATGTTATATAAAACCCTTTAATTATAATTAATATAATTAATTATGTAGGACTATAATTTATACTTTATTTTTGTGTAAGATTATTTTTTAATTTAAAGACACATGTTTTTAAAAATTATATTTACAAGAAAAGTATGCTCTAATATATATTAATTAAATAAATATATAATGACGAATGATGATAAAAAATTTATAAAATATATATCTATTTAAATATTATAATATTAAACTAATACATTTGACTTTGAATGGAATAAATGTAAATTTAGTTTTATGCTTAATAATACAGTTTTTAAAAATGTTTTTATTACCATTTGTCAACGTATATTATAGTGAATTTAAACCAGTAGTAGAAATATAATCATTATATATGGACTATATATTTTCAATAATAATTTAAATTTCTTAAAAGATGTAACATTCATTTTGGAAAATTATGAATTTGAAATTTTGTAAAATGTGAGTAACTATGGTAAGAGTTCAAACATGTTAAAATTAAATTGATAAGGTATAAAATTAAATAATACTTTTATAAATCCTATAATCTAAATATATTTATACCATATTTTATCTTCACTTTAAATAGTAGTCATTTTAAAGCCATTTTACATGAATAAGATGTAAGTATATTTTAATCTTTTTAAAACATTCAATTATGTACTGTCCTTCATTTTTAAAAGGACACCCACAATCCACATTTATTCAAAATCAAAGAGCCTCATATATTTCTCAATACCAACCCAAATAAATTTCTAACATCCCTACACCCCTCTTAGATGTACTATTTTTATCAAAGAACTATTCACGCATGGATTAATATATAAACGAAAGGAGGTTTCTCAACGAAGTTGTTTAACTATTAACTGACTACTTGAATTTTTTTCCTATACCAAAATATCTAAACTAGTAATATCAATAATAAAATGATTAATATATTATAATAGATATACTTATGTGTTTTTATAATGACATCACAAAAATTTTTCATCTTCTTTTTGTCAAATAAAATATAAAAATATTGTTTGTGTGTATTTGTGAACTATCTCTACCATGTTAAAATATTATTTATTTTACATCACCATCATTAATGGTTTATTTTTATGAAGTATTTATTGAAAATATATTATTTTCATGGCATTATTCTGAATTATTAAATATAATATATTTATTACCTCCTTTCCCTTCTATATATTACAAAATTATAACATTGCTTCTGCGAATATGTGGACTACCACCATAATGATGTCATTTTATTTATATTACATGTCATCATTACATGTATAATTATAAAATTTTATTTAATAAATAAAATTTATAACCACTTAAATATTAGTATATATTTTTTTTGATGGGACAATGACCTATTTGACATTGGTCAAACAAGATAAGTTGTTCTTTGATTATGAACTAAGAATCCTCAAAACATCTGACACAAACATTAATGATGAAATAAGTGAATGGTAATAAATGAAATTAAAAGGATAAAAATAAGTTAATAAACATAAAAATGTTTTTTAAGTATAAAATTAATATTTTTTTTGTTATATATGATATAAATTTTGTATGTGGTGAGACGACCTTGAGGCATGGTGTTACATAACTCATTTTTTCATTGGGTTTCCTTAATTAATTATTTTATATATTATTCTATTATAGTGTGTATTAAAAAAATTACTATTTTAATTTTTTATAGTCACTATTTTATTTGAATTTAGATTTTTGAAATTTAATCACATCATTGATTAATTCTCACATCAATTTTAGGAAATTTACAAGGGTTTCTCATCTCTCTTATATTTTTTGGGACATATTGAATATTCAAAACTGTTTTATTTAATATGGTATAAATAATTTTCCATTTATATTTTATACCATAAATATATATATATTCATGGTATTTAAAATTTTATTTGAATTTATTTCTCTCATAGGGTTATGATTCAGAATTTACTAAAGTTGTAAGGGTTTATATAATAATTTAATCTTTATTTGGTATTATTTATGTTTCTATTTCCATTATGGATATTATATGACTCATAAATCTTAAAACTGAAATATTTTCTTCTTATATGGTGTTTTTTTGGAAATTACATTTTTTCCATTCATTTTCTTCTTTTTATTTACTGAATAATTTAAAAGAATGTTTTTAAGAAAACCTGAATTTATTTTCTATTTAGTCAAGAATATTTTTAATATATGTCCATATCGTATTTTAAATCATTTCAAAAATGTTTTAAATATTATTTCAAAGTTTATTGTTTTATTTTTTACCAATTATTTAGTTTTCATAAAAAAATAAAAAGGTAATATTCTCTTTATTTTCTGAAAAATAAACATTTACAAATTGGTCGCCTGGAATATTTGTTTTAATATGAACCTTATGAAGTAATTCTACTGCTAACATAAATAACATTTTACATGGTTATTTCATTATATGTTTCCATTTATCATTTTAAATGAATATTCTTTTAAAATATTTTTAGAAAAAAATATTTTTATATCAATGATTTCAAAATCAAAATAGTATTTTCTACAAAGAATTAATCGCTTGTATTTTAATCATAAATTCATATATGTAAACATACATTGATGAATTATATTATTTACTAGGTATGTACACTAATTATACAACCCACTATATGTCATGAGTTTGATTATGATCAATTTTATTGGAGATGGGGTGTTGATATTTTGTATACGGTTACATCTAATATGGAAAGTTAATGTTTATTATAGAATGTTAATTATGTTGTGTTTGTTTATTAATATAATTAATGAATTGGAATTATTATGTTTTGGATGGGACCCAAAATTAAATATCCACTCTACCCATATATATATCACATGTGGAAAAACAGGTTGGTTATTTGACATATGTCATACCCATTTATGTATGATATCATGGAATGAGAACTCAAATTTTAGTTTATGTTGTTCTTAATTGTTAATTCCATCATTAAGAAATTTTTAATTGATTTTTATGTGATTATTTGAATATCTATGTTATTCATGGATAATATTAAACCTCATGTTTCAATTTAAATTACATCACATGGTTATAAGTTATTCAATTAATATTATAATTGACTTATTTTTTTATGATAACATCTGCTCTATATATTCCTCTACTAAGCATCTAAGCATACCTTTCATTATATGTATCATTCCTTAAGATGTGATGAATGGATTTATTAATTATTTTTAGAACATAGAAGAATAAATATTAAATATATCACTATAATTTTAATGTTGTATTTCCAATTTAAAATTATAATATGAGAGTAATGTTTGTATCGAGTCTTCTAAAATGTATAAAGTACTCGAACTGAGGAGATGTGATGCCTTGTATATTTTGAAAATTTAGAAAATTAAACAAAATATTAGGGTAACCGGAGTCAAGGTGTTACTAATTATACATGTAATGTTTAAATAACATATATTTATGTAGGTATACATGACTCTCATAGAATAAAATTATCAGATATGTGAATATGTCTTTTATCATTCATCCAGATGGATGATAACTCACATTCCCCATTACCCAGTATATTAGCACCTCATATGTCTTATATATTTAAAAATGTAATGTCCTTAATTCTATTTTAATAAATGTATAATTATTCATACGTATTTTATAAGTGGAAAAATAAATCTATATTGAATCTAACTAATGTCACTATTAACAACATACCCACCAATCGTGATTAACATATCTTGAATGAAAATTAATTAACGGTATAAAAACATGAATTTATCTTAGTTTTTATCTTTCCATGCCATTGGTATTTGAAAATAAAAATATAAAACATTATAAAACTGTATAATAATGTCAATCTAAATTACACATCACGTTGTATACTTCCTCGATTATCTAGAACTCCAAAATCATTTTTTATCCTATGGGAATATTTAGTTTCCTAGTATGAAATCCTACTCAGGTAAACCATAATTATTTCCATGACATAAAATAACACAATAACAAAACTGATTAAAGACAACTCAAAGTCATAAATTGAGATGTTATTAATACTCGCTTCTTGTGTCAGATATATACAACATTAACATATAATAATGTAGATATTCTATTATATATAATGATATATTTTATTAAATTTCTTAATAATATTAGGAATATATTTACAAAAATTTACATAAATATCAGTCTCATATAACGTATAATTGAATGCCAGAATGACCTATTATTTCTATATTTAATAATGTATCCTCATACCCACACTCTTGGATAATGTTTGGAAAAAATCAAATTTATACACTAGATTTGATTCAAATCTATAATTACAGGATATTCCTCACATAATATAATATTTAAATTCTAAGGATGTTTTGATTATTTTTGTTTTAGAGGTATACAAAATATTTAAATAGTAGAACCCATTTTTTCAAAAGGTAATTTTTCTTTTATATGAGAAAGAAATTAGTTAATAATGATACACTAAAATATCTCCTAAATTAAATAAAAAGAGTTGTCTTCAAGATAAATCATACAAAATAATTTATTTCATAACCTAGGAAAATGGAAACATAAGTGCTTCGTGATCTTAGATACTCATTAAGATTAAAAATTTGTAATTAAAATATAAAATAATAATTGAACATAAGATGAACAGAAGGGTATAATCAAGATATATAAAGAAAATTCATGCCAAATAAATAATTGATCATAAATTAGGGAATACTAATTTTCATAAAAAATGAAATTTGTAAAACATTTGGGTTAATAAACATGATCCATGATGTCACAACCTGTCTTCGGGACCCATATCGTGACTACCCCAAGCCCTCCTTCCATAGGCCAGGGGCTGGCGACCTGCACCAAAGGTGTAAATCCCTAAAACTAGGAAGGAATTTCCTTTATAAAATATAATCACACATAACATTGTATAATCTTGAAGCATAACACTATGTTAAACTGTATACAAAAGGAGTGTTGGATTATAAAAGGGCTAAAAATACAAGCCCAACTGAATAGTACAAGTATAACTCTAAGGAAAAAAAACAACTGAAAGGTGTAAAGAAGCTCCTGGATCATCCTCCATGGATCCTACCTGAAGGGTAGGTACATATAGCCACTACATCACTCCACATCCATCTCTCTCCTCAATGTACCGTCACATCGTGTGGTCCTCCTCCGGGTACCGTCTAGTAATTCCCACTCAGCCTCGATTAGTACTGTCTGTTGTCTACAACCAACACAATGAGGTGTGGTAAAAGCCTATGCAGGGGTGAGTATAATGATACTAAGTGGGGACCCCAAGATAACCATGGTCTCTCAAAATCCAAAAAGTAAAAACCACAGAGTTTGAAAATATATGGATATCCATTACATAGTTTATGCCTATATATACCTAAGTTTTCAAGTAGTCCATCTCAGTAATGAGGTAAACACAAAAGTCTATAACTCAGCTCAACCAATTATTTTATTCTAAGGGTAGTAACATGAATCAATCCCAGTCAAACCATCAAAACCTCGGATGCTAGAGTACTCATCCTCTATAGATTATTGTGGGCCTACCGCGTCACATAGTGGCTCTGCCCACTATCTTGGACTGCTGACGTACTCCTCCTATCGAGTATCATGGGTCTGATGCGTCACACAGAGGCCCTCCACACTGTGGGTCTACCGCGTCACATAGAGCCACTCCCCTCAAAACCTGATGAGGTACTCCCCCTGTCAAGTACCGTGGGTCTGATGTGTCACATAGATGAACTCCCAACTATGGGTCTTCCGCGACACCAAGGATCTTCCTAACAGGCTAGTCGAAATACTCCGAGTCGAAATGGTCGGCAGTCGTCAGGTCTCAGCCACCTAATAAGTCTCTGCACTATGCCTGCTCATCTCTGTTAGGATCCTCTACATGATCAACTGTTCGATGCTCCAACTACCACAAAGTCCCACGAAAAAAGTTTCTCAGATGTATACCACATCATGGGGGCTCACCACAATAGACTACGCGTTGATCAGACGCCTGGTCTGTGAGTTATTAGCCTTTTAATTATGAGGGCCCGGTTGGATTCGTATACGATCCAACCTGATCGTACAACTACTGTGTCAAAATCTTAAGTGGGTATACCAAAATAAATGTCTTTCTCCAAGATTTCTTTCGCCGTAGACGGTTCATCAATCGGACACTCGTAGCCCATGTTATGGGAGAAAAGGTGAAATCGGGTCAAAACGGGATTGGGTCTGGTCCGGCCCTGTCGGACCGGCACGCCCCGAACCGGTCCGAACAAGGGTCCGACCTGGTCTGCATGTCTGACCTAGTTCGCTGGTCCGACCTGGCCCACGGGGGCGGCTTGGCAGCCCGCAGGGTTCCGCCCTAGCTGTGTCCAGGGGTGAGGTTGTGTCCCCTGGTTCTCGAACGGCTTAGCCATTCGGGCAGGTGGAACCGGCGCCAGTCTGGAATCGGTGTGTCATGCGGGACATAGCGGGGTCCCACTGTTTCCGGCTGGCCGAGCGGTTACCCGACTCCTCGCACGGAACCAGTTGCGTCGTGCCACTTCCGGCGGCCCGGCGGCTCAAGTCACCGGCCGCGACTGGTCCTCCGCCACCAGGGGCTGCGGCCCCCATTTCGAACCACCGCGCGTTGCGGTTGTGCCACTACCTCCTTGGCACCCTGGTGGCTTGAGCTGCTAGGTTCCTTTACGACCTGGATTGCACCAGCCAACGCTGCATTATCGGGGCCTAGGGGCGTGGCTACCCATCCGGCAGTGCAGTTGTGCTGCCACTAGCACACGATGATGCTCATTGGTTCAATCCGCCGAACATCTTTCCACAAGTCACTGAATGAGTTCTGGTGGCCCATTTCTCTTTTAGGTAGAAGTCGCACACTCCTTGGTATGTTGCCTTCGATCATCAAACATCATTGATAAGAGTCTCTCATTCCGAACTCAAGCCGTGTTTAGCATCAATTTCTGCATAGAAGGTAGAGGGGTCGAACTGTGTTTGTTCGGCCTGTACCCTCCGCATTAGGGTGATATCAAGCGGCTTAAAATTACAAACCATGATGGAAAAAGAAAAACGAGAAACAAAAACAAAGTTCGATCCCCTACCTCATATTCTTTGATGCCAGGAAAAAAGATGAAGAAGTCCAGGATGACGTCTTCTGCATTTTACAAGGACGGTGCTTCCTCCCTTGTTCTGGTTGGAGACCAAAGGAAATTTTGTTCGTCATTGGCGGAAGAAGTCCTTCATTGGGAGGAGAATTCTTCGTTGGAGAGAAAAGGTTTCTCCCAAATTCTCCCCACTTCCCAAGCTCCACCAAAAATTAAAAGAGTCCTCCCAAAAAATAATAGATTCTTCATATTATTTAGTTGTTGTTACACATTTCAAAAAGATTAAAAATAAATAATTAATTATCCTAGCCCAACTTAATAAATGTGGAGGATTGTGGCACCATTAAGTGGGGATCTCAAATGGTTTATCCCCACTTGATGGGGAGTTCAAGAGTTTAAGTGGTCACCGGTGGTCCCCACCACATTTACCCCACATGAAGAGGGGTTTTAGAACTCGGGTGGGCCCCACCACCCTAACCTATCATGGTAGGTTAAGGTATGGTGGCCCCCACCTCCAACCTTCACTTTGAGGTTCTACCCAACTAAAAATTAAAATAATTCTACATCATTATTTTTATTTAATTTAATCATAAAAACACAAAAACTATATTTCATTCTCGATCAACATTTGTCAAGGTGAAAGTCTTCTTAAGAAAATACCGGTGCTGCGAGTTCAACGGTGCCATCAGATTTTAGTTATGAGCACCGGATCAAAATTTATAAAATCTTTCTCCTACATTTACTGAACATCCCCAAAAAAATGTTTAGAAATTTATTCTGGGCAAACCAGGCTTCAGAATCACTTGCCGTCAGTTCTTACGGGCTCGTAAAATTTCTCTGTATTTATGATAAAAATTTCCACAGAAATTTTGGGTATTTACATTCTTCCCACCTCAGGGATTTACATCCCCATAAGATAAAAATCAAATTAAAAGCAAAAATGGGGGTAATGATAACGCACTTGAGCCTCCCGCTCCAAAGTTCTCTCCTGGAGGTTCTCGTTCTACCAGCGTACATGCACAAGAGGTATCGATCGTCCACATTGGATCCACTCTTATCTATCATCAATATCCATGGTAACCTCCGTGAAATTCTCCCCATCATCAACGTCCATCTCTCCATGGTCAATGATGTGAGTATGGTCATGCACGTATCTCCCCAGGTGAGATACGTGAAATACATCATGCACCCGATGAAACTTAGGTGGAAGAGCTAAGTGGTATGCCACCTCACCTACTCTGTTGAGGAACTGTAATGGTCTGATGAATCTCAGAGATAACTTGCCACCTCGGCCAAATCTCTGTAAACCTCTTCAAGGTGAGACCCATAGAAAGACGTGGTTTCCATCCTTGAGCTCGAGAGGTCTCTGTCTCCTATCAGCATATGACTTCTACCTACTCTATGTAGTTTGCATCCTCTCCTGGATGATCTATACCTTCTTTGTGGTAGCCCGTACAATCTATGATCCCACCAGTGCTTACTCTCCTTGGTCTTTCCAGCACAAGGGAGATCTACAAGGTCACCCGTACGACGCCTCAAAGTGGTCATCTATATGGTGGAGTGATATCTGTTGTTCTAGGGAAACTCCACCAACAATATGTGATCCTCCCATCTGCGACCAAAGTCGACGACACATGAATAGAGCATATCCTCAAGAGTTTGAATGGTCCACTCAGTATGGACCTCTGTCTGAAGATGGAATGTGTTGCTCAGAATAAGATGCATGCCGAAAGCCTCCAACAACCCCTTCCATAGCTGGGAAGTAAATCATACATCACGATAGGAGGAAATCATCGAAGGTATACCATGTAAACACACAATCTCTTGAACATAGTGGTGTCCCAAGCTCTCTAATGAACCCTTCTCTCTGATCGGTAGGATGTGGGCCGACTTGGTGAGTCGGTCGATGATCACCCAAATCGAGTTGTGACCCCTGGATGTACGTGGAAGACCCATCCCGAAGTCAATGTATATCCCATCCCACTTCAACTTTGGGACCTCTAAAGGCCAAACCAAGCCTGCTGGTACCTGATGCTCCACCTTCACTTGCTGAGATGTGTGGTATCGAGAGACAAACTCCGCTACCACCTTCTTCATACCTGACCACCAGTGCTGTAGTCTGAGGTCCTGATACATATTCACCACACCTAGATATACCACTAGAGGGGAATTGTCGAACTCCCTCAACACTTCCTCATATAGTGACACTGGAACCATAGTATGTATTCTAAAGAGGATGACGTGCTCCCCACCTTCAGAAAATCTATCAGGTACCTATCCAATGGATATATGAGAACGTCATATCTCAAAGTCAGCATCCCCATGCTAAGCCTCCATAACTCACTAAAGAAGTGGGGGAGTGATAGGAAGAGACTATAGAATGGTCTATCTGTCTCTATCAACAAAGGATATTTGTAAGGCAGTCGGCTACTATATCGCCTCTCCTAATAGATGTATACCAGTTATCTTGCATAGGGAATCTACAACTACATTCCCCTTGCCAAGAGTACAGACTATCTCTAAGTCATAGTCCTGGAGGAACTCAAGGCTACGTCACAGTCTCAGGTTCATGTCATTTTGAGAGACGATATACCTGAGAATCTTGTGATCAGAGTACACGGTAAAATGTTTGCCCATCAGATAGTGTCGCCACATCATCAAGGCGAAGAACACTATTGTTACCTCCAGGTAATGGGTAGTGTAGTTCTTCTCATGATGTCTCAGCTATTGATAACCATATGTGATCACTGATCGCACCTACATCAGGACACACCTGAGTCTGGTTCTTGATGTGTCGTAGTAAACTACATACCCTACACCTTCCTCTGGAATCCTCAAGATAGGGGAACTAGTTAGCCTCTACCTCATATCCTGAAAGCTCTGCTGGCATCTCTCTAAACACATGAAGGGTTGGCCCTTCTTCATAAAGGCTGATTGTTGTCCTAGAACTCTATAGATGTATGGAACGAACCTCTATTAGTAACAAGCCAAAACTAGGAAACTTCGTACCTCTATCAAACTTGTGGTTGGCTCCTAATAAAATACCACCTCAATAATCTCTGGATCCACAGCAACTCCTGCCTTTGAGATGAAGTGACCAAAAATGTTATCCTCTCGGATCCAGAACGTGATCTTCGGGAGCTTACCATAAAGCTGGTACTCTCATAGTGTGTCCAGTACTACCTGAAATGGTAGGCATGCTCCTCCTCAGTAGCTGAGTAGATCATAATGTCGTTGATGAAGACTATGACAAAGCGATCAAGGTGTGGCTGGAAGATCCTATTCATGATTCCCATTAACACTTCAAGAGAGTTGGTTATGCCGAACGGAATACCAAGAACTCGTAGTTTCCGTACCAACACTTGAAGGTCATCTTCTGCGCATCCTCATCTTGAAATATGAGATGGTGATAGCCTGATCTGAGGACTATCTTCGATAACCAACGTTCCCCCTTTTTCTGATCAACGAGGTTTTAAATGCTCGGGAGTGGGTACTTGTTCCTCCCGGTCACCGGGTTTAGGCAACAGTAGTCGACACAATGCCTCAAACTCCCATCTACCTTCTTGGAAATCTTAATCGGGGCTGACTAGGGAGAAAAACTGGGACAGATGAATCCCTTCCCCTGCAAGACCACTAGTTGTTCCTGCAGCTCGCGTAGCTCCATAGGAGCCACCCGATATGTCGGTGAAGACATCAGTGCCATCTCGAGGTATAGTTCAATTTTAAATTTCACCTCTCTGTGAGGAGGTAGACCAGGGAGATCATCAAGGAAAACATCTGAATATCTTTCCACAACAATAGGATAGCTAGGACTCTCAATGTCTATTGCTCTGAGGGTAATGGTAGCCAACTGATTAGTGATCGGCTGCACCCTCCTCTGATTAAGTCTGTCATGTTCTACAGAGGCTCCATTCTCGCTAGTGATGACAAACCTGGTCCCATACATACGGACACACCACAATTTGTGCCTAATACAGTTGATATGAGCATGGACTGTAGATGACCCGTCCATACCAAATATGATGTCATAAGTCCTCGATGCTGCTAGGAGGAGATCCAATCTGAAGCTCTCGCCTCCTACAGTAAGCTCACACTGCCTCCACTAGTGTGTAATCGCTGAGTCTGCTCCCGTACGAGTCTCTAGACATAAATATCGAGCCAACGACTCTGTCGGAGTCTCCAAGATTTGTATGAGGGAAGTATCTATGAAAGAGTGACTGGAACATATGTCTATAAGAACTGAAACTATGGTTTAGTAGACACAAATCGTTAATCGAATCATCTATGGAGTGTCGTGATTGTAATCCTCAGCTTCCTGGAGCTGAGCTCTCCCATGTTCACCTCCTCCCTTGGTCGGGTGGAACTCCTTGTGGTGGTGGTGGTAACACCTTGAAACATCATCCAATGCTAGCTGCACGGCCATCTCCTATAGAACGTCCGCATTTTCCATGCGAACCACCTCGATCGAAACTCTTCTTGTACCTGGGAGGTCTCTCATTTGTCCCGTGATCATCCGCAGGGTGGGTCGGACAGTCACAGGCCATGTGACCCTGCCCGCCGCATGTGTAACACTTTCTGCTCCTGGAATGTATTTCACTGCCCTGGGTGCCCTGCACAACATATCATGAGTCATGCGGTCATCCAACCGTGGGTCTGGTCCTCTTGGACCTCTACGTCATCTGTCTACTGCCAGCTGTAGATGACTCCACTGCATATCGACTAGTGGTGGGTCTGGCTGCTAGAGAGTGGTCAGCAAGGAAACTCTCCACCAAGAGGTCTCTCTCTAGCACCCATTCCTACTTCGGGAAGCTAAGTGAGATCATCAAATCCCTGATCTCTCGCCTGAGCCTATGCTCGAAGGTCCGGGCCCTAAGGAATGGGTCTTGTACCATATCTTTGGAGTAGCGTGAGAGGTCGGTGAACATTGCAGAGTACTGAGCTACCGTCATGCTACCCTAATGCAGATGAACTAGATCCTATATCTGTACTGCACGAAGGGTGGCTGGGACAATCTCCGACCAAAACAAGACCTTGAATTCTATCCATAGTAGTGTCGCCTCGTCACAAACCTAGAGCATCAGGATCTACATTCTTCCTGATTATTCTTGAAAGAGACTCACCGCAAGGATCACTATAAGGTCTGCTGGTGTCCCTACCAGCCTGAAAACTCTCACCATATCCTCTAGCCAATCCTCAACTACCTGCGGGTCTATCTCACCCGTGACCCTGGGTGGCCTCTGGTTCTATAAATCGTGCAACACGCTTGAACGGAATGCATCGTTTGCTATTGGGGCTGGTGGCATCGGTGGCCCGATGGGTAGTGGTACCGATGGTGCCTCCGCTGGAAGAGGGCCCTGCATCAAGGCCTAGTCACTCGGTAAGCTTTCTATGAATATGACTCTTGGGACCTTAACTGGTTGTCCATGGGGAGGCATCCTGAATGAAATAGATGTCAAACTGTAAAATGATTATACCTAGTGAGTTGACCTGGTTGAGAAGACATAAATAGATCTTTTGAAAACACACACGCAATCAATGATTTCATTCACTTAGAAAGAAGTCAGAAGTCAGGGTCCTAGTGTATGGATATGTCAGCTGTCGCACCAACACTGGACTCCCTAAACTAAAAACCACACTCGGTACCCTTAACACTATTGCTTCATAGAAAATAATGAACATATTATTAAGTTCTGGGGTAGAACCAACTCCTCTGATACAAATTTGTCCTGACCCGTCCTCGGGACCCATGTCGTGACTACCCCATGCCCACCTTCCATAGGCTAGGGGCTGGTGAAAAGCACCAAAGGAATAAATCCCTAAAACCGGGAAGGCATTACCTTTATAAAATATAATTACACACAATAGAGTATAAGATTTAAGAAAAACACTAAGTAAAATTGTATACAAAATGAGTGCTGGAAAGTAAAGGAGTCGGAAATACAATACCAACTGTAAAGTACAAGTACAACTATATGGAAAAAAACAACTAAAAGGTGTAAATCAACTTCTAGATCGTCCACCACAGATTCAACCTAATGGGTAGGTACAGATAGCCTCCACAGCACTCCACATCTGTCTGTCTCCTCCGTGTTCTGTCATACCGTGTGGCCCACCTCTGTGTACAATCTAGTCCTACCCACATTGTCTCGGTCAGCGCTGTCTGTCCACTACAACCAACACAACGAGGTGCGGGCAAAGCCTGTGTAGAGGTGAGTATAACGATACTGGGTAGGGATCCCGAGAAAACCATGGTCTCTCAAAATCCACAAATGATAAACCATAGATTATAACAAATCAATATATATCCAGTACATTGGTATATACCTATAAATATACCAAATTTATCAAGTAATCCATCTCAGAAATTAGGAAAACACAAAAGTCACTGACTCGGCTCAAACTAGGATTTTATTATAGGGGGTAGTAACATGTAACACTCACAGTCAAACTGTCGAAACCTTGGCTGCTGGAGTACTCCTCCTCTATAGAGTATTGTGGGCCTGCCGCATCACACATAGTCTCTTCCCACTATCCTGGACTGCAGATGTACTCCTCCTATCGTGTATCATGGGTCTGCTATGTCACACAGAGGCGCTCCTCACTATGGTTCTGCCGCATCACATATAGGTGCTTCATCTCGTAGCATGATGAGGTACTCCTCCTCTTGAGTACTATGGGTATGTTGCGTCACTTAGAGGTGCTCCCCCCTATGGGTCTTCTGCGACACCAAGGCTCTCCCCATTGGGCTAGTCTAAACACTCTGAGTCGAAATGGTCAACAGTCGTCAGGTCTCAGCTAGTTACCAGGTCCCTGAACTATGCCCGATGGTCCTTGGACAGATCTACTACAAGATCTACAAATTGATTCTCCAACTTCCACAAAGTCCCACGAAGAAGTATTTCAGAGGTCTTCCACGTCATAGGGGTCTCAACGCAAACGACGGTGCGTCGATTGGACGCCCGGTCTGTGAGTTATTATCCTTTTAGTCCCAGGGGGCTCGGTTGGATTTGTATACGATCCAAACTTAAAATAACCCAACTATGTCCAAACCTCATCTGGGGTATACCAGAAGAACCATCTCACACCAAATTTTCCGTTGCTGCAGACAGTTCTTCATTCGGACACTCGTAGCCCATGTTATGGGCGAATAGGTGAAATCTAGTCAAAACGTTTTCGTGTATGGTCCAACCTAGTTAGACCGACCCATTATGACCAAGTCCGGACTAGGGTCTGACCCGGTCCGTGGGTCTGACATGGCCTACGCTAGGTCCATCCCACGTTGGGACTGGCCCGATGGCTCACGGGGTTCCGCCCTAGCTGCATCAAGGGGGGAGGTCACGCCCACTGGTTCACAAACGACATAGCCATTTGGGCGGGTGGAACCGGTGCTAGGATGGAACCAGTGTGTCATGTGGGACATAACGGGGTCCCACTGTTTCTAGCTGGCTGAGCGGCTAGCCGACTCCTCGCGCGACGCCGGTTGTGCCTCGCCTCTTCCGGCTGCCGGGCGGCTCAGGTCACCAGTTTCCTTGAGGTCGGACTTGCGTCGACCGCCAGTGCTCTGTCGCGGCCCCCCTTTCAGACAACTATGCACTGCGGTTGTGCGACACCCTCCTCGGCAACCCTGCGTCTTGTCCTGCCGGTCTCTTTTGAATTCGGGATTGCACCAGCCGCCAGTACACTGTCGTGTCCAAGGGTCGTGGCTACACTTCCAACAGCGTTGTTGCACCCCTTTCACCACATGATAACGCTCATCGATTCCATCATCCAATGATCATTCTTCGGGTCACCAAACAAGTTTTGGTGGCCAGTTTTTCATTCTGGTAGAAGCCTCTCACACTTCAGGACATTGCCTTCGATCCGAAAACATTGTTGACAAGATTCTCTCATTCTGGTCTCAAGCCTCGTTTAACATCAATTTCCACAAAAAAGGCAGAGGGGTTGAGGCATGTTTGTCAGGCCCATGCCCTCCATGTTAGGGTGATATCAAGCGTCTTCGAATTCTAAACCAGTATAGAAAATGAAGAATGAGGAACAAAAACAATGTTTGACCCCCTACCATCAATTCATTGAATTTGGGAAAAATGATGAAGAATTTGAGGACGACGTCGTCAGAGTTTTACAAGGATGGTGCTTCATCCCTTATTCCAATTAGAGATAAAAGGATAAGTTTTTCATCATTGGTGGAAGATTCCCTTCATTGGGAGAAGCATTCTTTGTTGTAGAGAACAAGTTTCTCCTAAATTTTCCCCACTTCCCAGGCTCCACCAAAAAGAAAAAGATTAACTCCACAAAATAATAGATTTATCATATTATTTAGTTGTTGGAACATATTTCAAAAAGATTCATATTAAATAATTAATTAGGAAAGACCCACTTAATCCATGTGGAGGATGGTGGCTCCAATAAGTGGGGAGCTCAAGAGGATTCTCCCCACTTAATAGGGAGTTCAAGAGTTTAAGTGGTCTCGGGTGGTCCCCACCACTTTAAACCCACATGAAGATGGGTTTTAGACCATGGGTGGGCCCCACCACAATAACCTCTAATGGGAGGTTAAGGTGTGGTGGTCCCCACATCTAACCTCCTCTTGGAGGTTTTAAACAACTAAAAATAAAAATAAAGCAACAACTTTATTTTATTTAATTTATTCATAATAACCCAAAAACTATCTTTCATTCTCGATCAAATACCGTCAAGGTGAAAGTCTTCTTAAAAGAATATCGGCGTTGCAAGTCCAAATGTACCCTCAGATTTTAGTTCTGAGAAACGGTTTAAAATTTATAAAATACTGCTTGTACGTTTAGTAAATGTACTTGAAAAAAACTTTAGAAATTGATTCTGGGCACACCGGGCCTCAGAAGCACGCGCTGTTAGTTCTCGCGGACTCGTAAAATTTCAATGTATTTAAGAAAAAAATTTCATATAAATTACTGGTCATTACATTCTCCCCACCTCAGGGCATTACATCCCTGTAAGCTACAACTCAATCTAAGAAAACAAATGGGGGTACTGAGCACACATCTGGGCCTCCCACTCCCATGTTCTCTCTTAGAGGTTCTCGTGCTGCTAGCGTATGCGCACCAGAGGTATCGACTGTCCACGTAGTACCCACTCTTATCAATCCTCAATCTCTACTGTAACCTTCGTGAATGTAGCCACATCATCGATGTCTAGCTCTCCATGCTCAATGATGTGAGTAGGGTCATGAACGTACCTTTTCGGCTGAAATACATAGAAGACGACGTGCATCCGGTGCAACTGAGGTGGAAGGGCTATGTGGTATGCCACCTCACCTAGTCTGCCAAGGACCTGTAAAGGTCTGATGAATCACGGAGATAACTTTCGGCCTCGGCCAAATCTTTGTAAACTTCGTCATGTTGAGACCCAAAGAAAGATGTGGTTACCATCCTCAAACTCCAGAGGTCTTCGTATCCTATCATCATACGAATTCTAGCTGCTCTCTGCTGTCTTCATCCTCTCCTGGAGGAAATGCACCTTCTATGTAGTAGATCGTACCATCTCTGATCCCACCACTGCTGACTTCCCTGGGTCTCTCCAGCACAAGGATGATCTACATGGTCTCTTATACCACGTCTCAAAAGGGGTCATCCCAATGGTGGAGTGATAGATATTTTTGTAGGAAAACTCCACCAACAGTAAGTGATCCTCCCAACTGCGACCGAAGTCGAAGAAACATGGATGGAGCATTCCTCAAGAGTCTGAATGGTCCACTTAGTCTGGCTATCTATCTGAGGATGGAAGGTGGTGCTTAGATGAAGCTATGTGCCAAAATCATCCTGCAACCCCTTCCATAGATGAGAAGTAAATCGTGCATCATGATCGGAGACAACCGTCGAAGTAATACCATTTAAACGCACAATCTTCATCACATATAGGTATCTCAAGGTCTCAACTGAAACCCGATCTCTAGTCAGTAGGAAGTGTGCCGTCTTGGTGAGTCGGTCGACGATCACTGAAATCAAGTTGTGACCCCTATATGTATGTGGAAGACCCATCACGAAGTCCATGTATATACCACACCACTTCCACTCAGGGACCTCTAAAGGCTAAACCAAGCCTGCTAGTACATGGTGCTCCGCCTTCACTTGATGACAAGTGAGGCATCGAGAGACAAACTTTGCTACCACCTACTTCATACATAGACACTAGTGTTGTCATCTAAGGTCCTGATACATCTTCACCACACCTAATTGTACCACTAGAGGGGAAGTGTGGAACTCCTTCAACACTTCCTACTGAAGTGAAGTTGGCACCATATTAAGTCCTATGAAGAAGATGATGTGTGCCCCACCTTCAGAAATCCATCATGTGCATGTCCTGTGATTATCTGAGCACATCATATCTAATAGTCTGTATCCCCATGTTGAGCCTCCCAGACCTGTGGAAGAAGTGGGGGTGACTATAAGAGACTATATAAAAGCTGCTCTGTCTCTATTCACAAAGGATATGTGTAAGCCAGCCAGTTGGTCCGTCACCTCTCCTAACAGCCGTATACCATTTCTCCTGCATAGTGCATCTGCAACAATGTTCCCCTTCCAAGGAGTATAGACTGTCTCTATTTCATAGTCCTAGAGGAACTCAAACCAATGTAACTATCACAGGTTCAGGGCCTTCTGAGAGAAGATATACCTAAGTCTTTTTTGATCAGAGTACACAGTAAAATGTTCGTCCATCAGATAGTGTCACCACTTCATCAAGGTGAAGACCACTACTGGTAACTCCAGTTCATGGGTAGTGTAGTTCTGTTAATGTTGTCTCAGCTACTGATAACCATACATGATCACTGCTCGCTCCTACATTAGGACACAACTGAGTCCTTTCCCTGATGCGTCGTAGTAAACTACGTACCCTACACCTTTTTCTGGAAGCCTTAACATGGGGGGGGGACTAGTTAGCCTATGCCTCAGCACTTGAAAGCTCTTCTGGAATCCTTCCAACCACATGAATGGTTTCCCCTTCTTCGTGAAGGCTGATAGTGGTGATGGAACTCTAGAGAAGTGTGGAACAAACCTATGGTAGTGACCATCCAATCCTAGGAAACTTCTTACCTCCTCCACACTCATGGGTTTCTCCCAAGCATGTAACACCTCAATCATCGTTGGATCCACTGCAACTCTAGCCTCCAAGATGACATGACCTAGAAATTAAGCCTCTTGGATCCAGAACTTACAAATCGAGATCATACCATAAATATGGTGATCTTAGAGTGTATCTAGTACAGCCCACAAATGGTAGGCATGTTCCTCCTTAGTAGTCGAGTAGATCAGAATGTCAATGATGAAGACTACGATAATGTGATTGAGGTATGGATGGAATATCCTATTCATGAGTCCCATGAACACTTCTGGACCGTTTCTTACGCCAAAGGGCATAACCAAGAACTCGTAGTGGTCGTACCAACACCTGAATCCCGTCTTCTACAAATCATATTCTCGAACTCTAAGAAGGTGATAGCCTGATCTGAGGTCTATCTTAGAGAACCACCGTGCTACCTTTAGCTGATCACAGAGGTTATCAATCCTCAAGGTTGGGTTCTTGTTTCTTCATGGCCACCTGGTTCAGGATATGGTAGTCTACACTAAGCCTCAATCTCCCATCCGCCTTCTTGGAGAAAAGAATCGGGGCTGCCTAGGGAGAAACAGTAGGCCAGATGAATCCCTTCCCCAGCAAGTCCTATAGCTGTACCTGTAGCTCACGTAGCTCTGCGGGAGCCATCTGATATGCTGATGTAGATATCGGTGTCGTCTCGGGGAACATTCCAATGTAAAAGTCCACCTATTTGCAAAGAGGTAGACCCAGGACATCGTCAGGGAAAATATCTGCATACAGGTCCACAAATAAAGGAGAACACGGACTCTCAATGTCTACTGCTTCGAGGGTAAGGGATGCCAACTGATGAGTGATCGGATACACCCTCATCTGAGTATGTCTGTCTTGTGGTACAAAGGCTCCCTTCTCACAGGTGAAGGTAAACCTGGTCCCATCCATATAGAAACACTGCACTTTGTTCCTAATAATTTCAATTTGAGCATGAAATATAGATAACCATTCCATAACCAAGATTTCGTCCTAAAGCCTCGATGCCACTACGAGGAGATCCTATCCAAATATCTATCCTCCTATTGTTAGCTCACACTACTGGAACCAGTGTGTAATCATTGAGTCTACTCCTATAGAAGTCTCTAGCCAGAAAAATTGATCCAACAACACCATCAGAATCTCTAAGCTCTGAATGAGGGTTGTGACAATGACAGAGTGACTAGAACGTGTGTCTATAAGAACTGCAACAATGGTGGAGTAGACACAAATCGTACCTCAAATCATCTCTGGAGTGTCGTGATTGTATGCCTCAGCTGCCTGGAGCTGCGATCTCCCCAGTCCACCTGCTCCCTACGGTCAGGGTGGACCTACTGGTGGTGGTGGCGGTAACACCTTGAAAAGTTCTCCACCGCCAGCTATACGACCAGCTCCTCTACCACATATTCCTCCTCCATCCGGACAACGTTGATCAAAACTTTTCCTCTACCCAGGAGGTCCCTCAATTGTCTGTTGATCATCCAAACGGTGGGTCAGAGAGTTACAAGCCATGTGACCCTGCCTGCCGCATTTGTAACACTATATGATCCTAGAATTTATTACATTTCCTAGGGTGCCCCTCACAACTGATCCTGAGTCATGCAGTCGTCCACCAATGGGGTTAGTCCTCTTGCACCTCTACGTCATCTGTCTACTGTCAGCTGTCGAAGACTCTGCTGCATATCGACTAGTGGTGTGTCTCACTACCAGAGACTCCTCAGCGAGGAACCTCTCCACCAGGAGGTCTCTCTCTAGCACCCCTCCATGTTTCGGGATGCTGAGTGAGATCATTGAAGCCCATATCTCTTTCATGAGCCTCTACTCGAAGGTCCGAGCCCTGAAGAATTGGTCTCATACCATATCTGTGGAGTAGCACGAGAGGTCAGTGAACCTCGATGAGTACTGAGATACCATCATGCTACCCTGCTATATATGCAGTAGCTTCTGTATTCGCATCGCACGATTGGTGGATGAGACAAACTCCTCCCGAAAAAAGCTCTTGAAATCTGTCCATAGCAGGGTCGCCTCGTCATGCACCCGGAGCATCAGGATCCACCATCTGCCGGCTACTGCCAGAAGGAGACTCGCGGAAAGGATCAATATAATGTATACTGATGTCCCTACCAATCTGAAGACTCTCACCAAATCCTCCATCCAATCCTCAACTGCTTGTAGGTCCGTCTCACCCCTGACCAAGGGTGGCCTCTGGTGATGGAACTCGTGCAATGCACTCAAATGGTATGCATCATCTGCTACAGGGGCAGGTGGCATCAGTGGCCCAGCGGGTAGTGGTACCACTAGTGCCTCTAATGGAAGAGGGAATTACACTGAGGCCTCATTGCGTGGTGGGCTATCTATGTGTATGCCTCTCGGGCTCTAACTGGTCATCCAATGGGGGGAATACTAAAAGAAACTGATGTGACATGGTCAAAAGATTATACCTTGTGAGTGGACCTAGTTGAGATGACATAATGAAAACTTTTTAAAACAGACATGCAATCAGTGTTTTCATGCACTGATTCAGAAATCAGAAGTCAGGGACCTGGTGCATGGATACGTCAGTCGCCGCACCAACACTCAACTCCCTGAATTGAAAAACACTCGGTACCCTTATCAATATTGATTCATAGAAAATAATGATAAGAGTCCTATGTTTTGTGGTAGAACTGAATCCTATGAGACAAGTTTGTCTTGACCCGTCCTCGGGACCCATGTCGTGACTACCCCACAACCACCTTCCATATAGTTCAGGGGTTGGAGACAAGCACCAAAGGCGTAAATCCCTAAAACAGGGAAGGAATATCCTTTAGAAAATATAATCACACACAACAGAGTATAAGAAAAAAGCAAAACAATAAGTAAAACTATATACAGAAGGAGTTCTAGAATGTAAAGGGGCTCGAAATACATTCCAAACTGTAAAGTACAAGTACAACCGTAACGAACAAAATGAGGTGAAAGGTATAAAGCAGCTCATGGATCGTCTGCCATGGATCCTACCAGAAGGGTAGCTACAGATAGCCTCCACAACACTCCACGTCTATCCTTCGCCACAGTGTACCATCACACTATGTGGTCCACCTCCGGGTATCGTTCAGTCCTACTCACTCATCCTCGGTTAGCGCAGTCTATCATCTGCAACCAATATAGTGTGTTGGGGGGAAGGATCGTGCAAGGGTGAGTATAATGATACTCAGTAGGGACCTTGAGACCACCACGGTATCTCAAACTCCAACAAGGATAAACCACATAGTAGGAAAATAAACTGATAGTCATTACATAGGTATATGACCATACATGGACCTAAGTTATCAAGTAATCCATCTCAGTCATGAGGTAAACACAAAAGTCATTGACTCAGCTCAAACCATGATTTTATTCAAGGGGTAGTAACAAGTAACACTCCCAGAAAAACTGTCAAAACCTTAGATACATTAGTACTCCTCCTTTATAGAGTTCTGTGGGTCTACCACGTCACACGGAGGCGCTTTCCACTATCCTCGACCGATGATTTACTATCCTACCGATTACCGTGGGTTTGCTTCATCACACAGAGGCGCTCCCCACTGTGGGTCTACCACGTCACACAGAGGTGCTTCCCCTAGTAGCCTATTGAGGTGAACCTTCTGTTGAGTATCGTGGGTAATCTGTTTCACACAGAGGGTCTCCCCACTGTGGTTCTGCCTCAACACCATGGAGCTCCCCACTAGGATAGTCGAAACACTCTGAGTCAAAAATGTCAACATTCGTCAGGTCTTAGCCAACTACTAGGTCCTCGCACTAGGCACGCGCATCTCTGGAAGGATTTGGACCATGAGATATTGTTCGATCCTCCAAATGCCATGATGTCCCACAAAGAAGTATCTCAGAGGTCCGCCACGTAATAGGGGTCTAAATGCAAATGACGGCTCCTTGATCAGACACCCGGTCTATGCGTTATTAGCCTTTTAGTCCCAAGGGCCCTGTTGGATTTATGTATGATCCCACCTGACCATACACCAACCGTGTCCAAACCTCAAGTGGGGTATGTCAAAGGAACCATCTTGCTTCTTGATTTCCTTCGTTGCATATGGTTCATCAATCGGACACATGTAGCCCAAGTTATGGGAGAAAAGGTAAAATCGAGTCAAAACGGGTCCACGTCCTGTCCAACCCAGTTGGACCGACCCACCCCGACCTGGTCCGGACTGGGGTCTGACCCGATCTGTGGGTCCAACCCGGTTCGTGAGTCCATCCCGATCCATAGGGGCGACTCGGCCCGCGAGGGCGACTAGCCCCGCGCAGGAGGCCCGACCCACGGTGGTGGGTCGACCCGCGTTGGGTCCGGCTCGGCGGCCCGTGGGGTCTTCCCTCACCTCATCCAGGGTGGAGGCCACACCACATAGTTTTTCGAACGACTTAGACATTCGGGTGGGTGGAACTGGTGCCAGGATGGAACCGGTATGTCATGCAGGACCCTACAGGGTCCCGCTGTTTCCGACTGGCCGAGCGGCCAGCCGACTCCTCGCGCGACACCGGTTGAGACGCGCCTCTTACAGTGGCCCAACATCATCGGTCGTCGAACTTCTCTGCGGCCGGCCTTGCCCCAGCCACCGCGGCAAGGGGCCGCGTCCTACCTTTCGGTCCACCGCACGGTGCGGTTGCGCCGCGCCCTCCTCGGAAACCCGGTGGCTCGAGCCACCGGTCTCCCTCATAGCTGGGCATGTGTCGGCCGCCATTGCACCGCCACGACCAGGGGTTGTGGCTACTCTTCCAGTGGCGCGGTTGCGCCGCCCCCTCTACGTGATGACGCTCGTCGGCTCCATCCACCGATGATCTTTCTGCGGGTCACCAGATGAGTTTCGGTGTCCTGTTTCTCATTCTGGTAGAAGCTGCGCACTCCTCAAGATTTTTCCTTCGATCTGCAAACATCTTTGACAAGATTCGCTCATTCCAGTCTCAAGACGTGTTTAGCATCAATTTCCACAATGAAGGCAGATGGGTTGGAACGTGTTTGTTAAGCTCGTGCCCTTCCATGTTAGGGTGACATCAAGAATATTTTAATTCTATACCATAATAGAAGACAATGAATGAATAACAAAAACAATATTCTATCCCCTACCACTGATTTGTTGATGTTGGGAAAGAAGATGAAGAAGTCAAGGATGACGTTTTCGCCATTCTACAAGGACAAATCTTCCTCCCTTATTCCGGTTGGAGATCAAAGGAGAAGTTGTTTGTCATTGGTGGAAGAAGTCCTTCATTGGGAGGAGTGTTCTTCGTTGGAGAGAACAAGTTTCTCCCAAATTCTCCCCTCTTCCCAATCTCCACCAAAAATAAAAAGAGTCCTACAGGAAAATAATTGATAAATCTTATTATTTAGTTGTTGGCACACATTTCAAAAAGATTAAAATAAAATAATTAATTATTCTATCACCACTTAATCAATGTGGAGGATGGTGGCAAGCTCAGGAGGTTTCTCCCCACTTAATGGGGACTTCAATAGTTTAAGTGGTCTTAGGTGGTCCCCACCACATTAACCCTACATGAAGATGATTTTTAGACCTTGGGCTGGCCCCATCACCATATCCTTTCATGGGAGGTTAAGGTGTGGTGGCCCCCACCTCTAACCTCCTCTTAGAGGTTTTAACCAACTAAAAATAAAATAAGCTACAACTTTATTTTGATTTTTTTATTCATAAAAACATAAAAACTATCTTTCATTCTCAATCAACTACCGTCGAGGTGAAAGTATTCTTATGCGAATACCGGAACTGAGAGTTCAATGGTTACCTTAGATTTCAGTTCCAATCACCGGTTCAAAAGTTATAAAATCACGCTCGTACGTTTACTAAACGTACCAGAATAAAACTTCTTAAATTGATTTCTGGCACACCGGGCCTCGGAATGACGCACCATCAGTACTCGAAGATATGTAAAATTTCCATATATTTAATAAATAATTTTCCTCAGAAATTTAGGGACTTTACATATGATAACCTAACATATTTATGTGAGTAAGTGTAAAACTATTACATACTTTAACTGTGTAATATACATTAGTATAGTGAAACATTGCATTCATATGTGATACCTTCAATCCCCTCTCTTAAATGAATCTAAATCATTGAAAAAATAATTTAAATATTAGATATAAATCTATAACCAACATATAAAAGGGTGATAAAGGATCCCACCAGTCATTCATCCAAACTTAAGTGTGCCACATGAAATCATTCATTCTTCATATCACAAAACACCCATGCGTAGAGAAATTTTTTTCATTCCTCATATAAAAAGTATCCCATATATATTAAATGGTTTTCAATAAACAAAAAAATGAACTCATTAGAAGATAATTTATATCATATCCATTTTATATGGATTCAAAAAATGAAATAATTTATAATTCCATCAATAATAATAACCTTTTAACCCAAGGAAAAAATATTTATGAAAAAATATTTAGTAATTATATATGTAAATACCCATAAATGATGATAATAAATCATATGGTATTTACACCGTGAGAATAAATGTTAAATGGTTAAGTCAATAACATTCCACAATAAGTCCATTTAGGTAAATTTGGTAATGAAAACTATAACTCAATGTAATCAAAAATTGGTATTCACATAGGAAAGGAATTATAAAAAAACATTGGTTATACAACGATGATGATTATCTTAGATAGTGCAAGTGAGGGATGATTACTCTAAAAGAGATGTACATTTCATAATTCATATATATAATGAATATTTATGGTTATATTTAAATAATATCCTTGACCAATCATAATATATTTAAATGGGCCTTAAAATTGATGACAAATAATTTTTAGGAGTTCTAGAAAATTAAATTTAAAAATTTGAAATATCATTGATAATTTGGAACTTTTTAAGAGATATATTTTTTTAAATAAAGGATAAAATAATTTTTTTTTGTAAAAAATATATATTTTTAGAGAAATATTCATATAATATGATAAATTAATAAAAAAAGGCATTATCATATATATATGTTAAAAATAATATTTTCATATTTTGAGGAATAAACCCACATGTAAAATGATCATAATTTATTAAAAACATTAAAGAGAAGTTTATGTTAGTATAAAATGAACATAATTAAATATTAATTATTATTAAATAACCTTGAAAAAATAATATAATGAACAAATATATGAATAATGGGAGGTTCCCTACTGATTAGAATTGACTAGTACACTTTAACTTATAAGAAAAACTTTTGGGAAATATGTGCCAAGGTTTAAAAAAATTTGAGGATATATATAAAAACTAATGAATATAAATGAAAATTATAAGGGTTTTTAGAAATAATAAAAATTCAATAGAAGAAATACTTTTCAGAACTAATTAGTTTTTGAAAATATGATTCGAAATAAAAACCATTTTGATTTTAGTAACATTTTAATCATCAACCATTTCAATGTAGGATTCATTTTAATTGAATAAATTTTAAATAAAGTGCATGTTATGGATCATCAAACACCATGAATTACATCATTTTTGGTAAAATAAATTCATTAGTATATAATCTCTCCATATCAATGATATCATGGGGCACAATTTTAGATATGTCTAATGAAATTAAATTTGAGACTGGGAACACCTTAGAGTGTGTTGTCACTTAGTTAAATGTGGTCCAACCTCCTATATAATAAAATATCTCTATTAATCACTTATTTAATAAACATATTCATACATATAATTTTTTGAAAATTTATTTAAATTTATTCTCCATCATTATATTGTAAGGTTATTATTTATTTTCAATATCGGGTGTGAGTAATATTGATCAAATTTTAATAGTTTTATATGTAATGTATTTTTAATAATTAATTTCCCTAAATTAATCATTTATAGATGATAAAAGGTAATATAATATCTAAATTACTATCATTTATAATGTTATAATTTCGTTATATATTTGTTTTTATTATGATCTATAAAAATTAGATTGATGATGAGCTATTTTCATTGATTTTAAATGAATTTATATTGGTGTCCTAATTAATGAGGATAATATTTATATTACAATTAAAAAACATCCAAACATTATTCTTTTATTTATAACATATTATATAATAAATTTCATTATCATAGTCATCTATTTTATACATTTATATAATTGTTTATGCAAGTGGTTAAACCGTCCAAATAAGAATATACCATAATTAATATATGATTATGAAGTGGTATAGTTGTAATATCATTATACCAGAAGAATAATGATCTTATTTACTGTTTATATGTTTTATATATTTCAATTTTATAGAATAATATAACATATATGATGTTATTACATTTCATGAAAAAATAATTTTCTTACTTAGAACACTCTTTATGGGGGGTTGAATTAACAAAGGATTTTTATTTGTAATATTTAGAATATGTTGTCTAATTTAACATACTAGAGAAAAAATAATTTCATAAATACCTTATTTATTTCTTAATCCCAATCCTATAACCATACATGAATGGAAATAATGAAATACAGAATACACCATTCCCTAGAAGCGGTAGTCATCCTATACGTATGGATGATGATTTCATTTTCCATACATATGGAAAAGTTGATAATATCTTTTATCTTTTCAAAACCAAAAAATTGCTATAAATATCAAAAAAATACATTAAATACACCCATTAGTATCATCATTTTTTTAGAGAGGAATTAAAAAAAGTAAAATTTTGACTCTTAGACGAGGTAGTCTACACTTATTGATTTTTGAGGTTTTCACATTCATAAGGATAAAAGGAAAGGGTAAATAATGTGTTATGACCCAATATTTAAAGGTCAGTAGGTAAGAACAAGGTTGGGGTATGATTTTTTCAAACCATTATATTTCCCCAAAATTGTGGTTTTAATTTGAATGGAAACCTGAAATACCCCATTAGTTCCATAGACAAAAATATCTTGAATTAAACATTCTAACTATGATTACAATGTTATATACTTTAATCCATTGATAAATTTTGTGGAATCAAAGTTGGTTTTAGATCTTTATTCATGTTAATGCCATTAGCCTTCCGTGTTATTCTTATATTTACTCTCCATAATCCTCGAACAATATATTTAGTTTGTCGTGTATAAAACAATGTTATATAAATGGATTCTTGATTTTATATGGTTTAATATATTTAGGAAAACACAATCCATGGCCCAATGCATAATATATTAGTACTGTTATTAATTTTCATCATCCATTGGGAGGTAGGTTGCATCTCTATCAAATCCACCATTAAATAAATCAAATAATTATTTTATATTAAATTTTTTTCAGGATTTTTTTGTGAACAAGTTGTGTTATTCTTTATGGAAAGTAACATTTTATTATATATTTGGGACATTTTATAAATTGGATTGTTTTGAAAAATAGATATTTTGTTTTGTTTTTAAATGATCATTTTAAAATTATTTCATTGATCAATTACATGAATTTTGTTTGATGAACAATTTCCAAGAAATAAATCTTTTTTATAATAAGGTATTTGGAATGAGATTTGGCATACTTGGTTAGTGTGTGTTCATATTTGGACATGACCCTTGGAATGGAATGTTTACCATTTGGGAATCTGGATATTTCCTAACTTGTGTTGTCATGTGGGGTCAATGAGAGACCACAAGTGAGTATGGAACTACCACTTATCATTTATGTTGGAGGGACACAATAATTGGTATTCCAAATAAATAAGATAGAATTTCATGGAATTTTTTATTATATTTTATGTATTTTTGTTTTTGTTTTCAATAAAAACTATTTCAGATACTTCTAAACTATTTTATATAAAATGTTTTTACTTGTTCTTGACCAAGTAGAATATATTGGGATCTTTTTTGGGGTAATCCTTTTGAGTTTATACTCACCCCTGACTGGAAACATCGATGCCCTTTCATATGTTATTTACAAGAACATGAGAAGTTTAAAGTTATTACATTTCTCTAGTTATGGCACATGAAACCTTCTACAAGGATGGTGGAGTTGGATCTTGGATATAATATGTGATTTTCTTGTGTGAGTACTACAAGGGTGTCCATGGGTATTTATTTTATTTCATTAAATGTTAGTTATTTAATTTATTTCCATTTATACTATAATTTATTTTATGGTTTTCATCAGGTTGTATTAATTGTCCTCATACAACATATAAGAGGATTAAATGTTTTTTATTCATCATTGATAGGTTTTTTTATTGTACATGGTTATATATCATGTAATGTGTTCCTAATATAGGAAAACTTATAATTATTATTTAGTGTCTTGGGGGTAATACCTAAGGATAGTGGAACCCTATCACTAATCAATCTAATAAGGATGGGCAAGATGTTACAATTAGTATAAGTCTTGGTTAGTCTAAATATTATATTGGGATTATATTAAGTAGATATTACCATTATTATATGAAATATTTATCAAAAAATCCCAAAATATATTTTTTATATTGATAATCATGTTACTAGGGTGGTCTAGGTAAAATTTTGTTTCAATATTGATCAAGGAATGCTTTCATATCATCTTCGTGGGACTAGACAATGGTTATTTTATAAAATAAATTAATTTTGGGACTTTATACTAGAATTTAATTTGTTATTTGATACTTTATAATTTAGGATTATGGGTTCACAAGGTAATAAATTACGAATTTTGAAAAAAACATTCTATGATTGTAGAATATTGTGAATGTAAATTTAATGAGCCTTCAATATGTAATGCATGATTACTAAGAGATTTTTTGTTTTGGTTTTAGAAATTTTACCTTATAGACATTGTAAAAACAAACCAGATGAGGTCATATAAAATATTATTGTGAATAAACCCCAATTGAACCAAAATTTGGTTAAGATAATCATACTTTATTTTCATTCCATGGATAGATGAAATAATAATAACAATCTTTGACAGGTGGACCACTCTGTTAGATTATAGAAATTGAAACTGATCATCATATATAGGAATTTATAACTAAATAAAAATGAGTTATAGCTAAATTGGATGAATCAAATCATTAATTTTTTAAGAACACCAACAAAGATGAAATTTATTTGTTTAATTTAATGGTATAGGATCTGCCATGTCAATTGGTGGATTTCTTAGTTTTGGATAATGCTAATAAAGGCATTACATGGGAGGGAAATAAGCATTCAAAAGAAAAAATTATCCTTTCACCACTAAATTAAGTAAAATAATGGATTTATTAAACTTTAAACAATATAATCTCTCTGTGATAGTGAATGAAAATATGTTTATCAACTTATCCATCTTTACACTAAATGTAGATTCGAGTGTGCCCTTGAAAGAATGTACTTTTGAATTTGTGTCACAATTGGAAATTTTTGTTAAATATTGACATCATTTAAGTTACATACTATACATAAATGGTAAAAACTGTTACTATAGTAGAAAATTAAATCACAAAAAATATGTTTGGAAGGTGAATTTCCCCCATCGGAATAGCTAGGATCTCCAATGCCTGGAATAAGAGGAAGAGTGACACCTATTCCTAAGTATTGGTATCTCTAATAGTGAGACCCCAAGATCTATTAACTTCCATACTCAAACAAATTTCATGAAATAAAATTTCTAATGTGGTTCCTTTGATCATGTCAAGAGAGATTGTATGAAACCAATTAGATCATGTCACGACTATAACTATATAAGACGTCTATAACATCATATTCATAGTAATCCATGGTCTGTTGCTAGAAATGAATCACATTTTTCTTAAAAATTCCATGATAAATAGGGGATTTTTATCAGAATAACCCTCATCATTAGAACCAAGAGATTTAGCTGATTTTAGGAACACCATGACTCATCATAAAGACCAATCACAATAGAGAAATAATATGAATTGTATAGTGATTACCCTACTTTATAGTATCACGGATGTGATCACAGATGATCCATCTAGTCATTTGATATATTTAGGTATGACTCTTGTTAGATATACACTTAAATAGGACTTCTTTAATTAGGGTTTATCCCAGTTTTTTATTCACTTTTTTTGTCTTTGTGGTTTTTTGAGTTGAGATGATGGCTTCTATTTTTAAATTGTAAATTCATATTTTTAAATGAGTGTTTTGATCATTAAAATGTGAATATAGAATGATAAATATCAATGGGATTGAATAATAAGTGGTTTTCCATATCCTTGATATAGACATCTATGATTTGGTTTTGGCATTGGATTAGTATAGTACAACGAAATCCCATATTCACTATCAAGCCCACCAATTCAACGTCAGGTTTCTGATGATGTGAGGCATGTCATTAAAAGTTATTAGGTACTGTATTCATGAAGAAAAAAAATTTGGTATATTGGGTTAGAACATTCACATTCCATTTTTTAGTGGCTAATTTGGATTCGGTGGATGAAATCTGAAATTGATATTTTCTAACCATATTTAACAAAATTCCTAACATTTTATAAGATAATTTCTCTAGGTTTAGACAAGAATGATAAGTAGAATTTATGATTGATCTATTTCATGGGACATATCCTATTTCATAGTCATCTTATATGATAACATCTATGTAATTAAGGTATTTCAAAGTTCAAAGAGAATAACCAAAAATTAATGGTTTCATTTGACTGAGTAACTCCCTATAAGCATCACCAGTTCATTTTTGTAAATATAGAAAATAGAGCACTTAGGGTTTATATAGATTATAATAATATTAACCACGTTATAATAAAGAAATAATATTCTCATCCATGAACTAGGGACCTTTTTTTATTGATAGGGTACTCTTGGTTCTTTAAAATTGAATTAAAATTAGGTGAACATCATATTCAGTTTTAGATGAAAGTTATTTATAAAACAACCTTTAAGAGTTGTTATGTCCATTATGATTAGGTGATCATAACAATTGGACTTATGAATTCCCCAGGACTGTACATGGAACTAAGGAATCAAATATTTCATAGGTATATTTATTCTATATTAGTGTGGTTTATTGTTAATATTATAGTGTATTCTATAACTAAATAGGATCATGGGGAACACTTGGTTGTAGTGTTGGTTACCTATTGTAATCATTTCTTTTATGATAATATTTTAAAATGAGATTTTTATAAAAAAATATGTTTGTTTCATTGGTCTTTGTATCTATGAAAAATGTATTTTTGTATATAATAAAAATATAATTTTTTTATCCGATGGAAAATAATAGATAATTTTGTAGAGAAATATAATTTCCTTCGATTAATAGGATACTAAAGTATATTTTTTAAGATTTTTTCAGACATTCCTTGTTAATGAATGCTTCAAAAAAGAAATCGTTTTCTTTATAATGTTGTGGCTATTTCCATAAATAATTCCAATAAATTAAATATTTCCACACGATGTCACTTTTCCTCAAATTTTATTATTTGGGACAAGGATACATGATCTATTTTGATTTATTTGTATCTTGTCTAGGATGTGTTCACATATAGGGTGATCATGTTTCCTCTTATGGCACCCTAATGTTATGGGTGTACAAGAAAAAGATACCAAAAACATGATTTTGAACAAGCTATAATTTTATATTATTTGAAGAGTTAGAATAATTATCTTTAGCTGATAAATTTATGGTGTTTATGCATCATAATAACCATAAAAACATTTTCTCATAAAGATAATTAAGAAAAAAACAATGATGGTTGGAATATCTTCATATGTATGACTTTGAAATGATGTATACACTAAGTAAGGAAAACTCTGTAGAAGATTCATTAATAATGAATTTTTATAACCATTGGATAAATAACTGTAAGATCAATGGAAGATAATATTAGGTATAGCCTATAAGATTACATATTATGTAGAGAAATTTAATTTTTCAGTTTTACTTCCAGAATCTTTTGTTCTTGATTTAGATATGAAGGCCGAAGATTTTCATATTTATGATGTGGATTTTCTAGCCATAAAGACCAAAATAAATAGTGTGGAGACCATTGGGAGATGGATTCCAGATGAGATATGTATATTGTGGTTCAAAGATCAGTTTTTGGTTCCCAAAAATTATCATGAACAACTTCTAAATGTATACCACTAATCAAAAAGGAATTTTTGTCCATGTATCTCGAAAATGTAAAAGGTATTGAGAACAAATTTTTTGTAGGTTTTTGTGATTTGAAATTTGGTAAACATAATATCTATATGCCTCACATGTCATCAGGTTATAGAAGTTCACCAACAATCATCTAGTTGGTTGTATTATTTAGTGATCCACATTTGGATACGAGAGAAAATATTTATGGATTTTTTGATAGGTCTACAAAAAATAGTGTAGAAACATGGCTCAATATGGGTGACTATATATATTTTTCTTATGATGTAAACCCATGTAATAAATATTGGAGAATCCAATACAGTGGATGATTTTTTAATATCTACATTATATAAATTAAAAATATTCATGGTTTTCTCGTTTATATTTGTTTCTATTTGAGATATAAGATTTACATATTGTTTTCCAAAATCATTTCAGAAACCCCTTGGAACCAAGTTGACTATTAGCTGAGCTTACCATCTTTAAATAGATAGATTATTGAATATATTGATATAAATATTGAAGTTAAATATTAGGACATGGGTAATAGATTTAAATGTCCCATAGGAAGTCAAAATACTATTATAGATGTTCCCATTCAATAATAATTATATAGCCTTGGTACATATGTCTCTTTTCCAATCATTGTGTGGACTTCCTTGCCATTCTCCACATTTTTAGTGAAATTAAGAGATACTTTACAAATCTATCTTAGTATAGTGCATAAAATAATGGAGTTGAATTAAATAATAAAAAATATATTCGATCTAGCATGGAGTCATCATAAATCATATATAGATCACCATACTAAACCATTATCATTTTAGGTGGGTGACCATATTTTAATGACAACCTATCCCAGGTAAATAAAATATCATTTTTGTATAAAACAAATGTTTTCTCCACATTACATTGGACATTTGAGATAATTGAACATCTGGGTGATGTGACTTATTAGTTAGATCTATAGATATTGTTTATTTATAAGAACAATCTGTTTCATGTATCACAACTGAATAAGTACCAACATTATCCAGATGATGTCATTTAATAGGACCATGTTGAGGATGCACCAAATTCTATATTGTCTAACTTACTGATATTATGTTTTTAAAGGATATGGAATCTATTTTATATGAAAATAATATGTTTAATTTTTTTAGAAATACGTTCACATTCAAGAAGAGATATGGGAGAAAGAAATTGAAATATAATGAAATTGTCTCAAAATTATTCTGAAAAATATTGGATTTCAAATTTTTGAAGATGGAAAGAATAATTATTGTGAGAATTTTACAACATAATTTTCATGTAATTTACCTCATATTTATGTAATTAAGACTTTTATATTGTTTGGGTTATGTTTCAAGAGGTTTTTCTAAGTATTTGGAATATTTTTTTGGTATTTCTGAAAATTAATGGCTTGTGATGGGGTGTTGAATTTTTAAACACCTCTATAAAACCATGTAGCGTCAATTTTGGAACACTGGTAGCCTCATTATTATTATAAATTTTTTTAAATAAGTGTTTTTGCCCATGGGAATCCCTAGAAATGCTGTCAAATATAAAATCATGGTTGTCATGTGGTTTGTAAAACCTTATGATCCAATCATGTGAGGTGTGGGTTTATGAAAATAAAACCATATAGTTATAAATTTGTTCTCCAAACCATATATAGTCTAAACTATTATGAAACATAGATTCTCCAGTTCCACGTTCATGGATGGTGCATGGTTATAAAAAACCTTTGACCGAACAATGTCATGTACAATCAACTCACTAAAAATTGGTTTTTAAATTTTAATTATGGCCCAAAAGAATCATTATATCCCTAATATCCATGGATATCAAATTCATATTCCTTTTAATACCCTGAAGATGATTCATTTCAATCTAGAGAATACTTTTTTCTGATAAATGTGCATTGGGGATTCAGATTCCTAGGAAACTCAGTGTTCTTCTCCATTCATCATTGACCTACTCCCATACTTTATCTCTAAAACTTTTTTCTAGTTATTTATAAATATATAAAGGACTAATAAATGTAATATTAATTATATATGATTAAATTTATTGAATTAATGAGGTTCCATGTCTAGATCAAGAGGTTAATAGTATTTTTAATTGTATTTTTCATCCATTAATATGTATGTGACTTCTCTCTAATCTACACTATTCTATAATGTGAAGTATGTGCTTTCATTATATATATTTTCTTTTTTTTTCAAAATCGATGTGAATCTTAAATGAAATCCATTTTTTATTATGCATTTTAAAATTTTTGGAAATTGGATGGTTTTTAAAAGAACCTATTTTTTCATAATTTAAAAATGATTATATCAACAATATATAATTGTTTTGATTCATTAATGTTGTATGAAGAAATTTTTTTCATGAATGATTTATTTATTTGAAAAGGGATTTGGAAGGTAATTTGGTATACAAATTTACTATGCGTTCATTTTTTGATGGGACCTTGAGAAATGGAAATGTGAAATTGGGGAACTTAGATTTTGGTTAAACAAGTAACAAATTGGTGGATTGATGAAAATATGTCTTTAGTTTGGAACTATAAATTGTCACTCATGTGTGTGTACATGTATATGTGTGCATGGAAACATTGAAATTGGTATATCAACAAATATGAAACAGTTCCAAGGAAATATTTAATTTTTTCCAAGGAAATGGTATATGATTTAAATTTAAACTGTTTTAACTACTTCTAAAATCTTTTATCGGAAATTTGAAAACTGGATATTTACCATGTGCACATGTTTGGCTGTATCTAGGGATATCTGATGAAGTTTATATTCACCAATTTATTCAGAAGTTTGGCATGTTTGAATATGTTATTATAATGACTTATATGAAGGGTAATGTGATTTAATTATCTATGATTCATATAGATAATTTCTTTAGTTCATGTTGATTTGGAGCTCAGATCTAGTTTTTCATTATCTTATGATGATTCCACATTAGTTTCATTTGGCATGTTTTTCTTTTTATTTATTTTTAGTTATTTTCATTGTTTCCATTATCAACCTAATATTGTTTTTTATTAGTTTTTTCTTTTCGATGTAAAACATTTACTCGTGAATTATATATGATAATTTGATGTCAATTTGGAAATAATTATTTTTTTTTCATACTGGAAAAATTTTCCCCAAGAAGTACTTATTCCCAAAAAATTTATTATACCATACTTTGGTGTCTTTGGGATGTCACCCATGGGCAGTGGCACCCGATCACTTATTAATAAAATGAGGCGGGTGGGTTATTACCAAATATATATCCCATTAACAAATAATTATTGTATATATGTAATCATGACACTATATTTTCATAATGGGAATTATATGTCTAAAAAAGATAGGTAAGGGAAAAAATATAGAGTGATAAGTACTAACTTTTATATTTTGAACATTGTCTTGTATTAATTTTTTTGGAAATTCACAGATTTTCCAAATATATCATAAATAGAATAAGAAATTATTAAAAAAGGAATATATTGTATGAAAAAATATTATAGTTTCTTATGGGAAAATATTTTTCAGTGTTCTCTTGACGTGGTAGTTAGAGGAATCTTTAATAAGGGAAAATGGATGGAATTTTTAAATACCCCTAATTTGTTATTAATGTGATGTCCCTCCAAAAAAATAGTTCATATTTTAGAAATAATGGAGTGGGATATGAGATAAGGTCAACAATATCTCAAACAATCAATTATAAATTATATTTTATTATTTTTCATTCCATTTACACATTGATTTATTTCATTCACTATTTTAGTTTATAACACGATAACTAGTTTTCACCTAAGTAAATTAGACTTTTTTCATAAAAAAAATGTTATAATTATTAATTTTTATCAAAATTTATTGTTTTCAATTTATAAGTGTGATAAAAATTAATTTTAAAATAATTTATATGTGTTATATTTAAAACATTTTATAATGAAAATTTAACATAAATTATAAAATATATAATATTGGGTTGTAATCTAAAAAATATTTTTAAAAAAAATTTATAGTTTTTATTATAAAATTTGTATTATATCTGAAATATGGTTAAATACATATAATTTTCATACTTATATATTAATAATTTCATAACTGCAATGGTATTTGTAAAGAAAGGTTTTAACTCTACTTACATAACAAAAAAATGTTTAAATTTTTTTCAAAATATTAGCCTATGTAAAGATAAAAATTATAAATTCAAAAATGATGTCATTTTTTTTATTTTCTCAAATTCATGCCCATTTTTATTTCATTTTGATAATTAATTCAACCCATCAATCATTATTTTCTATGAACTTTGTTATGTGTTTCAAATTTAATATGTCAAAGTATTTATTTTATATCTAAAACAATAGTGATTGGATTATTATTGTGTATATTCAATTTGATAGATTTAATGATTATATTAATTTCATCAATATATGTCAAAATTCAATTCAATTTATTCGATGGTGACAAAATTCACTGAATTTGTTACATGTTGTTCATGGGATATTATGGTTTTCATCTTAATGTGAATTCAGAATTGTATTGATATCTCTATTTAAATGGAATAGAATCATTGAATAATTATATAGTTGAATATATATATTTAGTTTATCTAAACACAATTATTTTATTTGGATTTATAAAAATGATATTTTTATACTCTAAAAATCAATGCAGTTTATGGACCAATTTTACAAAAATACATTGAACATATTTGAAAACTTATAGTATTTATTTGAATAAAAATTATAAAAATGTTATAATCACTCAAGAACTAAAGAAATGGAATTAAAATATTTTTATATTGATTTTATATTTTGATATAAATGACTGGAAAAGTTGTTTGGATGGTCAATAAATTCCCCAATGTTTGGGAATCTAGTTTCTCATATACATTTTTCTAGAATGTTATTGCTTCAGTTTATTTTAATGATATCAGGAGTTATTGAATTCAGATTTATTCGATTAATTATCTTTTAGAAATATAACTATATTTAAAAATTATAATTATGCATGTACAAAGGCTAAATATAATGTTAACGGGATCAATTTATTTTTTAATATATTTAAATGCATGTTGTCCAGTTTTTTGAAGGTTTATTTAAACCCTATATTTGAATCATTAAATGTATGGATCGACAACCCTAAATTAAAATAATGGATGTATGGAATATCTAACCTACATAAACTTCTATAATCATTATATATACCCTTCTTTCATAGATGAAACACATGGATAATCAATTTTACATTTTGAATCAATCATATACTAGAAGGATGAACACATGGATTCTCATCCCTATGATGAATTTTGATCCCAAGTTTTTGGAACATATGAAATAATGGTTCAGGAACCATATGTTGGTAGTAACCATACTCATGGAAAAGTAACCATAATCTACATAGTTGAACCATTTTTTTGATATTTTTTTGTTACATGAAGGAACCCTTAGTTTGGTATTTTCAATGACATTCTTATAAATCTGTGATATTTTGTGTGATTTCTGTAAAGGTATTGTTAGTATTAAATATCAATATAATGTTATTTTATGAAAAATTAAATGTATCAAACTAAGTGGATAAAATAATTTCTATTTATATGAGATTTAATGATTGAATTTTAATGATTTTGATTTCAAATATTTAATATTAATTGTGTTGTTTGTTTTAAGGAACTTTTTCGACAATATTTAATGAGGTGTGGTTGGATTTAAACTAGAGTTTAACATTATTCAATGTTGCTGTTTTTATAGTGATATTATTTTAGGAGTTATTAAAATTTTCATGAAAACATTTTTTAGAGAATTATTTAACATGAATAATGAGGCAATGGTGCTACGTGATTCATGGAATATTTACGAATTCTATTGACTCTATTTTTTTGGGTGTCCAAAGGAAGTGGAATTCTCTTACTACTACTGGATATTTATAATCTCTGTATATCTCCATGTAAAAGTAAAATAATTTACATAATGAATAAAAGTGGGGACATGATTACTATATTTTAATGAAGGTACTAAAACTATTCAAATTAATGATCAATGCATTTGAAGAGAAAATTGAAATTCTTTGTTCATCCTTATATTCTCATGGTGTAAAGAAAAAGGAACCTTATAAAAATATTATTTGATCCACTTGATGCTAATTTAAGAAGTTGAATAAACCCTCTTGACAATAATAATTATTTTGATGCTTTTATTGCGCTATACTGAAATCATATTTTATATTTCTGTTTCTGCTACGAACTATGATGTTCAACCTATATCATCCAAAAAAATATCTATTGATTTGGTGGAGTATCATCTGTTCAACATCAATTGGGGTGGATTATCAGAATCATGAACTATGTTGTGGATATAGATTTCCATGTAAAAGACCCATAAGTCCCACTAAATTCCTTGTAATGTGTAAAATTCTTTCTCTCAGTTATGGATTAGAAGGTCTTATGATAAGAGGACCGATGAGTGAAAATCACTAAGCTCATGGATTAGAGTGTTGTTGGAGTGGATTATGGCATTTATGTTCCCTTAACCACTATACATCCTTGTGATCTTTTCTTTCATTTATTTCTGATTATCCCTCAAATTTAAGAGATAAGTAAAGAATCGCTTCAATTCAAAAGTTTTTTTTAATATTGTCAAGATTTTTAGAAGTACACAATTTACACCCTCTTGATTTTTTCATATGCATTTTGACCTAACAACTGGCATTAGAGGGTGGACACTTTTAAAATATTTAATATTTACATTAGATCTATCAATACAGAGTTAAATATTCTCATGAAGAAATACATAAATGGAAAATTTCATAGTACGTATGTTGATGATTCATTCCCAATATTTTAATGTGGATTTTTATGGATGCTAGAAAGATCGCATTACTATATATTTGAAGAATCATGGTTTCAAATTTTATTGGATTATTTTGAAACCATATGAAATCCTTAGGGAATATTAATTGTGGGATGCTGGTAAGGAGCATGATTATGATATTAATTAAAAATCTATGAATGCAATTATTTGCAGTATTGGTCCAGAAGAATTTAATGGTGTTTCTCAATGTTCTACTAACTATAATATGTGGAAAACTATTATGTTTGGATATTTATGAATTGAAAATATTAGAAAAGTATGATAAAATATTGTAAAAAATAAATTTAACACATTCAGTAGGAATGAATGTAAGAGATCACTTAGATGAATGCATGATTAACATAAGCTATTAATGATTTTTCTTCTATGGGAACTCTGATTTTAGAACCAGATCATGTGTTAATGGTAAATAGAGTTTACCTTCAAAGTGGAATGTAATATCATTTACTATTCAATAATCCATAGTTTTTATAGAAATAAATATTATATAATTGATCATATCATTGATGATGTGTGAAGAAGAGATGCAAAAAGAAATTGAAAATCTAATTTTTATAAAAAAATTGATGCTCACAAAGTTTCGACGGATTAATTTTCATGTTTAGATTTATGTCATTCGAGTTCATTTGATGAGCTATCACATCTTGATAAAAAATTTGTAATTTTGTATAAAATGAGAAAATAGAAATCGAAGTTGAATAATGAAAAAAAAAGTTAGATGCGATGAGTATAAAAATAAAGGTAATTTGAGACCTGACTATCATTTTCATAAAGATCATTGAAAATATGAATATAAATAAAATGGAAAGAATGTCCTGAAGGATAATAGAAAATCATATAACAATTCAAATGATGAATCTACTACAAACTTAGAATCATACCATGATAATCAAAAGATTAATCTTGGTCTTATGGATCATGCTGATGAGGTACAATTTTCTTACTCTAAAAATTCTAAATCTAATAATTTTTCTTATAATGAAATTAAAAATATTATTTGAATCCTTCAAGTTATATGTAAATATATTAATAAAGATAATAAAAATCTTAGAAAACATTATGATGTTATTTTAATTGAAAATGATAGCTTCTCATAAGATATTACTAATTTAAGATCAAATTCTTACAAAATTTCATATGATCTGCATGAAATAAGAATTATTGAATTAATTGATGAAGTTGATAATTTAATGTATGATTCAATAATTCTTATCAATAGAGATAGTTATTTGAATCAATTTCTTCTTAAAAATAATATTCACAAAGGAAAACTCATTATTTGTACTAATAAAAGAAAGACAAAATTATATAAAAATTATTTTCTTCCAGCTTAAAATAGAAAAAGAATATATTATGTTAAAAGTTTTTATTGTGGTATTAACACACATTATGCTGATGAATGTTATTTTATAATGCCTTAATTTTTTAGTGTTAATTTTTTTTTACTCTTAGAAATCATTATCTAGATTAAATTATAAAATGTTTGATTAAAATAATCATATTTGGTTACCTAAATCATTTATTTCGGGCATTACTCAATGAAAAAGGATACAGGTACTAAAAGGAACGTGTATTTGATACATTTTAGGTATGTTGAAGTGAATTTAATTGATATATAATCAAGTGACCACTTGAAAATTATGGCAATTTATCATATTCTTATTTCTTATTATAATATTTCGAATCATCATTACATATTGAATTTTTAACCCATTGAGTATTTTATTTTTAATTTTAATATTCATTTTAAATGATGTAACTCTTTCATATATGGTGATGAATTTTTCTACATTTTTATCTTTTATTCGTGTACATTTAATTATTCTTATGCTTAAACTGTTAAATATTTTTGAAAAATTATTTTTTAAAATTAATTAATTCATTGGTTTATTTTATTAATCTATGACCATAAAATTTTCTATTAATATTTAATATAAATTTTTATCTAGCGTTTAAGCATATGAATAATGTTTGGCTATTTAAATTAATTTTCCATACTAATGAGTCTCTTTCTGATTGTGATACCTTATTATATTACTATAATAAAATGATTTTTTCATTTATGACATACAAAAAACATTAATTATATTCATTGAAAATCCATTCATTATATTCATTAAAAATAATTTATATAAATTACTTGAAAATAATTTATTTAAATTCACTAAATATCATAAATATGTATGATTTTTCTTAAAGGGAGTAATATTAAATACTTTTCTTTTGTTCAAATGTTTTATTATTATGGAATGTATTAAATGGTTTAATCATTCAATACAAACCATTGGTATTTATTTAATAATATTTTATATATTTTCATGGTTACTTGATTGTATATTTTTTTGAATGAAGCATGAATTTAGGTGAAGTTACTATTGGCCTATGTATTTCGAATATTTTTATAAATGATTAATATTTTTAATTTTTTAATAAAAAATTATCTTTCATGTTTTCTGTATTTAAAAAAATTCATTACATTTTAAATATTTTAAAAAAAGATATAAAATAAGAATTAATTTTTATTTTACAAATCATATATTTTTTAAGAGGGTTGTACAATTTTATTTCTCATATTAGAAATTAATTTTTGGGAATGAAAATTTTATTTTTGATATTTTAAAATTTTTTCTTCAACATAAAATTTCAAATTCATGTGCTTTATAAAAAAGTAAAATATATTTTATTATTTAATATACTCTAGAACACAACTTTTGGATCCTTATAAAAAGGGGGAGAATAGTTTTTATAGAGATAGGGTTTCAAATTATCAAAAAGGGGAAGAATTATGAGTGAAACCCTTTCATTCTAATTTTTATTTAGGTTTGATTATTACTTTAACCCATCAATCATTGTTTTTTAATAAATTTATTTTGTGTTTTAGATTTAATATGTCAGATTAATTATTTTATATCTGAATAAATATTAATAGGATTATTATAGTGTTTATTCCATTATAAATATAATTATATTATATTCAATTCATCTGTTTAGGTCAAAATCAAATTCAATTGTTTCAATGGAGGAATAATTCACCCAAGGTGTTAAAAAATCTTCAAGTATCATTGAAGTTTTCAACTTAAAGTCAATTCTAAATTATAATGATATCTACATATAAGTTGAACAGATTAATGAGAACAGTATATAGTTGGATATATAGCATGTTTATCAAAACATCATTACTTTATGTGAAAATATGAAATTTGTGTTCTGACAGTCTAAATAATCACTGCAGTTTCTCAAGAAATTTTCCAACGGTATAATAAAAACTTTGGAAATATATTTTATTTATTTTTCTGAATGTTCTACAGATGCTATAATTTCTCGAATATTAGGATGATGAAAATACAATATTATTATCTTGATTTAATTAGTATACATAAATGTTTAAAATAGTGGTTTAGAAGGTCAATAAATTCACCGATGTTTGGGAATGTAATTTCCCAACATCATATTTCCTGAATATTATTTGATCTATTTTTTAAGACATTGAGATTTATATAAATTATATTAATTCGAATATTTATCATTTAAATAGATAATGATATTTCCTAAAAATATGTTTTCTATTTTGAAAATTAATATGTTCCTAAAGGGATCTGAACTATTTTTGAAATATCTAAATTTATGTTATCCATTTTTCTGAATGACTATTTAAAACCTAAGTTTGGAATAGTAATTATATGTATCAGCAAACCTACATTCATAGAATGAATATATATAATATCTACCATAAATTAAATTTTGGAATCACTATTTATACCCTACTTTTAGACATGAAATGTATAGATTATCAATGTTACACTTGGAATAAATCTTATGCTAAATGGATGAACATATGGATTCTCATTCCTACATTACAATTTGATCACTAAATTTCACGAAAATGAAATTATATTTCTATAAACATACATTGGTAGTAACTCTCTATTATGATAAGGAACCATACACTATATAGATAAATCCTATGTTTGGATTTTTTTTGTTACATGGAGGAACCCTCCATTTGATATTTAAATGACGATGTTTTAATCCATGATATTGAATGTGGTTTACGAAATGGTCTTCTTATTATTAAAGAATGTTATAAAAATGTTTTAAGACTAATTCAATGTCTTTATTTTAATGTATTAAACAATTATTATTTATATGGGATGTTATGAATATCTTCGAATTATTTTTATTTCAAATATTCGTGATTAATTGTGAACCTTGTTTTGAGAAATAGTTTTGAATATATATAAAGAGGATTGAATGGATTTAAATGGGAGTTTTAAATTGTTTATAGATAATATTTTAATTTATATATTATTAAATGATTTATTCAAATTATTTGTTATAAATTTATTAGAGAATTATTCTAATGGAAAAAAGAGGAAACAAGGTTATGATATTCTTCGAAAATTTATGTAGTATATTAGCCCTATTTATTTTAGGTACCCAAAGGCAGTAGAAATTAATTATAACTAATGTATATTTATTATCTTTATATATATATCTATGGTTGGAAAGTAATTTACACAATGATGAAAAGAAGATACGAAAATTCTCATTTAAAAAGAAGGTTCTAAAAATATTCATATCAAATCTTGATTCATTTGTAGAGAGAATTGAAATTATTTTTTCATAATTATTCACTAATAGTGTAAAGATGATGGATGAATGTGAAGACATTGTTTGATCTATTTAATTCTATTTTAAGATGAAGAATATGTCTTCATGACATTGAATATTATTTTTCTACCACTGTTGTGGGATATTGAATATCTTGTTTTATCTGTCATTTATAGATGAAAACTGTGAAGTTCAACCTATACCATCAAATGAATCAATCTCTATATATTTGATACAGTATCTTATTCTCATACACATTCATGGTGGACTATCATCTTCTTAGACTTAACTATAGATATATGGTTCCCTATAGAAGAATCATAAGGCCGTGTAAAATCCTTTTAATGTGTCAACTTCCTACACTCAGTTGTTGGTTGGAAGGTCATGTGATAAGAGGACCCACTACAGAATATCCTATTGCTCTTGGTGTAGAGTGTTGGTGCGGTGGACTGAGAGATTTCTATTCCCCGAACAACTATACATACATTTATTTGTTCCCTTTATTTAATTATGTTGCTCGTTCTATTTTGAGAGAGATATAAGGGATCACTTCATTTCACGAGGGATGTTTTAATATCCTCTTGATTTTTAAAAGGAAAAAATTCACCCCCATATTGTGTCTTGGTCCTAGGCATCCTGAACTAGCTATTTTTATATGAATGAAATTCTAAAAATTATATAATTATCTTTTGAATGATAATAATATATTTATGGATAAACTGCTTTTATTGAAAAATGGTGTTTTAAAATATTATGTGTTCTTAATAATTTTTGAATCAATGTATAATTTACATAATTTTAATTTATTAATATTTATAATCAATCATTTTAAATTATTATTATAAAATAAAAAATACTAAAATAAAAATTATTTAAAAAATAATGTTACTCTAATAATAAATATCTTATTATAAGTTAAAATTAATTTAGTTATTTATATTTTAAAAATACGTTTACTAGTCTAATGATATTGAAATATTTTTTATCATTATATAAATAAAAAAAATATATTTCAATAATAATATTATTAATTGTTATATATATTTTCATATATATATATATATATATAATATTTTAATATCACTTTTAAAACTGATTGAGAGTTATTTTAGTTTTATTTTATTGATACAATATACACAACATTAAATTTTCTATATTATGTATATCTAATATCCATATTATCAATGGTCATATTACCAATAACTATATTTACATATTCTAAATATCAATTATATATATACAGACATACAAAATCAATTATTCATTCTACTCTCAATTTGTATGGCATAGATCATATTCCATAATAAATAATATATTTCTCAATTCATAGTGTTCTTCCCCATTATTTGTTTTTTATATATTGGTTATCCCCAGGGATGAAGATGATCCATTAGATTTCCAAGTCGTAATTTTTTTTCTAACCATTTTCCCCCATTTCTTATTCCCTATTAATTCATGTATCCATAAATGGTGAGTAATAATATGTGTTTTACAATGAATAGTTAAATGCTATTTTATATAAATGTTCCTATTTTGAATGGATAATGTTTGGTTGGAATAATTCATATCTTTTATGACTTAATTTCTAATCAATTTCAAATTCTTTGAAATAATAGTTTTTAAATTATAATCTAATTTTTTATAAAAATAATATACATCCTTAGAATTTGAGGTACCATATTCTCCCCTATTACATAAACTGTATCACTGCAATTCTAATTATTCTAATGGAAAAACGATAAGGTAAACTAAATGTTATACAAGAACTATAGTACAATTTCATCTTTCGAAACATATATTTTTCCATGGAAAATAATATCAATGTAATAGGTTTTAATTGAAAGATTTACGCCAATATTACATTAGTATTTAGTATAAACTCTCTCATTATATCATTTTTGTTAAATAATAGCTCATATTCATCATTACATTGATAGACTGTTAATGGTTGATAAAATATTTAACTTTTTTCATCTAAAAAATAATTTATTCCTCTTAGTATATAACCATTCAATTTCCAAAACAACATTATATTTATTAAAATGATGAATAATATATATTAAAAAATAAATTTACTAAACCATTAAATGAATATATATACTCATACTAGTATTATTGTTTTATTCATAATTCAATATCTAGTCATCAGGGTGATGTTTTCATGATTTTAAAAAATATTTTAGGCTCAAAGTAGTTGGATTAATGAGACAAAAATATAATATTAACAATTCTAATGTGGATGATATGTTTTTCTCACTCTATATCATCTTAAATACTCACATCCATAGTTTGGGATTCAAAAACAATCCTATTTAATGAGAGTTTATGGTGCCTTTCATCCTTGTCTTTAGATAAATTATGGAATTATATGTGGTTTATTTCAATGCTTCTCAAGTTTTTTAGAGTCAATTTTTAATTTTATTTTAGGTTGAACTAATTTACACAAAACAATTTACACTATGGTGTTAACTTTTAATCAGAAATTTAATGATTCATTCCCTCCTTTATCACAAATAACACATCTTCTAGTTCCTCATATACAATTTCCATGGTGTTTCTTCCTACATTTTTTACATAAATAATGAAAAACATTATTTACTTCTATAACATAATCAATTGATATTCCATGAAACTCTATCGTTATGTTATTTTATTTATTTGGAATATCTAATAATAATATTTTATTAATATTAATTCATAATGAATGGTTTTTTATATTCATGATATTTCTAACTCCATATCGTATACCAATGTTTTGAAAACATATACATTTTCCATTGCATCATGTATTATCATGGATTTTTTGGGATTCAATATTTATTAAAATAAGGCATTAATCATGTGTGATAAAAAAATTAAAATAATAATTGACTTATTATTGGATAATTAATGGAAAATGTTCAACCATAAATGTCATACAACATGAAATTATTATAGGAGGTTTCAATTTATCCTACATCACTCTCTATTAAATATAGGTTATATTAGGTTTGTTTCTCTCATAATTAGTATAATAATTACTAAAAAAACAAACAATTCATATTTTCTTCTAAATATTTTGATAATTTATCATCGAATATCCATTTGAGGGTTAAACCAGGTGTGTCTCTATCATGAACTACATAATGATTCATTAAATACCTAACATATATTTTGGGGTTATTATACCTAAGTAAATATGTTCCAGATTATGTATCCAAATTTATTATCTATACATGGACTTTATTTCGCTTAAAAACATACAACTTCTAATTTACACAATTTTAGGTTTTTATATTATATATAAACATAACCCTTATATTTATTTTCATTACCTCACATGGATAGTATATCAAGATAGGTTCCAAACCAGACTGTGTCAAGACCCCGAGTGTGTTATTGATACACATAGGAAAGATACTAGTACTCACATATTCAACAATTAATATAAAGAAAAAAATCACTACTTGAAACAATATCCTTGGATTGTGTGTTTTAAAAGATAATAATAAAGGAAATGTACCATTATAAAAAAATATTAGTATGGATACAACTGGAGAAATAATCCATAACTAAGGTACATTTACACGTACAAAATAAAAGGCAACAGAACTATTGATAGATACTCTATGTGATATGTGGAAAACATCCCAACATCCCACCACGATCTACCCATTACTAGATGATAAATGCCTCACAGCCTCACTATGGTGAATTTCCTTATCTTGTATATGATATAACATCATCTAAAAACTCTCGTGAGGGTGTGAACGGTTTGCAAAAACAATTTAATAAGTATGATTTTTTTCATATGTTTCTATAGAATATTGTGTGGATTATTTTGAGAGATAACCTATAAGAGGACATGGGATTCCAAGGCTGATTTTTCCAAAAAATAAATTTTTAAAAATTTTAAAATATATTAATTATCAATCATGCCCAGTTTCCTTATGATGTTTAACATATTAGAAGATATGTCTTGAATGAGAAATCCAGAGATACCATTGAGTATAGAGCCTGTGTTTTACCTAAGAACAACATAACCTTAGAGTGAATTATAAGCTTCAGTTAGGCACAATAACCTACGAATAATTAAATAAATTAATTGATTTATATAATGTGTTTAACGAAAATTTCAATGATTTTTTTCTAATTAATATACAGCTGTATGAACCTAGGTTTTCCTAAATTTGAAAATCCTTTTTTGGTTTAAATGTATTAATATGTCCTTATATGAGTACACAATTTGATCATATTTTCATTGTGGGTGTCATGGGATTCATCAGAGCCTAGAACATATCTTTTGGGATAAAAATGGCTTGTCACATAGTTAGAATAAACTGTATGGGGCAGGATTCATGTTTAGATAAAAACGTGCAAGGCGGGATAGTGGGGTTCAATAAGCCACACCAATAAAACAAACCATGTGATTTGGGGAGCATGACTATGCACTAATGTATTTAATTTAAAAAATGAGTTTTTCAAATCTTCTATATGGTTATTAAAATAATATGGGGAAAACATGTGTCTACCCCTTACCTATTGCTAAGTATTCATGGTTGGCAGAAAATTTTTCCAATCATATGGAAAAACAATGAAACCCAACTAATTTGGGAAAATGACCATTTTTTAATAAAATTATTTTAATCTTATGAATAATTTCATTTCTCTACTGCATAGTAAATCCTCATTGTTTGAATCCTCTTAGGTGACTATTCATGGTTTGATCGAATTCCTCTCTCTGATCTTGGATTAATGTGTCGCTCATTTCAATGGATCTACATTGCTGAGTACTCAACTTATTTTTACTCATTCTTAATTTTATTTGGTGCCAAAACCACTATTTAGGTTTATGTTGATATGCCCTAATTTTAGTTTATTCATCCTTTCATCCTTTTCCTCCTGATCTGATTGAGTCATGGGATAATATTATATGGGAATTATACTACCATGATACATTAGGTGGCCTATACCTTTATCAATGTTTGGGGTGCTTTATATACCATGAATCCATTTTACCACCTAATGAACCTTTCTTTAGGACTATGAAATTGAAGTGATAAATTGAATTAAAGGATTGGACCTCTTAGGGATTGCCTTAGGTTTCTTTGTAATGAATTGGTAGAATTTTCAAAACTAAAGGCCACCCAGAGTGGTTTTCCTGATGAAATCACTAATATTATAAATTTTTTAACAATAATATGATGATTTGATGCTATCCTAGTTAAGAGGATTCTTCTTAATTAACTGAATGATATTTAATTGCATGACTAGGGGATACACCACCTTCATGAATTATGTTAACATGTCAATCCATGATTTAATTGAATTAATGGGCTATGTGGAATTGGTTGAATGAGGGGTATATACTTTTTTGTTTTAAATGTTAATTCTTAATAATGGGTGGGTATACTCATGGTATTAATGGAATTTGTTGATTAAGGAAATGATATTTAATTTTAATTGTAGTTTTCACTATGGTTGGTATACCATGGGTATTAATTCCATTTAGATTCCATGGACAACTCTCCAAGGTTCTTGAATGAGTTAGTAGAGGCATTGGATTTGGTATGCTTCTTGGATCTTGATTTTGTGGGATTCCTTAGGCCTTGTTCCCCCATAGATCTGGCTTTGTTGTACTCGTATTGGACATGTTCATTTAAAATGATCCTATGAATCCAACCTATGAATGTATGAGTTTTTATGACTGGATCTCGAGATTTTTGGAGTATTCAAGGTCTTATAAACCTTAAATATATCCATTAGGGGTCAGAAAAAACTATTATATGGCATGTTCATGGAAAAATGCGACATGTGTGTTGATACGGCTTGACCATGGTTGTTCTGGTTCTTTTGGTTGTATAGTATTGACATGGATTACTTGATATTTATGGATGTTTGTAGAGTCCATGTTTGTTTGTTATATTTTTATTATAGATACTTTTTATGGAGAATGAAACTTTTTCTATACGGAATCTTGAGAGGCTATTCAGTATCACAATCCTAGTAATAGAAACACCATGAGATCCTTTTTATTATTTATAGGTTAGCTTGTTTACAAGCACAACCTGGATTTGTATAGATCATTGGGTGGTCTCTTATATGGATTACATCTCACATTATTTTAGGTAATTGTTGGTCACCTAAAGAGACTATTTGGATGCAAGTATGTACCAGGTCTAGATCTCATTGTTCGATGCTTTATTTTGATCCATTTTTAGGAGCCTGGAAGCACGATACAACATTTAGGCTTTTGATGCTATTCAGTGATATCAATTATTGGATTTTTTTTGGTTTATTAGGACACATGTATTATCCTGTACTATAATGGAATATATTTTTTATAATATATTAGGCACATAACATGTATCATTAATTATTATATAAAATGGCTTCTCGATTGTTTACATATCAACCTTTCACTACTTATTTCTTGTTTGGATATTATAATACTTATGATACTCATTGGTTATATAATTTTAATTTAGTTAAACTATGATAATGAAGGAATAATCTCCCTACAATCATAACCAAGGATCTCACAGCTAGATAGTTGCCTCTGGCATTTGGGGTGATGAACATGAGGTAATGTGAACCATTGGGCTTGAGACACCTTCAGTGGAATTTGGGTCTATGATAATAGTTACTTTGATTCCACCATTGGGTGATGTACATGAATTTTAATCTCATTACATGTATGATTTTGGGTTCTATTTTTGTTTTCACCTAGTGATATATTGTTATTCCATATCTTGTATCATTTAGGCACTTTCTATAATCACATTCCATTCATTATGTCATGTGATATAGGATTTATTGCGTGTCTTTAGGTTGTCGTGATAGGTATTATTGTAGATTTTCATACTTTAGTGATAGATTTTATGCACTTCATTGATAAAGGGAATCCATATTTTAGTTCCTAAAAATTATGGTCCATTATGGACAAGAAAGTGGTGTACCTTTTCATGTAATCATTTAAAGTTGATGTGATATGGTATGGATTATATGGGATCCATATTTTGGTTCGGGATGTGTTAAGATACCACATGGATTGGAACATGGTGAACCATTGGTTAAACTATTTGAATCATTGAATAATGGAAATTAAATGTAATGGTAATATGAATAAAAATGGAAACATGAAATGATGAATAAAGACATGACCTATACCAAGATTTTGGAGTGGGAAAGAGGTAGTGTTTCATGTGGTGTTTATGAATGTTCCTTTTATAATATAGGATTTAAGAGTAGGGTATATGGTGTAAACTATTTTTATGAGGGTTTAGACATGTCGTATTCTTTAGATCTATGAACATTGATATCGAATATTTCAAAGGAATGTGTTTTACTTTATAGTGGAATTCCAGCACAACGACTTCCAAGTCCACACCAGGTGGGAGGAAAATGACCATGCTCTAAAAGTTGTGCGACATAGGCTGCTGATGGATCCTCTTTTAGTGCCACATGCAGCACTAGCTACTATTCCAAAAATGGGTGATGAGTCATAGTTCATCAATGGATTTTATCAATTCATGAAGTCTTTTATGGGAGAACCATGGCCTTTCTTGTCTATGGATAAAATGAAATGTGTGTTCTAACATCAATATACTCTCAAATTTTCATGGTATGAAATTCCATAGGCTACTGAGTTGTTTTTAGAGAATATGATATCAATCATTGAGCATCTAGATACAACTCATAAGAGGAGAGTGAAGCTCATGACATATATGATTCGTCGTGTAGCGAAGTGCTAATGTGATATATTGAAGCATGCCGAAAGATTTCAAGGGATGATTTTTTGATTTCCAAATGAGTTTCTATGACTATGTTTACACTGGGACTCTGTGAGAAAGAAGGCTAGTGATTTCATGCATCTGGATAAGGGTAATGTGATTGATATGTAGTACTTGGAATGCATTGAAGAGTTGAATCATTTTGCATCGATGTGACTTAATGATGAGATATAAAGAGATAGGAACTTCAAGGAAGGTATCTGGCATGCTACCTGATCTTAGTTTAATGTGTTTAAATTTACATTTGTTATTGAAATTTTGATTTAGGTGCCAATTGTAGAGTGAAACATAAGGGTATCTAGGGGTTCAGATTAGAGAAGTATCATCTCTCAACCCCACAGTTTGACTTCAAGTTATAAGAATTGATGTTTTAAGGATTTATGTTAAATGAGTAACAGTCATGATGTGATTAATTATAGCTTAGTATTCTATCATTATTGTGGAAAACATAGAAATATAATTAATAATGTGATCATTATTCATTCGAGTGCCGAGTTTTCATAAGGATAGTACAATTACAGCATTTATATAGGACCTTCTCTATAGTTGTGAGAGATAAGAAACCTCTCTAACACTATTTAAGAGTAGTTTTATTAGCTTCGTGTCAGGTAGAGAGACAGAGTAGGGTTGTTTGATCAAACCAAGGACCTAGAGTTTGTGGCTAAAGAAGCTAGGAACAGTTACACCAATACACCAGAGAGGTCCTAATACGGGTAGTGAGGTTGTGTCAAAGTGTCGTGGTTTAGGCTATATATATTATGTACATCCTGCCCCCATGGAGAAGGGTTTCAAATTATTTATGGTAACTAGTGTGAACTTAATACCCTCTACAACTCCATATTCTCTTTTGATATAGGCTCGACACATAGTTTTATATATGCACCTCTGGTGAAACTTCATAGGCTTGTTATTTTTTTCTAAGAGAATTAAAACACTTGACACTCCGAGGGGAATTAGAATTGAGGGTGTACACTAGTGCTGGAAGATCCAACTTGAGATTGGTGGGTGACAAGTTATTTAGAATTTATATTTCCTTGATTTGATAGGGTTTTACATTATACTCATGATGGACTGGCTAGTGTCATACAGAGCTTACGTTGGCTTCTAACATTGGAGAGTGAATTGGAAAACAATATAGGGATTAGATTATATTTACAAGGGTGAATGGGATATCAAGGGATGATGTGAAAGAACACGACATTGTGGGATGGGATGGAAGATAGAACAGATCATCAGTTTGTGTCTAGATGAAAAGGGAGCACATTAGGTAGATTTTCCGCCTGTGGTTCATCATTTTAGGGACATTATCCTGGATGAATTATATAGTTTACCTCCAAAAATATAGGTTCAGTTCTCCATCAAGAATGTTCCAGGAGATGAATCAAAATCTATTCTTCCTTATAGGATGGTTATGATGGACTTATAGAATCTCAATAGGCAGTTAGAGGATTTTAAGGGACGGAGTTTATTCAACCCATTACTTCACCATGGGTTTCACTAGTATTTTTTGGGGAAAAAAGATGGTGTCCTTATGCTATGTGGGGTTTAACTGATGAAGAACAAACTAGAAATTTTTGAACTTGTATCCTCTACCTTGGACAGATGACATGGTTGATCATACTCAAGGAGCTCAAGTGTTCTAAAAAATTGTCTTGGGGTCGGCTTATCACCTGGTATGTGTTCGACCTATATAAAAATCACACACAATCATTCAAATCGGGTATGGTATACAAGAGTATATTGTTATGTCATTTGGTTTCATGAAGATGCTAACTATTTTCATAGCAATGATGAACCGAGTGTTCTAACAATATATGAATTATTGTGTGGTGGTTTTCATTGATGATAACTTGGAGTATTCTCATAATAAAAAGGACACTAAAAAATCTATTGAGATTGTTTTGTATACAATGAGAGAGAATTAGTTTTCTGATAAGAAAAAAGAGTTCCAATTTTGAATGGATAAGATTCACATAAAACATCACATCATCTTAGAGATTGGATTATTAGTAAACCCAGAGAAGTTTAGATTTGTAGTTTCCTTAGAGTATCCCAAACACATAATTTATAGACAATGTTTCTTAGGGATAAATGGATATTATTGGAATTTTATATAGGAATTCCCATGATTATCATCACCATTTAAGGGTTGAATAAAAAGTTCTTAATGTTTGAATGGTCAGATACCTGTGAGAAAGAAATTCATGTGTTAAAATGAAGATGTAACTCTGACTAATCATGATTCTTATAGAGTATATAATAACCTACACTATGTATTTGGACAAATATAGTATTGGGATTGTAGTAGTGGTGATATCATGGGACAGATAAATGGTGTACAAATCATAGAAGCTGATGCCCCATGAAAGGAATAACCAGGCACACAATATTGAGATAGCTGTAGTTGTTTATGATTTTAACTATTAAGTACATTAATTACTAGGATAACATATTTGGAGTACACATATCAAAAAATATGCAAGTACATATTTTATAAGCATTATCTAAATCTGATGTAGTTATCGTGGGTGGAATACATTTATTCTTTTGGATACAAACTTGGTAAATGAAATACAATGACCGATACACTGAGTTTGGGGAACAAGATACAAGAAGTTTAGCATGTCACCAGTGAGAAGAAGTTTATGGATTTTTTCTCTATGATGCACTTAAAGGACCATGACTAGATGGAAAACTTTTATAACATCCTTATCTATAACCTATTCAATACTAGGTAGAGTGAGGATAATTCCACTATCAAATTATGAAGGCCTAGTTCTAATAGAGTGTGATTTAGGTTAGGATCTCCATCCTAGTAGTATGATATTAGAGGATGAAATTCTATGTATCCAGGGTTGTGTTTGTGTTCTAGGGGACGTACATGAGGAGATGATTCAAGAGATTAATGTCTCAACTTAGGCAGCGAACCCCGGTGTCACCAAGATGTTCCATGAATTAGATTGTATGTACTTGTGATTGTCAATTAAAAGATAGGTATCTTGTTTTGTTATGAGGTGTTCTACATGACAGTTGGTGAAGTAAGAACCATAGTGTCCAGCTATAATTTTAATGCAGTTACCCATTCCCAAGATAAAATGTGATTACAACATGATGGATTTCATGATAGGTTTATTGAGGTCCCTTCGACGTAGCGATGTTGTGTGGGTTGTTTTTGACACGCTAACAAAGGCATCTCATTTTCCACTGATAAAGGAGACCTTTGGTGTTGCTGATCATGAGATGTTGTATATTCGTGATATTGTACAACTCCATGGGATCCAACATAGTAGAATTCTATAAAGGTTTGCCCAGTTTACATCCCATTTTTGGCAGAGTTTACAAAAGTTTCTAGGTACCCAAGTTCTTCTGAGCATAACATAACAACCACAGACTGATGGACCATATGAGTGTATGTCATAGTTTCTTGTGTGCATTCTATGAAAATGTTTCTTGAATTTTGTGGCCTATTGAGAAAATAATATTCCTATTATTTATTCAAACTAAAATAAAATATATCAGAAGATAATACATATAGATCAATTAGGACGCTTTGTACTGTAGGCCATGACAATCTCTCTTGTTCTAGTTAAAGGAAGGTGATGTATCTTTTCTAGGACCATGTCTTAGGAAATATATATCTATGACGTTATAGTATATTCCAGAGTAGGTGGCTATGACATAGTGTCGACCGAAACAATATGATGATTTTCATAAGTGACCTCTTATGTTTAGGGTTGGTGATTGAGTTTTCTTATGTGATTTAGCAAGGTTAGGACACAATAATGTTAGGATATAGATTGAGAATTTAGTGTGATTCATTGGGCCATTCTATATTTTTGGTAGATTCAGGCCTGTAGCCTATATGTTGTAGTATGCTCAGAAATACTGATCCAGAAATAATGTATTTCATGCATATCATCTAGACAATTATCATTTTGATCCATCTCATCCTTTTCATCATGAGAAGGTTGAGCTATTTGTTTATGAGTTCGTTGAGGAGAATTTGATTTATATAGTTCATAGGACCACAAAGCTTCATTAAATCAAGTTAGTTATTCTATTACATGTGTTATGGAAGCATATTTTTTTACAATATGAGACTTGGAAATAGGATACCATTTTACATGATCAGTGGATGTATTTTTTCTGAGAAGAATCTTGACCATCCTTGTGAGAACATATCGATGAAGAATTTTTTTTAAGGGTGTAAGATTGTAAGAACCCAAGATTATGTATGTGGTACTGATCCTTTTTCATTGGGATTAAATGTTTTATGATGTCTTTCATTGAGTAACCAATTTGATCATGTGTGATATGTGGGTATTTTGGGCTTCCTAAAATCCCAGAACCATTATTTTTGGTAAAAAATGACATATCTCATGATTATAACTAATAGTGTGGGGATGGATGCATGTTTTTATAAAACCGTGTGTGGCTAGATAGTGGGATGATATTTTCCACACCATTATATATTATCCGGTGATTTGGTGTGCACATACTTGTGACCATGTCTACAATTTTTAGAGATGACTTTTGTACGGTTTTAACACACTTAGTAAAACCATGTGAGGAAACTATGTGGGCACCCCTTCTTAATAGATAAGAATGCATGATTTGTGAACGGTTTGGCCAAACTGTGTAGGTAAACCACGGAAGGTAGATATTTTGCATAAAAAAACTATTTTTCCCTATATATCCTTTAAAACTAATCCTAATTTCATTTCTCTCCCACAAATAAAAACCTCCCATTTTGAAGCCTCATTGGTGACTATTCTAGGATTGATCCATTTCCTCCATCTGATCTCCACATTATGAAATTCTCATCTCATTGGATCTGAATCAATGAGTACTCATTTACTTTTGATCCATTCATCATTTGATTTAGTATTGATAATAGTATTTAGGTTCAATTTAATTATCCATTATTTCAGGTTATTCATCCGTTCATTATTTTTCACTTGATAAATATAGAATCAAGGGTATATAATAGAAGATAACTATAATAATGAGTTACTATAAGTGGTCTTTATATTTATCAATGATTTTAGTTCTTTATAAACCCATATTTTCTTATTCTATCCACCTGGTTTTCTAGTGTGGCCCTAAAATTGAAATGATTAATTGAATAGAAGGAAATAGAACTGTTAGGTAATTCCATAGGATCCTTTGTGATGCATTGGTGGTCGTTTCACAAACTAAAGGCCACCAGTAGTGGTGTGCCTTATTAAATCACTATGATTATACCTTGTTGAACAAACCATTGGGTGAGTTTATTCTTTCCAAGTTAGGTGGATGATTATTAATTAATATAGTGAAATTGAATTTATTGACTTGGATATTTACTACCTCATTTCCTTATGCTATCATTTTATGTAGTTGTTGAATAAAAAATGGATTATGTAGAAATGGTTGAATGATGGACTAAACTATTTATTTTATTTTAATTATAACTTATTATGATGTGTGGGTATAATCAATGTATGAAAGGTGACTGTTTTGTTTGATTAATGTAATGTGATGTAATTGAAATTATAGTGGATTATGTGGTTCGTATAATAACAGTCTTTATTCAATTTAGATGCCATGAATGGTTCTCTATGTATATAGAACATGGTAGTGGATACCTAATATTGATTATTCTCCTTGTGTCTTGATTTTGTTGGAAGCCATACACCTTCTACACCTTCAATCCAGCACTCTTGGACTCACGTAGGACATGTTTGATTCACATACTCCTAGGACTCCAACTGGTGCCTATACATGTATCCCTGGGAATTACCATAGTACTATAAAAGAATTCCTCAGTCTCGGATATAATGGATCCCACCCTTCATGGCCTGACACATTGATTATATGACATGACCATGGTAAAATTTGAAATCTATGATTATACAACTCAGACATGGTTATTCTTGTTCTTCTTGTTGTTTGACATGGATATGGATTTCTTCTTATATATGGTTGTATGTAGAGTCTATGTCAGTTATTTCTATTTCAATTATAGATTCCTTCTTTTGATACTGACAATTTTTTATAGGAAAAAATGAGAGGTTATTCAGTATCCCTTTCGTAGTAGTAGATTTTACATATGAACATAATTTTATTGAATACTTCACCACATTACCATCATATTCTATAATTTTATATATCTTTTTGTGTTTATCTATTAGGATTTTATTTTCCACCCTATTTTTGGCACCGTTGGCTACCCAAAAATACTATTTAGATGCCGGTAGGGACTAAGTCAAGCACCCATAGTTTGATTCTATATTTTATTCCATGCGTAGCAGTAGGGGAGCACTAGACCAAGTGGAAAATCATGATTCCATTAAGATATATAACTATTTTGGTCATTTTGGTATTTTGGGATACATTTATTTTCATGTAATTCTATGTAAAATTTTGGTTATTTTCTTATACACATTTCATTTATCATCATTTTGTATAAGAAATGAATTCGAGCTTTATTTATATACCAATATTTCATGAATTATTTTTTATTTAGAAATGATATTGCTTTTGATAAATTTTTATTTATTTTATGTTGTGTTACACTCTGGTTATGAGGGAAAAAATCCCCATGGACACACCCAAGACCCTCACTTCTTGTCATTATCCTCTAGCATTTGGGGATATGTGCTTCAAGAAATGTGACCCACCAGGCTTTGGGGAACCTTCAGTGGAATCTGGGTATAGGATGTTATGACATCTATGAGTAAATACCAAGGTTATCCACAAAAATATGGAGCTATTGGAGTTATAATTGTATGATCATTCTCCTGTAAAAAACATTATTCATTGGATCATCAATCGGAGTGCAATTATATTCGAGGATCTCACCAATGACAATGATGTAGGATTGTTCTTCATTATAAATCAATAAATCATGAGTTTGGAAAATTTATTTCCTATATTCATCCTTGTTTTATTATGCTACAAAAAATTTAAATCAATCAATGAACAAATTGATTATTGGGTAGATCGTATTACGGTTTTAGGGCTTATCTTGTTCGGATTATTTGGAGAAATTGATAATTTATTTATATGGATCTTCATTCTTCATTCGGATGGAGAATGATACATGAAAAACTAGAAAGGGCATTGGTTCACTCATCTTTTCATGTTTATTTGTTTTCTCCCACCAATATACATTTTTTCATAATCGAAATTCACTTTGGCTAGTGGTTCGACAAATAACGGATTATCAATTCTTGTGCACCCATTTCCAGGAATAATTGATTGATGTGGAATATCTAGGTTCAGAATGAAGATGGGTTTGATATATAGTGATGATAATGAAGAATTGGTGTTGGTTTTGGGGCCCCTAGTTTGAGAGGGGGTGTGAAAAAGACAAGGACCAACAATGAATGTTTTCCTATTCAATTTGGTCACTGGATTCCAACGAGCAGCTTCTGTGAGGCTCAGTAGGACTAAAACCATGATCCATGGGCCAGATTGGCCATGGGAAAATGGCGATAAAATAGTGGAATATATAGAGGTAAAACATGAGTATTAGAGAATTTATGAATACACACAGTGTGTAATATTTTAATAGGGGTAATATGGGACCCCCTACGTGGAACAATGGTTTCTACTAGAAGATAAATATCACATATATTTTAAAAGTGGTGACATAGAGTGTAACCCTTACCTATTAGCTTAACATGTATCCTAATGGTTACATAGAGATGGATAAGGGGACACAATCGAGAATTTTCATATACTCAGACATGAGCACAGACACTGGCATGATCTTTGATACACATTTATGACATAATTCCAAAGGGACACTTAGTGTACATTGGGTACATGTTTCATACTCCCTCAATGATGTCTTGGATACCTTGTCCCCTTCATATTGATAAATCATTATATCTTCCATTCAATTCATATTATCCATGATGGTTTAGTATAGAGTCACATCCTCTGCGTTTGATAGTGATCCCCTCTGAGGAACATCAGTATATGATATAGTAGTTGAAAAACTTTTGTGAGGCCTAGAGTGAGAATTTTTATCATCATAATTTCCCTAGTTTGGGTTCTTGGTATCTTCATGACCAACACTACTTGGGCATTGAAACCCTTATTACTAGGTTAGTCCAGTTTTTTTTAACACCCCATGGCCTTGGGTGTGATCCTGTTATTTTTGTCGTTCAATTCAATCATATAGTGTGTACTTATTATGGAGAGTTCTGATAATCGTGACTTCTTAGCTGGATGTCATTAGTTTTATTGGACTCATGGAGTGTTTCATCCTTTATAGGTGATAGGTGTAACTTTCAAGACTCACTCTTATAGTACTATTATATTTGTGACTTTATCTTGAGACTGTGTGTCTATGTTTAGTATATCTAGATATTCATGTTATATGTGCTATTGAAATATACTAGTGGTGAGTTGACTATTAATATTGATTTTGTATGCTTAGTGATTTCGGGCTATCCGACTAAGAATCTTTATAAACACCCCTTGATGATTTATTCCCACACATGTTGAGTTTAATACAAATGAAAATACTTTTGAATGATTCCTAGAGGGAGTAGGACCAGGAATATCTTATTGGGATGAAAAGGACTAGGATTTTACCTATGGTTACATTAATAGTAGTCCTCGTCCAATTTACAATTTGGAATTGTTTTCAGTTTCCTTGTAGTGGGATTTTAGATGGTCCTTTTTTTCATCCTAGTACTTGTTTATGTACTCGAATGATGATATTTTAAATGTATCCTTGGATTATTATGAGTTGTTTTAAATTTCAAGATTTTATGGTCATGTTGATTTCTCCATGTGTAGTGGTGCATTAGTCAAAGCCCCCTATATCGTGCTGGTCATCTGCCCTTGGCCTATTGGAAAAAGGATTTGGATAGTTATACCACGAGCCCCGTTAGGATGGGTTGAGATGGAGTGGTATCAATGGTGGTCTGTTAGACCTTAGGACTGGAGTCTATAATATTGGATTGTGGGAACAATTTTTAAGTTTTTCGAAATTGGATTTCAACAGTGGGACTGTAGTGTCTGTTCATTATTCAATGTATTCATACTACAGGACTTCAATAACCTTCATATTTATTAATGAACATTTATAAATTAGGTGTATAGAAAACATTGGTATATGTATCCTATAGGAATGAGTTGGGATTTCCATGTCCATATTGGGTTATCTCTCTAGAAATGATCATTAACAGTTGTACTTTTTTAATTCATGATTACTCTTTCATGATTTTTATATTGGATCTAGAATCATGACCATATGGATGATCCCTTGAGAAAATGGAATTTGATACATGGACGTTTTGAAGTGCTGTTACCTCTATGTGGTGCAACATTTATACCACTACCTGGAATGTAGTAGATTGTACCTATAGTACCCATAGATGAGGTGTTTAGGATGAACATGAATCATGAGTTTAATAAAAAAAACCCCTCCGGATCTGATCAATCTGGATCAATAGGAATAGGTGGACTAGATTGAGCCAATATCGTGATCTATTCATCTTTTTATGACACATGTAGACAAGATGGAAGTCCTAATAATGAGCCTTATTCATGGATCTATAGAATGATAATGGGTCTTAGTGACCTTTTCATATAATGAGGTGACTATATCATGGTGAAACTTTTAGATACATGTCATATAGAAGATATATCAAGCTATATTAATTGGTTTTTTAATCCAGAACATTCAACAACATTAGTTTCTCACTACAACAATGACTCAATATTAAATTTTTTTTACCAACCTCACATGTTACTCAATTGATATGGTATGTGATTAGTTCATTCAGAAAAAACCATTTACCAAGGATGAAGTTGAGACATATGATCTATCAATATACCTCTATGAAGTCTTAATTATGTTGGTGTTTTAGAGAATGCCTTGGTATTTGAGAGTTTTCTACCCATGCGGACGTTGAAATTTGGTACCAATAGTGGGAACACAAGAGCTACAACAAAGAAATAAGGGATCTGATGTCAAAAATTTATACATAGACATGTGATATGTTTCGGAAAGTGATCCAATGAAATAGGGTGTATGGTTCGCAAATAACATGATGAATCTAGTTATCCCATGGAGAGGTGGTTCTACTATTGTGACGATTGGAAAAATCATTCACGAGATAGTACGACCAGTAATGAAGATGACAGATATATAGTTGATTCGTTTTACAGAATGATGTAGTGACATGATTAAGCTATATTATAGGGTGAAAGATTTGTATGATGAGCTAGGAGAGTAGCTAGAGGTGGAAGATGTTTTGATTTATTACCACCACCACTCCAGGGGATCCTCGTTGTGCTCATGGAGTTAGTGTTCAATGGTGGGGGTAGCTATAGGAGGTCAAGTCTTATGACCTAGAGGCTAAAAGTCTTAAATGAGGTACAATATTGGTCTTTTCAATCATTGAATTCAAATTAATATACGTAGTTTTAAGACCTACCACTATTTCCAATTATGTTGTTTGAGACATAGAGATTCTATTTGATCCATTAACTCAACCATTACACATAGAGACTTGTAAGAGAGGTGACACATTGATAATATAATTCTAGTCAGGGTGAGTCTATCCTATTGTAGGAAGTAGTTTCTTTATAGTATTCTGTAGCAGTGATGAGGGCTTATTATGTCATCCTATGTATGGACTGGTTATCCATCGCTCATGAACAAATGTAAAATTTTAGTTCTAGTATGTTTTATGTCTATAGTTATGGTACATGGTTTTCCATTATGGTTAAAAACAAAACCCAGAAAGAGCAGCATAGGCTCACACAAAATAGGGTGACTCAAAAAACTCATCATTTAGAAATCATGATCCTTGCTGCCTTAGATTATTTGAGTGTTAATTTATCATATAGTGGTGGTGGAGTAAGAGGATTGTTTTCCTAAGGATGGTTGAGTATTACCTCTCCATAAAGAGATAAAGTTCTAGAAGTGTATACACAATGAGTTAGATTAATACCTAAAACATCATATTGTATGGATCCCAAAGGTCATCACAAGTTGTCAGTGCATTTGGGTGACTTACAAAAGACGGGATTTGTTAGACCCAATATATCCCCATGAGCATCCCATGTGTTTTCTTCCAAGAAGGAGGATGGTTTAATGAAGTTGTCAGTGGATTTCTACCAGCTAAAATAGGTAGCCAAAATTAATTGTATCCACTACATGTTTTGATGTCCTCTTCGATCAATTGATAGGGGAATAATAGATCTCAAGGATTGACCCCAGATCATTATATCACCAACTATGAGTATGAGAATCATATATATTGAAGATAACATTAAGATGTCTCTAAAGTCACTATGAGTACAGAGTGATTACCTTTTTCATGAGAAATACCTCATAAGTGTTCATGGGACTCATGAGCCATATACTCAGTTGTTCATAGATATTTTTTTAGTATTTATAGATGTTATCCTTATGTACTCAATTTCTGGGCAGAATAATGAAAGATACATTAGGATTGTTTTATATGTTATACAAGAGTACCATATTTATTATAATAGCTTGAAGTGAATTTTTTTTGTTTAGGAGGTATAAATTTTGTGACATGTTATCTTTGAATATGGTGTAGTAGTGGAATCGACAAAGGAAGAGGTAGTGTTATCATGGGATCCACCCAATAGTGTGATGGAGGTGCATAGATTTCATGGGTTTGAAGGCTACTATTAAGTATTCCTACATTAGTTTTCTATGATATCAGCTCACTAGATTAATTTGACCAAAAAGGGGGGCCCATTAGTGTTGGAAGATAGGTTCTCTAGCAATTTCTAGGTGTTGATGAAAAGATTATAGATCTCTCCCATCATGAGATTTTAGAAATAGGGTGTTATGTACGTAGTGTACATCGATTCCTCATGTAATTAGGATTGTTGTGATCTACTGTAGTAGAATGTGGGGATTTCATTTTGTTCATATTAGTTGATACCACATGATAAAAACTATGTGACACACAATCATAGCAGTGGTAGTGTTCACAATAAATATGTGGGGAGAATAACTCATATGAGAGAGAATTATTATATATTTAGACCACAATAGTAAGAAGTTGATATTCTATTATAATTGTATTAATTTGATATAGATATGATGGATAGAGTTCATCCAGGATTTTGACTTTGATATTTTCTATACGCCTAAGAAGGGGAGTGAGCTAGAAGATTATATCGGTTAGAGATATTGTTTCAAGCGACTAGTTGAGGCATTGAAGCGGTTGGTCTCATTGTAGTTATATTTTGTGGATGTTGATTTAGTAGCTTGCCTCTTGTATGTTTTTTTACCCCTACCCTTTTATAGAGATTTAAGGATCCACACAATGGGGATACCATATGTGCAACCCTATATACGTAGATATCTACTAAACATGCTCCAGATGGATTTACTAAAATTGGGGATCATGTCATTATTTTCATAGGATGTTTGATTATAACAATTTCATTGAGAGAGGTGGTGCGAGGATGTTCCACACATAACCCTTATCAATACATCAATGTGTGGAGAAGATGTACTAGAATCCTTAGTGATAGTTCTAGTTTATATGGATGAAGAAGATTTTTCATTTTTTCTCTCGGTGCCCTACTTTTCGACATGTGATGGTTGAGCTCCAAGTTATAGAGAGTTTCATTCAACACCTTGTGGTGATAGAGTGGAAGTGGTATGTGATATCCATTTAATTCTTGGTGAATTTACCATTTACTTATGGGGGTAATGATTCAATATGGATGATCATAGACTAACTCACCATTTTGGACTAATTCTCAGCTACTTTATAGAATAGTTCAACAATGATATTTAGATACCTCTATGTGTTGGAGACAGCTTGAATCTAGAGAGTTCCCATGATCATAATTTATAGTTTCAATACACGCATCAAATATTTTTTATGGAATAGATCACAATAGTACTTTTGGATTCAGTTGAATTTGATCATGGATTTCCCTCCCTATAATGACAACCAGACTTAGTGGACCATTTCGTTCTTGGAGGACATACTGTGGGATTTCATTTTAGACATTATGAATTGTTGGGAGGATCAAATACCATTGGTTGTATTCCCCAAAAAAAATCATTCAACCAATGTTATCGGACCATTTGATGCGTTGTATGGGTATCCCTTCATTTCACCACTATGATAGGCATTCCTCGGATAGTTAGAACTTATTGATATTCTTGTTATATGTACTTTATCATATATATATTTGATGAGTTATTAGTAATTCATCATGTTATATTCTTATTGATTTTGGGGTGTCCTACTAGGTATTTATATAATAACCCATAAATGGAAATTGACCACACATGTCATGTTTTATGCAGAGGAATCATCTTTTAACAAATTCATTGAATGACCAGGACTAGATAGAACTAAACTGTTTAGAAAATATAAAATTTTTTCTCATAGTTGTATTGATAGAAGTCCTCGCCCATATTAATTGTTGGACTGGTTTTAAAACTCTTTATGGTGGTATTTTTTGTCCCTTTTTTCTTTCCTAGTAATTTTTTTCATACTCTGATGGTTTTATTTTAGAAGTATGAATGTGTTGTTATATGTTGGTTTACAATTCATCATTGTATGGGATCAGATATGAGTGAATGTTTACATATACATTAGTATATGTCCCACCATATGTGTGATATTCCTACTTGGTTCTGGTAACTATCCATATTCTTAGTGATAGAAGGAATGTTTTATTTGTGGAACATGACCTATTAGAATGGGTTATGAAAAATACTTCCTATTAGATCCCACTGAAATATTCCAAAACATGTCTCTATCTAATAGTTCTAGAATACATAATATATGAAAATAATGGAATGATAAAAAAACATTAACATATAATGAACAGTCATGGTAATGTGTTTCCCACATTTCTAGTTCAAAAATATATTTTGTATAATATAGATCAAATCATATTCCATGAAAACCATTTTTCATTTTTCAATTGATGCATCATATATTACATCAAATAAAAAAATTAATGGAATGGAAAAATAGAGATCATCCCTGTGATAATGTTGGACATGGATAAATGTTTCACACATACATCATTAATAAAATTAATATATATTTCACACAATCATTTCCCTAGAAAAATAAGGCCTACATAATATAGGAATGCCCCTAGGATGAACCCCCATAAATGTTAAATAAATATTTCCCTATTACAATAAGGTATGTGGAATAGAGGAATTCCCCATGAGTGAGGCCCCTACAAAAACAAGTATAAGGCCCAATATTATAACCCCCTATAAGTTACCCAAGTCTCCCTTGTGTTTCATATGTATAAAATTTTAAAAGGCCTTATTGGATTTTGTAGAAAAAATCCAAACAACCCCTTTAATAAAAATGATACATTGAAAAAAAATTCAAAAAACTATTACATGGTTCTTGGAAAATGAATACCTTATTCTAAAATATTTTAAAAGACAATGTTTTATGAAATAACATTAAGAATTTATATCAGAAATATCAAGGAATAGTCCAATAATCATTTAGAAAACATGATAGAGAGACCATAGCATGAGTGGCTTCCCAAAAGAACACTAGAGAAGAAACAACCTACCTCACACATTGTTCCATATAGCAGTGACATGGAATCGATTCACCACTTTGGAAGGGAACACACAAGAAATCAATTTATCTAAACAAAATCTACATGATTTCTCAAAAATGATCCATAAATAAAGAATTCGACAACATGAGAGTGATAATATATGAAAAATGATTGCAAAAAAAACAATAGGGGTGAAATTTTGACAAACCATATAGAAATAACTTATTATAAAAAATAGTAATATATCAAGAGAGGTGATTTTATAAATGGAAAGAGGGACCAAATCAATCATTATCAGAACCCAAATATGCAATAGACAGACAAATATATTCCCAAAATAATCTAATTCCAAACCCATGATTAGAATGAATAAGATAGGATAAACATAAGAGGAAACTGAGTTTTAGATACATGAAAAATACCCTCATAATGATCCTAAATTTTTCTAGAATCTGGGAAAATTCATTCCTAAAAACATGATGCAAATTCTGCTATTTGAAATCAAAAAACAGAAGAAACCCAAGTGTTGATATTTATCATGCCCTTGGTAATATTGTCAACAGTAGATCATAAAGCTATAATTTCCCTCCTAACATGGTGCATCCTCAAAATATTCATTATTTAGGTCCATCCAATACCTCCTCCATGTCATGGAGAGGCTATATTGGGATTCATGTACATGAAGACCACTAATGATATTTTTCAAAGGCCACAATCTTAACTAGCTATAGTGGCTCTTCCCATAGAATATAGATGCTACGTATGAGATGAAAAACTTGGACCATGGTGTGGGGTAGCCAATTCTACACCATGAGAATATAAACCCCCTTTATTCAGAAACCAATAATAAAAAAACATTAAAATAATGATAATAACAATTATATATAATAAAATGGGAAATATCTCAAGATGTGATGTGAAATTAATCCCTATGGTTGTGACTAATGATCTATTATATGAATATCTAAAATTTTTAATGTCACCTCAACTAACATAATGGTTTCCCTATAAGATTGAAATTATGGCCAGCCATAAATTTTCCTCAACTAACATTATGACCACTAATATGATCAAATACATTCTATAATACCAACTAATTCATACTTGAACCCACACTTCTTGATCTGTTGATGATAGTAAGATCATTATATTCTTCCTTTGATAAAAATCTATACATATAATATTATTCTCATATAATTTAATAATTACATTCAAATGACCTTTTTATTTAGATTTTTAGAGTGCGAGGAAAAAAAATTAAGTAGTAGAGCACATGTTAATTATATAAAAAGTAAAATTCCTATTATATATGAATAAAATTAATCTATAATGAGTATTCAAAAACTATAATAAATTATCCACACATAATGATCTTCTTAATAAAAAATACATAATATATTCTTTCATAACCTAGTAAAATGTAAACAAAAGATAATTTTGAGATTAAATTCTCTATAAGGGTAAACATAATCAATGAAAATAAAATTTATTAATTGAAAATAATATTATATTAATGGTATAATTAATATATATAACTAAATTCATACAAAAAAGATCATAAATAATTGAATAATGAAGGCATAAAAAAATACTTGACCCAAAAGAGTGAGTAAATAAACATGATACATGACATAATAACAAAGAAATTACAGTTGTTATAAATGTATGGATCCTATAAACAATGTGAGAAGTAATATCTTTGGGAAATATAACATTAATGATCCGCAACACTGATTCCCATGATTATGATAACCTAAAATATACTTGAAAAAAAAAATTTAATGAGATATAAATCCTTAAATAATGTATTTGAGGGTGATACATGTCCCCAAATATCATTATTTCAAACATACATGTGCCACTTTACATATTTTATTCATCATACATTAAATAACCCTAGGAAATAAAAAGTTCTCTCATTCATCACACCATAATGAATTTAGATACAAAAAATGGATTTTAGTAAACACATCATAAATAATCCAGGCAAATAAAATGGGGTTGAAACCATTTTCATAATTGTTCATATGTGGATGTCCTTTATAATTCATCAATAATCATAACATGATTTTCCATGGAAAATATAAATTTATCTAATGATATTTTGTAATTTTAATGGGAAATACCGTTCAATTATGAAAATAAATAATATGGTATTGAAACTATATAGAAAAAATGTAAATGATTAGGTTTATAATTTTCTACAATCAATCAATGTGTGGAATCCAAGTGAGGACCCATCACTCAATGGAAGTAAAAATTGTGTATTTATATATGAAATAAATTATATATAAATTACAGTCATACACCAAATATGATTAGCAATGAAAAATGGATGTGATATATCACTCATAAAAAAGTGAATAAAAATACATAATTAGTTTAGAGAATGAATATTAATGGTCATATTTTATGAATATCATCTATAAATAATAGTATATTTCCTTGGGTAATAAGTTTGATGAAAATTAGTTTTAAAAATATATAGAAAAATATATTTTTAAATAAAAAATATCCTTGATCGTTTGAAATAATTTTAAAATATATATTTCATAAATACAAGATAAATATAAATTCTATTTTAAACTATGTTAAGGTAGAGATGAAAAAGCAAATAAAATAAAAAAGTAGGCAAAGATACATAATATCATGAAATTTTTAAGAAGTATCTATTCACATTTTTTCAAAAACAAACTATACATAAAAGATTAAAAATGATTTAAAATATTTAATAAAATTTAATGTAATATAAAATATTAATTAGGAAATATTAATTAGTAGATATTTATATTTAAAAAATCATCCAATTAAAAAAGTCATTGAAAGGGGAGTTTCCATGCACTAAAGAAGAGATTAGGTTGGTTTGATATACAAGTATCGCGTTGGGAGAAAAATAATTCAAGGGGAAATGATATTCTGAAGGGAAATATAATAACACAAGAATATCAATTGAAAATTATTATGGGTTTTAGAAAAAATAAAAAATCCTTATATTGATTACAATTTAGAAAGAAAAACTATTTAAAGATAAGATTTCAAATAAAAACACTTACAATTTTACTACCATTATTATTTGTAACCATTTCAACATTTGAATCATTCTAATAGAAAGAAATTTATAAAAATTATAAGATATGACACTTCAAACCCATTAATTAATGAAATATGATAAAATAAATTCAATTTTTAGTAATCATATCATAATATATATATAATGTAGTATAATATGAAATATTTCTTCAGAAATAAATTTTGAAAGAAGAAACACATTACCTTGTATTCCCTCTCAGTCCAATGCAATATAACCTCTTATATTCCATATATAACTCTATAAATAACTTCTTTGTGAAAATTATTCATAAATATAAATTTTTTTAATCTTCATATAAAATTATTATCTACATGTATATTAATTTTTTACTATTTAATTTCAATATTGGGTGTGAGTAATATTGATAATTTTGAACTGGTTTTAAAATTTGTGCTTTTTTATTTATTCATTTCCCAATGATTATCATTCCAAGATCATCTATGGTACATGAATTAATTATTTATTATAATTTAATATATTAATATTTCATTATACTGTAGTTTTTATTATGGTATTTAAAGATGAAATCAATGATGAGCATATTTCTATTATTTTTTAATAAACAAACATGTGTATCTTGATTGATGGAATTAATACTACTATTACCATTAAAGAACCAAAATAAAATTATTATTTATTAATATATATTATATTTTACTAAAAATTAACATATCGTGGTCATCTATGATATAAATTCTAATAATTATTAAACATTGTGGTTAAACAAAACAAAGTTGGTACATAACCTAATTAAGGGATGATGAAAAATTGGTTTATTTGAATATAATTTCAATAGTTGAATAATGATATTACTTATTTTTTATTAGTTATATATATTAATTATAAATAAATAAAATTAAAAGAATATAATCTATTCTAAAATATTATGTAACATGAAGAAATCATTGTTTTTCATTATAGTATACCATTTTTAGAGTATTGAAATTACAACTATTATATGTTAATCATATTATTAATAGTTTTCCTAATTTGACTTATAATAACCTCAATAATTTTATAAACATCATATTTATTCCTTATAAATAGTATTATAACCAACAATTAAAGACTCTAATGAAAGAGGGAATGCACCATTCCATGGAAGTGGTAGAATATATGTATGCGTGAATGGTGATTCTATTTTCCATAGTGGGGGATAGATTTATAACATGGATTATTATTTCTGTAATAAAAAATGTTTTTAATATCATTTTTATGTAAAAAATTTATTTTTATTTTCTATCTTCTTTTGTGGTTACAGAGAATGAAACATATTTTCATGTAGAGGTTGCAGTCTGATCATATGCATGCTTGAGGTATTCAATTTTCTTAAAGTGGAGAGGGAAAGGTTATAAAATATATATATATAATAAACATAAAAACATTTAGTATTTAAGAAATAAATGTTTTATCAATTCTTAATTATTACTACATGTTTAACAAAAACAATTATGGAGGGAAAGGATTAGAGAGTGAGAATTACTTTCTTTTAGATTTTTGGACGTTTGATTGAAGTATATATTGGATATGTTGAAATTTGGAAATATACTCTAAAAAAAGATTATGTGAGTTAATGAGGATTCTATGGGAAATAATTATGTTTTTCCAAGACAAGACGTAATTAATATTATGGTCATAAAGGGGTGGTGAGATTCCCATGTTGTAAGTGGTAAGATATTTTATTTTTGTGAATACTCATTAACTTTTAAGAATGGGAAGCCACTATCAAGGAAAATGGATTCAATATTGAGAAATAATTGAGTAGGAAATTATATAACACTGATCAAATCTCATCTAATCAATTATAAAGATGTTTTTAAAATTTTTCATTTCCTATAACCCTTGCTTCATTGATTTTACTATTTTATATTTTACTATGGTAACTTGTTTTTACATAAGTAATATCTCTTATATGTTTAAAAATAAAAAATTCCATATTACATAATATGGAACATAAAACTGTAAATTATAAATATATTTTTTATATTAAATTTCCAAAATTGATGACATTAAATTTCAATATAATAAATATATAGTGTATTAAAAAAATATTATAGGAAAAGTAATTAAAATTTTAAAATATAAAATATATGATTTAAAAAAAATATTTTAAAATTTATAATTTATATCATAAATGAAATATTAGGGCTTTAAAATGGTTTGATAAATCAAAATTTAATAGTTATATATAAATAATTTTTAAAAAGGACATGGTATTTTTAAAACAAAATTTTTAATTATTCATTAAAATGTTAAAAAGATTTAGAAAAAATTAAAAAAAGTTTCACCCTAAGATAAAATTGAAATTATAAATTGAAAACTAATTTACATTTTATCAATTTTTTTATTATAAAAAAATTTATTTATCAGAAGGTTTAAAATACAAAAAATAATGATCAAATTCTTTTATTGAAATTAGTGTATTTAATTATTATTTGTTTATAATATCACATCATTTCAATTTTTTATTTAGTTAATGTCAAAATAAAAATATTTAAAAAATCAATTTATTTTATTTTGGTAAAATATATAATACTTAATAAAATAGTTATTGGAAAATGATAGTACTTTTATTATAAATATGGTTTAACTAATACCATTAAAATTAATTTTTTACATTATAAAATTAATTTTTAGTACTCCATTAATATTGAAATATTTATATTAATTTTCTATATACATCATATATAATTTTAATATTATTATTGTTAATACTTATATGAAAATCATAAAAATATACAATATTTTAAAATCGTATTTTTGCATTGTTAATTTAAATTTACAACTGCACAATACATGTCATTAGATTACCTATTTCTTGTATATTAAACTATCACATTCTTCTTGACCATCATTCCAATTACTATATTTCTAAATATAATATTTATAATCATCATATTTCATTCCAATATATATAAAAATATTAATCAACCATTCATTCCACTCTATCATCACAAGGCACAATTAGTTATTCATATTATAGAGAATGATTGATCATTTCAAGGTTCTCTTCATAATTTTAGTTTCTGTTGGATATTGGTGATCCTAATGGATGAAGATAATCTAACGGATTTTCACATCATAATTGTATTATAGTTTTCTGTATAAAATCCCATATTTATTTCAATAATTTTAATGTTTGTATTCATCAATTTTGAGAAAAAAATATCTAGTTTAGAATTATTTGATTTCAGTGATTTATTTAATTTTCATCTTTTTAATATTTTAATTGTTAATAATTTAATTCATATCAAATATTACTTATTTTCCAATCAATTTAAAATAATTTCAAGTAAAAAAAGATTATAATTATAAACATATAAGTTATAAAAAGGATATGTTTCCAAAAAAATATTGGGTGTTACATTTATCATTTTGTAAAACTAGTTTTATCAAATAGTAATTATTTCCACATCTCAATGTAAATAGTCAATAAAATACTCCTACGAAATTATTTAATGTGAAATATCTAAAAAAATAGATGAAATATTAGTATGAAAATAAAACATATTTATATTTCCCCATTATTTTAATATGTATTAAAATTATTTTAATTCATAACATCACATGTTATGATGTTAATAAATTATTTTACCATATTATATTTCATTCAATGTTCGTCATCAATATCCTAGAACATTTCAATTAAAAATATATAGTTAATCATGTTATCTAAAATATATTATTTTATATTATTTTATTTATACTATCGTATTCGTAAAAGGATTTAGGATACTAAGTGACCTTAATTTGGAATGTTTTCTATTTTAGTATATTAATCAATTTTTCTAAGTCTAATATATACTAAAACTAGTCTTTTAGTAATAATATTCTCACCAAAACATCATATTAAGATAAAAAACCATAGGAGCTTGGAAAATAATACTTTATTTTTTATACATTAAAAAAAATATTATTACCAACTATAGATCATACATTATATTATATTTTGGGAGTGTTATTTTGAAAATAAGAGTTTTTTTATTAAAATATTCCATTAATATGTTGTGTAATATCAATTCCAATTTCATTATCAAATAACATGGATAATCATTTTAAGATATATATAAGATTATGATTTTCCATTCAATTCCTTATATTTTAATTAAAATCCTTTTATACTAATTTTGAAGGAATAATATAACAACAATTAATTCGTACATTCTATTAAAACTGTTATAAATAAATAAAAACGTAAAGTATAAATTTCTTATTATATATACTTAAAAACTAAATAACTGATTTTAAAAAACTAATTCAAAATGTTGAATATCTAGGACATTTGTTAAAACCCATTAGGATTCAAGGATAATTCAATAACATGGAAACATTACAACTTATTTATGATACCACATTTATCAATAAATAACTATTAATAGACACTATAATAATAATCATTTGTTGTTCCAAAAGGATATTCCCTTCATGATTTATGGTAAATGATTATTGAACTAGTTTACACTATAAAAATAATAATTAAACTTTTAGAATGAAATCAATTTCCATAACAATCTTTCAATGATTTTTTCTGTTTCTCCAAACAATTGAAATATAAAATTACATTGACTAAATTATTGGGGACTAATATTACATTAAGAAACATTAATTTAAAATATTTCATTGCAAAATTAAATGAATAATTATGTTATTTTTATAAGAAACTAGACATTTTTATTGACTAAAATCAATAATTTTTCATTTGGGAACATATTTACTCGGTAAATAGAATTTTATTTCTTACTCATGAACTATTATCATGATACTGTACTATTTGAATATGTTGATTCTATTAATCTTCTATTTCTATAATATTGGACACAAGTTCATGTATTATTGTGAAGTTTCTATTTATATATAATAGAGGCTAATATTACATAAATATGATAATAAATATTTTAATTAATAATTTAATAAAATACTCTCCCTATAAAATTATTACACCTTTGAAGTACATTATATCTATTCGTCGAATAGGATCTATGTTTCACTATAATTTTTATATCATTAGTGTTTAACCCTTCATTTAAATATTTCCATAAATAATCCTTACAATCATAACATTAATTACTCTTATATAATTGAGAATGAAATAATTTATCATAATATTTTACATAGACACACACAACATAATTCCAATGGTAGAAAAACCATATAAGAAATTCCTTGTTAAGTGTATTCAAAATATAATTCTATATTTGGGAATATATATTTTTTTTGTCTCCCCTAACCTTAATTCCTTTCATAATTAAATCAATGGGAACCTAACTTTTGAATAACCTAATAAAAAATATATTAAAGAGTTTTACTATCTCACAATATTATCTCATGTATTTTTTTACATCTATATATGCTTAAAATTGGTCAGTATTGAATTTTCTTCATTCCAAAAAATCAATATGTTTAGATTATATTTATGTACTTTTCACACAAACTATAACTTTTTTTAATAACCAAAATTTAAATTTAAAATATTTTTTTAAATATATAAACACACCCTATATATAATGAGTATGAAAATATATCATTTAAAGTCTTAAATCACAATTATATCAATAATGTCTTTAATAATAGGCAGAGAGTGATAGGTTTTCAACACCCACATTTCTAAATAGACTCTATTCTACATATAAAGTGGGAAGTATATACTAAAGTTCATCTTTAAATGGTTCATTACTCAAGAAAGTCATGAATTATATCATAATTCTATCACCGAATAACCAATTACCATACAATTCAATGATATAATAATTTATTTTATCAATTATCAATTATCATACAAAGAATATAACTCCTTATATTCATGTATGATTATTTATCGAGTAATTTTACAATTTAATCTAAGTCACATAATCCATAATAATATAAATAATTTATATCATTGAATAAAATTTTGAATAACACTAAAGAAAAGAACATTTCAAAATTTTAGAATGAGATAAACATTTTTATGTTATTCATAAATCAATAATTTATAAACACATTATATTTTAACAATGAATTATGTATATTCCATAATTAAGTTAATATAAAAACAATATATTTATTTTAAATATGAACATATTTTAATTTTTCTTTTAGATAGAATATACTAAAATATATTATATTTAATGAAATTTGAAAGCATTTTTTTATGTCTATTATAAAACCATTTCAAATAATAATATTATCTTTTATTTAATTTTATGTAATAATTGACCATATCATTAATGAAAATCAATTTTATATGGTTAAAAAATCTTTTCAAACAAGATTATCAATTCGAACATTTCAAATTAGGTATTATGAAAAAATCATAATTAAAAATTAACCCCATTATATTTTTCATTATAAAAAAATTAAAAATTCTTAAAAATTTCACTTATAATTTCGATTGAATTTGTTTTCATGAATTATAAGTCATTCCTAATAAATAAAAAAAGATATTTTTCATCAAAAATTTAAATTTGGGATATTTATTTATCAAATTTTATGTTATCATTCTGTAATTAATTATAAGCACATTATAAAAAATTAATTTATGAAAACATTATTATTTAAATAAATATCATTATATAACTTTTTCTATAGTTTATAAATATTTTACAAATTATGTAATCAAATTAATAATTTAAATTTTTTCTAAGAAAACTTTTCTTATTTTACTATTTTTATGATATGAGTGTTTGATAATCCAAAACACAGTTTGTGATTGACATTTTTTTGTATGGATTACATGTCACAACCTATAATCGGTAATGCAATCATTATATATCACATTTGATTATATCAACATATTATATGTAGCGACATTATTAAAAAGAAAATAAAACATTATAAGGGGCCTATTATATAACCATTGGTGCTTAGGAAGTTGCATTATATGAAATATAGTATATTAAGATGTTAATATTGTGTTTTGTTATAGTCCTTGTGTAATATTAAACCCATTATTATCATATATTATGGAAACCCATATCATATGTTATGATATAGTAAAACAAAAGTGTTTATACTATGTCATTTTTTATGATATTGGATATCATATAAAATGATGTTATTTTTTAATATGATAGTATATATCCAAAATATATGAATATAATCAAATATAAATTACTTTTAAAACTATGAAAATCATATCAAATTTTTAAAAATAATTTTTTTCCATATAATATTTTTGATTTATGATATACACAGTTTCATTATTTTAAAGACTATTTTGAGAAGGAAGAATCGTTGCAATTTTTAATAATAAAAAAAGGTTTCCAAAAGTCAAATAAAACTTATTGATGAAATATAAGAAAAAAAATATCCCTAGACCTTGGATCACCATGATGATAAATTGAAACCATACAAAAAGTAAATAACAAAATGTGTGTTCACATTATTCTAAATATTGTAGATCCTCATATCATTAACATCATGTTTGGTGGATAACCTAAAGAAGTATCCAAAGGACCTTTATGTACTCTATTTTTATATATATTATTGGAACATATTATTGAATAAAAGACACATAAATATGAATATATGTTTTAATATCGGTAGAATTATTTCTATCACAAATTTTGAATAATTAGAATGGTTTCATGGATGAAAACAAGGATTATGGAAATTTTAGACCATAAAAGGTAACTAAATGGCATGTTAATAATAATAAATTATCATGTACTTTTCTGGCATAGGACATGACTAGATGGAGTACATGATCGTGTCCCTGATCAAGAATAAAATTCAATATAGAATATTACACATGTTTTGTATGACCATACAATAGTTTTTTGGTGGAGTGAATGTGTAGTTCCCCCAGTATGAAGTAAGTAACCATTTATTTATTATATTTATGTATGTAAAGTATGTGGGTGAGGTTTTGTATCATTTAGAGAAATTTTGTAATGTTTTTGGGGATTTTATATTGGTGAATGGTTGGTGCATGTTTTTTTAAAACCATGAAACATCTTAACGAAACTATGCACAATGAGACAAGGGCTAAAGGTAAGGCACATAGGTAGATAAATGTTTTCCTCAACTATGCTGAATCCTAGAAGAAACCATGAAATGTTGGATAGTGAAATATGGTAAGGATGGAACACAATTTTCTAACTATTCAATGTAACCTTGTTAGGTTTATACTTGAGAGCATTTCTAGTACATGGTTAGTAAAAATTATGCCTTACAATGTGACTAACTGTGCACAGGTTAAAAGTGAGATCCGAAATACTTGGATCTCATGTGTTTTGACATATATTGCCCTCAATTCATCTTATAAATTCCTAAATTGATATTCTATATTCCCAATGTCTATGGAACATTCTCCCATCAATCTGGATGTGATCTGAAGGCTTTTATTGGTGATTTGAAGATAGATTATTATGGTAAGTTATTGTTATTTGTAGGTTCTGGTGGTTCTTTCTAAGATTGAATTCTCTATCTCTATTGGTTTCATATATCTATAACCTTTTTAGATATATTTAAGGTGTTTAATGAAAACTATGTTTATATTTTTGTTTTTTTATGATAGGTAAAGATATCTATGGATGATTTTTTGAGTTCAAAATAGGCTTCGTTGATGTTTTAGTTTCGTTCTTAGTTTTCATTATCAAATATGATGTAGGTGGATTTACTCTCGAATATTCTATTTAGAATATCAAGAAATTATTTCTAATTAGATTTTTTACTTAAAAATTTTTATGAATTATTTTTAAAATCATGGTAGAAACCCTCTTCAGTGATGGGTGGTAGTTTTTTAGAAATCATGGATTAGATGACAAAAAATCATTGTTGTTTTAATTTAAAATGCTGATTGTAAAATTGTTTCTTTGGATTAATTTATGAAAAATATTTAATCAAATGTTTTTATATAAAATGATTTTTTATTGAATAGTGTTTGGAACACTTGTGTTTCTCTTGTTTTTAGCATAAAAGTTTAGCGTACTTCATATGTACTGGGTTTGATGATGGTGTGAAGTACCCCCATAAAAATGTTGGGATACATATGGGAATGAATTACCACATTAAAAGTGGTTAATTATGTAATGACATATTAAAATAATGACTCACCACTCTCACTTACAAGGAGGTATATGTTTCATTATTGGTTGGATGTGTCGATATATGAAATGTAATTTATTTAAAAAAATGGTACTTGTTAAATTGTAAAAAATTATTTTTTGGAAGTTTTACTTCGTACTTCTTGTTGTTTTAAGAAAACAATTTATCAGGGAACTTGTTTATATTCTTATATAAACATTTTTATAAATTGATTGATATGAATTTTATATATAAATGTTATATCATGTTCAATCATATTGGGATGAGTAGTGAAGTAATTTATGGAAAACCTATTGAGTTTCATTACTCACAACTGTTTTGGTATGATGGTTATTTTGTAGAATGCGTTTATTGAGACATGGGAAAAATAAAGGTGTCACACAACTCTAAAATTACATCAGTAATTTTGGGATATGATGTGGAGTGGGAACATAGAGCATGGTGGAACATGTAGTTTGTCTATGGAGTCACTGAGTTTATTCTTCCATTGTGTAATTAGATATTGTAGTCTTCCATTGTGGTACTTGGTTATAATACGATTTTTATATATAGGGTTTCTATGAGTTATCTTTCATTGATATCATGTATAATGTAGTGTATTATTTTGTTATGGGTTGTTTTTTAGGTTGATTAATTTTTAAAGGGAAAATCATCCAACATTTGTTGAGGAAGCCCCCAATATTTATTTCTAGGCTTTGGCATTTTGGGGATTTTACCTAATTCCAGGTAACATTTCACCACCATCTCAAGAAAATGAGGTGCGGTGGGATGTTACAAATGGTATCATTTTGGTCCTTACATTTTGTAAAAAGTTTTCTTTGATGTGGTATTGGTTATCAGACTGGGAGTTGAAATTCACATTGGTTATTCATGGGTTTGGATTGTATAATAAAGTAAGATTGTTGGGACTTGAAATTTAGATAATAAAAAGATGTATCTATCGGTTTTTTATCTAACATCATGTTTCCATGGTGTTGGTTACATATGTTTTTTTGATATACATATACATTTTCAAATGTCAATGTCATGGTTTTAGCCATTGAGATAAGAATGACATGAATTATAGAAATGACATCCCACTAAGAGTGCATATTTCATTTTGAGTAATTATTTTGTGAATCATTCAAATGTGAGGTATCTAAAAGATCATTATCATGATATTTTGGAAATGGTTTGGTTTTGAAAAGCATATATATATATTTCAAAAATATGTGAAAATGGAAAAATGTAGATTTTAGAAAGTACCATTGTGATAGTATGATGTGTTAAATTTTGAAATTTTAATCCTTATGTCAATAGAACGTGAGACTTATGGGGTTCTATATTGGTATATAAAATGGAACTGGGTAAGAGACCTAGAAACAAACTGGAGGAAGATACTGAGAATGTCTTTTCAACTGATCCACATGTGAACCAATAGTTAGTTCAGAGTATTTTCCATGCCTTTCAACCTATTGATATGGGTATGAAGAGGGATGATCTAGGGCAACGGTATCATTCTATCTAGTTCCAGAAGGAAAATCAACCAATCATTTAGGGTGATTCAGAAGTATAAAATTCAAATGTTTGACTAAATTGAATTAATCATATCTTTAATTGCATTATCAAATTAGTAATGTTGAATGTCAAGTTAGATATATATTTTCAAGAAGGTACTGCTTTCCAGTGGTGAGATTTAATTGATCAATTTAATTAGACAACGACCTTTTGTAGGAGGATTTTAAATAAATATTCAATAATAATTTTTATCCCCAGACATTCATAATTCAATGAATGATGGATTTATTTATCTTGAAGGAGTATAATCATTATTTCATGCTTTATACGGATAAATTCATGATTTTAGAGGGATTTTCACCTGAGGATACACCATGTAAATCCTCTAAAGAACATGTATTTCAATCGGGGATGAGATAATAATTTACTTGATAATTTATGTGATATGTATTAAGTATTATACATTTATGTTCAATTGAGTAAAGATAGTTGAAAAAGACATACCAAGAGCTATAGGAGGAGTAAGAATGATGATACATATGTCAAACAATGGTAACTAAAGTGTTGGGAACAATTGGAAGAGGGACACATATTAGCAATGTTGGATCGTGAGCCAAAATCATATAACTAGATTAGTTAACCATTCTCCATGACCCAAAACAAAACTGGGATATTTTCAATGTAGTTCACTTGACCACATAAAGCATGAGTGTACAAGATAACCTAGAGCATGCCACAACTACAATCCGGTAGGGAATCATCAGTGCTATTATCTACATGCTCTGAGGTTAGGTGTTCGGTACAGTTATCAACTATAACAGGTGTTGAATTATTCAATGGGATGTGGACAATAGAATTAGTCATGTTAGAAGAACAATCATAGCAATAGTGATTCTTGGAAAACGATGACTCCTCAGGATGGGAAATTTCAACAGAGAAATTGACAAAAAAGTATCGTAATGAATAGTTTATATTGGTATGATCTTGTTATTATAGAAGATCAGTATATTCTATTGATAGTGTGAGGTATGATTATTTTTAATTCTACCCTTATCCATGCATTTTTTGATATGGGAAATATTCATTTTTAAAATTCTTATCATGCTGTTTATTTTCCATATTCAAAAGATGACACAATGCCTTCTCTGATTAAAATTAAAAATCACATATAAAAAAAATATTGAGACTCTATGTGTATAAAACGATCTATACCTATCGATGGATCTTAGTTGAAATAAGATATCTCATTACCTAAGATGGATATTTTTTATATAATACATGGTATGGATTGGTTGGAAAAATATAAGCCCCACATAGACTGTTATACCAAATGGGTACGTTTTACAAGTAATGATGGAATTGAGCATCTCTTTTGAGAATATCTCAAGCTAAAGTCTGAAGAAATGGGATTTTTAAAACAAAAATTTGGAATGAACTCAGGTCAATTGGTAGTTTTTTTAATTTATTTGTGAGATCGAGATAAATTGTTTTCCAGTAGTGGGTCATCAGTTTCCATATGTGTTTCCCAAAAAATTCTGAGAGTTTCCACTGATGAAAGAATATATGTTTTTAATTTATCTTCTACCATGGAAAATTAATATTTACCTTTCTAATTATATAATAAAAACAATTGAATTAAGGGAGATTAATGTGAATTTGGAAGAGTTTTAACGAAAATGTTTCATTTAGCCATGCATATCTCTACAGGTTGCACCTGTCCTGTTTGCAAAAAAGGTAGGTGTAACTCTAAGTCTATGTGTGGTTTCTTATAATTTTAACAATGTTACGATAACAAAAATGTATAAAAATCTACATAACAATTATCTACTATATAAGTTTTGGGTAGATAGTTGGTTCTCTAAAATTTAAATGTGATTATGATATATCTAATTTCGAGTTTGGTTGGAGAATATTCCAAAAATAACCGTCAGAAGCATATATGACCATTATGAGTATGTGGTATTGTGTTTTGTTCTAAAAAATGCACCAGAAATCATTATGGAAATGATGAATTATATATTTTAGTGATATATTTATTTTCGTGAGGTGTTATGTGTGGGTGACATACTTTCCTATATAATGACAAGTGATGAGCATGAGAAACACTAAGATATAGTGCTCGTAATCTTAATTGATATTTTGTTGTTTTACAAAATAGAAAAGTGTAATTTTTACATACAAGAGATATATATTCATTACAATTTAATCACTAGATAATTCATTTTTTGGATTTGGAAAAGTAAGAGGACATTATCAATTAGAAACAAAAAAATAATAACTTTGTGGTATGAATTTTTCACAAATTCGATGGTTATTATTGATGATTTTTACTTGATTTTTCTTCAATAGCCTTAACTATGTCAACATTTAAAAATAATAATTTTTCATTTAAATAGAACTATAAATTTCATAATTATTTTTAAGAGATTAAAATTACCCTTAGAACAACACCAATCATGTTTTTTCAGAATCAGGATAAGGTTATATGGTGTATTGTGATGCTTTGGGACCTGTGCTGTGATGTGTTCTCAGATAAGGAGATCACGTTATTTCATATGGATGAATAATGTTATGATTAAATAATAATAACTACCCAATAGATGATTTGGTGTTAGATTATTTAGTTCATTCTTTTAATACCAAGCTTCATAGTCTCTTTAGTGAGAAATTCACTATTTTCATAGATCAAAAGATATTTAATCATATATTCAAACATATTTATTCGAACCCGAAACAAAGAATTTGGATAGAGTATCTCCAAATATCTCACTCTAACTCGATGTATAATGCGGGAAAGGGATATTTGGAGGTAGATGTGTTGTGCATAAATTAATATTCTCCATTATTAATAGAAGATTTGTATAGGTGGTAGTTAAGGTTGATCCTTGCTGACATGTACATGGAATGTGAATATAGAGGTTATTTTTTTAATTAGTTTCTTGTTTTGTTTGTTCTATATTTTTTGAATATTATAAAAGTGGAAAAACATATTTTTCAGAATGTGTTTCAATGATGTCAAAAATAAATGTTTGGGAGATTATTGAGGTATATATAATTGATGAGAGTTCAATTTTGTTGTTAATAAATCATATTCATGTACCTATTTCTTGTCAATAACAACTTCTTCATTATTAACACTATATGAGGTGGGATTTTTATCCATGAATATATAATACTTTTATTGAATTGAACACATAGTTTTTGTTGGTCGGCATGAAAAGAATAGTTTCTATGATTTTTTTGAGATAGTTAACATGTCATCAGGTTAAGGTCAAGAATCAATGACCAGATTTTAAGTTGTATTTTTTAACTATCCATTTTGGAAAATGGGAGTATATAACCATGGATTTTTTAATAGGTAACCAAGAAATTTTCATAAGAAAAATTTTATATGGGTGATAGTGGATCAGATCCTAAAGATAGCTCATTTCATCCCTATTCATTAATCTCATATAGACATGTACTTCTCAAAAATCAATAACATATAATTGTTAATGAGGCATGAACTACTACTTCAATCATGTCAGAAAGAGACCTAAGGTTTTCACCTTTCTTCTTGAACTTCTTACAAAAATCCCTTGGGGATCCATTTAATTTGAGTACAATATATCATCCTTATATGGATGGACAATTCAAGAAGATGATAAAATCATTGGAAGACCTTTTACGGTCTTGTGAAATGGATTTTGGTACCACATGGTAAGATCATGTACCGTTAGTGGATTTATTATATAACAACTGTAATTTGGACTCGATAGTTTTGGATATTTTTAAAGCCTTGTATGGGATTCCTTGACATTCTTCACATTATTGGGTGGAAACATGTGAAACATAAATATTGTGGATGAGACTTATCCTTGAAAAAATATAGAATATTCAGATGATTACAAAAAGGATGGAGACAATACATTGTCCTCAGAAATCATATGTAGATCATCGTTGATGGACATTTTCATTCATTGTGACTGATCATGTGTTCTTCATAATTTCTAAAATGAATGGGAATCTACATTTTGGGATTTAGGGAACATTATATCCTTGATACATATACCCTTTGGAGATACTAGAACTTATTGGTGAGATAGCATATCAGTTGGCATTGCCACCATAGTTCTGTGTGGTGCATAATATTTTCCATGTATCTCATTTGAAATGGTATCATCCTTTTCCTAACCATTTGATTTTATGGGATCATGCTGAACTATCATTGGATTTTTCTTTGTTACATACCTGGATATAGATTGTGAATATGCAATAAAAAGTTTTTTGGGGAAAAAGCATCAGTCTATTACCACTTTTGTGGAAACATGGTCAGATTTATGAGGGGACCTAGGAATTAAATAATGAAATAAAAGAGAAATATATCAAACTCTTTCATTTTGTTGATGTATTTCCAATATTTAGGGATATAATGGCCAATGTTAAGGATAATTTAGTTCCCTTAGTTTTAGAAATGTGACCTTTTATTTATAATATTTTTAAAATGAAAATTATTTGGGTGATGCTTGTGAGAGTTTTGAGAATTTTTGGAGTGTTTTCGGGGAATTATATAGCTTCACCATTTGTTAATTATTTGGGTATGCCATGTAACACCTACAATAAAATGTGAATAGAGAGAGAAGGGATAATGGGAAGGCGCATGGGTGGTGCATGTTTTCCAAAATAGTGAAAATGATAGAAAGAAACATTACTTGTTGGATAGTGAGAATCATAACAGGTGACCTGTAACTTCTAAACATTTCAAGACAACCTTGTGTGGTTCATCATTGATGCAGTTTCTATTGCATGGTTCTCCTAACTGTGTGACATACCATGCATGGGTTAAAAGTGAGATCCTAAAATTGTGGATCTCACAAATTTTGACATATAAGGCCCTTGTTATTCTTTCTATTCATCCCAAAATCAATATCCTCTATTCATAAATTATAGGAAACATTATCTCATTGATTTCGAGGTGATTTGAAGGCTTGTCTTAGTGAATTCATGCTGGATTCAAGTGGTCATTCTTAATTCCTAGTAAATACATGTGTTTTTATTAGATATACTTCTCTATATCTCTCAACATCTTAGATCTATCTCTGATGTGAATATATTTAATTTAGTTAATTAAAAATATTTCAATATAAGTATTTTTTCTAATAGGTTAAGATGCCTCTGGTTGATTTTGGAGTTTCAATCCGGATTCATTAACATTTAACATTCATTCATAATTTTTTTCATAAATGTCAATGTAGGTGGCTTCACTCTCAAATCATCTATTTAAACGTAAATGATTGATTTAAAATAATTTTTTAATTTGAAATATTTTATGAATTTATGTGAAATTCATGGTATATACCCTCTTTAGTGATGGTTTGTAGTTTTGTGGAAATTTATGAACACATGTGAAAAATGATTATTGGTTTGATTTTATAATGATGATATTAATCATGGATTTTTGTTTTATTTATAAAAAAAGTTTTATGTATTTGTGTTAAATTAAAAATTTGTTTATATAAATGGGTTTGGTATAATTTTGTTTGTCTTGGGTTTGGAATAGTTCGATTTCATGTGTTCTATGCATTGAGATGGATAATGGCATGAAGTGACTCCATTAAAAGGTTTAGATTGTAACGCCCTGACCCTAGATTTCTAGAATTGGTGCATTATTTTAATACATTGGAATGATTATGAGGAATCATGTCTCGAATGACCGATCAGTTTAGTAGTCTTGGAAAATATATTACATACATGAATGTTACATTACACATTCTATCATACAACACAAAAAAACCCTTTGAGAATGTCATCTTTCCCTTAGCATAACTCTGCATCTCAAACATAATAAAGTTCATGGGATCATGGGAATGTAAAACCTATCAATGGGGTGAAATCAGATGCTCAGTAAGGGTAAATAATTTAGCAGAAGCTATAAACTATTAAGCCAAGATGTCTAATTAAAACAATAGCCTTTTAAACATAAACATGAACATAATGTGGTAAAAATAAATCAAACATTTCCATATAAACACGAACATGTATATTCTACTAGTCTAATAATCACATGTAATAACTAATTTCATAATGAGGTAATGTATAGTACCATATTTTAATTTCTGTGTTAAGGCCTCATGCCAGGACCCATGGACTAACTATAACCGGACCCCAACCTAGAGAGCCTCTGTAACTGGACTCCAACCTGGAGAGCCTATGAAACTAGACTCCATCCTTAAGGGTCTCCTGTAACCGAAACCCAGCCTAGATGGCTTACTTTTACTAGTCCCTAACTCAGGACATACTAGTCCAATACATTCATCTTAAGAAAATGATGAAATATAACATAATCATTCGTATTAAAACTAGCATGAAAAATTTCAATACTCTAACAATAAATAATTAATGGAATAAAAATAACTCATCCACAGTCAAAAATATCACAAAACCTTAAATACAATATGGAAAATTTGTTTCATAATAAATCAACTTCAAACAAGTGTAAAATTTATCAACGAATGTTGAAATATGTGAAATCAAAACTATTTGAGAGAAATATGTCTTTTATTTTGAAATAATTTAAGAGTAACATAATTATAAAGAAAACATTTATTTTAAAAATATTCGTAGAAGAATTTAAGGGAAGCTTTGAAGATGTTATAATGGCAGAAAATAGCCACACCCGCTGTATAAGTTAAAAAAACATTCTTACCTTAATTTTGTCGAAAATGTCATAAGGTACCTTGTTTGGAAAACGACAGAAAGATTCCTTTCAAAAAAATTTATACAAATTCAAACAAGGGTATAAATGACTTTTTTCCATATTCAATTCAATATTAAAAATAATTTGGAACACATTTTTAAGCAATATTAATGTGGATGATAAAGGGGTCCTAGTAGATACTTACGTAAAAACAACCTCGCATAATAAAGAGATTTTGAAATTAACCCTTACCTTTTAATTTTACTTGGTCAAGGGTACGTTAACCTCATGTATAATTGTTAAATAATTGTTATTAAATTAAAAAAGAACCATATACAATATTATTATATCATATATGATCTTTTAATAATTCATTGTTAATGATATTTTAGAACTATCATCGTTTTAGGTGTTAACTGATTCATTTTAATTTATATTATTTGTTATGTGAGTCATGTTTGTTATGGATTAGATGGTTCTTATTCGTATCCAGAATGATATAAATTTTATAAACATTATTTTTAATCATAAAATTAAAATTATTCTTGAATGGTTATGATGGGGAATGAATCTCATCGCGTTCGTGGAGACGGTAATCCGTACGTACACACGAGCGACAAAATAATTTTTTTTTATTAAAATCACATATAATTGGATGGTATATCATATATAAATAATAATTATCATGTTATATTTATTATTTACATCAATTATACATTATTATTATACACATCCAAATAATTATGTATTCAGTAACAACTACACCACGACGTGGAGACAGTAATCCATATGTATGCATGTATGGTGACATTTCATTCAAATGATTGATAGAATAATGAAAATGGTTGTACCATATTTATAATAACATCACATTATATAAAATTTACTGGAGTTATTATTTTATAATGGAAACAATAAGGAAATAATATGTTAAAGAAGAAAAGAACGTGAAAGAGATGATAAAATATTTACCTCTTCTTCAGGATCATTCATTTGACTTGATCAAAATGGATCCTTATGTTGGCTTTATGACTAAAGTATGGTGTATAGAATAACCAGGTGATAGTTTAAGGGATATTTGTTCAGTTTTTGGCCAATCCAAATGGCTTTGAAGGACTGAATTTGAGATAAGGGGGAGTGCCCTTTTATAAGAGGGGTGTGGGGCACCTTAGGAAAAGATTGAAATATTATTTCATAATAATATAATATTAGGTTTATAATGGATCCAAATTGATTTATTTACAATCTAAAGTAGGTATGGGTAGAAATCCTTTCAACTAATTGGTTTTAGACTAGTTTAGGTTACCATTTAACCTTCTCATTTAGATTTAACTCTTAGTAAAATAGTTTTACGATTACCGTGTCTTCAAATATTCTTACACTATATGGTTAATAAACATACTCTAAACTTCCAAGAGAACCTCTAGTGGTTAATTAATGACATATATAATATTATTTAAGGCCTCTTTATGAACCTAATATATTTAGGAAAATTATATCAAGCAATAATATAGTATTTGTTTTAAACAATAATTTATGTCAATTTTGACACTATTTGGTATTTTGTTTTTGTTAAAGTCATCACAACATGATTAAATCGAACAAGATACATTGAAATAGCCCTAAAATGTCATATTAACCTATAACAATCGTCTATGTCATAAAAACATTGAAATAATATTTATTATAGTATATATAATACCATTTATTTGATTATTTCATTAATAAGGTAATCAATGCATCATCATTGTTTCATAAATAAACTTAATTATTTAATCTATAAAACTTATAAATAAAATAAAATTATTTGGTAAATATTATTTTTATCTTTATAATGAATATTTATAGTTGAATTTATCTTATATATAACCCCATATTAAAAATGGTTTAGTTAATAAACTTTGAATTTAACACTTTTAACTCCTCTATAAATTAAATAAAAATAAATGTCTTAATCTAATCCATGGGTACCTAAAAGATCATACATTATTCATAAGGTTGTTTTGGGTCGAAATACAGTTATCCAATTGAATTAAGACATGTTATATGGTAATTATGATATCATTTGTACCCTTATTTACGCTATTTACTTTTATCTGTGGTAAATAAAAGTAAAAAAGTTACTATTGAGAAAAAATTTGTTTTCATCTTATTGAACCACATTTTACTTACTGATATCAACCCTGTCTCTTGTATTCGTGAAATTAAACTCACAGAAGTGGTAAAATTATGTTTTATACAAATTGGAAAATGCTCCTAGGAGATGGGTAAAAGACAGTAAAAAGTTCAATACAATTTTTATATATCTAAAACTATTATAAACTGACTCCAATGAAGTAAATTGAACTTATATAGGTATTATGTATCAATTATAACCTAAATAAATTTAAATAAAATAAATAATTATTTAAATAAAAATTCGGTTTTAAACAATAACTCAGTGTTTTTCACTATTCATAAAAAATTGAATGTTTTTAGAAAAATAAAATAAATTCACCCTAGGCTAATTACGATAGTCCAATTTTAAAAATAAAGTCCATTTAACCAAATTAAAATGATAAATGATATATTTATTAATTTCATATTAATTTCTGTTTTGAAAACCAAAAAGTTATTTTTTTTTAAAAAAAACTATCAAAACATTGACATGTGTTTATGTCAAATTTAAATGTGAAATTACTTATAATGACATACATTTTATAAAAATATTAAAATATATTCTAATTATACATAAAAAACATTCCAGTTCATAATTTAACGCTATAAATAATTTTTATTAAAAAAAATTTTTTAAATTAAAATTTTGTATTTTTAACTATTCAGAAAAATATGAAAGTTATCAGAAAAGTACCAATAATGTATCCAAACTAATTTCAAATGTCCTGCATATAAAGAAGAAGATTATTTTGTCAAATTAAATATATAAAAGAGTTAAATATTATATTTAAAAAGGGTTTTCCATTAAAAGGAAGTAAAATTTCTTATTTTGACAAATAATTATTGTATATGAAAAAAATGAATTTGTTATTATATTATGTCTAAGAAACACATAATATGGATTCTAAAATTTTATATGGTATATAAAATTCAAAATTTTGTTAACACTATTCATAACTACTTTTTGAATGGCTGGTTTGGTAAGTTGTTGTATGCTCATACTCGGAGTTGTGTGTTTCGCAAGTTATTGAATTACATTGAAGAGATACCATACTATGAAATCATGGGGTGTTACATTCTCCCCTCCATCAATAAATTTCTTCCTCATAATTTGAAATTTTTCTTCAAAAATAAAAGGTTAGAAATAGAAAATACATTTGTGGAAAACCCACAGCAGAAATTGGGCTAAAAAAAATTAGTATTTGAAGTGCCCAGATCAGTGTGAATCACTAAGAGGGGGAGGGGGTGAATCAGTGATCCCTTAAAACTTTTTACTAATTGATTCTTTATCAATTAAACCTCTATGGCTGGTTAAAGCCTCGATCCACTCTTCTTGTATCTCTCACCTTTCCACGAATGATGCAGTAAATGTAAAGGCACTGGACACAAGGATTTACAAGGTTCGGCACCAAAGGCCTACATCCTTGCCATGCTCTCCCAGCATGGATTCTCCCATTATAATCTGTTAGTATTACAATGGTCGATACAGCTTCCCACCGTATCTCTCCTGAGTCCCACAGGAGGGTCTTTATACTGCGTCCCACAGTGTTACCAGAGTCCCACTGGCCTGCTCCAGAATCCCACTGAAGACTTCATCTCCCTGAGTCCCACAGGGTCTTCTCCTGGCTCCTCGAGTCACACGAGTAGCTCTTCTTCTTGTTCAGCTCTTCAAGTATCTTCAGCAGTCTGGGATAAAGACTGCTGGCCTTGCTCTGTACCTCTGATCACTTGTGATGATCAGGTCTTCTCGTCTTGCTCAGGCTTTATCTCCTTCTTCTAAGGATGACCTGGCTTCTCTCCAATTACTGAATACTCAGAAAATTGATGTCTTTAACTTCAGTCTGGTCCAGTCTCACTTCACTTCACTTCATGCACTGAATGCATGGCAACTCTGAATCCTCATGCACTGACTGCATGGCCTTCTCAAATTTTCTTCAAGATCTTCAAGTCTTGGACAACTCAGATGCACACAGCCTGATTTAGCTTTGTTCACGTGTGCACGTGCATGCATGCACTTCCCCCTTTCTTCTTCTTGGTGCAGTAGACCAACAAAGGGTGTAGTCACTTTAAGCACACAACTTCTTACATCCTTCACACACTATTTTCTTTTTGTTCACACACTTAAAAGTGTGTTGTACTCTAGTGTGGATGTCCTCTTCCTTCTTCTTCTAAGTGTATACACTTTTAGTGCACACACTATGTTCGGCCTTCATGTCTCTTTGCACACACTTGTTTCACTTTTGCACACACATGAGTTGGCCTCCTCCTCTTCTTGTTGCACACACACACTTTAGTGTTCTTTTAGTTTATTCTTCAAAGTATGCACAAACAAGGATACGGCCTTTTGTTGCTTTGCACATAAACCACCCGTAGGGTGTCTTCACTTGGAACACACACAAGATATGGCCTCGGGTATTCCTCCTTCACTTGGCACACAAGAACAAGTCGTAGGGTGTTCTCACTTGAACCCTTTCTACAAGGAGGCGCGCAAGGTATCTTGGTGCAAGGGGCAGCCGCACAAGGTGTGGTGGGCTTCGGTCGCGCAAGCCACAAAGGTGCAACCAGTGCAAGAAGCGCAAGGCCTCGGGTGGCCACTGCCGCGCAAGTGTGCAAGGTGAAACACCGCAGGCACACAAGTGCAAGGGCACAAGCGGCCGCGCAAACACCTCTTGCCACGCAAGTCCGCGGGCAAAGAGGGATGCAACCATGGGCGCGCAAGGATGCGGCCACGGGTCTTCCTGTCGCGCAAGGAAGGCGCGCAGGGGACTTTCCCTTCACCTCTTTCGCGCAAGGGGTGCGCGAAAGGAACTCCTTCGGGCCTCGGGTGGCACCGAGAACAATAGCCGCGCAAAGTTTTTGCGCGGTGGCTTCTTTCTTCGCGAGGCAGAGCACACGCGGGACTCGGATTTTCAACAGAGTTTCAGCAAAGCATATTCATGCCTCGGGTGCTCCTTTTATAGGCAAAGAAACGCTTCTAAACATCCGCATGATAATAACTCAAGTTCCCGAAGATTTCGGATCTTCAAGATTCTTTGAAATCTTCTTAATTTTCTCCTCGGTTAACCGCGGGTTCTCCTTCTATATTTTTCTCCTCTACGTGCATGCGACTTGGAACGCATGCACGGCCTTCGTTAAGGCACAAACCATGCAGAAAATAAATCATGTGGCCTCGCACCTCCGGTTGCTTCGGCCAAACTCGAAATCTCCCATGTGTTGCATGAAAATGTATTTTTAAGCATGGTTGTGTTCGTTAGATCCAAACGAACTCATTGGTGTCTTCGGCTTCTTTAGAGGTGGCCGGAATCTCAAAAACATCACTCGGGAGGCGCCTGGTTCAGCGGGGACGTCGCGGGTGGCTTCGCATGGAACGGGGAAGAAGACGCGCGGAGAGCCGTCAGATTAAAGATTTGGACGGCCGCGATCAGGATGGGCCGCGGTGGATTAGATGTGCGGCGCCGATCGTCCGCGAGATCAGATGAGCGGCTGGGATTCGTTCCCGGTGAAAAATGTGCATCCCACATCGAAACCTCTCGCGGTTTATCCGCGCTTTATCAATATGCCGCTCCCCCAGCACCCTCAATTGAATCTCCTACCTCCACGGTGCCGCCCCGCACCGTGTTCTCCCTGCGGGCGCGCTCTGCGCCCACTCTCTGCTCCTGCGGGCGCGCTCCTAGCGCCCACTATGCACTCCGGGTGCGCGGGTTTCACCACCGCGTGTCCTCGGGGGCTTACCCCCTGCCTCTCGGGCTGGCCACATGGGATCCCCCCTTGGGCGTGGCGCCTTAGGCCCACATGTGCCTTGGGGGTTGAACCCTTAAGGCTGGCTTGAGATGGCTAATTTTTTGCAAGTAAATAGAACAAGTACTTTGTTAAAAACAAAGTAACCAAGTTCAAATGTCATTCCTTCTTCTAAGCCATTCTTTCCATTTCTTATTATTCTTCTTAAGAATTCCTCCATTTCTTCTCCTCACATGATCTTCACTTAGGATATGGAATTCAAAAGTTTCACCATCAACCGAAGCTCCTGAATCAAATAATTCTTCGATGTTCTTCAATGATCCAATTAGAGGTCAAGTTGGATCACATTCACATTGTCATGCACTAAGAATTAGTACATGGTCTTCTTCAGCTCACTTCATCCACTCAGTGATTGTGGATGGATCTCTTTTCATCTCCTCATGCATTGTCAATACAATGCATGGTCTTCTATCATTGTAGTGACTTTGTATCCAGTTGATACAAGTTCTTGGAACTTAAAGAACAGCTCTACAATCGTCAGATATTCTTAGAGAATGTTTCAACCATCATCTTCTATGTCACTTAGTGAATCTCCAAAGTGACATGCATCTTAGTACTATGGCCATTCTCTCTTCATCACCATCACCATCACATCCTTTGTCATTCACATATTGAAACTCCTTGACATCCATTCATTCCAAGACAACTTCATGCCTCATTGACAACAAATGCAACACAGTGCACTTCAGTATTAATAAGAGGGATAAGGAAATGAAAAAGTCACAAAAAAGATTGTGATATTGATTAAGAGAACATTGATGGAAATTAGAGTCATATAATTGTAGAAAAAAATTAAATATTTATAGGGAGTGATTGAGGACATAAATCCCAGACATGTGTCAAATTTAGGGCCTCAAAGTCATCAATGTATGATGATTTAAAATATCATCGGTTCAACAAAACATAAGGTATTAGGATAACAAATTTTTTGTTTTAAGATCACTTCCCTAATGTTTTAGAATTTATTTATTCATAGAATAATGGAAAAAATATATTTGATAAGTAGAGTTTCATCCTTTATCTAATTTATACCACAAACTCATCTTCCACTGTAAAAGATAATAGAACATAAAAATATTCTATTTATTTTAATCGTATAGGGTTCCAAAAATAATGAATTTATATTTCATTTTTCATAATATTAAATAAAACAACATTATAAAAACTAGGACATCATGTAGGCCAGTGGTAGGTGATTCAACCTTGTCTCCCTTTGGATGCAGGTACAAGTCTCGCGGCCTTGCGGGACGCCACTAGTTGTTTCCCAACCTCTAGGTTGTCCTTTTCATGAAAATACAAAATTAACCCTAACAATATTATCCAATTTCAAACATAATCCATTCCAACCATTAGAATTATCCAAAATACTTCTATCCAAACTCACAGTCCAAAATTTATAAGGAAGGTAAACACAATTAAGATCCTTTTTTCCACGTAATAAAATGTGAACACATTCATCATGCATTCTTTTAAAACATGGTAACACCATGAATTACCATAAACCATTTTGATTACATTTATGATCCCTTATTATTTATATACTACCAGATATATTCCTCATATCCAAAATTTTGAATATTCCAACAATGATGAAATAAACAAACTATTAATCAGTTCCAAGGAATTCAAGAATATCTAATATAATTTATCAAAATCAACCCTCTCTTATTCCCAAATCAATACCTCATTATCAGTACCATATTAAGGATTACCTTTCCATCAAACATGTATTTTCCAAAATGTGTATCATACTATTAAGTCACTCTTCTTAGAACCATATAATCTCAAATCCTTAATAAAATAGTACTACAGTACAATCCTTATTTATCTCTATAACTCATATAACCAGTATATTGTTGATACAACACTCAAATAAAATAATTATATAATAGAAACGTAAGAACACTAGTAATTCCTCTTTAGCTGAGATAGTATCATAACATGATTATTATCCAATAGAATCATTTGTTGTATACTCTGATCACTAGGACATTGATTTGTTTAGTGCCCAATTCCTTACAAATGAAGCATTTTATATTTGAAACATTTTTTCTTAAACTTGCAATCACATACTTGGTGTCCTTTTTCTCCACACTTATAAAAAAAATCGCATTCCCTTCAAGCCTTTACCATGGTGATTCTTTCCACATTTATCACATATGGAAAATTCCTTCTTTCCCCTCTTCCCATTATCTATCTTTATATCTACCGTCCTTTTCTTCTCTTGCTTCCCTTCAAAGCCATAGACTCATCGAATTCTTCACTTATCTTACTAACACATGATATTATTTCTACATATGTTGAGAATATATGGGGGAGTATTTCCCTTCAAAATTTATGCATAATACCATGAATGATATGATCCTTCTTACTCTTTATATCATATATATTGTTGAAGTTCTCATTCCTTCTACTGGGCACCATTTCTATACATTGGAATACACTAGGTCAGTTTACGAATAATAATGAATAATTCCAAACTTGTAAAATACCTAACATAAATTGAAAATTTTATGGATTCCATCCATAATCATAAAAATATTTTCTTTAAGGAGGTATATACTCACAAATCCTTCATAATTATTTGTAATGAAAACGAAAATTATCCTAAGCATATCACCCGGGAGTGTCGTAACCAAGAGTGTATCAAGGCCTGTTGTCATGCACCAGTTTCTATTTGCGTCTATCTCAAAGTGGTGTTTTTGGGTTTTAACCCTATGTACATCTGTTTTAGAGCCACATTTACCTGCTCATATCTAGAAATGGATGTATTTTTTGTAAAACTCGCAAAATCGCTACATTACCAAATTTCTAGGATGTTCTTCACTACTAATCCTCATTGTCTATCATAGGGTAATGTTCTCTAATTAGAGTTTGTCTAAATATATTTCCACGGTTGTTTCTAAACATCCGCTGATACCAACTATAATGCCATGACCCTAGATTACCAGAGTCTGTGCATTATTTTAATACATTGGCATGATTACAAGAAATCATGTCCTAAAAGAACGATCAGTTTGGCAGTCTTGGAAAATAGATTACATACATGAATGTTACATTACACTTTATATCATAAAACAAACAAAAATTCCATTGAGAATAAAATTGTTCCCTTAGCATAAATTTATATCTAAAACATAGAACACTTCTTGGGATCCTTGGAAAATAAAACATAAGAAAGGGGTGAGATCAGATGCCCAGTAATTGTAAATATTTTAGCAAAATCTATAAACTTTTATGGAATGGTGTGTAATAAAAAAATAGCCTTTTAAACATAAACATGAACATAATATAGAAAAAATAAAACATTACCATATAATCATGAACATGGATACTCTAGTAGTCAAATAATCACATGTAATAACTAATGTCATAATGAGGTAATGTATAGTACCCGATTTTAATTTCCGAGTCAAGGACTTGTGCTAGGACCTAGGGACTAACTATAACCGGACCCCAACCAAGAGAACCTCAATAACTAGACTCCAACCCAGAGAGCCTCTGTAATAGTAACCTAACCCAGAGGTCTTACTTTTACCAGTCCCTAACCCGGAACATACTAGCCAAATACATTTATCTTACGAAAATGTTGAAATATAACATAAACATTCATATTTAATCTAGAAAACAAAATGTCAATACGTTAACCATTAACTATGAATTGAATACAAATAACTCATCTACATTTAGACATATCACAAAACCTTAACTAACATATGGATGATTTGTATCATAATAAATCAACTTCAAACAAGTGTAAAATTTATCAATGGATTTTGACATACGTGAAATCAAAATTTTTTGTGAGAAATATCTCATCTATTTTGAAATCATTTTAGTGTCATAAATTTATAAAAAAAAATGTACTTTGAAAATATAATTATAATATTTTAATGGAAGATTCGACGATGTTATAACAGCAGAAAACAACCTCACCCCCCGTATAAGTTAAAAAATATTCTTACCTTAATTTTGTTGAAAAGGTCATAAGGTACCTTATTTGGAAAACGACAAAAATATTCCTTTCAAAACATTATATAAAAAGTTAAATAAGCGTATAAATTAATTTAAGACATATTATAGTAAATAGTAAAAATGTTTGGGAACACTTTTTTTTGAAACATGGATGTGGATGATAAAGAGGTCCCAGTAGATACTTACGTAAAAACAACCTCAGATAATAAAGAGATTGTGAAATTAACCTTTACCTTGTACTTTTCATTGGTTGAGTGTATGTTAAACCTCTGTATAATAGTTAAATAATTGTTATTAAATTATACCCAAACCATATACATAATTATTATATCATATATGATCTTCTAATAATTCTTTGTTAATGGTATTTTAGTATTATCATCGTTTTGGGTGTTACCAAATTCGTTTTCCATTATATTATCTGTTACATGACACTTGTTTGTTATGGATGGGATGTTTCTTATTCATATCTAGAATTATATCAAGCCTTTAAAATTATTTTTAATCATAAATTGAATATTATTCTTGAATGGTTATGATGGGAAATGAATCTCATCACGCACGTGTAGAGGGTTATTCGTACATACGCACGAGTGACAATATCATTCTTTTGATATTGAAATCTTATATAATTGGATGGTTTATCATATATACAAAATAATTATCATGTTATATTTGTTATTTACATAAATTATACATCATTATTATACCCATCCAAATAATAATGTATTGAATAACAACTACACCACGACATGGAGACGGTAAGCCGTTCGTACGCACGTATAGTGACATGTCATTCAAAGGATGGATAGAATAATGAATATGGATGTACCATATTTATAATAATATCACAGTATATATAAGATTCTAGAGATATATTTTTATAATGAAAACAATTAGGAAAGAATAAGTGGAAGAAGAAATGAACATGGATGGCGTGATGAAATATTTACCACTTCTTCGAGATCTTCATTTTGATTTGATCAAAAGGTCTCCATAGGTTGTATTTTTGACTAATGGAAGGACTATAGTATTAAGGGAGGATATTTGATAGGTTATTTGGGCCGGATTTGGCTGAGCCAAATGGATTTTATGGTGTGAACTTAGTAGAAGGGAGAATGCCCTTTTATAAGAGGGGTGAGGGGCACCTTAGGAAAAGATTGAAATATTATTTTATAATAAAATTATATTTGGTTTATAATGGATCCAAATTGATTTATTTTAAATCTAATGTGGGGATGGGTCAAAATACTCTCAACCAATAGCATTTAATAAAGTTTAGTTATCCATTTTATCCTTATATTTTAGATTTAACTCTTAGTTAAATAGTTTAACTTTTACCTTGTCTTCTTCTATTCTTATATAATATGGTTAATAAAAATATTCAAAACATCAAGAGAACCTAAAGTGTTTCATTAATGACATATATAATATTATTTAAGCCCTTTGGAAGAACCTAATATTTTTTGGAATATTATATCAACCAATAATATAGTATTTGTTAAAAAAATTAATTTATCTAAATTTTGACACTATTTGGTATTTTGTTTTTGTGAAAGTCATCGCAACATTATTACATCGAACAAGATACATTTAATCAGCCATAACATTTTATATTCACCTATAAAATTCGTGTCTGTCATAAAAACCTTGAAATTATATTTATTTTAGTTTTTATAATACCATTTATTTGATTCTTTCATTAATAAGGTGATTTCTGCATCATCATTGTATCATAAATAAATTTTATTATTTAATGTCCAAAAATTATAAATAAAATAAAATTATTTAGGAAATATTTTTATATTTCTAATGAATAATTATAGTATAATTTATCTTATGTATAACCCTAGATTAAAAAGGTATTAGTTAATAAACATTGAATTTAACACTTTTAACTCTTCTTTAAATAAAATAATAATAAATTTCCTAATCTAATCCAAGTGGATATAAAGGATCATATTTTATTCCTAAGGTTGTTTTTGGTTGAAATAAACTGATACAATAGAATTAGGACATGTTTAAGGGTAATTATGACATCATTTTACACTTAATTACCATATTCACTTTTAACCGTGGTAAATAAAAGTTAAAAGTTACTATTCACCACAAATTATTTTAATATTATTGAACCAAATTTTAATTACTGATATCAACCGTGTCTCTATGATTTTTGAAATTACACACACATATGCAGTAAAATAATTTTTTATACAAATTGGCAAATGCACATAGGAGGTGGGTAAAAGACGGTAAAAAGTTTAAAAAAATTATGTCTAAAGTTTTTCTAAATAGAATCCAATTAATTAAATTAAAATTATATAGGTAATATGTATCTATATTGACCTTATATAAATATAAATAAAATAAATAATTATTTAAATAAATATCGATTTTAAACAATAACTAAGTGTTTTTCACTATTCATCAAAAATTGAATGTTTTCAGAAAAATACCTGAAATTCACCCTAAGATAATTTCAATATTTTGAATTAAAAAATGATGTCCATTTTACCAAATTCAAAACATAGAAGCTGGATTTATTAAATTAAAATTAATTCCCGTTGTAAAACCAAGAGGGTGTTTTTAAAAAAGTAAAACCTATCAAAAGATTTACATGTGTTTAGGTACAATTTAAATGTGAAATTACATATAATGGCCTAAATTGTATAAAATTATAAAAATATAATATAATTATACTTAAAAACCATTAAAATGATTAATTTAACAATATAAATTATTTCGATTGAATTTTATTTTCAAATTATATTTTTTTATTTTTAACTATTCATCAAAATATGAAAGTTATCATAAAAGTACCAAAAATTTATCCAAACTAAATTTTAATGTTCTTGATTCTAAATAAGAAGTTTATTTTGTCAAATTTAATATATAAAAGTGTCAAATATTGGATTTAAAAAGGGGTTTCCATTAAAAGGCAGTAAAGTTGCATTTTTTGAAAAATACTTCTTTTATATGAAAAAAAATTATTATATTATGTCTACGAAACACATAATATGGATTATAATATTTTATATAGTATATAAAATTTAAAATTATTTTATCACTCTTAATAACCGATTTTTGAACGGCTAGTTTGGTAAGTTGTGGTACGCTCTAACTCGGTGTTGTGTGTCACGCAAGTTATTGAATTACATTGAAGGGATAACATACTATGAAATCTTGGGGTGTTACATAGATGGATATAGGCATGATATACCTCCATAAATGTGGTTCTCTAAGTTATAACTTATTGAATGGATGACTCTATAATCACACATATAGGGAGGTATATGATGCATGTGTGGTTAAATGTGTGGACATGTGGAAAAGAATTGTTATTCCCAAATGGATCTTATTAAATGGTATTAAATTAATGTTTGGTTGTTTTCTAAAGAACATGTTATTGTTTTGAGAAAACTTTTTTATCATGGAATATTTTTTTATTCTAATATAAATTGTTTTAGTAAATTTTTTTAATATAAATTATTTTATATATATGTGATAACATCTGATTTGGGGAAAACCTTCTAATTTTCATTAAAGAACCATTTTTCGGCATGGTGGTTTTTTAGATGTCATTTATCGATACACATGACAATGTATGTTATATAAAATATTTATAACTACTTCATGATATTTGGGATGTTTTTAGGAATTGAACCTTGACCATGTTAGAGCTTGGAGTTTATCGTTTGAGTCGTTTAGTTTTTTCTTCCACTGTGTACATTGATATTAAAGCCATTCACTATGGTTCATTTTTTTAGTTTTTTTAATATAAATTAATTCTTCATGTTTTCATTAATTGATATAAAGAATAATGTAATGTTTTAATTGGTTATTATATGTTTGGTTGATTGTTTTATTTTTAAATGGGAAATCGCCCCCATCTGTTAATGAATCCCTTTAAAATTGTTTCCATCAATTTCTGTCTTAGGGATGTCTCTTAAGGGAAAGTAAAATTCCACTACATTCTATATCCATTGAGGATGGTTGGGTTGTTAAAAAATTCCCCTAAATTCCATTTATATTGCTATTACATGCTAAACAATCTCTCTAACTGATAGGCAACATAAGATAATTCAATGGTCTTTATAACATTTCAAATACTGGCAGAGAAATTCAAAAATGTTCCATTAATCATACTATACTACATTTACTTATATCTATATTTATTATAAATAGAGGGAACAACGATTAATTTTAGTAAATATTTACAAAGATATGGTATATTCTTTTACTCTTCTAAATCAACCGTAAATATCCAATATGTTTTCATTTTCATTTTCTTATTTTTTCCTATTATCTCATCATTTTATTTATTCATATATTATATTCTTGATTATATGGGTGGATTTTAATTTCATACACAATATAAATTCCTCATTAACTTGATGAGAGTATGTAATGATGAGTTTTGGTGTTGTAGTAAGATTTTTGTTGCATGCTAATAAATAATTATATCATATTACTATTTATTTTATTATTTTTAATTTATAATTTTTTAATGAATTAAAATTTTAAATTAACTAATTTTTTTTATTCGAACATGAATTATATAATCTTAGAAAATAGAATGAATTAAATTTAGTGAACAGGACCACTGGGTAATTCATTTTTTTTAAAAAAAATTAATGTTTTAGTAAAACGTGATTTTATATAATTTATTCACCAATAAAAAGGTATAAATCATAATGAACAATAATTTCCATTTATAAACTAGAAATGAAGATAAAATTTCATCCTTTAGTAAATTAATTTCATAAATAATTTGATATGACTAGGTATAATTTTATAATAAACATTAATCAAATTATTAACCAAGAAAAATACATTAAATATTTATTTTATTTGGCCTTTTTATTTTTAATTTATTTACACTTTGAAGATGATTTGGGATATTGGTTGTAATCCAGCCTTGATGAGGCATCTCATATGGATTTCAATGATCCCTTTATAATAGTTCCTCGCATGGGTTGGTTGTGATTATTTTTTATATATTTTTTAGTTGTCCACAAATTATATTCCTTGTACTTGTGATTATTTGTAGAGATGTTAATTGTACCTTTTAATCATTTATTTATTCTTATGCCACCATAATTTGTACATTACTCAATATTTTTATTTTATTCTGTTGATATTTACCCCTACCATGAAACTAATTTCTCTTCATTACCATTTAATATTTATATTATAATAAAATAATGAGGGACATATTAAATTTATTGAATCATAATGTTCAACATATTGGGAGAAATTTCAACAGCCTCCTTTATTATATTCATCATTTTTCGTAGGTAGTTTAATTTTTACACCTTGAGTTCTTTCAATTTTTAATTAATTACGCGACTTTCATATATTACACTGCACATCATTTAAAACCATGACATGATCATGTGGGGACCACACTCAATCTTATGTGTTGGGAGGGAAGAATATCCTTTTTCGCCCCATTTAAATATTGTTTACAAATTTTAATGGATGAAAAGTTCTTCCTAGAGAAAATTTAACAGTTTTCTATAAATAATATGGATTAGTATCTAAAAAATTATATTTGGTGAATGATATTAAAAATAATTATTTTCATTGATTAATAATTAATTATTTTTTATAGTTTTATTTTAATAATTAAAGTAAATTTCATTAAATATTAACATAAAATAGTTTTATTAATGTATGATATTTTTTATGAAGATGATTAAATTTAAGAAACATTGGAATTTGAATTGTGACTTATGAATTTTTTTGGATGTTTTTAGTTGAACTTTTTCATGTCACACATGTTACTATTACACAGTATTAATTTATTGATATATTGTATTATTATTAAAAAAATTATTAGTGATTCATTTCAAATGATGGGAATAAAATAAAATTATACTATCACACATCAATAAAATAAATTTAGATATTATAAATTCATTCCCAATATTATTATGACCCTACAACATGCTTCAATATTTCCATTAAATGAAATGTTTTGACAATTAAAAATGAGTGACACTTTCAAATATCATGAATTCATGGCCTAAATTTGTATTTATATCTATAAAATTGTAATACTAGAACAATAAATTGAATTTATCAAGATTCTGGTGTTTTGAATGTAAAATGATGGCATTATAGTGATCTTTACACATTACACATTTATCACTAAAACTCAAGACCCATTCACCAGAGCCCCTAAGATATGTGAGATTAAATAACAATATAAGGATGAACTGTCTAGTTTTTACTTCATTAACTAAACTATATGAATTTACAAAGTTACCACATGTTGAAAGAATTTAAGGAATAATGTCAACCATAGGGTTTATGCATTATTAATATAAGATTTTATTGAAATCATAAACCGTAATAAAAGAATATTTATCCAACTGAAGGAATTCCAGATGTATCAACTAACCATTAAGGAAAACCGTGGGAGTTGAAAATAAGGCTGATAAATCAAATTTCATGATAGGTTCATGATTTTCACACCTATGTGTCGTGGACAACATAGTTAACCTCTACTCATCTACCTACCTAATAACCCTTGGACCCAAGATTATAACCCCTTTAAACTCCTATAAAATTGATGATAAATAGTTAAATAACTCTCTAAAAATTTGGTGGTATAGAATCATAAATTATAATAGCATGGTGTTAATAGGAACTATAAATCAGTCAAATAATGAAGAATTATTATTTTCCACTTATATTATTTAATTTATTTGTCCTAAATAATGTAGGGTAATTTTTATGTAATTTTTGTTTTTAAACTATGTGGAATTAATTTCCCAATTTCATGGTGTTCTAGGTCATAATGGAGTCTCACCTCGTAAATTGTGTTTCTAATTATTATGTCGGTATGATTCAAATGATTTGTTATAACCTTTTCTTTCCATTTATTGATTTGACGAAAATTTAATGTCCTACTATGAAAAAAAATACACATGAATATCTATTGGTTTTATGATGAATGATTCCATGACCATTGGATTCATTTGATGATACTCATGGGTTTGTATTTGTAATGTTTTTCGATAATGTTTTTTAGAAAAAAAATTGAATTTTTGGAGGATAATAAAAACCCATTAAACCAAGGAGGATGAGACATATTTGAATCATAATAATGAAAAAAACGTGAATGACATAATGAAACATTATAATCATAATTATACTGAACTTAATTAAAAACAAAAACCATGATGCTTTTTTTTCAAACAGAAAAAACATTAGTTTTATTAATGTATTGTTTTTAGTGATATCATTATAAAGAAATTTTATTTCTATTAATTGAAGCTCAAATTATTTAAAAACTCGTAAAAATGATAAACATACATGATATTGAGTGATTATTAAGTTAAATTATTTGTAAAATTATATCATATGTTGAATTAATATTGATGAAATGATGAATGACACTACTGAAAGAGGGTAAATGTATTGATTTGTAATTATATATCTGTCATGTTTTGGAACCATTGAATTGGATAATATATTAGTTTTTAAAATTACTATTTACTAATTTATGTATATAAATATATGTAACTAAATGAATGGAATATTAAAATATTTAACTTTTAGGTTCCTCTTATGTAATGAAAAATGATAAATTTTTCAGGATTTTGATGCACTGAGTTTGTGCATTAATTTTGTGTATACTTTATTGAGTAAAAAGTAAAACAATGTTCAAGATATTATAAGTATGTTTTTAATGCTTAATTTAAGTATTTATGGAATATATATAGGTTTTTAGGTATTAATTTATGTATCAAGGAAACTTTATATAATTATAGAAAACAACTTGATATTCTTGCAATAAGAACATGTATTTTACATTCTATGAAACACAACTAGGTAGTGTAGAGTACAAAAATATTTCCATAATCAAGAAGAAAACACCATGAGTAATTTTTTACATGTTATGTGTGACTATTATTAATGTGCTTTTTGGAAATATTAATTATATAATCTATGTATGTTAGTAATACATATCATATTACCTCAACAACTGATATGAAAAAGTTCATTGGTTAACACAACAACTCTACTATCATAGGATAAATCCAAAAAGGCTCTATAGAACACAATACATAGAAAATAATTTGATATATGAAATATAATTTTATTTTCCTATATGTAGAGTGATTGGAATCCATACATTAGGACTATTGATATGGGTGGTGTATCCACACTACCAACATGGTACTTAAAAGCCAATAGTTCTCCAATCGATTTTATCCTTTTTTTTCATTATTTCCATATAGTATTCCAATATCCATGGGTGGGGTTATATTTTTTTCTAAAAAATTAATCCTTACTATGATTGTGATAGGATACAAGGATTATTTTTGGGGTTGTAACCAAAGTACATGTTTGTTTTAATATTTGATTTTATCTTGTTTCTAATTTCATGTTTTTTACATTTTTTTGATGAATTAAAATTACATATTCATTGGTTATAGTATATCTCAAAAATAATTTTTTAATATAAAAAACCAAAGGAATAATAATTGTAAAATACATAACCATTGGGTATGGTCATTTCAATTTTTTTGGGATTTTACGGAAAAGAAATTTTTTAAAGATTTTAATCTATGTAGTAATCATTCAATTATTTATTAATATAAAAATTAATTTCAATACTAAAAATAGATGGTGATATTTAATATTTATTATAAATTAATTTATAAATATTTTTATATTTTATAGGTTGGTGTTTTTAATAAATCCTAATCCAAATTTCCACCCTAAAACATTTTTCAACTTTTTCTTTTCATTGGTGTTTTTGTTTCCTTTTTTCATCAATTTTTTTATTTTCTAACATATATTATTATTCTAAAACCAAAATTCATTTCCTAAATAATATTTTCACACTATATTACATGGTTATACATTATTAATTCATAATGTGATAAAAACCAATGATTTTCTTCTAAAATAATGTGAAGGAAATCAGTTTTTCTCCGATTATTTAAGTGATAAATGGTGGGGTGGGAAAAATAATTCACAAAAAACAGAAAATTATACTTAATAGAAAAAGGAAATGAAAATAAGGATATATTTTCAGTTTGGATAGGGTTTTACTATAGAAATTATCATTTTCCAACACAAACTATTTATATCATCCCATTACCAGGTGGACTCAATTATAACATTTTTTCAAGGTATAATAATGAATAGTTAATCTTTTTAATAGTTAAATATATAGTATTGAGATCATATTTAGTAAAAACATTTTTTTCAAAAAATATCCAAATTCTAGAAGGAATCATACATAATTTCCATGGAATTAATTAATATATTTCGTTATATTTTTTCAAATTATAACATTACTAGTCCCATAAAATAAAACCAATGAATTTACAATTTAATTACTCAATGATATCAGGTTTTACATGTCATAAAGTTATTGGAAATATGTAATATTTGATTGTTATGTTGTAGTAATATTTTTATTTCAACCCCAACACTCTTCCCACTCGCCTATCATGGACATAATGAGGATGGTGGTTTGTGAAATAATACACATCCCAACCAATAGATACTAGAAAAAATATGGAAGATAAGGGTCCTGAATATTAAAATAAGAGAAAATAAAAGGACAAATCTACTGGCCATAAGGGTTATGTCAGTAGAGTTGTATCACCTCTCCCCTCTCTATGAATAGTCTCCAAATTATGAGATCAATGCTTTAATTTATAGTCAAATAAAATTACATGAAATTTATACAAGTTAAAAAAAATTACTTTACTAAATGGTTTCAATTTGTATTTATCCACTAGTAAGTGATATTTCTTGTGAAAAATATAATTCTTCCACTTTTGATGTTAGTTAATGAAAATGCATGGCATTTAGAATAAACATAAATGGAATATAGAAGAATTCACTCTACCAAAAAACAATAATGGAAATAATCAACATGCATAATATTATATATAGTGTGTAATACTTGATTGGGGACATGGTTTTGTACTGTAGAAAGCTGATTCATGTGTCATTATGATTACATAGTATTTTTTTATTACTTAATTTTTGTATAGTCTCCTTTTATGATCGGAAATTTCCATGATTTGTGAATTGTTCCACAAAAAAATATAAATCATTATGAAATACCAAAATGAAACCTTCAAACAAGATAAAGTATATATTCATCATTATGCGAGTTTCCACTAAATAAAACACACAATATATATATATATATATAAATTTATAGATCTAATGGAGTTATAACATAATCCAAGTCATTATATATATTTCTATCGTCATTTGAAGATAATTAATAAAGAAAAAATACCATGTGTGGTTAATCATGCTCTCGATGGGAATCTAAATGGTGTCCATTCATTTTGAGAGATATATACCATTGGAATTGTGTTATGGAAAACTAATTAACTATTGGTATAGTGTATTAGAGTTATAAAAAAGATCTTTTATCTATAAATTAATATAGTCTTAGTGGGAGGTCTGTATTTATGAACATTAATTGATATTCACTATCATCCAAGTCCGATTGTTTTTTTATTTTTTAGTGGGGAACTTTTGTTTTTTGAATGGTCATCATAATAATCCTCTTATTTATCATATATATATATTATTAGTTTACAAAGTGTCCCATTATTTATGAATAAGGTTTTGATCTTTGATGAATGGTAGATAATCAATGCTTTGGGTCTAATAGTACCACATAAAATGATTGAGGATTATTGGAATTTTGATGAACCCCATCCACGAAACATTGAACACCCATTTAATTTTTATGAATAATAACTTTTTTTGTTTTTTTACAAAATAATAAATTACATTTTTCACATTTAATTATTATATTTTATTAATTTTAATGATATCTAATTCTATAAATTTTTTTGAAACATAATTCGAAACACAATCCATTCACATATTCTACATGAACAAAAACTAGTGACAAGGAGGCATTACATCCTCCTACACATTCTCCATGGATTCGTGACCATCAACATCTGTATTTGATAAACATTTCATACCACTTGTAGTAGTCCAACATCATTGGCCTTACCCATTCCACATATTCGATTTCTAAATCTTATCCATCTACGAAATGTGTCAATTAAATTGTAAGATGAATATTCTGAGTTGTTTTTATTTTGAGAAAAAACCTTCCCATAATGAAAATGAAAATTAAATGATAAATAAAAAAATCCACATTCAAATACATAAAATTTAGTTTTTCTTCACTCATAATCTTGGTGATTTATTTATTTATTATCAAATTTCATATTTGATGATCATTTTACCAAGTTGTGTCATGAGACACTATGTAGACTTTTTAGTTATGTATTGGAGGTCAACCATCCCATTTCAACATGTGTTGGTTTATTTGAGGGTGTGGTTTTTTTACACCAATCCAACCACCCTACCCCCTTTGTTTATGTTGTACTTAAATTAATGAAATGATCAACTCACTATGTGGAAACATCTTTTTTGAGTAGACTTTTGGTATACTCCCTCCCCATATAAGAATACCCTAATCTTGCCTCCGACCATTATCCTCATCCATCACTATTTTAGCACCATATTATTTCCACACCATGAAGATTTGGGAGTTTTCTAGGTGAGTTATATGGATATTCATACCTATAAATATAAACATGTATATACAAACAACCAATTATTTTTTTCATCCCACTTCCATTTCGTGTTCATAGACTGTCATGGAAATTCCAATGGGATATTCCTTGTCATTATGTTAGTTAATAACTAATGGGTTTCTGATCCCTTTAATACACAATATCAATTATTTACAACTTTTTATTTATATTATGTCCAGAAATTTTTATAGGGATGTTCTTTAGCTATGTGAACACTTATTTCCTCATGAAAGTGTGACTCACACCTGTTTTGGTAGCTGATTACCTTGAGATCCCAATGGATTCTGTAGATCTAATTCACAAAATCGATATATATATATATATATATATATAGTTTTACCACTACAACCTGTATCCAACCCTTATTCTACTGATATACTATGTTCCACACATCCACTTCCCACCATTGATCCCTATACATCAATTCCCGCAATAAAAGCACCGCCACCCATACCATTGATTTTTTCATTTTTATTCTCTCAAATGAATATAGTGGAACACAAAATAAAACCTATATAGGGAGTTTAGGAACACATTCAAGTTAATATCAGACTTATTTCCCAATATATGGGCATATTCTTCCACCACATGTCATCCCCTCCAACTAATCTACATCCATCAGTATCTCACAATAATATATTATCCTATATTCATAAGGGGTTGACTTCAATATTTGAATTAACAGTTATGGATGAGGATCATGTTATGCATGAATATTCTACAATGGCTTATTGGTATACTCTGAATCCACCAATTTTTGCTTCCAAAAATTAATCTCTTCAATTTCATGTGTTTGTAGCTCTAGAAATTATGTTTCTTGAGGACCCCCGGTGACTATTTTTTACATTTCTTTTTGTTATTAGATATATCTCTGTTAACCATGTGGTAATTATGAGATTTATTATAGATTTGTTTTTTAAAATTTCATCAAGAGACACTCATTTCCTAGGGTTATATCAGATGCATTGATTTCTTACCACTTGGAGATATCAATAAAATAATGTCTTCCAATATTTTATCCCTATTCCATATAGGAAAGAATTTTATTATATTTCTATTTCCATTCACATAATAAATTAAATTCTGTCCATGCTTCCATGGCTTGTACATATGGAATGTTACATATCCTTTCTCTAACCTTGTGTTTTTTGTGGGACCATCTAAAATGTTAATTATTTAGTAGGGTTCCTCAACGAAAGACCATTTATATTACCATTTATTGATCTAGGAAAAATCATTAAGTTGAATAACAAAATTTCTTTATGGGAAAATATCTATTTTAATATATAATAAATAATAAATATATAAATAATAATTTTGAATGTTTTACACTCATTTCATAATTAATTTTTTTTATAAAATGATTGGTCATGTAAATATGATTTGAATTTAATTCATGTACATTTTCATCTATTATACTAATTATTTTTATTCACTTCATAACATTATTATCCAATATATTTTCATTCCCATTATGAAGTGGTTTTATGAGAAATTTTGAAATATCCTTTATTATTCCATTATTATTAATAGATTATCATGATATACATTACTACAATAAATTGGGATTTTTTCTTATAATGTTATCACTTTTTTAACCAAATAAAAATCCACGATGACATATATTTATTTATTTTCTACCAATTTATCCTGAGGGTTATGCATTGTTTGATCATTTTTTGAAGCCCACAGATACCATTAATTAATTTTATAAGATTACATATTAAATGAGAACTTTTATTTAAATCCTTAATTAATGAATACTAATTCATAGGTTTTTATTTTATATTATAGAAGGGAGTTATTTAATTCATGGTATTATTGTCCGAAAATACTGTGTATTTAATGTATTTGAAGTAACACATGTTCATTAGGGGACACAAATTCATACACAATCATAAAATGTTCTTATGTGGTTTCTAAATATTAATATAAATCTATAAATTGGAAAAATCATCGATTATTGAAAAAAATTAGTTTTTTAATCTATGATCAATTAGAGACTGATTTGGAATTGATATTATTTCAATGGAATTTAAAGAGGGTGTTATTTTTCATGTATCTTTCTTGATTATTATGCTCTATATCTAAATTATTTTGCGTTAATATTAACCCCACTAACTATAATGTTTATTTCATTATCTAGTAACCCTGAGCCTCTGATTTATTAGAACATTAATAGAATTCATTTTAATTTTTTTTTCTATGTCGATATTTAGATCATATGCAAGATTATTGATATGTTACATATTCATGATAATAAAAATAACACAAATTAAATAATATTTAGTGGTGATTTAATTATATTTTATAATATATTAGATCTTATGTGGAAAAAATATTTTTAAAAAGTTTAATAATTTTCAAAAAGTGGAGAAATTTCATTAATTTGAAATTAAATATCAGGAATGATTTGGATGTTTTGAATTTGATAAGTTGTATTCTTTTGAAGAGTTTATTTATTATTTTTTATTTATAAAACCAGTTAATTTATTGAATCCTTCATTAGAGTGTATATTATTTCATATTTATTATTGATATTTTAAATGAAAATCTAGTAATTAATTTGGGGGGGGGGGGTTTATGCACATTATTTTTGTATATGCATTTGGTGTGTATTATTGAGTAAAAAAGTATCAGAATTTTTAATATGTGTTTTTATATAGAGTATATTATTAATTGTGTATTTATGGATGAGGTACATGTTCTTATTGAAGAATTAAATGGTCATGGAGATTTGTAAGTATAAAAAAACTACAGAGAATTCCTGTAATAAGAACACACTATGTACTTTGAATGACACTTGGCTCGACTGGTCTATGTACATGTATAAGCCCCCAATAAAGATGAAAACATATTTTAGCCAATTTAATAGGTTTTGAAAGCCATTATAGTATTTATTTTAGTATAAATACTACTGCTACATATATTTTATATTGGTACTACAAATTATGTTACTTCACCAACTAAAATCTAATGTACTATAAATCACTGTTCTGTATGGAACCTCAACTACCAATGGATAAATTGAAAATGGGACCACTGACTAGAGTACATAGTATGAAGTTCTTTAAACATGTTGTGTTTTTAGTTTTCCATAAATAAAGGTCGTGTAGTTTGTATTTAGGTACTATTCACAAAAAGGTAGTGGTAACACTACATTGTTGACTCATCCGCTGGAACTAATAAATTTTTATTTTTCATTTATCTTGTTTTTATCTTTTTTTTCAATATTCAATTTTTTTATACTTGTACCCATTTATGTTGTTTATTTTTTTCTCAATATTTCATCTTACCCATGTTCATGAGTTTGGGTTTATAATAATATTATGAGTTCATTTTAATAAATACCTTTTATTGGTTTCCATTTATTTTTGGATTTTCATTTTTTAATTTCATTGATTATTTAAATTTAAAAATTCACTGGGTGAATTATATCATATGAAAAATAATATAATTATGACAAAATTATGTAATTTAATTGGTTGAACCAATAAACATTGGGTAAGATCATTTCCAAAAATATTCATGCTTTTTCTAAAGCCCATTTTTGTACAATTTAATCATTGTACCAAAGGTTTAAATACAAAGGAATAACACTATTAATTATTTTATAAATTATATATTTAAAAGATAATCCCAATGGTATATTAATTAAAAAAATAATTAATGATGCTAAATGAATAAACCCTATTTGAAATATCAACCCTGAAACATTATTATAAGATTTTATTCTCTATTGTTTTTTTCTTTTTATATTTCCTTATGTTTTTAGTTTTTGTTATCAATTACATATCCCTTGACCCCATTAGATTCATAAATAATCATTTGAATCTTTCCATAACGAATATTAAATATTAATACCTTTTTTGATCAACCATAATATCATTCTTCTATTGTATAATATGGGAAGTAAATTTTCCCACCTTGTAAGAAGAATGTAAAACTGCTTACACTATTGTGTAATAATTGGATAAACTAAATAAACCTATATTTTGGTGGTATTTTCTATCAAACCGTGATGAAATACTATATAAGGTGGTAATAGATGAAAGAAAAATAAAGATTTTAGGAAAAATTGATAGAAAGATCACATACTCATTTTAAATGATTTCAGTCTATTTATATTGGCCTTGAAGAAAATTTCTAATAATTCATGGAATTTATTTTAATAAATCAAAAAATTTGAATAATGAAAATGGTTAAAATAATTATAACCCTTATATGAAAAACCATTCATGTAATTATCATATAAATGAAATAATTATTCTCTCAAACATTTAGTCATATGTAATGCTTATAATAAATACCTTTGCATATAATAAATTCAAAAAAATTTACTACCTCTATTAACCATATTATATAGTTAAAATATACCATAACACTTATAATATACAAATATCATGAAGTAAAATATACCTTCATTCAATGGTGTGCATCTTTATATGGCACCAACTGAAACACCCAATCGAGTCATGTAATATTCCATGTTTAAACATATGTTTTACACTAAGGTGTGTGTATATATATATATCATTATGTATAGTATAGAAATAATACTTTTTATAAATAAGGATTTTGGAAATATATATAATATTTATATCACTTGAAATTCCATTCATTCTATACTATTTACTCTCTTAAGAATTATGCTACAACAATGAACCAGAATACCATCCCCTTACTATAGGCTTAGGGTTATCATTTTAGATACCAATCACCTAACTAAATGTCAACGGTGAGTAAAAACATTTCTCATTTAAATTAAATAATATTGCACCATAATGAATATAGAAATTGGTAACCTTACATGATTACAAATGAGAACTAATTATTTTGATTTATCCAAGCCCATCTATTTTCTGATAATTCATACATGCATTCAATAGAGAATATGACCACACCATTTATTGATTTAGATCAACATGATAGATTTATTTATATAATTGAATGAAGAGTGGGTCATTCATTTTTATCAAGGTGGTATGATAAATATGTCAATTTTATACATCATTGGATCATGTTAGACTCTAATCCTAAACAACTAGTCAAATATCATTAATAGTCTAGTGCCTCCAAACATTGTTTGACATTAAGAACAAACCGATAGGGAATAGTTATTCTGAAGGTAGATAAATTTATCCTCTTTAATGAAAATAATTTCTAAAAGTTCATTTATATGATTGGATTTGTATGGTTTGTTCATATGATAATTAAATTACATGAGACCAGTGCCATTATAAACAAAGTGTATGTTAGAATACATGGTTCACGTTAAATAAGTTATAATATTATTCATCAAATCATATGATCTTGTTACTATTATCAAACCAATATGAGTGATATTATGAAATTTATTATGACGATTTATCCATATTAGGTTCATGAAACATAGGGTTTTTCTATACATACAAATACACTTGGCCATTTGTCATCTGGGGTATAGATATCATGGTTCTATACCCTCTAACTACTCTATGAAAAATTTAAATTCAATTCCACTACTACTAAATTTAATAAAAAATTGTTTTAATTTAATACCATTAACGATACTAGTAAGAATGATTTTATAACATTTGTGAAGTATAATATAAATACTATATTTATACTTGATCATACAATTCTTAGAAAAAATGTATGAATTTTTTTTCCATCAATGTTATAAAAGTTGTATTTGGTTTAAAATATATAGTATAATCATTCATCTTTTTATAAAATCTATATAAATAGAAAAATAATGATTCTTAATGAATATTTTTAAATATAGTATATTAAATGGTGGATATTGATAAAATTTATTGTCTTAATAAACTCCTCAATTATTTTTTGGTTTATCATAACATCACTCTCTGATGACTTGACCCTAGAGCCAAATTTTAGTTCCCTGATCTAGTTAGAAACCTGAATTCTATTGAACCTCCTTGTACACCATAATCTAATGAATATCAGTGTGGGTCTAATATAATCCATGTGAAGACTACACCATCTTTATTAAAGAATCAAAATAATGGAAATAAAGAATCAACAGCTAACTGAATATCTATTCTAAAATCCAAGACTAAAATAGACTGGTATCCCATGCCCGAAAAAAATGGAAATATATTAACCAAATTAAAACAATAGTTAGGTAATTCCATAATAACTATCATGTTTCTAATGAAAAAGAAGAAAGACACACTGATAACTCCCAGTGGTTCCCAACATAATGTCTGGTTCTTCATCTTTGTCCTATCCTAACATAGCCATCTGATGTACAAATATTTCCCTTATACTATAATGAAAACATATTTTCTATTTGGTTACAGATCTAAAATCTCGATTATGGTGTGATTGAAAATAAGTAGGCAACCACTATCGTCTTATAAAAATGTATATATTCATTAATTTTTTATCTAGTTGTATAATAAATAATGCATAAAAAACAAGGTAAACATATCTTATAACAATTTATTATTAACCACATAAATCCATGAGTTCTTATAGAAAACTAAATCATCAATAAATATTTCATACCATTATGGGGAGTGAACAATATCACAAATATAAATCAAAATTCATTATCAAATGGGGTTGTATTATCTATCAAATTTCAATTGATATCATGGCCACATGGAACCATAGTCGAATTCCAATATCATAGGTGTAGAATTCCATTTCTAGAATCCCCTATGCACTTAGAGAATTAGTCCTTTACCCAAACCTCATGGGTATTAGATCATCAATCCCTAACCTATATAATAACATTCATATTCATTAATTTTGGTCTAGAACTCCATGGTTAGCACCTTATGTTTATTTGGAGAATCAGTGTGTGTCCCACCCCCCATTTCCCAATCAATCACATATATCACACATATAACATTTAATATGGTTAAAAAACATTATCCCTCTAATAATTAATTCTAATCATGACATACCATTTCAATTATTAGTTTTGTCTTAATTATTCTTTTTAATCATAGTTGTAAAATATGAAAAACTCACCATTGATCCATTTATCAACATTTAATCACATAAGAAATTGACCATTTATGGTTCATTAAACAATACCTTAATTACCATTAATCAATGAATTTGTATCATAATAATTAACTAGATAAGAAATTCCATTTAATTGACCAATTACGCCATCCATAAATTGACAAATTAGACAATTTATATATCTCAACAATTCTTTAATCACAACATTCTATTAAATAACTAAAAAATTTATTTAATCTAAATCCAGATGAGATTTAAATAAATATAAGATTATATTTTATAGTTCCATATAAATAATTATCATCAATAGTATGGGATTTATTATTTTTACCACTTACCTCAAGATCATTGATGGACGCTCTCAAAATAAAATCCCAAACTGAAGTGGAATGATCAAGACCACGAAAAGAACGAGATCCAGAAAAAATTACTAAAATAAAGATAAAATGGAGTTAGTTATATCAGAATCTATATATATTAAATTTCTAATATTGGTTGATAAACATCCCAATGTATTATAAAAAAGCGATAGATTGAGGAAAACCATTGAGAAATGACCAGATACTATAATTTGGTTTTGATATGTCAATGAAAATTTGATTCATCGTGAATGGTGTTAAAAATGTCATGGAATCCACTAGAGATCCACTTAAATTTTTTATAATTAGATTAGGCATAATTATGGGATATTAAGAATTAATAATTGGGGGTTTGGGATTTTCTTTTAATATTTTAGGGGTTTAAAATCATGCATGATTTGTTTCTTGATCGGGGAGCATGGTTTTCAAAAACTATGGACCTTTACCATGAACCTACCATAAAAGAACACTATTTATAATAATAAGGAACATAGTTTTAAAAATTAGACACCAATATACAATTTTTTACTTTTTTGTGTTTAACTGTTTTCTTTGGGAGGCTGCACAGTTTGGGAAAACCATGTGCTAATCATACACTACCCAAAACCTCTAAAGAGCAATTTTACTCAAAATGTTCCCGTGGTAAAATTCAAAAAATATATATTTATAAAAAAATAGATAAATTACCTAAAAAATTCCCCACAATATCTCTAGAAATGGTTAAGATCTTACATAGTCCTACCCATACATAGAAAACACCATATTTTTGTATACTTGTGACTATGGAAGTTCTAAATATTGAATTGTATCATCATTCACTATAAATATAACATCATGAAAACCTATCCAAATATGAATGTTCTCATATCCATATTATATATTGAATTTTATTGATAAAAATGGTTAATGGTAATACACAACATTCAAGATGAATCAAATATCATATATCTAGAATCTAATAAAAACATATGTATTAATTCATTAATGTGGGGTATGTGCTATCTTTTAATACCTAAATTATACTTATGATGAAAACCAAAATTTTATAATCAAACATTGAACGAAATGGCATCAAAAATAATGTCTACCATGGGTGAGAATAGTTCACGGTCTCCATGGATAAATAAAAGAAACTCCCACAATTATTAGGATTCTTGAGAGATTTATCACATTATATTGCACCTAGTCTGTAAATTCCTTATCACATAAATTAAAACTACAAGATATTTATTCTATACCACATTACCTTATAATTTTAGTTTTTTAGGTCCACATGTTTCATTATTTGTATTTTCCAAAATATGGGTTGAATAAGAGTTTGAGAACACATTCAAAATTAAACAACTGAATCCTAAAACTCCCACCACATAACAATATGGACATCATTATTAGTTGGGTCATGATTATTCTCAAAATAAATTTTTACGACCTTTATCATTTATTAAATAAAATTTGACAAAAATTTTACTTAATCCACACAAGATGTAATGCTCAAATAATTATATATAAATCTAGAACACAGTATATGCGAGTTTATATGGGCCACTCATAATTGGTTATATCAAAGGATAGTATAATTGTGATATGTTAATTTTCCAAAAAAATAACATTCAACTATGGGTATATTCTAGGTTAACCCAAACTAAGATTATCTCTCTTTACTATAGTTTTGGGTGAGTTTGAATCCACCATATATTCACAATGTAATTCATATTCTCTTCGATCACTGTTTAAGAGAACAAAATGACTGTTTATATAATAAAATATATGAACAAAATAATCATTTTTTCACTACCCCATGTGAAGATGTGTACTCCATGATCTCCTTATGAATCTCCCAATTGAAAAATAATGTGTGCATATCAAACTAATTAAAACATACAATTACACAACAATATCTTTAATGTATCTCTGTTGAATAATTATCACAGATTCTATTATAAAATATTCTATAAATCCCAACACTCACTTCTCTCTACTATTTATTAAAATATTACCTATGATCTCTCAATATTCATTCTATATCTATTTATTATTTTGTATTTATATCCTCTAAATATAAATATAAATCATATACTATATTATAATAATTTAAACTCTCCAATCCCAATGAAAATATATATATGTTTTCAATAATATCTTAGCAAACACCATTTATATATGTAATTAAAATAAAATTACAATATTTTCTATTTAAATAACATTATATCTCATAAAATATTAGAACCGTGAAATAGAAAACATGTATGACATATTCATGTTATAGTGTGGACAGATCACTTTATTGTGAAAAAAATACCCTACCTCAAATCATGCATAAGAAAATAATCATAGAGTTTTCATTGTGTCATAATCTTCCTACTAGAACTTGTTATTTCATACTTTATAAATCATCAAAAATGATGAACTAAACATTATTATTCATCCTTGATTTTTTTCATCTATCAACTCTTGAATATCATTACTGATATAGAAATGATATTTCTATAAAATCAAGTCCTTCTTTCCATTTAATTTTTTAAAAAAAATATATTATATTCATATTTCAAATATAGAAACAAATAATTTCACTAAATCTACTCTATATTTGAAGTCAAGATATCTTGAAATCCTAATTGTTAATTAATTATAAATAACTAAAAATAAACATCCTAGGATACATTGAAAACACTCCACAATTTTATTCATAAAATCATACATGGGGTGAAAATACTATAGATATTACGAGAATGACTTTTGACATATTATGGTTGATTATAAAACTCTAGTTTTGTCTTCTTGTTAAACTTACATTATTATGGAACCATTAAATTTAATTTAATTTTCAATTAAGGTAGGTATTACATGATACACTTCCTATATTTATACTCATATATATTCTTTTAAAACTCAATATTAATCTTTTATGATATATATTTTACTCTTTTGTATCATTTAAATCATATATATTACTCAAAAAATCTACTAAAAAAACTATATTACTCTTATATAACTACTTTAAACATTTTATATTCTCTTTGTAATGATTTAATTGGATTGAAATTTATCATATATGGGGAAATATTTATCTATGTTATTAATTAATATTCGATGGAAGTTTATATTTGAAATTATAATGATTCTAAAAGATTTTTTTACTCTCATATAGATTTATTTTATCATTTCTTTCTCATATAAATAAAATGAATCATCAAATTTATTCTGAAACATCCATTGTAAAATTCATGTTAATCATGCACATATTAATAAATTATTTACATATAAGTCCAATACATCATTATATTCTATAAAAATTATACAATATTATTTCATTGGAAACATGCTACTCATATGGGTTATTGTACTCATATTTCACTAATAAAATTCATTTTCAAAAAGAATTAAAAAACTATTCATGTTGAAAATGAAACATAACTATATTACAGGTCATTGATAATGATAAAACTATGTAGAATCCGATATAAAATTATCATCACGATTCCAAGTCCTAAATTATGTATAATATCACCAATTATTGACAACATACATTGTTTTTTACTATAAATATAACACCATGTATGTATCACTCCTTCTCTAATAATCTAGATCTGGTTGTTGTTTTATATAGATTTGAGTAGAATAAATATATAATAATACATAGTATCTACTATTTTAGTATTCTAAGGAAACTAAATACCTAATTGTAAATTATATTTCATTTAATATTTCAGATATATTAATTGATTACATGATGTTTTTTATCCCTCTTAGAAAATAGATATGTAACATAGAATAAATAACATGGTTTCCTAGGGATTTGGGAAAAAATATGAAGGGGTTATCTCAAATGATTAGTTAGGGGTATTATATGATGGAATTAGTTATACATAATCATTATGACAATAATATAATATGATTAAAAATGTTTCATAACAAATTGTACTGTGAGCATAATATTTCCATGGATTATGTAAGAACAAATAAATTCAAAGATAATAATAATTAAACTCATTATGATGGAATGTATAATGGCATGCCTAATAAAAATACTATTAAGGACTCATTCCAATAAATACTATATATATTTTTGGGGATAATAAAAAATACCAAATCTATTTTGATTCACGATACATATTAAGGCTTCAAGGGGTCATATAATTCTAGACCCCACCCATTACATAACAATCCCAATTCATAATTTATTTGAATAAAATGGAAAAACAAAAAATATCTTAATGTTCAATAAGGTACCACAGTCATTGTCATGGATAATTAAATAATATCATCACAAATAGGAATAATGGATATACAGAATTTAAATAGATTTATATTGAACAGAAAAATATAGCTATATAGGTTAATATCCCAAAATCGGTATAGAAACTGTAGGATATTCACAATGTAATTTAAAGTTACCTTATCAAAGGAATGATCACATGGTATTAGTAATTTTTATGTTCATGGTGTAGGGATATCAATAGGAAATATTCATTGATCTCACAATTTTGTAATGGTAGGAGACCACAACAATGATAGAATGATCACCCATATACCCATATTTTTTAATATGGTGTAGCCCTTAAATAATTTAGATAAATAATTTGAATATTTATACAAAAAAAATATAAACATATTCATATAAATAATTGTATTTCCAATGGAATATGTGAATCATCAAAAGAATATCTTCTAGGAGAGCTAATATAGGGGTGCAGTTGGTCCCACTTGTTGTGCACCGATTGAAAATCAAGTTACTACCCAAAGATATATTTAAAGGTTATTATACCTAGGTGAAACTTGACCATAGAGTACACCAAAATGTAGTATCCAAACAAGGATTTCATTTCTATGAGGCCATAAATACATTAAATTATAAAAAATTTAGTATTTTTTCAATTATTTATATTTTACCATTTGGATTCTACTAATTTTTGAGCAATATAATGGATTATTACTGAAATGTAATTGAAGGGTATGGTGATATCTCATTGATAATTTGATTTTGAATTTATAATAACGAAGAATAAAAATATTTCTCATTGAAATGAGATTTAACTATAACGGATTATAAAAATAAAGGATATGAATGGTCCACACATTATGGTTTAAAAAAATATTCAATTTGATAGGTCTTTCCACTAAATATAGTAGATTATATTATATCTTTATAGATTGAAATCACTTTCCCATGGTAATAAATTCATTTTTTATTCCCTTAAATCCAACCCATTAAAAGGAATATACCAAATTTTACCACTGGTATTACCACAAAGTTTTCAATTAATGAACCACTATGAATTTTAATAGAGAAAATACAAATCAATTTAATTGTTATAAGGCTTACAATGGGGGTATTAATTAACCACTCCATATTGAATCCATCAGAAGGTGAATCAATTTTCTTACTTGTTCTTAATATATAAAATAATGTATAGATCTAGAATAATATAATATATCATATAACATTGATATTATAATCAATGTTCCCATTATAACATCAATTGGGTCCTAAATATCTTATATTGTGATTTTAATGAGCTGGCAATCCCAATCTGGCTACTTATGGTGTATATTCCATTAATGTTTTGGGAATATATTTTAATAGTTTTCCAAATACTTAAAATTAAATAATTAAAGGTTTTGATTTTTCCTTTTCATTCATGTTATTAATATCCTTTATCTCTATAGTTATAGAAAACTCTCATTCCTTTTTAGAAAACCCCTATACGATTCATTCACTAGTTAATTCACATTGGTAGTTTGACCCTTCAATTATTTTCCTTGAAAAAATATCAATCTTTATGGTTCATATTTTTTTCATGGTTCCCATTGAAAATATAAAACTTAGAAAATTACGTATCAATCTTGGTTTCACTTTTCACTAACTTATAATATGTGAAAAATTTGTGATTATGTAATGTTTTGTTTTTGTATTGTATTAATCCCATTAAATAATTGATCAATATTTCATTCTAGATAATTTTAATAGACTAAATAATTACATGATAACAATGTGAACTTATAATCACACATTAAAATGAATTCCTATTTTTTAAAAATTATATATTTTCTTTTCCAAGAAAACTCATTTCCCATTAAGAAATTACAATTTTAAGAATATCACCTTAAAATTAATCAATTTTATATTCTATATCTCCTATTATATAATTGTGTTTTAAAATCATTGACAGTAATTTGTATGTTTCTCCTCATAGAAAATATACTACTATGAAAAACATCTCCTCGTTATGTTCTATGATATGAAATACCTTATATGGTGAGTTGATCCATTGTTCATGTACTAATGGATTTTTAGTTCAATTTAATGATGTATTATTCAAAATCATATACCATTCTAACATATTTAGATTATATTTTGGGGAAACGACTTCATTCATTAAACACCATTTCTAAATAATAGTATACAAATAATTATTCATTAATAACACTATTAATAACAAATTGTAGTATATAATTAATTTAAATTTATTAAAAAATCATTTCATATAATCTATAAATATTTATATAATATCCAATGGGTTTATCATAATGATTGTGTTATATGTTTATGTTCTTATAATTCTAATTTCCAAATTTTCTACTACACTTTCGATCATACTAACTATAACACCCCTAATCCGATAATGTAAATCCAATTTTTATTTAATTATAATTCTATAGCATACATATATAAAAATTCATATTATCTATTATATTAGTAAACTCATGTAACTTGATAAATAAATAATCATTATATTACATAAAAAAATTATGATATATCAAATGAATACATGGAAATTTATTATTTCTCTTTTAAAATACCTAAGTCACATGTAGTAACCCTGATGGAATTATTAGAGAATTGGAAACAATACCAATAGGGGTTCCATTATACACCAAAAGAAGTAAAATATAGTTGATGTTGTCAAACATATGTATAGAATTAAAAAAATTATGGGATAAAAATTGATATAACAAATGGAACTCTGAGTGTAATATATCTATGTATTATTATATAATAAATATTTTCATGAATAATAATAATTAATTTCACACTGATAGAATTCATAATGTTAAATATCATGAAGATATTTTTGAGGAATCAAGTTAATATATCATAAATTAATGTTGATGGATATTACTAAATTATCATATTGGTTTCAATAATTTTTCATACCAAAACATTTAGTGTGTATATAATTGTTTCCCAAAAAAACTCAAAAAATAAGTCCAATGAACCCATTATATGAATAGTATTAATAAACGCTATATATCATAATGTTCCTTAATGAACATTATAAATGGTTGTGGTTAATTAATCAATAGTTTTCCATATAGAAATAATGGATATAGGGAACATATATATTTTCATATTTAATGGAACAATATGGCTATCTAGGGAAATAATCCATAATAAACATTGAAACTATATGATATTTATTGTTTAATAAAATTAAACATTATCAAATGAATGATAAAAATGTTTAAATACATTTTATTTTATTTGGGTAGGGATATTAATAAGAAATATTCATTGATTTTAGTAGTTTTTAATGATATGAAACCAATGAAATGATAAAAAAATCACCCCATTCATATATTTTTGGATTTGGTGCAACAATTACTTCTAGAAATAAAAAAAATTTATTTAAAATATATTATATTATAAAAAATCATATTTTATGATTCATAATGGTATTTTGAATCATCCAAACCACATTCACATGGTGCGTAAAACAAGTTGATCAATTATACCACATATTGTTCATCGAGTGTAGGATGGGTTAATATTTGACAAAAAATTGTCATTGTTATTAACCTTTTATAAACAATATAAAAAGCAAATATAAAAATATAGTATCTATATAAGTATATAAATTTTAATATTCCAAACACTATTTAACAGTATGATAGGAAGTTTTCCTTTATTGTGATTTGACCCTTGGGTTTTTACAAAATTTTGAGCATTATAACCTCGTATAAATGTACAATAATTAGAGGGTATGGTTATCTATCAATGTAAATTTGATAAAGTACATATTATAGTTAATCATAATAACATTTCACATTAAAATGACAATTTACTCTAAAATATTACACAAATAAAATATAAAAAGACATTCCGGACCCTTATATTGATAAAATAATGGTATTATAAACGGATATATTGACAAGGAATAAGTAATATATCATTAAAATATATACTTTGGATGTTAATAACAAGGAACTATAAATATATAAGTATATAAAAATAAATTGTAATAATATTACTAAAAATTTATTGAATTAGGAAAAGAAAGTGGGTGATTGAGAACCCTTATCATATAAATTAGATACTTAAAGATTGTTTAGGATACCATAAAATCATATAAAAAACCATAGAAGAAATTTGTAGTGGTAAAAATAATGAAAATCATGTCCACTCATTTAGGAGTGAATATAAATGGATAGGTGTGTGGGTATTTATAAAAAATAGGGGATAATTGTTTATTAATTTCTAAACATATTCATTTGAAATTTATGTTAAACAAAATTAAAAACCTTGGTAAAACCCATCGTTTTAAATCATAAATTTATTAATTTTATTTTTAATAACCAAAATCCGTTAAAATATATTATTTAAGATGTATAAAATATTAATATTAAAAATTATTTTCTTAAAAACATTTTATGTGTACATTTTATTGTTGACGATTCATTAAAGTTTTGGAAAATATATTGTATTATAATAAAATAAATTAATTTAATGAATAAATCAATTTATTATCATGAAAACATGTATTCAAGTCATTAAATCACTTTTAAGTCATTATTATTTCGTACTATGTAATATATATTCATACTATATTGTACTTTTTTCTAAAATTAATTGAATTCCTTAAAAACAATGAAAAAATAATTATTGGAAATTTTTAGTTTTTCTATTTCCAAATTATAATGCATTTCTGTGTAAATAATTATCGATCTAGGGGAAGTTTAATTATTAAATATAATCACATATTAAAATTAGAATCATCCATTTGGCCACAAATTAAAAAATCATTATCAGTTTTATTCTAAAATTCGAATTTGTATATATAATATTATTAACATATTTATATATATTATTAATTGTTAATTATATTATTTTTATATAATTCTTTTGTACTCGGTGTATCTATTAAAAAATATGCAATTTCTATGATATCTGTATAATTATAATGTGTTATACATCAATGATGAAATAAAAAAATTTGAATTGATGATTTCATTGATTTAATGTTTATTTACTGTAGTAGAAGAATAACTTTAATGACAAAGTATCATCTATTCATATAGGAAGATAATAATGGTATTTTATCCTCATCATATAACCTAAAGATTCACCAAATGTGGTCCATCTCATAAGCCCATAAACTATATAAAGTTGTCCATGTCATAAGTCTATAGACAGTATGGAGTGGAATATTCCATATTATCCAACCCCACTTATATAAGAGCTCAATTGATATAAGAGTTCCTAATGTATAAAAATTCAATTCTCACAGTGTTTCCTCCAATGGCTCTACAGTAAGACAAAACCAATATATATCCCTTCTATAAGAAAATATGATTACTTATTCCTATTAAAATATGATTCATAGTAAAGTTATAAATATCTATTCATTATCTAGTAGTAAAATTAATCATTTTCAATATATTCTAGTGCATGATCAAACATTTATTGTCAGGGTTTCAATGTTTTCCATACATTCAAACACAATAAAATGGAAACTAGATATTCTATCCTATGTATATTCATTATTATTCTCTTATTAATTATATGATCCTGAAGTTTTCTTGAGTTGTCTTGCACTATATTTCTTGTACTCTTTTGTCATTATTTCAATGACTTTTTAGGATATAACCTGAATATTGTTTGGGTGAAATTTGAGGAAATTGTAAAGAATAAGTGATGTGCATGGTTGGAGAATGATTTCCCCAAACCATAATACCCAACCCATCAAACTATATAACCCTAAACATATGGGTAATTTCATGGTTTGTACCTGATTTGTATAAATATTTTCCAACTAAGGAGTAACCATGAACCCCTATAAAAGAGGTGTAGATTTTAGGCACATATTTAGGGAATGTCATGTCCCCCTGGACAAAAAACCATGTGATACATTTTAATTCACTAAAATATTAGATTTTAAACTGCATGAACCCATATAAGTCACCCTATTTGAACCTATCTTTGACTAACACATCTCCTTAATTTTTCAGATACTCCCAAATAAATTACAGGACTTCTCCACCTCCGTTCATTGCGATTTGGAGCTGGAATTGAATATCTACACCCCAGTCGATAAGAGAATTCTACCCCTCATGGTTTTTCATTCCTTTTATTTTTCAAAAATTATCGAAATGGTTCTTATTCTTGTTCTTATTTGACAATGATCTATAATTTTATATAAATATCTAGAATTTATTTATAAGGATTTTCTATATATTTATTTGCAGTTTGAAATCTACAACTTAGTCTACGTCATAGTGCCACTCTTATTTTTGTAAATTTTTTTAGTGATATTTCATAAAATAATGTAGTTGGTATATATTTAGCATCCCATTTTATTGATTTCCATTATGTTTATCTAATTTTAGAATTTATCTTATATTTTTTGAAATAGTGTTTGTGATTGAGTTAATTAAACTAGTAAATTAATTAGTTATGAAAAAATAGTAAATTTCGGATATTAGAAATACAGATCATGAGTGATTAATTTTGGAATTCATTATATGATACTGATATTTATGAATTTTTTAATAAATTTTTGAATTAATTATTATATATTGAGATTTTTTAATTGAGTAATTAATTGTAGAGTTAATTGTTGAAAATGGGATTATTAATTGATGAGTTATATATTTAATTAGTTATTGGATTGAGATGATTAATTAATTATTCTTTAAATTATTATGGTTCGTATGACTATTTAATTGTTTAGATAATTAATAATATTTATATAACCAATTAATTATTGAGTTAATTAATAATATTAATATGATGATTTAATTTTTGTGTTAATTAATATGATTGAGTCTATTAATAATTTCTTAATTTATGTAATAATACTGAGATGAATATTTGATTGTTTATTTTATTAATATGATCGATAAGAATAATTAATTTTTGTGTTAATTAATAAGAATGAGATAATTTACTAATTGTTGAGGTAGTGAAAAATATTTATGTGATTAATTAATTATTGAGTAAGTTAAAAAGATTGATAAGATTTTTTAATTTTTGGGTTGATTAATGAGAGTGATAATGTTAATTAAATGTTGAGTTAAGTAATTATAGGGATATGATTAGTTAATTTTTGATTTAATTAATGAAATGATGTATTGTAACAACTACTTTCATATATGCATTATGATCTAGAATGGTTACAATGATATTCGAATATATGAAATGACATATGGAATGGAAATCGTGTAAATCTTAGTCATGATATGCCCTAGGGATAGATAAGACGATAGTGTTGGCCGAAGTGGGTTTTAAGGTTTTTGTATCTCTATAAACATGGGGAATTTTTGTTTCTAAATAAATAATAATTTGATAATGTGTTAAATGTTTATTTAAGAATTGTGTTTATTTCATTATACAACTATATACACTTTTATTGACTAGATATTTTTTATTCACCATTGGTGGTGGCCTACTGAATTGTACTCACACCCTCCTCAGACTGCCTGATCAGTACTTGAATAAATTACATTATTGAATGATAGGTTATGGGAAAATGCCTAGTTGAAAATGGGTGATTTTGGGAAGTAGAATTGACGAGGGAACCAGATGTGGTTTGGGACTCACATAGAAGTTGTTAGTATATTTACATTGAGTTTTGATTTTGATATTGGATACATATGTTGGAATGGAATATATACTATTTAGTTTTGATATTGTATCATATTTTTTGGTTCTCTTGGTTTATTGTTAGTGTTATGGTTAAGATATCAATTTGTTATTCAGTTGTTATTGTTTATTTATTTCTATATGTTATTTACTCTGATGATAATGAGGGTATAGACTCCCCATGAATGATATTGGACACTCTCTGATAGTTAAAAGCATGTATCATATGTGGAGGCATGCTTGAGGTCATGTGACTGACTTTCTTGAGGCACCAACATATGACACCCATTTTTGGAATTAAAAAATAAGTATCAGACACCAATTTTCATTCTTTTTTATTTTGAATTACTATTTTGAATGGTAAAAAAATGCATTGAACATTACATCCTTGGTTATTAGTCTGTTCATGAATATAGCTAACGCATGTATGAGGTAGAACCTAAGTACCATGGGTGGTATTTTTTTTATTACTATTTACTATTATAGTTGAATATTATTTCAGCCTAGGTGATTCGGTTTTTGAGTGATGTGATTTTTTTTATATTTTCATTGATTTTACTCATGGACCAATAAGGAATTACAGCTGAGTATTAAAACATTATTATAGGGTCTCATGATTATTTTTTGACTTGAATAATTTTATGCATGAAAGGGAAATCATGTTAGGGGTATGTTTCTGAACATGAAATTGTTTTACTTTCTTGTGAAATTTAACTAAAAAGGGTGCCTAAAATGAAATCCAAAGCACTAAAATGATGAAATATGATAATAATTAGGTTTATAAAAGAGAAACATGAATGATAAAATCCTAGAGAAGGCTTGGGTATTTTTTATTTGGAGGAACCAATGAATTTTTTCGATGTCTGTAGATTTTTGAGATTAGTAGGATATTATTAGAGGTATATCCAATGCTTTCCTATATTGGAATCACCTGTTTGGGATATTAAAAATAATGGGGTAATGTTTTAATGGTCAGAATCATTATAGGATTATTTCCATGAGTAGATGAATTAGTTTTCCTCAACACCAATATAGATTTTCCCTGATCCAGGTGAGGAGTACACTATGTTTTTTGACACTTCTATGATATGTCTCATAGTAGTGTTGATGATAGGAGATCATGTTGTGTTGTACGTGCCTCTATATTGGTGGCCACCAGAATGGAATTACCCTACACATGGACTCAATTAGGCTGTTGTGATTTATTCTTTGAAGTCTTTATGGAATTATAAGATGGATGAGAATTTTACAGTGTTTATCGACCACAAAATATCAATGTATATTTTCTCATAATGATATTTGATTCATTGTTTGTGGATATGGATTTCATAAATGAACTAAATTGATTTTGAGCTATAATATATTCTTAGATATGGAAATACTATTTTTATACATTATGATGAAAAACTCATACAAAGTCCTTTCAGAAATCTAGTGTTGAGTGGAAGATGATGAATCTACTAGCTCATATGCATATGGTGGTTCGAGAAATTCAAATGAAGATAAATCTCATTTTAGATTCAATGGATTACACATTTCTGAGATATATAATATATAAGATGTATAAGGATCTAGAATTTTTATCTTTGCGGGAAAGCTAGGATGGTTGGAGGACACCTTCAAATAGGCTGATAGATGGGGATGAGATCATCTATGTCTTGAATTGAGTTGTTGTGCCTATGGGTATGCAGGAGGAGTTGATATAGAAATTTAATTCCACGAAGTATTCAGTACATCTAAGTGTGACCAATGTGCACTATAACATATGATATCAATTTTTTTGGTTGATCATGAAAAATTAGTTAACCGGGTTCGTGACATGATGCTACACCAATCAGTAGGTGAATGCATAGAATCGAATACATTGAGGTTTTCAACAGAATCATTATAGAGTATAAGTGGGAAGGAGTTATCACGAACATTGTGGGGGGATCTCAAAGATGCCTTGTAATAATTACTCTAATTATAGTTTTATATATTGAAAGACGAAGGTATCACATTTGATGCCTATAAATGATACTTTTTCAGTAGATTAATATGGAAATTTGTGTTTTCGATAGATTTTCCAAATATATGTGGTTTCATTTACTATAGTTCCATAACATGACTCACGTTTTAATTCATTATTCTAGGAGGAGTTATAGATGGTGCTTGGTAAACATGTTTTGATGAGTACAGATTTTAACCATAGACAAACGGGCAGTCAGAGTATACTATAAATGTGTTTGGGGATATTCTAGGGGTTTGTGTTCTAAACATCGATGGGTTTTCAGAAAAGAACCTATTTTTGGTGGCATGAACCTACAACAATAGTTATTAGGATAATATTTTCATAGCGCCATTCATGGTTTTTGAGACCGAATGTCATGAATGAGATGTCAAAGAAGGTTTAATTGATTCTTTAGCATATGGATATAGATTAGATTATAATGAATTTTTCTTCCAAAAGATTTCAATGAACCATCATGTTTATAATTGGTGATTGTGTATTCTATCAGGTGATTCCTACTTTGTGTCACCATCTGACATAGAGTTAGGGAAAGCTAGACCCTTGTTCATTGGACCATATGAGGTTGTTGAAGGAATTGGTATCGTGGTGCACTAATTTTCTCTATCACAAACATAAAATGCTATGAATGAAGTATTTAAAGTGTAATAACAATGACAATATCTCCCCGACCATTCTCATGTTATACATATGGATTATTTTAATCTTTAGATATATGAATCCTTTGAGGAGCATCTAATACGTGTGTGGGATTATAGTGATAATGTGTAACAGGGAAATACCCCACTAATAGTTCTTGTATTGTGAAAACATAGATGTGTATCAGATGAAAATTGTGAGAGTGAAGAATATATGAAGTCTTAGTGGCCTAGTATTTTAATCTTGGAATGTTAGAGAGCCTTGAGAGTACATCTCTAGGAAGAGGTGTTATAATGTAGGAAGATCTTAAGATCACAACATTTCCTAGCATTGTCTCGCCCTCAATTTTAGGTAATCTTTTTCACTTTTTTATTACTCTTTTTTGGGTGTTAAAATTAAGAGTTGTTTAGGAGGAATTTTAGAAAATTATGTAGAAGGCTAGAAGTGTATGGTTGAAGAATGTTTTTCTCTAACCATGTGATCTAACCTAAAAACCGTGCAGACCAGGACATAGGGTAATATCATGGTTGGAACATGGTTTGTTGAACCACCCAGCCCTATATAATAGTTGAATGGTTTAGGCACCTAGTTGGGGAAAGCCATGTTCCCATGCACAGCAAACCATGCACGACTTATTAATTAAATCAAAAATTAGATCTTTAATCACTCAAACTGCAAAAAACATGCCATATTTATCCATAACACAGACCAGTTTATCTCCTTGTGATTCTAGGGCCTCTCAGATTAATTTCAGGCCTTTATGACCACTTTTATTTTCGATTAAAACCCAATTTGAATATATAAACCCCTCCTAGTATGAGAATTATATACCTTTTGGTTTCTCATTCCACTTTATATCTTATCAAATAATAGAAAGGATTATGAATTCTATTATTATTAGATATATATTAGGGATTGTATATCTAGATCAAAAATTGAAGGATAATTATTTTTCGATCTTGATTTAGTGTCTTAAATTTGGATCTCATTCTACGTTTTTATACCGTCAAATGTATTTGTACTTGTATTACGAGATCGTTACTAATAAAATTGGGGTTGGTTTTCTATAATTCAAATCCAAATGTATTGATTTTAATTATTTTTTTTGTAATTTTATAATTTCTATTAGAATTTTAAAAATCGAGTTCATGATTTAGTTAACTAAAATTATGACTTAATTAATTGAATAAAAAATGTGAATTTTTAAATTTTGGAATTATAGATTACATTTAATTGATTGTGGAATTAATTATAAGAAATCGATATTGTTGTATTGAGCAGTTAATTAGGTAATAAATTATTTAATTATGAATTTTTTTAAATGATTAAATTAATAGTGGAATTAATTTGGGGATATTGACACTAATGAATTGAGTAATTAATTATAGAACTAATTGTGGGGAAATGTGATTATGAATTTGCGTACTAATTATAGAAATATCACTAAGATTGATATTATTATTTAATTATTGAGTTAATTAATATGATTGAGATGATTCATTTCTTATTGAATTAAATAATATGATTGAGATGATTAATTAATTGTATATTTAATTAATATGATTTAAAACATTAATTATGTATTGACTAAACTAATAAGATTGATATGATTTATTAATCGTTGAGTTAATTAATAATATTTATATTATTTATTAACTGTTAATATAATTAATTAGATTGATATTATTAATTAATTTTTGATTTAATTTATAATATTGGGAAGAAAATTAATTTTTCAGTTAATTAATTAGATTGAGAAGATTAATTGTTTTTTGAGTAGATTAATTAGATTGAGATTTTAAATCATTTTGTGAGAAAATAAATGAGATTGATCAGATAAATTAATTTATTAGTTTATTAATGAGATTGTGAAGAATATTTAATTTTTTATTTAATTAATGAGATTTATATTTTTCATTTAATATTGAATTAATTAATGAAATTATGAATGGTGACAATGAAATTTCTATGATAATTGAGATCTAGAATGGTAACAATGGTTAATGAGACATGAGATTAGATATATATTGTTAACAATTGAGATATAATACATGATTTACATTGGAGAATAATTATCTTTGTCATGGGAAGACATATGTACTGAGGTTCGGGTATACACTAATACCCCTGAAATTTGTGTGGTTAAGTAATGAATTATTTTATAATATAGTAAATATTTATTTATGAATTATTATTATTTGTTTATATAACTATATATACAATTATTTATTGCATATTTTTTTCGAAATAATGGTTGGGTCTTACTGAGTTATACTCGGACCCTACTAGGGATGCCTAATTGATACCCATATATATTTCATTATTGCATGATAGGTGATGAGAAAAATCCACATTTTAAATGATCGGTTTTGGTATGGGGCATTAATTTATAAACCAAAAAGGATTTGAGTCCCTCTTGGGAGTCATTAGTGTATTTACATTGAGTTTTCATTTTGATATTGGATATGTATTTTGGAACTGACGTGTGGTACTAGGGTTTGGACTTTGCATTCATTAGTTTACTATAAATACAATCCTAATTTATAATTTTTCAAATCTATGTTTAGAATACTCAAAAAATTATACCTACATTAAATTTTCCCCCTTAATAAAACTATGTTTGGATTTATTCCTTTTCACACATGATACATGGGGATACTAAGGATTTTTATCATATTATTATCCATAGATTCTAATATAACTACATCCCCTCATCAATCCTCTACATCACTTAAATTTTATGGGTCTCAAGTCAAACAATTTGATTAATGAATGATCATCCGCATACTATATACCATAAAAAATTATTTATTGATTTAGTTAACAAAAATCATTCTCATATTCTTGTAATAAGAACATATATTCTAAAGGTACCTCATTGGTAAGGTGATAGAACCTATGCTATATATATATCCTGACATTATCCATTCAAATGAATATATTTTCCCCATGTAAAATACTCTATATGGCCATATACATAGATATGATTACAATGTATACCATCATTTGAACATTTTCATTGGTTAACCTAAGTTTAATGATCTAACTATTAGGTAATGGTCCCATCATACAAATATGATATGTGGTTATCTAGGCATGTCTATTATTATCCCATCATTAGTAATTAAACTAAATCAATTTATAATTTTTTAATATTACATTCCTACGGTTATGAATACGCCATTAACTCTCATACTATCATAAAATCATCACCGAATATATATGTAGAACACCCTCTTTTAAAGCCATTCAAACTGATTTAACTATTATTAATTCAAATATTTCTTTCAATAGACATGTTCCCCTAAAAATTAATTTGTTATTATCCCTCTATTGAGATTAAATCTTCAAAAACATAATCCTTGTTCCATAAATTTATTAAATCTATATACATATATTTTTTTGGCCCCCAATATGGTTTTCATTGTATGACTTTAAACTATATATGTGTATCCCCCTCATGTTTTCTATACATTCACTAAAAAATTTATAAAAAATGATTTAATCTCGACCTTATCATTATATATTCCACTTCATTATTAGTCAAAGTATAATTTACATAATGTAAATATATTTTATTGATATCTATTATCAATAAATTATAATCAAATATTTAATTCTATGTTATAATACCTTAAACTATAGGCACCGAACATTGGTTATGCTTATAATAACTTAAAATATAAAATATAAAATGCATGTGATATCACTCAATGACATATTTACTTTTTTTCTGATTTCAAATAAAAAATTAATAAAAATAAACGTCACTACATAATTTAAAATGTATTATAGGTTTTGTCAAGGATAGTACAGAAAAATGATGTAGAAATTGATTAAAAATTTTTATAAAACATAAATGAAAACACAAGAACATGTTATTTCTTGTTTTATTACATAAAGTTTTATGAAAACACCAAGTGACTATAACTAGATGTGTTTTAGTTTGTTGAAATTGTGATGGAATTTATTTTTGGATATTTTTAAAGTTGAACCTTATCAATCCTCCTATCAAAGTAATTCCCCTCCGCTATATGAACACCCCCTTTCCCTCCTAGATAATTGATTTCATTCATATGTATGTATTCTAAAAAAAATTAAAAAATATTTATTCTCAACTCATGAATGTTTTCCAAGGGAGGGTTCTGTAGTTTTTATATTCAAAAAAACACCATACCCTTCTTACACAGCATTAGAAATGCATGGTAAATGGGGTATATTTTAATAAAATTATATTGAAATTCTGAAATGATCATTGAAAAAAATCATAAGAATCATTTCATAAAATAATCACAATTACCCTTGTCAATATTTATTGGTACAAGAAAAAATTACCCCTCATGCTAGTCATGGGGGGATATGATATATGAAGATAAAAAAATAAAGTAGTATCTTTCTTGTATAACACCAGTATCTTATCCTCCTCCTTTAAACTGATGATAAAGATCTAGAATGATGTCTTATTTCATAGTAGAAACAACATTCCTTTATTACTCTAGAGAGAATTATCTCTCTCTTAATTTAAATATGAATTCATATATCTGTGGCATAACATTCCATTTCTTGACCCAGTCATTAATTATGGTTTGAATGTGGTAATATCTCCATATTTATAAATATGAAAAACCAAATTATTTATTATACACTAACTCATTTTGTTTTTGTGGTGTTTTAAATTTCTTTTTTTGTGCCCTCCATGTGTGTATTCAATTTAGATATTCCATGTGGATCACTTGTATTAGAGGTGAGTAACTCAAGAATATCTATTTTTTAAATTTTATAAATCATGATACATTGGGGAATGGGGGTTGTCTTTGTAGAACAATCTTTCATGCCTTCATGAAAATATCTCAAAAATTAATTCAAAAGAATAACCACAATTCATACTATATTTAAATTCCAATATCAATAATGTAATATAACTGTCAATGGGAGAAAATATTTTTTAAAGATGAAAAAAATTATATAATTTAAATTCATCACGTGACATAATAGTTTTTAAATTCCCAATGAATAATTGGGTGCCACTCATACCATTCATTTTTTAATTCATCATTACAAACATGTCAAGTTGTAATATATCTTACCATTTATTTCATCACTCATCACTCAATGAAAAATTAATATGTGATGTTTTACTCATCCCATTAGTGCATACACTATAATAATTAATTTAAAAATAATATAAATTCTCTCTATAGTAGATAAAAATATCACTAAAAATCAAGAGGATATTAAAACATGGTTAATAGATTTTGAGGGTAAGGGATGGCATGATATTGATGAAAAAAACCTAAATTTAAAAAATAAGGTCAATATCTCGGAAATAAGCATGATAAAAAAAATTAATCCAATTAAATTCTTCACTTTAGATAATGATAACTCCCCAAATAATTCACAAGCTCAAGTAAGGTCATAAACAAAGAATCGTAATGATTATGTTGGCCCTATAAAATATTTTAATTCTTAGTTTTGTATATATTAATTCAAAAATTGATCAAGGATAAGACTCATATGAATCACCCAACCCCAAATTATTAAAAGCATTTCTCAATTGATGATGATTTTTGACCCTGTATAAATCCTAACAATTAATTTATTTATATATTATTTTTTCTTGAGGGGTATATGATAAAAATAATGAAGATTTACATAAATCTAATTCCCAAAATACCATCATAAAATCAAAAAATATTATCTCAATAAATCATATCCTAACTACCATGAAATCCTATTTCCTGACACATGATTTTTGAACATCATGAAAAAACTTTTGCACATTGGTATGGATCTATTAATTGGCATAAAATGTGTTAATTCCAATAAATGTTTATTTATGTTATATATGGGGTGAAAGGAGTATAAATTTAATACAGTTCTCAATAATACTTGATAGTTATTTTAAAAAAATTCTCAACCATTTTTCTTGTGAACTTTTACAGTCATCGTTTATAAAAGATTAAAATTAAATCCAAAAAATTTAAATTTCCCATGTTTAGTCTTGAAATTTACTAGGAATGATTGGGAAAATTTGGGATAACAAACCTCTAAAGAATGCGTGAATTTAATAAAAGATTATCAATCATGGCATGTTTCATAATAATAAATCAATCAATACGATTTTCTAAAAATTAAATCCTGGAAAATGGATGGATATTTTTAATAACATGTGATTAAAATACAAAATCATAATTCATTGATTTATAATTCCATTATTTCACATTAATCACCCAATTCCAGTATATTAATTGTCCAATTTCCTTGACATGAAAAAATTAAACATGTAATCTTGGAGTTACTATTAATTATAAGTACATTAATAAATAATTATGAATTAATATATGTGTGGCGTGAATTTTTGTCATTAAATATCAACCCATTATTAATGAAAAATTATAGGGTTTATAAAAAAATAAAAAATAAATTTACTCATTGGGTAATTTGTATCTATTATTATCTTTTTTCTTTTCCACTCTTTTCCATATCAGGTCCTTATACCTTTAATAAATATGGACATAAAAATTTTCACTGAGAAAGTTAATCTATTGGATTATCCTCATGAACGATAAACATTATTAAGGGTTTGAAATTTTAAAATAGCTTTTAAAAATTGAAATGAAATATTAAAAATGCATCGTTCCTTCAAATAAATAATTTTTTACTATCATTGAACTCGATCATACCAATCTCCATTAAGAGATCAATGGTCAGATGTAGGCTACCTAGTTTTATCTATAAATAGTCAATGATGTAATTCTTGCATATACATGGTACACCACTATTTTATATAATCGAAATTTATCTACACTATGGTTTATAACTTTGCAATCTTCGTGGGCATAATCTAGTATATTTTTTCCATTATTGAGTTATCCAATGGTAACTCACAATCTATCCAAACTGGTCCTCTTTATTTGAACTCTTTTTAAACAACCATACCCCACATGGTTTATAACTTTCCCACATCTTGTAACCATTATATTTATATATTCTAGCTTCTTATTTCAGTTTTTTTGTAGCATGATCAGCAATTATTCAAAGTAAAATAGTGTCATCAATATCTTTTATCTTATCCTATGTTAACTAATCATCTTCCTCATCTAGAATTTTCATTTCCTAGAGGATGCTGAATTTCACCTCTTCTCTGGAAAACTCTAAAACATAATTATTCTACATATAAATAAATCAATTAACATTATATTTTTATTAGGTATATTCCCAAAATGATTTTTGTTTTCTCATCATCCATTTCTAACCCCAAAAATACAATGGATTGTAGAACATGCCTAACATCAAAATGACATTCTTGAGTAGTCCTCATAGATGTCTCATTGTTGTGTTCGCTATCAGAATCCTAACATGAGATTCTTTAATTTATATTAAAATTGAGATATTTCATGTTTAATATGAAATAATTTTGTCACTTTCACCTAAATCAAATATTTCCCCACCAAATACATTAAAAACCAAAACCTTGGGAATGAAAAAACTACGTGGATTGCATTATTTCATTAGTATACTCTTTGAAACCATAGTCGTGCAGTCTACCATTAATAAAATTGTTCTGAAATCCTCAGTATTCCTGTTTTCATCACCAAATCCTTCATTAAAATGGCATATATTGTCATTTTCTTAATCAACCTATCAAGTGAAATTTTTATGTGAAACCTTTACAACTCCATGAAATTCTCCCACTTCTCTTTAAAATATTCTTATCTTAATCAATCTAATAATAGATATTGTTTTTGATATAGTGGTGGAACATCTCAAACATAATTATCATATTCTATTACTTCTTATTCCTTTTTTTCAATGGTTTTTTCTTTTCACATGTTACTCTTGAATCTATTATTAAGTTTTTCTATCCTTTTTAGAAACTCTAGAAAATTTTAATTTGTACTCCGACGTTTTACTAACACACGATAATTTTTAAAACATTTAATTTCCATTTAATGCGACTTATATGTCACCTCTTTAAACTACTATTTATTTTTTTAATTCCATATAATTATATAAAAATAAAATCTCCATGATCCCATTAATTCTCATTGATTTATCAAGAATTATTTTAATTCCTAGACGGTTGTACCATGATTCATTATGTTGGTTGTCAATTATTTTAGTGTAGTTCATGTTGTGGTTTTGAATATTGTTATGTTACCTTATAATGATTTAAATTTCCTTGTATGATTTGGGAGTGTATATTGGGGATGAAAATGTTATGTATAGTATTTAAATCCTTATACATTAGAATGGTTTTCTATTGTTTTTTGTGGAGGAGAGTTTGGAAACTTTCTGTACATAAATATTTTCATATTATAATATATATATATATATAATATTATCATGTAATAAATTGAGGCTATTTATTATCCATCATTATGTAAAGATTTATCAGAATTTTGTTTATATGGGAGGAAACCCAACTATTGTCTGTAATGTATACTCCCAACTAGACATTCCCTTGGTCCTATTTTCATTTAAAACTATTGATGGAAACTTCATCCAATAATTCATATCACACTTCAAGTGATTTGTACATCACTGGACCTTCATCAAATGCATCAACAATTAACATATTAAACTACACCAAAACTTTATTGACAATTTGACTGAGCAACAAAATTTTGACTCCATGATTGGGGAATCATTAAATCAAAAATTTAAATCATTATTACAATATATATAAACATTTTTCAGTAAAGTTTTTAAAAATAAGAATACATAAATTAAAATCCATTAATTTTAATGGTAGTCAAATTGTGTCAAGAATTTCCTTACAAAACCCTCTCTAATAGAAACTGAATGTGGAGGTAGCCTCTCAATGAATTCGCATTCCTTATCCTTGAGTGAGAATTTGAATATTCATAGTCTCGAAACATCACTTTGGACATTATTGTATTGAAACATGTCACAAAAATTCCAAAAAATTACTCATATAACAATTTATGTATTCATCTTGTAGACCAACCAATTATACAAATTTACTTATCATTTATATGATCTCTGCATTTACTATGAAATATTTTCCCACAATCATAGGTACCATGATAATAGGACAAACCCCCATTTTTTTGTACATCCGTAGTCGAAAAACACTTAATGGTTTCATCTTAGATATTCTTATTCTACTCGTGTAACAAATTATCTTACTTTTTCCGGTACAATTCCTTAAACTTATTCTGTGCCAATAATGTTGTTCACATATTTTTTTGGTGGTTTTGTTTTTATTTTTTAATATTCCATTCAATATTTGGGTGAAATGGTGGATCAAAATCCTTTTTATTCCCCTAAGAGAAGATTCATGATTCGATTTTGATCCTAATACCACACCCTAATAATTCAAAGTGTAAAAAAAATGAAAAAGATAATAAATTAAATTAAAATTTACTAAAAATTGTAATCATTAATAACTAATGTTCCCCATCAGTGGTTCTAGTTTTATGGTTTCTCAAGAACATAAAATAATTTCATAGGGATTTTAAAGAAAAAAAATTTATTCTTTACTATCAAAATTTAATTTATATCCTAGTATAGTGGTGATTAAGGTTAATTGATTAATAATGAGGTAGAAATTAAATATGTATTTTTATAAAGACATAAAATAAACCTCTAGAACATGTGATTCATTGGATTTATTTAATTTATGATTAATAACATACCATGTGAATTGAATTTAATTTCAATGTATTTATTTAAAAATGTGATGTTATTTATTTTTTATGATTTCATAATTGAACTATAGCATACCTCCCCCAAAATTACTTTCCATCAACTATATATTCACCCCTTTCTTCCCAATAATACATGGTTTAATTCAAATGTTGGTATTATAAACATTATATAAATATATATATCATAAAATAATTCATTGGTTATTCTATGATAGTGATAACTAGTTGACATGTTAAAAAATAGGATACCATCATTGTAACTTATTGGTTGTGAATGAGAAAAGGTTGTATATTTTATAATAAAAATTAATTGAAATACTCAACTAATCAATGAAAAAATTCACAAGAACCCTTTCCGAAAGTAAGCCCATTTCCCATTCTTTAAATCAATAGTAAATAAGTTACCACTCTTGCATGCCTGTTATGAGGGGTTAGGTGAAATTAATTAGTAAACCCCTATAATAGTAGTAGCATCATACAACACCAGTAGGTCAGACATCTCCTATATTCCAATGATTGAGATTCAAAAATAAATACCTTTTCACCATATTAACCTTTTTATTTTATTCATATCGAGAGAATTATCTATCTGTAAAATTAAATTTTACTTCATATCTCCCAATAATAATATTAAAATTCTTATCCTTGCCATTAATTCTACTTTGAATGTTGTAATATCGTCAAAAATTTTAATTTTTTGATATATTATTTTTATTTTTAACTGAATCCTTTGTTTATTTGGTGTTTTAAATCCACTTGTGAAGGTAAGGTCCCAATTCATATATTAATTTTCAATATTCCCAATGTATTTCATGTATTTTATGTGGATAACTATATAAAATATGGTTTTTGAAATTAAAAAATCCAGAAACACAACACTATGGGGTTATCCTTGAGGAAGAGATATGCACATCCACTATAGGATCATTGTGTAGCCTAATTATAAATGGTTTAGCTTCCACATTCAACTTCTTCTTCAAAATAATCTAATATTGGCTATATTTTAGACATATCACTATAACAGATATCCCTTTCTTTCTAAAGAAACCATATACCTCCATTTTCTAACCCACCACAAATCAATGTAGGTAATGTGGTGAGAAAATCATCTTCTCATTTTTTTCAACATGTGATTGTGACAAAATGGTTTGTAATATCCTTAATGGTGACTTGTTTTTCGAGATCTAGCAACCAAGGTATAATTGGTGGAACCATAGGGTAATTAATCTTCAATTTGAGATCCTATATTTGATTATGCCATAAAGGTGAAGCCTACGTCATAGAAGTCCCAAAATTGAAGTGGGAATCGATCACTTCTTCATCGACCATGCATAGTGTTTCTTTCTATTTTAATATTTTTATAGTATTCTCTATAAATGTTTTAGGAGATCTACAAGATATTTAGTTGTTCATAAGTGGAGTGTTTCTTGACGTTATGCTTCCCTGTTACCCCTAGGGTGGTTCTATGGTTACACAAACTATGGTTAGATGATATAATAGGATACAATGAACTAAATGGTTTATTAGAGGTTGGCGATGTGGGGATTGGTCCAGACAAAAAACGTATTCAAAATTCCACATTACTCGGGTGCTTCTACAACCCATATCAAAAATTTGTCTTCTGGCTAATCCTTATTAAGTTTTTTTATGACATCCATCACCTATATTGTCTGATAGGTTCAGGAGCCCCTTGTATCATCCTAGTGTAATTCCCCTCCCACCACCACAAAAAAGCATACTCGTATGTTAGTGCACTCTTGTACATTCTCTTTCCTTATTTATGCTACCCTTTCAGGCCTTGTGGAGTTCAGTTTGGCGAATAGGCCCTCTTGGGCCCACTATGTGAAGGGTTGAGCCTTAGTTGTGGGATATCATCGGTAATATCATTTCTCAAGGATCCCTTATAATCACTACCTACAAATAACTCAAAAATACAAAATAATAATAAAATAACAATAAAATATAGTATGTGAATTAATTAATTTATTTTTCAAAATTTTAATTTAAAATATAAATACCCAAAATGAAAATAATTAATTAATACACTGGTTTAAAGAATTAAAAACAAATTTCCCAAAATTATTAAAATATTAATGAAATGAAAAATATATAAACTCATTATTGTGACACACATTGAGTCAAAAATATATAAAGGGACTCTTAGGAAAGAGTCATTTATTAACTAACTATTCCTATTATTTTAGAGATTACAAAATATTAAGAGTATAAATGAATATATATATATATATAAATATATATATATAATGACTCATCCAATTGAAAACCTACAATGAGAAATTTTAATTAATATCCATGTCTATGATTTCTAAGAATCTCTATAAATGTTTTTAGAAAAATTTAATTTATGCAAGGAAAAGATAAAAATATTTTTGGCACTAAAATATATCCCAATAAAAATTAAATTTATGACCAAAATATTAATTTACATGGAAAAATATATATCCCTATTCATTCCTTTCAAGCATTTATTAAAATAAATTTTTGAAAAAAATAAATGTTATTTTATCATGGAACTATATATTTTCTATAAAATTTAAACACTCACACCAAATAAGATACATGATTTTATTTAACTTTATTCTCTCATACTATCCTATCGTAATATAATATCCATGGCCTATAGTGAAAAATGTATTTTATATATACATCATTCCTCTATCCATTCAATAGAAAAAGATCATTACAAATCCAAATTTATCTCATCATTTAACTAATTGGATAATACCATCCTATTATGATTGATAATTTTGTAAATATAAATCATTCTAATACTCATATGAGCTCACATTACAATAAAAGTTATTGAATGGGCCAACATATTATCTCTGACATTAGAATTTTGAATAATGATATATGAGGAGCTCGTCACTATTAAATGATCAAATGGATCAAAATAATTTGAAATTACCCTTTATAAAATTTCAAATGTTATCATAAGTTAACTTTCAAGGAGATTTTGAAACATGTAATTATTGCATACATAACACATCAATGAAGTTATACGCTTATAAGAAATAATTTTATTCAGACAAAATAAAATTTCATTCAAGTAATGAAACGTATTCATGATCCATTAATATTGTGGATGATGGATATAAATATGATGGAGCCTTATTTTGTTATAAAAAAATGGAGTAAATATAAAAATTAAATAGGAAATATATGATAAGGTCTGGTCAAGAAAATGATCTATGTTATCCTGCAAAAATTTGGTAATCCTCAAAAAATCCAATGAGGATCTATCTATTTCAATGATTCTTCTTCAACTAATTATTTTAACCTATAAACCCTCAAATCTTATTACATATATTCTTTTTTAATATTTATATCAATTACCCTAACTTCATCTAGATTCCCCTAATAATTTCCTTATTAGACTCATATATCCAAATCTATAATATCTGAAATTCTATATTACTTTAATGATGTATTTATTCAACCTTTTTTATTTTTAATATAAAGTTATGTATTCATAAAATATAGTATCTTAGATTGATATTTTCATAGTATAGTGATATTATTTTCAATACTATAAGTGTTATTGTCCAATTAATGTGTCTTGAATGATATCACAAAACCCTCTCTGATTAATGATACATATTCTATAGCCTATAAAATATTATCTAATTTAATATACTATGTAACTCATTTCAACTAGGGGTAAACTTAATCAAATAATTTAGGTGTTTTCCTGTTTCACATATTATCTAATTTTGGAATGTTGTTTTTGCATTAATCCTTGAATTATCCTCTAAGACTAAGAAATATACAAGAATTAGTTCACATATTAAATTATTCCCAAAAACAATTGATGATTGTGAAATTCATAACAAATTCACAGAAATTATATTTGATAAAATAATTTCATTAAATGATCATCATTAATGTGGGTCTAATGTGAAATAAAAATTGATGGATTCTTGGTTAGTGTTTCTTGATTTCCCTCTACTAGGTGTTCATGACATGTTCTTCCATCATAAAAATATTAATTAGAAAGGATATAAACGTTATAATATAATATAGGGAGAGAAGAGCATGAAATAATACCCAATTTGTAATATATTCTTTATCAGATGAGTATTCTATGTATATAATGTCACCATCCCAGTTTATTTCTCCACCCATTGTTCAATTTAAAGAACACCCATCCCACTTCAAATTATTATGATTGTGATTTTGTTCTAGTGAAATTTTATCAAAAAATAATCAACTTTTTTATTTGAATTGTTTCATGTGTATTTATGAAAAATACCCTCTTAGTACCACACCTTCATAACATATTATATAAATTTAAACATGATATATGGATATAATAATCAAATAATAAATTGGTGATTGGTTTATTTTTACTTAGGTATCGTCATATATTAACTTTAAAAATAATTTATTAATAATCATGTGGGTTGGTAATCGTATACCCCATATAATATATATGGGTTAACTAACTATAACCCAAGGAATTCTCATTAAAATAGATATGGTTATGTTATAAAAACATGAAACCCAATTAACATGGGATACAAGAACCTGTTCTCATAATGATATGTATATGAATGGTCTTCCACTATAATAATGGATTCATTCTTTACAACATTGCAGGGAAATTCATAAAATCTGAATATAAATTAGGATTGATACCTCTGTTAATTAGAGGTATATTGGGTATCATTATTCATTGTCCTCACATTCATGATATCAAATAATGTTGATCTAACTTCAATGTTTTGGATGATGGGGTATTTCAAAATTCATATTCGCTATGGCGTGTTTCTATCTAACCATATAAGAAATGGACAATGATTAAAGTATTATGTGGAGCTTTAACTTGTTGAATTTGATGAATTACTTGATTAAATATTCCCAAATCCATTATCAATAGATTTAACTATGTCACTAATTTTTGAAATTCAACAATAATGAATGTGGAAGTTATTACATTCATTTGATGGTCATGTGATGCTAATATCCACCATATTATAATTATTACTAAAAAACATTCAATCAAATAAAAATGACAGTTCATATTGAACTCAGTATCTTTTCATTAAATATTTTTCATTATCTAATATATCCCAATAATTTCAATAGGTTGTATGAGCATGTTGTATTATGAAATTATTTCCACTATTTTCCTTTAATTTCATCACATGTTACCATAAAAAATTATTAATTCATGTAATAATGGGATATTTAATAGAATGTGATCATTCATAATTAATTTGTTTTTAAACATTTATCATACTTCTTTATTATATTGTCTTTTTAGAATCACTCCTATCATTACAGACATCGAAAAATTCATTATACATCCCACTATGGATTTGAACTCATCATGGTAGAAAATAAATATACATATCCCTTAATATTTGCACTCCCTAAATTTACATATTTTCAAAATACTTCTTCTTACATATTTGTAATAAATATGGAAATAATGGTTTCTATAAATCACTAGCTAATTATCGATGGGACATCAACATGGTGCTTTTAAATTGAAAATAATAAATTCATGACTAACCTGATGACTTTTAATTGATCTCCAAATTAAATCAACTATTATTCAACCTATACAAGAATGACCACTCACTAAATAAATGTATTAAATTATAGTGATACTATTGATTATTCCACCATATTTGTTAATTTTGTAAAGACTAATGAATGATATAAGAATATTCCGAATTGGCCCAATTATATATCTGTGGTCAGTTCTCTAAATATAATGTGAAGTTTTTTATGAGTTACGACTCACATTCACTACTTTTAAATACTAATTTCTTATAAAATGATATTTTTATTGATGATAAACTCATGTTTCTATAAAGATATAATGGGTTTGTTAGTATCCAAATTTAAAAATGGTGTATTATGGAAGAGTTCATATCCTCAAAAGGAGTATGTTTTATAATAGAAAATTTACTGGGTATCATCTTAATGGAATCAAGAGTAATTGGTGATGCAATGAGAAAAGGTGTCGAGAGTAGATCATGATATTCTCTACCATTTCATGAACATGACCTATGGTAGCCTCAATAAAATACCTTTTCAAAAACTATTCCATTGACTCAAATGAATTTGGGAAAACGTTATTAAAAATTTTAATTAATAATAATAATAAATATAATAACTTATTGAGGATAATTGAATGAATTGGAGAGTGTAATCGAGCAGAAATAATTTAATAATTTAATTTTATTCATAGATATCATAATCTATCAATCTTAAAATAACATTAAATTTTTTTTGTTCCTATTATATACACTGAGGCCTCAATATAGAATCAAATTTATCAAACATACATGAGATTGGTGTATATTATTTTTGTCTTTGAGAGGGAGATACATTGAAATAAAACATGATTAAACCATTATTTTAGAACTCTAACATGTGTTTCCCCTACTCGTGAATGAAAATAATGGAACCCGAAATTGAACATTAGAACCTGTATTTGATAGTTTTTGTTCCTCATAATCTAGAAGTTAGTAAAATATATGTTCAAGAAATACATTAACCATCTTTCACAACATAGTTTGTATTGTTCATAAAACCTTAATATATAACATTCTTGAAAACAAAACATATTCATAGGAAATATATTTTTTATAATTTCATCATTATTTATCTGACAATATGCAATTTTTAGGGGGAATTTTATTTTCACCCAAAAATTGATGAAATTTAATACATTATGTATCTATATATATTTAATAATCGATTATAGTTATTTTATTATTACAATCCTAAACACATTACCTTTTATAGTCTATTGGTCTTGCACCCTACTATAATCCAGGTTGTGGTTGCACACAACATGGTGACTAAATCATGAATTCCCCTCATCAACCCCTTAAACATAATAAAATTAATTTTTATGTGACTTAGTATTTTACTATTGATGTTTGGGAACTTATATTATCCATTGCAAGAAAACTTCTCCCACACACTAGTCGACATCATCAACAGATGGTTACACCCTAAGTGTTTGAGCACACAAATCCCTAGTCTATCTTCACAAATCACTCAATAAACACCAATATGTGATATTTTTTAATCAAAAAAATTGTAAAAATTAGTTATGTTGCATTATTTGAGTCATATAATAAATTCTCCGCAATGACCCGTTTTAAATATCACTTTTCCCAAATCTTCACTAATACTAGGGTGAATGAACCATTCGAAGGATAACTCTTATCAAGAAGGTAGTAACACCATTTCACCTCAGTCCGTATTCATATTAGGTATTCCCTTCCATCATGGAATCACATTAGCACCCTACTCACTTAGATCCCATACATAGGTGAATCTATTCCATTTCACCAAAGTAGTAACTAAGAATTCACAAGAATAATTTAGTATAGGTTCTCCACTAAAAAATCACTTAATACCCAATAATGATCCCTAGAATAAATATAGAAAGATGATGTCACTTTTTATACTCACAATTCCTTAATAATAATTTTTTCATTTGATAATGGGAATATACTAGTTCAAACAAATACCCCCACCCAAATTTTTATCCATCCTATTGGGTAATAATAATATAATCAATCACATGTTCCATTGATAATGAGGATCTCTTATCTCAAGAATACTAGTGGTATCCATATTAGAATATTCTGCACATCCTACATATTCTGTATTGACCCCAATTTTTCAAGAATCTAATCACACTCCATAGGCCTAATTAATGGTCCAATTTAAAAATGGTAAACCATTCAAATATAATTACCTTCCTGAAATTACCTAACCCATCTAATTTGAAAAAAATGGTATCATGTGTATTTCATGAAGAAAACCATTGATAAGACGTTATTGCATCGTCGTCCTTTTTATATGACCATAAAATAAAATATGCAACAGTCATTATTGTAATACCATAAAATTTTCAAAAATATTGTTTGATGAATGAACCTAAAATACACAATTATTGGTCCTTCTCAAATTAAAAAATAGGTATGACATTCCTCGCTAAATGAAAATGAAAAATGTGGGTTTTTATTTTCTTAATAATTATACTTATAGACCCCCTTTATTGGCCTAATATATGAACCCACGTTCAACCTTTTAGGATTGAGATAAATTCTAGAGGACCTTCCCATACTGAATTAATGAATAGAGTAAAGAAAATTGGGATAAGATGATAGATTTTGTAATTCCCTTTGGTAATTGTTTTTCAAAATATATAATATTGATGAATCAAATGAATAAAATTGTACCTATTTTTTTAAATTGCCTAAACCCACGAGGTCCCTATTGTGTAGTGGTATGTCGAGCATGACACACCAATCCCGTATCCAATAGGTTAAGAGAATCTGACTTGACTGGATCGGAATATCGCACATAATGTAGGACAATAGCTTAAAATAAAAATAAAATACACACCCCTAAACATAAAGAATAATAATATAGAATAAGTAAAAGTAACTAAAAATTGTTTATAAATAAAATTCATGTAACAATTCATATGATCCATAACTGTCAATAGACCCAAATCTAAAATAAAAAATATTAATATTCATTCCTATAAACTAAAAAGAATAATGTAAACCAAACAATAGAGTTAAAATGGTCCCCAATAAAAACGATCTTCTGATATGATCATTGACTACTACAACAATATTTTAGTTGTATTTTGTTCCACCAACACCTAAACCACATGTGTATAATTAATCTTTCCATTTCCAATATAATACATTACAAATATTTTAAATGATTCCCATGTAGGGTGAGAATATACAAACCTAATAGGATTCCCCAAGAACCATAATTGAACAAAAGAAGAGTCAAATGAAATCAAAAAAATTTGATGTAATAAAATTTACCCGCATAAAGAGATATATTTTTCAAGATAGAGAGTAAACTATACATAAAAGGAAATCATACATTGGATATCCCAATCATAATTTAATTATAACACAGATCTGAGAATTCAAACAACCCAACTAGTAGATATATTAACTCTCTAGATTCACAATGGACAACTTTTTCCTCATCTGATAAGAAATAGTGGATGGAAACATTGCACATGAGTTATGTGAAACACATAATTGATGAGACTAACACTTGTGTGAACCCCGTGAACATGTGGTAGAACAAGGGAATTTTTAACCCAAAGTAACTATAATTCATCATATTTCTAGGATAGATCGTGTCAAACAAGACCAGCTAAGCCAACACAATAATGGGTTTGTCTTTTAATCTATGTCTTATGGATTAGGACCCACTATGTTTTATCATTAGAATGATCCAATATATTAGGGCCTATACACTAGGTTGTCTTATGTAGTTAATCCAATGCACAACCTAGCCAAATGGCTATATTAGTACCTCCTAGGACTAGGGGGATGGTTTCATTAACCAAAACTCATGAAGCCACCCAATTTCCACCATACATCACACACCACAAATTACCACCCTAGTTTGTTTATATCCACACTAGAATATTAAATAATAGGACATTTATACACTACTGAATTCATAAATTTTCATATCTCGGACTTCCATCTTGTGCACCTCAAACTAACACCATAGACACCTCCCTTTGTATCTCCTCCTCTCAGGTAACCATATACTCCCTAGCCTATCATCACCACACCATTCAAATGTGTTATCCATTTTCCCTCAGATCCTCTTCACTTTCCCAAACCACGTATCCTCATCATATCTTCCTCGCATTGTGACTAACTTTCCTAGGTTGTGTTTATCACTTCTCATGATAGAGATATCAGAGTGGGAGGGAATGAGGGAGAGAGGAGAGATAGGAGAAAGAGATATAGGAATAACTCCATAATCATCTCAAAACCATTGATGAATTCCTATAATCACCATGAATAGTGTTATTGAAAAAATACTAGAAGTGATAAATTTCATTGTGTATAGATTTAGGGTTTTAAAAATGGTATCAGAGGATCACATGGATATTCAATAATCCAAATAGGTTAGATAAAATTAAATAAAAATAGACCTTGATTATATCATAATTAATGAGAGTTTAATTGATGAATATAATAAAAAATTAATGAATAAAAGAGTAATAATAATCATTATGTCCTTTATTTGATTTGTATTGTTAATTTATAAAGACATTATTTTCATCTCTTCCTATCAATGATTGTGATGATCTATTCATTGATTCTATAGACTCCCTATATTCATCCAAAATATTTTTCATGATCACTATATAGACGTTTTATATCTAATTATATGGTCTGTATGGTTAATTATAGAATTATAAATTAATATTATTATAAAAAATCCTAGGTTTAGAGGTATTTGTTAAAATACACATAACTATTTTCGGCCTTCAGAAATTCTTATGAAAACTCAAATTAGAGTACTCTAAGGGAAAAAGCCACATTTCAAACACCGCTAGAGTATTATATATTCTATCCATGTATTAGAATACAATCATATTAATCAATAATATTAATTCCCATAGAAATATATATTATTATTAACATATTAATATTGGGGCTCTTTGATGCTCATAACTTCATGATTTCATTAAAACTAATCTCAAAAATAATATTAAAAATATTTTAATTTTTCAATAGTGAAAAATATATTCACAACATCCTCCCAACCCTCATGGATTTTTACACCTAAAATCTCACTCCACTTAAAAAGTTAAGGGTTCCATGCCTGAATATGGGTCTCATGTTATCGAATGATCCTACGATGGTTCACATACTACAAGAGGACATGAACTAATAGAATTCCTCATTTATGAAGGGTCCCCTCCTGCATTTTATTAAACCCCACATGCTACTCTATGAATTTTGATCCATAATTTTAGTTCATGTCACCTGATGAATGACATGAAATGGTTCATGTATATATCTCCTAATCAATGACATGTGGAATATATCATGCGCCTAGCCCTATAGTGGGGGGAATTCCATGTTCTGGGAATCCTCACTAATCCTATGCATGATATAAAATGGATCAATGAATTTCACATAAATTATTCCCCACCAATAAAGTTGTTGAATATTATAGAATTTTTAGATCATTGGGAACACACAATCTCTATCCTCGAACATGAAATACATTATTCATGGATCTGTATAAGACTTTTGATTACATTGAATGGACATCATCCACCTGTAGATCACATTAATGTTCTCTTTCATCACTCACATAAACTCCATCTCCACAAAACCATAATATTCTACTGCCATATTATATTGGGATGATAAACAAGGTCTCCCAAATTGGTCCTAAAAATGTGTTATTTCAACAGTGGAGTGGTTTTTTTAGATTCATGCAGACTCCACAAAAGACAAGATACCAACCATCTCTAGAAAAAAATCCAGCATTCCATAATTAAAAAGTTCTTAAAACAAAAATTATTTTCTCTATCAATCCATAAATATATTTTTGAATTTTTATACACATCTATCACTTGGTCATGAATGATTTATTCAAGCCTCCTTAAAAACAAGATGTAAAATTTTCAACTCAGTCGAAATGGACCATCCAACCAAAGCAAGGAAACCGGATAATCTCATACATGTATAATAATCCCAATATACCCACTAAACATTGATCCGTAAATGAGAGTATGTGGCCCAACATGCTATGTTTTTTGCTAATCACCAAGATATAACTGTGGAATATCACCAATAATTAAATATGAGTCTTAAAATTCATATATATTCCATTTCAGTTTCACTATTGAATGTCAAGGGGTTGGATAAAACATTTTGGGTTTTAATTCTCTAGCATAATCATCCAAAATGTTATGAATAAAACAAATCTATAAAATACTTGACATTATTACCACTTACAGAAACAAGAAACATAGCTCCACACATATCCTTATCACCCCTTAATGTAATTATACGTGTAAATTATGCAACTACCATAGTACTTCATCACATAATATGATATGAACCACTATCTATCAATGATAGAGTAAGACATGATCTCCACATTTGTAATATCAATCATCTATATATAATAAAAATATATATTCATGAAAAACCTTGAAATAAATAGCTCAGAAATAATCCCCACTCATAAAATAAACAATATAAAGGGTATGAACCATAAAATAAAGTCATAAAACATCTCCCTAACTCATAAAACAAAAATTCAATAATTCTATGTACATAGATACCTCCTGAAATGACTGATAATTTAATATCTATCAAATGACATCAGCAACCATGTTTCCCTTCCATAGAACATAGATTATCCAAAATACATAATCAGGAATAAAATTTATTAATCATATCATAAACTTGTTAGAATCTCTCTATGTAATGAAATACTTCAGAAACTTATGGTATTAGTAGACTATGATCATATCACCCAGGTTATAGTTCTATTAATTCATATATTAGAAAACTATTGTAACCCACGTTAAATTATTGGTAACATATGTTTTCACTTGATAAATCAACTACCTTGACTGATAATAAATCACCGAATGACTCTACATTAGTAAAAATTACATTATAGCTCAGGTGGACTCAAAAAATTCCACATAAAAGACTCCCACTAATGGTAATTTCATGGCTAGAGAACTCATTAATCTCTGGTTCATTTCTTAAAAATCCCTCTTAAAATTATGGTACTAAATGAAATGATTCCCCATCTTGGTAGAGTAATTCATCGATCCTTTAATACCAAATTATTCTATCATGAATATTTTACTTTCCAATGAAATCCTAATAAATCTCCACCCCTCAAACTCAATATTTAGTGGCTACCAAGATAACACAACCTCGATCATCATCGATTCCAAAACTACTTCACCCTCTGAGATAACAAGTCCGCCGATATGAAAATCCCCAATAAATAACTTAAACTTCATGATATTCTTTATGAATGGTTCTACAAAATTAATTTTTGGTTTATACACATATAATATTCATTATCATACTATAATGTAGAGTTTATGAGGATTTTATTAATGATGAAAACCTTGAAACAATCTAAGAAATAATGGATGATTCGATTCATAATACCCATGAACACAATTGAGGAATCTACATTCAAATAAGAATAACAAGAAATTGAAAATGGTTATAGAAACACTAGAATGTAATAATCAAAATATCCCATTCAAAAACAAAATATCATTTATATATAGACCTTAGATATGTCAAAATTTTAATTTTAACCCTTTATCAAACTGAATATTTCATCAATCCTTTTCATAGGGTAATTACTCCTGACTCTCAACAAATATAGGTTGATGAAGTCAATTAAAAGACCCAATCCCCCATCTTCTTTTATGGAAAAAGGATAATCCCATTTTGATCCACTAGGTTTGATTGAATAGCTCTTCCAAAGGTCATCAATCTACATAATTGACTCTATGAGATCAGAAGAGGACATCTAATAATTAAAAGAAGATAATGGAGTATTCATAGGGAGTTTTTTTTATAGAAGTATAATTTTTGATGAAGTGAAAATACAATATAATTCCTAACGAAAATATTTATATACTCCTCCAATACTAATATAATAGAATCATCTATAGTTTCCACCACAAAAATAAATAAATGCATCGAACTAGTGTTTGATAGGTTGAAAATTCCAAATAATATCAACTACTCTTCCTAGTTGAATATCCATCTCACATTTAGAGAGAAATCATGATCTCTAAAATATAAATCACAACACTTATTAATTATATAAATATTTCTGATCATGTTTTGAATGTAGATACTAAATACTAAGGAATAAATTATATGTAAACGTCATTGTTATAATTGGGTCCCATGAGAACCACTCTCCACTATTAATAATTGAACATTACTAGATGATGTGATTGAGTGTGGGATCACTCCATGTAGACATATATAGCAACTTGGGTCTGGATACAATATCCAAAAAAATATCTATCTCTCAAAATACAGAAGAAATTATTAAATAGTGCCTCATTTTCATGTCTACAGCTATGTTTTTATGTTTAGAAATGTCCTAGAGCATACATTAGATTACATCAGGAATCTCCTAATAATAACTCTCTTTAACCTGTATCCCGACGCATAATTTTTCACTTACTCTCTAAACTATGATTATTCCACCCAGGGGTGGTGGGTGTATAAGAGGATCCTTAAATACTCTTCATAACTTCCACTTCTGTGTGTACCACTGAAACCTCTTCCAAATTCTCTTCAACGTAGTCTATATTAGTAACTATGGGTAGGTATCTAATCATGACGTGATTTTTGACATCGATTTCAATCAATAACATAACCTCTCACCTTCAAATGATTATACAAGTATTAAAATTACAAATTCAAATTTACACTATTTGTATGTAAAAGTCTATCCACCAACTAAAGAGATCCCTTATAAGACCAAGAAATTACTAATCTTGAAGTAATAGATTGCTCATTCCCCTTTCTCAGATGGAATTCTAATTATGTTTTATATTTTCATGATGAAACTGATTACTCTACTATGGCATGAACTCATCTTGTAAATTTCAGATGTTTCACCACTGAATTGAAAAATTCATTCACCATTGTCATCCTAAGAAACATGTAACATATTGGAAAATTGAAAGAAAGAAATATTACATTGAGATATCTATGTCATTCATGATCATACATTTTGGTTTAGAAGAACCCTATCACACTTCATATTGAAGGACCTCTATATGAGATCAATGAGTCCCAACTAATACTAAACGAAAACCATAATGACATATTATAACTCTAATAACACATAGATGTGATGTTATCTCAAATTCATTTTATATTACTCCATATGGAAGAAATTATAAAAAAAATATCTAGGAATCGTGGACTAATCATGATTCTAGATCATCAAAGACAATTAGTGAAGTTTTTTCCCAAAGCATGAGATTGGTTGAAAGCACCACCATCAGATTTATAGGTTTTTAAAAAATATGGAATACTCAAACCATTTCCTCTATATATTCAACAATCAATTGAGGGTTAATCTCCCGAAGTAAATTAGTCAGACTCAATAATATTAATTTTTATAACATTATAATCCAACAATAGTCCTCATCCTACCCCTTGGGAATAATTAGTTAAACAAATAGTGTAAAATTTGTGGAACTGGGACAGTGTAGCAGAAGTCTGTGGGCCTAGAATTTAAAATTTCTACATCACCGAAGTGATGTAAACCTATCAACTCTGATGATCTTGTCTCGTTTTGGTCCAAGGATCTCGCACGGTTTAAAGAGAGCACACATATTAAATAGAACATGTACATAGTTCGGAATTGACGTGTGTAAGTCTGCAACAGGACGTCAACAATTGTTGCTTGAGAATTCGACCTATAAAACATCTAGATCATCCACACATTCCTCTCGAATATTCTCATGCACCGTTCATCGAGATCTGGGTGCTAGCGCGGATCTTCGATGATCGGTTCAGCGTAGTGACAATCACCCCAAGGGAAGAAGCTCCAATCCGAGATGGATGAACATGAAAATATTACTTCGCTTGAGAGACTCTCTTTATCTAGATTCTTTGTGGAGAGAGAATCTCTCAATATTAACACATGAATAGTTTACATGGGGGAGACTCTCTCTCACTTATATAGGGAGTGTTAAAAACAAGCGATATGGATTCCCGACCCCCTTGTAATAGACGTCTACTATATACGTGTTATAAATAATTATTTATTGAAAATAAAATTATACCATAGATAATATTTATAATTTATCAATTTATTGTAATATATAAATATACTAGATGATATATTTGAGTCTTTAACTTGACTCACACCTCCTCTAATATTAAACGAACCTAGGATATTAAAATTCATTCAAATAATTTTAATACTTGTATTTAATATATAACTTGTAAATACATGGTATAAATAAATTCAATGAATTATTATAAAATTTAATAATTAATGAATTTATTTATTCTTTGGTGATCCATAGAACATGGATAGTGCTCGGACCCTTTGGCGGGCCCCACCAAGTACTATATTCCTATTCCCAGAATAGGGCAGATTCTCAGGGTGCTATTTGTGTGACCCTCTAGGCCCCTACCTCAATAGTAGTGAATAATATCCACTGACCTAGAGTAAGGTCTAGAAACCCATCGAGGCCCCTATAGAGATAAAGAAAATTCAAAGCAATGGTTGCCTTCATACAATCACAGTCTATGTAATATAATCTCTTCGTCTTCGATATCTCAATATAGTAGAATGCATAATAGTGTTGTAACACCCCAAGCTTCTACGGTACGTTTCCCTTTGAATAATGCGATAGCGTGTGTTGTACGCAACCTCGAGTTCTAACACACACCACAACTAATTAAACTAGCCGTTGTGAATAGTAATACCTAAGTTTTGAAATTATATATATTTTATATTTGAAAATGGACTTCATTTTTGGACTCGGAATATCGAATTTAGCCTAAGGTGAAATTTTGGTACTTTTCGGATAACTTTCATATTTTGATGAATAGTGAAAATTACTAAATTTTAATTAAAAACAAATTTTTTAATAAAAATAATTAATAGTGATAAATTATGAATTTTAGTGGTTTTAAAGTATATTTAGAATATATTTTTACATTTTAATATAATGTTGGTCATTGGACATAATTTTACAATTAAACCGAACATAAACAAGTGTCAATCTTTTGATAGTTATTATCTCTTAAAAACACGCTTTTTGTTTTGACAGCGGGAATTAATTTTAAATTAATTTCTGCCACTTTTGTGTTTTGAATTTAGGAAAATGGATTCCATATTTGGAATCAGGATGTTCAAATTGTGTAAATGGGTAACTTTTATTTTTAGACATTTTGAATAATTACTGCGGTAAATATTTTATTTACCATGGTTAAAGGGTAAATCCGGTAAATAAGGGTTAAAAAATAATATTATAATAATACTAAATTACCCTAAAACGTGTCTTACCCCTATTGGTTGATACATGGTCGACCATGGGCATCTTTGTGTCAATTTTGGGACCCCATGGATCCACTTGTAAGTGATAATGACACTTTATTTTAATTAAGTTAAAATGAATACAAAAATGACACAAGCATATATCTTTTAGAACAACAATTGTTACATAGGGTTATATATGTTGGATTTTAGATTATAAATATTCATTAGAAAGATAAAAAGATTTCCTACATAATGATATTTTATTTATAATTTTTAGACATTAAATAAGTTATTTTATTTATGACACAATGATGATGCAGTAATTACTATAATAGTGAAAAATTAAAATAATTGATATTATAAATACCCAAATAAATATAATATGAACCTTTTAATGAATTAAACTAATTTTCTAGGCTAATATGATATATTAGGATTGATTTAATGGACTTTGTTCGAATTAATCAATGTGTTATGAGTTTTACAAAAATCAACTATTGAATAGTGTCAAAATTGACATAAAAGAGTTCTTAAAACAAATATTATATTATTAATTGATATTAAATTCCTAAAAATCTAAGGTTCGGCCAAGAGACTTATATTATGATAGGTTCCTCATTAATGGACCACTTGGGGGTCTCTTGGATGTATATAGTAAGTTTATTAACCATATTATATAAAAATACAAAGAGACATTGTAAAAGTGAAACTAATTAACTTAGAGTTAATACTTAAAGATAAGGTTAATATAAGTACCAAAACCTGTCTAAATTCTATTGGTTGAGTGGTTTGCTACCTATCCCCACCTTAACCTTTGAATAGTCAACTTTGGAGCCATTAGAAACCGAATATGAATTTATTATAAATTAATATTTCTAGCTTTTCCAAAGGTGCCCCTCACCCCTCTTATAAAAGGGCACTCCTCCTTCTCATTTCTTCACACCTCTAAAGCCTTTTGGTTCGGCAAAACTCTGCCCAAATAATCTCCCAACATCCCTCACTACAACCTAGAGGACTTAGTTTGATCAGAAAGCCAACCTAAGGAGCCCTTTTGATCAAATCAAAAGGAAGAACCCGAAGAAGAGGTAATGATTTCACCACCCTTTTCTAAGTTCATTTCTTCTTCCACTTCTTCTTCCTTTGTTCTTACCATTATAAAATAATAACTCCAGTATCTCACATATACTTTGATGTTATTATAAGTATGGTACAACCATATTCAGTATTCTATCCACCCTTTGAATAACATGTCACCATACGTGCGTACGTACGGCTTACCGTCTCCACGTCATGGTGTAATTGTTATTCAATATATTATTATTTGGATGGGTATAATAATGATGTGTAACTCATGTAAATAATAAATATAACATGTTGATGATTCTTTATATATGATATAACATCCATTTATATATTATTTTAAAAGAATGATATTGTCGCTCGTGCGTACGTACGGACTACCGTCTCCACGAACGCGATGAGATTCATTCTCCATCGTAACCATTAAAGTATAATTATCATTTGATGATTTAAAAATGATGTTTAAGGACTTGATATCATTCTGGATATGAATAATATACAACCTATCCTTTACAAACATGTCTTACGTAACAAAACATATGAAAGAAAACAAGTAAGTTAACACCCGAAACAACGATAATACTAAGATACCAATATTAAAAGATCATATATGATATCATATTAATGTATATGATTCTTGTATAATTTAATAACAATTATTTCACTATTATACAGGAGGTTAACCTACCCCAACAAAGGAAAAGTACAAGGTAAGGGTTATTTCACAATCTCTTCATTTTCCGAGGTTGTTTATACGTAATAATCTACTGGGATCTCTTTATCATCCACATCCACGTTTTCTTAAAAATGTATTTAAAAACATTTTTATTATTTACAAGAATATGGGTTAAAGTAATTTATTCCTTGTTTGACTTTTTATAAGAGGAATCTTTCCGTTGTTTTCAAAACAAGGTGCTTTTTAACCTTTTCGACAGAATTAAGATAAGAATGTTTTTTTTAACTTATACGGCGGGTGCGGTTATTTTCCGCCGTTATAAAATCGTCAAAGCTTCCCTTAAAAGCTTATAAGAATATTTTCAAAGAAAATGTTTTATTTTATATGGATCTTAAATGATTTCAAAATAAAGGTAGATATTTCTTTAAAAAGAATTTTGATTTCATCTATGTCAACATCCTTTGATGGATTTTAAGATTATTTGAAGTTGATTTATTATGATACAAAACTTCTATATTGTATTGAAGGTTTTGTGATATGTTTGACTGTGGATGTGATATTTTTATACCATTCATAGTTCATGGTGAAATTATTGACATTTCGTATGCTAGTTTTAATACGAATGTTTATGTTATGTTTAAACCTTTTCATATGGGAATGCATTGGACTTAATAAGTGACGGGTGGAGCCCGCTATAGCTCCTCGATGCATCGGTAGGTCTCATGAGACAAACTAGTGTCTTGGCACAAGGCCTTGACAAAATCTTATTTGTAGTCTTGGCACGAGGCCTTGGCTATGTGGTTATGATAGTCTGGAATTATGCATTCCAACATTATGAAAGTGGTTATTAATTTTTGCATGTGATTATTCGATTAGTAGAATATCCATGTGAATAAGTAAATGGCATTATTTCATTTTATTTATGCCATACTATGTTAAATGTTCAAAGTTTAAAAGGCTTTTGTTTTAGTTATACATTGCCTTAAATGTTTATTTTTATTTATGAAAGTTTCCTCTATATTGTTAACCTTACTGGGCATTTGAGCTCACCCCTTTTCTATGTTTTATTTTTCCCAGGTAGTGAAGAAGTAAATTATGAATGACTTGCAGGGATATTATGAGGGGTTAATAGTGTGGATATGAAGACTTTATTGTTGTAGTAGTTTTTCACTTTGAAATGTAATGTAAAACTTTATGATTATATCTAGTGTTTCCATGGCTACTAAACCAATCGGTCTTTCGGGATTTGATCTTTCTTGTGATCATGCCAATGTTACGAAGTATTGCACCGACTCTGGGCAGCTGGGGTCGGGGCGTTACAGTTGGTATCAGAGGAAGTTTAGTACAAACCTTGGAAGCTAGATTTAGATAAACTCTGATTAGAGCACGTAGACCTAAGATGAACTTTGAGGATTAGTATAGAAGAACTTCCTAGAATTTTGGTATTGTTGAGATTTTGTGAGTTTTCCAAGCAATACATCCCTGTCTGGATACGAGCAGGTAGAGGCGGCTCTGGCACAGATGTACCTAGGGGTAAAACCCGAAAACACCGCTTTGAGCTAGACTCGAACGGGAACTGGTGCACGACAACGGGCCTTGCTGCACTCTTGGTTACGACACTCCCGGGGGATATGCTTAGGATAACTCTCACTTTATTTACAAATCATTATGAAGGGTTTATGAGTATATACTTCCTCAAAGAAAACATATTTATGATTACGGATTATATCCATAGATAGTTCAATTTATGTTTAGTGTTTTATAAGTATGTGATTATGTATTTTGATGCATAAACTGATCTAGTTTATGCCATTTTTTTTAGAAATGGCGCCTAGTGGAAGAAATGGAAACCGTATCAATGCACGCACTCCATGTAGGGATTTCCCTCCTGCTCAAGATAATTATAGTGGGGCTGGTGATGCAACTGGTGCTGATCAGCTAATCACCGTACTGGGACAACTTACTGAGGTTATGAATAATAACCTTACCCGTATGGAGCACCCTGATCCGCAGCGTGGAGGATCAATGTTAGATCGATTCATGAGGCAACAACCACCAACGTTCAATGGGAATACAAATCCCTTAGTAGCTGAGCAATGGATATTTTCCCTAGAGAAAATATTTCAGGCTTTGGGGAGCAGTGAAAGGGAAAAAGTTATCATGGCAGTTTACCGCCTCACTGGAGATGCTGATCAATGGTGGTCATTGATTCAAAATACGAAGGAAGATGATGAAGTATCAAATATGGAATGGAGGGAATTCAAAGATCTGTTTTTAGAAAAATACTTCCCTCGCGACCATCGAGCGGATATGGAAAGACAATTTCTGAGTCTGAGACAAAAGGAGGATGATAATGTCACAAAGTATGAGGCTAACTTTACAAGGTTAGCGAGGTATGCTGGAGATTATATTCGCAACCCAAGAAGTAATATTGATCGTTTCTTTGATGGGTTAAAACCATTTCTCCGTCGAGCATTAGTCTCACAATCCTTTTCGTCGTACGAAGACATTGTCTCATGTGCTATCAAGACCGAAAAATAATTCTCTAAGTCTTATGACTTTAAAGTGAAGCAAGAGAAGAAGAGACCTGCTGATCAATCTGGGAATGGAAATAAGGGGAAGAAGGGAAAGGTTGAATATCCATCTTATGGTAAATGCGGGAAGAAACATCCTGGTACTTGCTTGAAGGGAATGGGAGTCTGTTACAAGTGTGGTGAAAAAAGGCCACCAAGCTCATGATTGCAAGGGGAAGAAGGAAGCTACCAACGTTCAGTGCTACAATTACAGGGAGATGGGGAATTATGCAAATGCATGTCCTAAGCGTCAGGAGAACTTACCTCAGAAAAGGCCAAGGGATCAAGGCCAGGCTTATGCTATCACTACTGATGAGGTAGAAGCTCCGAAAGGCGTGGTGGCAGGTAATTTAATGGTTTCCTCAAGTTTAGCAAATGCATTATTTGATTCTGGATCATCGCATTGTTTCATATCTTCCCAGTTTGCTAAGAAAATTAGATATTTCCAATTTGATTTAATAAGGGAGTTGTCAGTTAAAACTCCTAAGGGAAGTATCGTTGCAACAAAGTTTTGTGAATCAGTCCCCATTAGAGCACATAAATTTTCTTTATCTGCTGATTTCACCGTCATACCTATGATTGAGTTTGATATAATCCTCGGTATGGACTGGATTTTGGACTATGATGCGAAGATTTATTGTAAGAAGAAAGAGGTTACGATTCTTGATGATAATGATAAGGAGCACCTTATTTTTAGAGCAGAATCGTCACCACCTAATTCTTATTTAGATCCACCCCCTGTAGCTCAACTTAATTCAATTATCGTGGAGGAAGAGAATGAAATAACTGTCGGTGAGGAAAGGAATGTTCAAATAGAGGATGTACCTATTGTGAAAGAGTTTGTAGATGTATTTCCGGAAGATTTACCTGGACATCCTCCAGAACGAGAAGTAGAGTTTTCCATTGATTTAATTCCTGGATCAAGGCCTATATCGAAGACCCCTTATAGAATGGCCACTGTAGAGCTAGTCGAACTAAAGAAACAACTAGAGGAATTGAGTAATAAGGGATTTATTCGCCCTAGTGTTTCTCCATGGGGAGCCCCTGTTCTTTTTGTTAAAAAGAAAGATGGATCTATGAGGTTATGTATCGACTACAGGGAGATCAATGCCATAACGATAAAGAACAAGTATCCCCTACCTCGTATTGATGATTTATTTGACCAACTGCATGGAGCTCAATACTTTTCAAAGATTGACCTTCGATCTGGATACCATCAGTTGTGTGTGAAGAAGGAAGACATTCCGAAAACAGTATTTCGAACCAGGTACGGGCATTATGAGTTTACTATAATGCCGTTTGGATTGACTAATGCACCCTCTGTATTCATGGATCTGATGAATAGAGTCTTCAAGGAGTATCTCGATGAATTTGTGGTGGTATTTATTGATTATATCTTGGTATACTCCAAAACCTACGAAGATCATGAAAATCACTTGCGCATTATCTTGAAGACTCTGAGGAGGCATGAATTATATGGGAAGTTTAGAAAGTGTGAATTCTGGCTTCAGGAGATTTCTTTTCTTGGCCATATTGTCTCTAAAGATGGAATCTCTGTTGATCCTTCTAAGACCAAGGCAATCCAAGAATGGCCAGCACCTACGAGTATAACTGAGGTACGTAGTTTTATTGGTTTGGCAGGTTATTATCGACGTTTCGTCCAGAATTTTGCCCGATTGGCTAACCCATTAACGAAGCTCACACGTAAAGGGGTTAAATTTGTTTGGACAAAAGAGTGTGAAGAATGTTTCGAAGAACTGAAGAGAAGATTAGTCAATGCTCCTATATTGACTCTACCATCGGGGAATGATGGGTTCGTTATTTATAGTGATGCATCAAAGAAAGGACTTGGCTGTGTCCTTATGCAGAATGATAGAGTTATTGCCTATGCATCACGACAGTTGAAAATTCATGAACAAAACTATCCTACTCATGATCTTGAGTTAGCAGCTGTGATCTTTGCTTTGAAGATATGGAGGCACTACCTCTATGGTGAAAAATGTGAGATTTATACTGATCACAAGAGTTTGAAGTATATTTTCTCACAAAAAGAACTCAACATGAGGCAAAGGAGATGGCTTGAATTACTCAAGGATTATGATTGCACGATACACTACCACCCAGGGAAGGCAAACAAGGTGGCAGATGCTTTGAGTAGAAAAGACCATGGAGTTTTTAACAATATGAGAATTGAAAGGGATCCAATTTTCATGGAGCTAGTGATGATGGACATGGGAATAACCAGGGAAGGTGAAACATCAATGCTTTTTCAAATGGTTTCCAAACCATCTTTACTAGAAAGGATTAAGAGTTCTCAGAACGATGATGACGAATTCCAAAAGAAGATTAAAGCTGTGAATGATGGGAGATTGAGAGACTTTGTGTATGAAGATGGAATTTTGAAATTCGGGAAGAGACTTTGTGTTCCCAATATACCTGATCTAAAAAGGGAATTGCTGGATGATGCTCATAGTTCCAATTTCTCTATACACCCTGGGAGCACCAAAATGTATAGAGATTTGAAGGAACATTTTTGGTGGGACAACATGAAGAGGGAGATTGCTGATTTTGTGTCAAGATGTATGGTTTGTCAACAAGTGAAAGCTGGAAGGCAACAGCCTGGAGGAGTCATGCAACCTCTTCCCATACCAGAGTGGAAATGGGACAATATTACAATGGACTTTGTCATGGGGCTACCAAATACTCCTAGAAGGAACGATGCAATATGGGTTATTGTTGATCGTCTTACCAAGTCAGCACATTTTCTTGCTATAAGAGAAGATCTACCCCTGGAACGTCTAGCAAGACTATACATTAATGAAGTTGTGAGACTTCATGGAGTACCCCTATCGATTTTTTCTGATCGTGATCCCCGTTTTACTTCAAGATTTTGGAAAAGTCTTCAGAAATCCCTGGATACTGAACTTCATTTGAGCACTTCTTACCACCCTCAGACAGACGGACAATCAGAACGGACTATTCAGACCTTAGAAGACATGTTGAGATCTTGCTCACTTGATTTTCAGGGTATGTGGGATCAATATTTACCACTAGTAGAATTTTCCTATAACAATAGCTTCCATTCGAGTATTCAGATGGCACCATATGAAGCGTTATACGGAAAGAGATGTCGTACACCAACCCGTTGGGATGACGTTGGTGAAAGAAAACTTGTAGGCCCAGAACTGGTGGAGGAAACGGTGGAAAAGGTGAAGGTAATCCAAAATCACATTAAAGCAGCTCAAAGTAGGCAGAAGAGCTATGCCGATAATCGAAGGAAGGATTTGGAATTTCAAGTCGGTGATCATGTTTTCCTGAAGGTATCTCCGTGGAAGGGAGTCATACGTTTTGGTAAGAAAGGTAAATTGAGTCCCAGGTACATCGGACCTTTCGAAATTCTAGAACGAATTGGGGCTGTAGCTTACCGATTGGCAATGCCGCCAAGTCTCTCCAAAGTTCACGATGTATTCCATGTATCTCTGTTGAGGAAATACATGCCTGACCCAACGCATGTACTCACCTATGAAGATTTAGAACTGGAACTCGATCTGTCTTATTGCGAAGAGCCCATCAAGATTCTTGATACGAGAGAACAAGTGCTGAGAAACCGGACGACGCGTCTGGTAAAAGTTTTGTGGAGGAATCATAAGATGGAAGAGGCAACGTGGGAACCCGAGGAACTTATGATGAAGAACCACCCGAGTCTTTTTATGCAGTAATACCCTAGAAATTGCGAGGATGCAATTATTTGAAGGAGAGGAGAATGTAACACCCCAAGCTTCTACGGTACGTTTCCCTTTGAATAATGCGATAGCGTGTGTTGTACGCAACCTCGAGTTCTAACACACACCACAACTAATTAAACTAGCCGTTGTGAATAGTAATACCTAATTTTTGAAATTATATATATTTTATATTTGAAAATGGACTTCATTTTTGGACTCGGAATATCGAATTTAGCCTAAGGTGAAATTTTGGTACTTTTCGGATAACTTTCATATTTTGACGAATAGTGAAAATTACTAAATTTTAATTAAAAACAACTTTTTTAATAAAAATAATTAATAGTGATAAATTATGAATTTTAGTGGTTTTAAAGTATATTTAGAATATATTTTTAAATTTTAATATAATGTTGGTCATTGGACATAATTTTACAATTAAACCGAACATAAACAAGTGTCAATCTTTTGATAGTTATTATCTCTTAAAAACACGCTTTTTGTTTTGACAGCGGGAATTAATTTTAAATTAATTTCTGCCACTTCTGTGTTTTGAATTTAGGAAAATGGATTCCATATTTGGAATCAGGATGTTCAAATTGTGTAAATGGGTAACTTTTATTTTTAGACATTTTGAATAATTACTGCGGTAAATATTTTATTTACCATGGTTAAAGGGTAAATCCGGTAAATAAGGGTTAAAAAATAATATTATAATAATACTAAATTACCCTAAAACGTGTCGTACCCCTATTGGTTGATACATGGTCGACCATGGGCATCTTTGTGTCAATTTTGGGACCCCATGGATCCACTTGTAAGTGATAATGACACTTTATTTTAATTAAGTTAAAATGAATACAAAAATGACACAAGCATATATCTTTTAGAACAACAATTGTTACATAGGGTTATATATGTTGGATTTTAGATTATAAATATTCATTAGAAAGATAAAACGATTTCCTACATAATGATATTTTATTTATAATTTTTAGACATTAAATAAGTTATTTTATTTATGACACAATGATGATGCAGTAATTACTATAATAGTGAAAAATTAAAATAATTGATATTATAAATACCCAAATAAATATAATATGAAACTTTTAATGAATTAAACTAATTTTCTAGGCTAATATGATATATTAGGATTGATTTAATGGACTTTGTTCGAAGTAATCAATCTGTTATGAGTTTCACAAAAATCAACTATTGAATAGTGTCAAAATTGACATAAAAGAGTTATTAAAACAAATATTATATTATTAATTGATATTAAATTCCTAAAAATCTAAGGTTCGGCCAAGAGACTTATATTATGATAGGTTCCTCATTAATGGACCACTTGGGGGTCTCTTGGATGTATATAGTAAGTTTATTAACCATATTATATAAAAATACAAAGAGACATTGTAAAAGTGAAACTAATTAACTTAGAGTTAATACTTAAAGATAAGGTTAATATAAGTACTCAAACCTGTCTAAATTCTATTGGTTGAGTGGTTTTCTACCTATCCCCACCTTAACCTTTGAATAGTCATCTTTGGAGCCATTAGAAGCCGAATATGAATTTATTATAAATTAATATTTCTAGCTTTTCCAAAGGTGCCCCTCACCCCTCTTATAAAAGGGCACTCCTCCTTCTCATTTTTTCACACCTCTAAAGCCTTTTGGTTCGGCAAAAATCTGCCCAAATAATCTCCCAACATCCCTCACTACAACCTAGAGGACTTAGTTTGATCAGAAAGCCAAACTAAGGAGCCCTTTTGATCAAATCAAAAGGAAGAACCCGAAGAAGAGGTAATGATTTCACCACCCTTTTCTAAGTTCATTTCTTCTTCCACTTCTTCTTCCTTTGTTATTACCATTCTAAAATAATAACTCCAGTATCTCACATATACTGTGATGTTATTATAAGTATGGTACAACCATATTCAGTATTCTATCCCCCCTTTGAATAACATGTCACCATACGTGCGTACGTACGGCTTACCGTCTCCACGTCGTGGTGTAATTGTTATTCAATATATTATTATTTGGATGGGTATAATAATGATGTGTAACTCATGTAAATAATAAATATAACATGTTGATGATTCTGTATATATGATATAACATCCATTTATATATTATTTTAAAAGAATGATATTGTCGCTCGTGCGTACGTACGGACTACCGTCTCCACGAACGCGATGAGATTCATTCTCCATCGTAACCATTAAAGTATAATTATCATTTGATGATTTAAAAATGATGTTTAAGGACTTGATATCATTCTGGATATGAATAATATACAACCTATCCTTTACAAACATGTCTTACGTAACAAAACATATGAAAGAAAACAAGTAAGTTAACACCCGAAACAACGATAATACTAAGATACCAATATTAAAAGATCATATATGATATCATATTAATGTATATGATTCTTGTATAATTTAATAACAATTATTTCACCATTATACAGGAGGTTAACCTACCCCAACAAAGGAAAAGTACAAGGTAAGGGTTATTTCACAATCTCTTCATTTTCCGAGGTTGTTTATACGTAATAATCTACTGGGATCTCTTTATCATCCACATCCACGTTTTCTTAAAAATGTATTTCAAAACATTTTTATTATTTACAAGAATATGGGTTAAAGTAATTTATTCCTTGTTTGACTTTTTATAAGAGGAATCTTTCCGTCGTTTTCAAAACAAGGTGCTTTTTAACCTTTTCGACATAATTAAGATAAGAATGTTTTTTTAACTTATACAGCGGGTGCGGTTATTTTCCGCCGTTATAAAATCGTCAAAGCTTCCCTTACAAGCTTATAAGAATATTTTCAAAGAAAATGTTTTAGTTTATATGGATCTTAAATGATTTCAAAATAAAGGTAGATATTTCTTTAAAAAGAATTTTGATTTCATCTATGTCAACATCCTTTGATGGATTTTAAGATTATTTGAAGTTGATTTATTATGATACAAAACTTCTATATTGTATTGAAGGTTTTGTGATATGTTTGACTGTGGATGTGATATTTTTATACCATTCATAGTTTATGGTGAAATTATTGACATTTTGTATGCTAGTTTTAATACGAATGTTTATGTTATGTTTAAACCTTTTCATATGGGAATGCATTGGACTTAATAAGTGACGGGTGGAGCCCGCTATAGCTCCTCGATGCATCGGTAGGTCTCATGAGACAAACTAGTGTCTTGGCACAAGGCCTTGACAAAATCTTATTTGTAGTCTTGGCACGAGGCCTTGGCTATGTGGTTATGATAGTCTGGCATTATGCATTCCAACATTATGAAAGTGGTTATTAATTTTTGCATGTGATTATTCGATTAGTAGAATATCCATGTGAATAAGTAAATGGCATTATTTCATTTTATTTATGCCATACTATGTTAAATGTTCAAATTTTAAAAGGATTTTGTTTTAGTTATACATTGCCTTAAATGTTTATTTTTATTTATGAAAGTTTCCTCTATATTGTTATCCTTACTGGGCATTTGAGCTCACCCCTTTTCTATGTTTTATTTTTCCCAGGTAGTGAAGAAGTAAATTATGAATGACTTGCAGGGATATTATGAGGGGTTAATAGTGTGGATATGAAGACATTATTGTTGTAGTAGTTTTTCACTTTGAAATGTAATGTAAAACTTTATGATTATATCTAGTGTTTCCAAGGCTACTAAACCAATCGGTCTTTCGGGATTTGATCTTTCTTGTGATCATGCCAATGTTACGAAGTATTGCACCGACTCTGGACAGCTGGGGTCGGGGCGTTACAAGTGTCATCATTCATTATTTTGATTTATTTTATTTGTTGATTTTTTCAGACGGTCTTACCTTCCACTACCATGGAAATGAATTTAATGAAGGTGGGACCATCCTAATCAACCAGGCCCGAGATATCTCTTCCTGAACTCGGAAGGTACAAATCATTTCTCCATCATTAAATCAATGACATTCCATTAATGATGTATCTGATACAAACTACCTCTCCATGAATTTTTCTCCATGGTTTTCACCTTGCATAAAATGTACGTGATTAATTGACAAACATTGACAATGATCTCAATTATAAAGACCATTATACATGTCTGTAGATATGAATGACCAAGGACACATAAAACATGTGGAGTTCAAATTATGTGGGTCTGCACTCATGAACTCAACTAATAGAGATCATCAAGTGTGAACATCATGAGAAATATTCTCAATGCTTATGAGCCCCCATCACCTAAGAGTCCTCATCATATGCGTCCTTTCAGAATTATATAACTAGACCATAGGAAGTTACATTTAGAATATTGTCATGGCATCTCAGGGTTCCCATTATAGCTTGGGATCTACTATAACCCTTTGATGTGACAGGTAATCCAAGGACATTCCCGTAAACAAAGTTGACACAGAAGTATCTACACTGTTATGGAAAGATAAACACATGTATTATAACAAACTGGATACATGTAGAGGTAATCAAAGTACAAAACTAGTTGGTTCTAGGGCACCCACTTTCAATACTCCCACTTGAACTAGAGCCAACTAATAACATGTTACAATCCGCTAGATCTCACATGTGAATCATGCTTCTGTAGAGGAATGGATTTAGTCAGGGGGTCTGCCACGTTTTCCTCTGTGGCTACTCTGTTAACTGTCACTTCAACTCTTTGAGTAAAATACCTTAAGAGATGAAACTTCTGAAGAATATGCTTTCTTCTCTAGTGATACATGGTCTCCTTAGAAAGCACCCCTATAGTAGTATTATCACAATATACTGGTACGGGGTCTGCACTACTAGGTACAACAACAATGTATGAGATAATTATGTGTATCCATACAGCTTCCTCTAATGCATCAGAAGCTGCAATATATTCAGACTCTGCTGTAAAATCAGTAACCAAAGCTTGCGTCGAGCTTCTCCAGCTAATTGCACCTCCATTAATGCAAAATATGTATCCTGACTGCTATTTCATATCATCACTATCAATCTGGAAACTAGCATCAGTGTATCCAATTAAAAATTGTTCCTCATCTCCTCAATATGCTAGGAACGTATCCTTAGTACGCCTCAAGTACGTTAGGATAGTTTTAACATCTATCCAATGCAGCTCTCCTAGATTGTCTTGATATCTACCCACAATGATTAAATAAATGGCGACATCAAACCAAGTACATAGAATGTAATACATGATAGAACCCACTACCAAAGCATAAGGGACACTACTAATTCTGTCAAAATCCTCTTGTGTGCGTGGACACATTTTCTTGGAGAGATTTACACCATGTGACACCGGTAACAATCCTCTATTGGATTGTTCAATAATTTACCTTCTGAGTACCTTTTCAATATATGTACTTTGACTTATCTCAAGCATCCTTTGAGATCTATCTCGATAGAACATGATCCCTAGAATTTGGGCTGCTTCACCTAATTCTTTCATGGAGAAGCATTCATTTAACCAAGTCTTAAATGACTATAATAATTTCACCTCATTTCCCATAATTAATATGTCATCAACATATAATACTATGAAAACGATGGAATTCCCTTCAACCTTTTTATATACAAAAGGGTCTCTTTCATTTTTTATCAAAACCAAAATCCCTTATAGCCTCATCAAAATAGACATTCCATGATATTGATGCCTTCTTCAATCCATAAATGGATCTCTGTATCCTGCAAACTTTATTGGCATTATTTGACTTGAAAAATCCTTCAGGTTGAGTCAGATAGATGACTTCAACCAACATCCCATTTAGAAAAGAAATTTTCACACCCATCTTCCAAATTTTATAATCATGAAAGGATGTTATTGTAGGCAATATTATGATGGATTTATGTATTTCTACTGGTGAGAAGGTTTCATCATAGTCAATTCCTTGATGTTGCCAGAAACCCTTTACAACTAGTCTTTATCTAAAGGTATTAACCTCACCATCCATGTCCAGATTCATTTTGAATACCCATTTGCATCCAATGGGTTTTATATCAATAAGAGGGTATACCAAAATCCAAACTTGATTTTGGTACATGGAGTCCAACATAGAATTCATGGCTAATTTCCATTTTGGAGATTCTTTACCATCTACTGCTTCCTTTTAGGTTATAGTTTCATCATCCTAAATGACTAATGTGTCACCTGACTTTGTGACAAGAAACCCATAACGCACTGCTTCTCTAACTGCTCACGTAGACCTACACAGTATATGTGTCTCGGGAACAACTTCTTCTTCCACTTGTTCATGTAGAGATTGTTCTTCTACCAACTCTGGTGCATCTGGAGCGTTAACTTAATCAAAGTCAATCTAGATCCCACTATTTCCAATAGAAATGTGTTCCCTTTCTAGAAATGTGCCGTATCATGCCACAATAACATTTCTATATAAAGGGTTATATAGGTAGTATCCTATGGTTTCTTTAGGATAACCTATAAATATACACTTAGTGATTAAGGATTCTAATTTATCACTTGGTAATATCTTGAAAAATTCATCGCACCCCCATACATGAATGTGTGTTAGGTTGGATTTCATTCCATATCATAACTAATATGGAATACCATCTGTTGTTTTAGTTGGTACTGAGTTAAGGGTGCATGCTTCTTTCTACAAGGCATATCCTCAAAAGGATAATAGAAGGGTTGCATGACTCATCATAGATCTGAACATGTCAAGAAATTCCATATTCCTCCATTCACTAACACCATTCCATTTTGGTGTATATGGATGAGTGAGTTGGGATACTATACCACACTCATTCAAGTGATTAGTGAATGATTGGTTAAGATATTTTCCTCCTCGGTCTGAGCGAAGTGCTTTTAACTTCTTACCAATTTGGTTTTCTAATTCATATTGGTATTCCATAAATATCCGAAAGGAATATGACTTATACCACATTAATTAGATATATCCATACCTACTATTATCATCAGTAAAAGTAATGAATTATAGAAAATGAACCCTTTCCTCTACTGGAAATGGACCACATACATCAATATGTATTAATTCAAGCACTGCATTGGCTCTTTCCCCTTATCTGAGAAAGGTTCTTTGGTCATCTTTCCCTGTAAACAAGCTTGAAATACATCTAAAGGTTCTAGCTGTACTGAGTCTAGATACCCTTCTTGATGCAATTTTCGTAATCACTTCTCCTTTACATGACGAAGCCTAATGTTCCATATGCAAGTGTTATTTTAGTCATGTTGTCTATTTTTTTCATTGATTTCCATTACTGAGTTTTCTATTTCCAGATTATATATACCATTGTTAAAATGTTTCATACCATAACATATGTTATCCCTATAAAAGTGGAAACATTTATTTCCAAACTTGAAATAAAAAACCATAGTGTCTAGACTCAACACATAGATAATGTTTTTGGTAACAGAAGGTACATAATAGCCATTTTTAAAACTAGATCCAAACCAATTGGCAAGGTTAAGCGATAGTCTCCCACTGCCAAGGCTTCCGGACTTGAACCATTTGCAGCTCGGAGATCCAATTGACCTTCTTAAATCTTCTTGAACCTACTTGGTTCCTATATATGAATAAAAATGTGTGAGCCACATGCCGTATCCAATACCCAACTTATAGATAAAGATAGATTGCATTCAATGACAAAAATACCCAAAGTAGAAGAATCAGTTCCTTCTTCTTCCAAGCTCTGAAATTCTTCTTCTTGTGGATTTTCTTGACACATCCAATGCAGACAACTTCCTGCTCATTACTTTGCCTCTGAATCATTGGCTTCTTTTTAGGACGATGCCTTGGTGTCTTTTTCCTTGTCATGACCTTAGCCATTTTTTCCATTCCCTTGTTTTTCAGGTCCACCATAAGGATATATGAATTGGTATTTTTCATATCCTTGTCATATTGGTGAACTAAAAACAAAAGGTCCGGGAGAGACTTTGTCATATCATTCATATTATAATTGACAATAAAAGTTGATAATCATGACGGTAAAGAGGCAATAATGAGATCCACGTCTAGTTCTTGGTTCATTTTGAACCCAAGGGAGTCAAGACTCTCAATATACCTAATCATCTTGAGTACGTGAGGACCTGCTTGGTGCCCTTCTTCTAGCATTCACTTATAAAGAACACTTTAGATCTCATACCTTTCTGGCCTGCCCTCTCCTCATAATGTTCTTATAGATGTGAATGTATCATGTAGGATGCCTCATCCTCATTCATTTTTGCAATTGGCTAGACATGGATGAAAACATGATGCATTGTATATCAAGGGCATCTTCTACATGCTTTCTCTATTTATCTTTTTCTGCCTTACTTGCTCCATGAGGATGCTCAGCAGGAATTGGGGATTCCCGCACTTATAACTTCCTTTATTGGTGTAGTACTATGCACAAGCGCATGTACCACTCCATGAAGTTTTTTCCAGTTAGGATATTTTTCTTTATCCTAGATCGATCGCAGTGATAAATTACTTGTGGTGTAAGAGATTTCCATTTTGAATCTACATCAGATAAATATTTAGCAGTTAGTACTTTGTCTTGATTACCTTTTGAAATTTTTGATTAATAAGTTATTATATCAATTTAGTGTCTCCCACTATTTTGGAGAATCTTAATAGCCATCACTGTTAGATTCAGAATACTCTATTGCTTGAGTATTCTAGTGGAAAGGATCCTCTAATCATCCCTCGTAGTCTAAAAGATAGGGCTACGCCACTACATGGAGGTTTTCAAGGTAGGCACTAGAATAGACAACAACTTGTTCTTGTGGTTCCCTTTGTTGTTGTGTAATGTCCCAGCTTTTGGAGTCTGAACATGATTCCCTTAACATCTTGCCTCTAAAGTGATAGTAAGTTAGCTAATTCTAATCCTTTACTACACAAATTAGTTTAGTCGACTCATTTCTCTCATGAAAACACTCAGGTAGTAAGAGGCACTCTCAACTATGACTGACGATCACCCAAATAGTCCAGCTCAGGCTAGGGGTGGTGGTCCAAGGCAGCATGACATGGCAGTCCGGCAGGCTCAGGGGGGAGGCGGTGGTCCGGCCAGTCGGGGTTCGAGAGCGGCGTGAAGCGGTCCGGTGAGAGGCGATCCGAGCTGGCCCAATGCGGCCAGTGGGGTTCGTTCTGAGGTGGCGCGACTTCTCCAGCTAGGCATAGGGACGAGGAGGTCTGGTGGGTCTCAGGGTGGCAGCCTGGCATGACTGGGTAGTCCGGATCACAGGGGTGGCTGATAGGGTTTCCAAGGGGGTGCCTCACCCCTTGTGCACCGCGTGAAGGAGGTGGGCCCCTTAGGTCTTCACTTTACAATTTTTATTATTTATTTGTCCTTACACAAATTCCACAACATTCCCTTCTTTTTTTAATTTTTTTAAATAAAAGGGAAGAAGTCCCCTTTGGGGTCTTGGTCTCCCCTTCCCCCTTTTTTTAAATAAATTGGAGAAGACCCCAAAATTGGGTCTTGGTCTCCATTTTTTTTATTAAAAAAATCATTGTGGAAAATATTTTATAATAAAATGTTATATCATATTTTTTATTATAAAATATTATATTTTTTGTTAATCTAAATTTTAGATAACCATTAAATGAATGAAAAAACTATGACGTCGATCCGATAAAAAAATTTAAATGATCGCAGCTTGATTATCTGAAAACGAAACGACGCGCGGTCGGATACGATTGAATTTTTTTAACACCAAGCACTTAAATTTAATGCATCATATTTTTGTTGACTCAAAAAAACCTTGTGATCCTTCTAATACCACTGTGGATAACCGGGACGGCGCAACGGAAGCCGGTGGGCAAGGAAATTAAAATTTCTACATCGCAGGAGTGATATAACCCTGTCAACACTGGTGACCTTGTCTCAGTTTGGTCCAAAGAACTCGCAAATTTGAAACAGAACACAATAATTAAAATGAACATGTACCTAGTTCAGAATTGACATGGGCATGTCTTCCGCCAGACGCCGGCAATCGTTGCTCGAAAACTTGGATGTCGAATCCCTCTAGATCATCAACACACACCTCTCGAATCTTCTCTTTCACTTTTCATCGAGATCTGGGAGCTAGCGCGGATCTTTGATGCTCACTTCAGCGCAGTGACAATCACTGCTAGTGAAAGAAGCATCAATCCGATATGGTTGAACCTAAATATCTTCCTTCGCTTGAGAGACTCTCTCTCTAAATTCCAGGAGGAGAGAGAAGATCTCAATATTAACACATGAATAGTTTACATGGGAGAGCCTCTCTCTCACTTATATAAGGAGTGTTTAAAACACACGGTATGGATTCTCGACCCTCGTGTAATAGACATCTTCTATATAAGTGTTATAAATAATTATTTATGAAAATTAAAATTATTCCATAAATAATATTTATAATTTATCACTTACTTGTAATATATAAATATATCACAAGATAAAAATGAGTCTTTAACTTGACTCACACCTCCTGCTAATATTAAACGAACCTAGGATATTGAACTCCATTCGAATAATATTAATACTTGTATTTACTATATAACTTGTAAATTCATGTTATAAATAAATTCAACAAATTATTATAAACTTGAATATTTAATGAATTTATTTATTCTTTGGTGATCCATAAAACATAGATAGTGCTCGGACCCTTTGGTGGGGCCCACAATGTTCTATATTCCTATTCCCAGAATAGGGAAGAATCTCAAGGTGCTATTGTGTGTGACCCTCTATGCCCTTTACTTAGTAAGAGTGAATAATATCCACTGACCTATAGAGGGGTCTAGAAACCCATCAAGGCCCCTATAGAGATAAGGAAAAGTCAAAGAAATTACTGACTTCCTATGAACCCGGTCTGTGTAATATAATCTCTTTGTCATCAATATCTCAATAAAGAAGAATGCATACTAGTTTCATCATTATTTATTTTTCTTTATTTTATTTTTTGATTTTTCAGACGGTCTAACCTTCCACTACCATGGCCATGGACATAATAAAGGTGTAACCATCCTAATCAACTAGGCCCGATATATATCTTCCGGAACTCAAAGTAAACAAATCCTTTCTCAATCATTCAATCAATGCCATTCAATTAATGACATACCTGATACAAACTACCTTGCCACGACTTTGTCGCCATGGTTTTCTCCTTGAATCAAATGTACATAATTAAATTAAATCCATTGAAAATGTTTGAAGTCTAAAGACCATTACACATGGCCGTAGATAGGAACAACCAACAACACCTAAAACATGTGGTGTTCCTATTATGCTGGTCTGTCCTCATGATCTCAACTATTATTGATCATCACGTGAGAAATTCATGAGAAGATGTATCAATGCCTATGAGTCCCCATCTCATGATGGTCACACATCATCTGTATCCTTTCAAAATGATGTAACTGGACCATATGACATTACTTTAAGATTAATTTCATGGCATCTCAGGGTTATCATTATAGCCTGGGATCTACTATAACATTTTGATGCGACAAGAAATCTAATGAAATTTCAATAAACAATGTTGATACAAATGTATCTACATTATTATGGCAAGATAAAAACATGTATTATTAAAAACTAAACACATGTAGTGGTAATCAATGTACAAAACAATTGGGTATAGGGAACCCACTTTCAACAGAAACTTTTCTCCATGTACATTATTATGTGGGTCCAATCACTGAAAAATGGATATAGGTTCTTTAATATAAATGATTAACAAAAATTACTCCTGAAGTTTCTTCCAAATGGAAGCCTCTTCACTCAGCTGGTCATTGATAGGAGGCTCAATCACGAGAATTGGCAGATCATGACCTCACCACAAAATCCAGTATAGATGGATATATTAACGTATCATGTTATTTAAATAAGATATTAAATGATAAATAAATAATATTTTTGGAGAAATATAAACAAGTGGGAAAAATGACTGAATGATATTTAATTAACTTAATAGTTTTTATTCCCATTAAATATTACCTCTGTGTAACACATTTACATGTTTTTTTAGAGTCAAATTGAATGGATACATCACTTATCACAGTATCATTGGGTATCATAGCTTAAAATAAAATTTTAATAATACATAACACTATGTAACTATGTCCTTAAAAACCCCTCACAATACATCAAACTCAGTCTATATCCCATAAGCATAGCCACTCTAATATCACTGTACCATAACCATATCCAATGGGACTCCTCTTTGGTAGTGGTAGTCCAAGTGTTCCTTCTCAATATTATCACACCTATGGTGTTCGGAACAAATAAAATTCTTCATTATTTATTTATATTTCCTTTTATTTGATTTCCCGCTTATTTCCAAGAATTTTGGGACTTTGGTAAAAATACAATATGAAACCATTATGGATTCATGACGTGACCTAGGGAAGTTACATAGTGAATATTTCTTGTAGAGACAAAAATTATCAAGGGGTTGTTCAAGGAATAAACAACTTCTTCAGAAAATGAACAAGGATATGAATATTTTTTCAGGGAGTTATCTATAAATTAAACTCATGAACCCAACATCATGGGTTTTAAAACTAAATATTAACTCCTCTTACACTTCCCTCCATTTAATTTCTTTACCGATCTTTTTTAACACAACCTGGCCCTTCAGTATAAGGTTCAACAACCATATTCCTCATTTTCATTTTCATATATATATCCTCATTTCCCATTAAAGTTGGATTTTCTTATAAGAAAAATAATTCCATTAGGTTTTTTATGGATTGAATTTTTAATGGTATATGATTTCAGGTTTCTCTCTTTATCATTTAAATAAATATTTTTCCCAAATTTATGAAGATATTATTCTTTTTATGATATGTAATGATGTTTTTAGAACCATCGGTGTGTGTTTTAGTAATTTTATGATATTATAATTGTCTATTTTATAGAATTTAGAGATATGTTGCATTTTTTATGAATTTGGGTGTTTATCATTAATTACATGGATACAATATAGAACAATAGCACCCAAGGAACCTTGGTTAGATTACTCAGATAAGTACATCTAGGAAATGTTATGCCTTCAATATCCATTTGACTATGATAAAACAGTAACTAATAAGGATTATGTAGATTCAATAAAAATTTGTACATTGGATTTATCCTCCCTCAATGCTTATTCATGGTAGTGTTCATGAATGTTTTGATTTTTGTGTGTATGAGGATCTTAGGATGATGCATGATATTATCTAACTTATGGTTTTTTATTTTTCCTAATATTTTATTACAATTATGGTCTTCCTAGGTTTATATAATATTTATGAATATTTGGTTTATTTAAAGCAGGTTTTTTAAAGTACAATTTTAATTTTATCTAGAAATGGTTATTCATGGAATGATTAGTGGGACCTCATATGGATTTTTTGTTCACAGCCAACATACAAAAAATGTGTATGTGGAAAAACTCTTTTCACCTAAAGGTATGTTTATGGTGTTATATGGAGGTGGTGGGTACAATTTCTTGGGGAACATGGTTGGGTGATGGGGGCGACATGGTTGGAGGTTTGACCTCATCTCCTACGGTTATGGGTAGCATGTTTTTATTTCTTGTTGGGTTTTTGTTGTAGTATATTACAACTCTAATTTAAATATTCTTATGGTTCCCCATCCAATTTTCTATTTTTTGATGATTTTATTGTTCATTTATTACCTATTTGAATGCCTATTTATATTTATATTTATTTATTTCTATTTTTTCTTATGCTCTCATTGTGGTATATTTTATACTAGATCAATTTTATTAAAAACATTCGACAAATTAAATATTTGTGACTAGGAACGTGTTTCCAACCTATTGGTATTAGTAAATCCCATTGATCCATTGTATGGGATGGATTGTGTTCCTGGGTTTTGGCTATCAATATTGGTTTGTGAAAGATTTTATTAGAGATAGTTATTTCTAGGAATATATTGTTAGGGAAGTTGTGGTAGAAACGTTGATGGGTTTTAAAGACTCCTGTAAGAGTTCTAAATGTGTATCTACGTTACACCATATGATTTCTATAATTTTTTTTTAAAATTATTTATATTTCTTTGATAGATTGCATTATATACAACATTGAGTGTTAGAGGACATCAATATACTATTAATATTTTTTTAATCTGACCATTATAACACAACCACTATACATAGTGTAATGAATAGTAAATCTTCATTTAAAAAATTAAGACTGATGTTTTCATATAAATAAATCATAGAGGAAAATGGTGGATAATTATTTAGTGAAGGCATTATGTGTTTCAAAAATATTTGTTTCACATAAATTTTTTTTATTAATTTTTGTAAACAAATAATAAAAGTTTTTCTCCCCTATTAGAAAATTTATTTTAAAAAATAAAAATAATTTTTTTAATATAGATCTCTATTTATCATTGAGTGACTTTTGGGAAAATTTATAAAAATATATATTTTTTGATAAATAGTAAAAAATACAAATTTTTATTAAATGGTTTATTTTATTGTATATATTTTAATGATAAATTTTAATTTAAAATGTTTTTAAAAGCAAATTTAGTTTCATTATATATTTATTAATACAATTTAGGCCATTTAATTACCTCACATACTGAATTTTGATATTAAATATTTTTATATTTATTAGAACTTTATCTTTATAATTTATTTTCATCAAGTTTGGGGGGATTATTTTTAATTTTAATTTCCCTCATAAGTGAATGGAATTTATAAATAATTATTCCATAATTTTAAATCAGTATGGTTAATATTATATAATATGTTTATCATAATTTTTGGACAAAATGAAAAATAAAAACAGTAAAAATAAATTATCGGGGTTATGGTTAAAACAATTTTACAGTGGGTTAAAATAGAAATGAGAGGGGTATAATGACATTGAAAATTTTAATAACACCCATTTAATAAAAATATTTAGACCTTATATAATATAAAGTCCAATAATTATAATTTTTATCATTTTGGCATGTTTAAAATATGTTCACACATTTTACTTTTAAAAAATTCAAATTATTTCGTCCCCACAACTTATAAATGGGAAGCCACTATCCTCTCTAATATACAATCACAAACCCAAATGTATTGACCAATAACTAAAACATTACCTTAATCAATTACTTTTCAACTTACTATATGTATCCGATATATTTTTAAACACTTTTATGATGTATTTATGTATAAATCTAGAAGAGTACTTCAAAGAAGAGGTATTTCCATTGACCATGTGTTTTAATATTATTCCTTATCCTATGTCCAAAAAATATTAATCAAACATTATAATATAATAAAATTATTACCGAATAAGTAATTATATTTTATTTTGTTACATTAATGACATAAATATATATTTCCTTCAACCAAGTTTCTAACTAAACCACGAATCGTGTGTACGGTGACTATTACCTCGATAAAAAATGTAAATCATTTTCCAGAATCGCCTATCAAAAATTTAGATAATGGTGGATTGAACATTTTTAATATGATATCCATGATATTATTATAATTATTAATATATAATATCACATCTAGATTATAACATTCCAGTCCATTGGGAAATTATAATTTCACTCGTGTGTACATATAGACAACCACTTCCAAATATTTATGTGACATGTTTTTCTGTTTATTCTGACTTGGATGGTAATAAGGCTATAATAAATGAATAAATATAAAATATAAAATCATTAAATTATTTTGGAAATGTGACTTATAATTCATTCAATCCTTTGAGAAAATGGAAACAATGTTCATGTGTACGTACATCCCATCGTCTCCATGAATTGTGTAATTCATTCTCTATCTCAAACATTAATAGATTAACACACATATATATATACATATATATATTGAATAAATATTATACTTATTTATTTATTTAAAATTTATAGATGAAGTATCCATCATCAAATTAAAATGAATTAAAATTAAAAAGAAAAACATATATGTAAAACAAATCATTCATTACCCAAATTGTTATTTTAACAATGAATTGTTAATAAATGGGTAATAAATTATCATCAGAGATTCATATATCATATTATATATTTAACTATTTTTCATTAATATTTTATAATAACCTTATATTTATTATAAAGGAGTGTTAAATATGTATGGAGGAATTGAAAACTTTTGGTATGGGATTTTTTAGTCTCAATTTTATTTATTTGGGCCACATTCCATAATCACAAATTTTTTAGTTTGTTACATGTATATACTACTAATTACTGTATTTTATAATTATTATCAGGATAATTATAGAATATAAAATTCCACATAAGTTTATTTAATTCAAGGGTCTTATAATTTAAAATTAATCATGTGATAAAATTTTTATATTACCATCTCATTATTTATCCAGATTATTAATGATTATACTTCGAACAGAGATATATAATGATGTAACTCACAAAATGTTGAAAAATTTTCTTCTTCACTGGTAGTTTATTCTAATAACATGTTTTACATTCATTTTCCTATCTTTATTTAAATAGGATTGCAAATGAATGCTTTTTGGTAAAAACAATCATTACTTCTCTCTTCTCTTCAAAATCCTTTTTTCCTTGCCCATGCTTTCTATAAATCATTTATCGATATATTTTATCATTCTCGAATGATTTTTCAAATAATTTATTACCCATGTTTGAGTTTTTAAAAATTATTTTAAAAGGAGTCTTCTTGACATTTCTTGAGCGAACATCTCTTCACTTTTTATAGAAAATGGGGAAGGAATCATCATTTTAACATAAATGGAAAGAACAATATTTTCCTCTATCATGATTTCTCAACGATTTAAATATTTCATTACATATTTCAAATAACATTTTCAAATAAAATTATTAATTTATTATTTAGGAAATTATTATATTTTATGTAAGTGTTTTTATAGTGGAATTTTTATTTTCTTCAAAAATTGATCCCTATTATTTTTCAAAATCATTTTCCATCTATGATAAAATATTCTAATGTATCATAAGATTTATTGGGAGATAATCTAATTATATCATCTTTATTATTTTTTTAATCAATTTATAATTATGATGAAAAATTATTATGAATCCCTTTTCATTCAAATTGATTATTCAATAATAAAATGTTTATAAAACATTAATTTTTTCGAATATTATGATGTGGTGAGTTTTTTTATCACCTTCGGGCACACAAATGTATAGATTATATGATTTTTGAGGCCTATATATCCCTCCAATTCATTGGGAAATGATATATTTTCTACATGGTCAAAGGGTACATGGGAGGTTATTCAATGGTCTAATGATGGTACACTTGTGGTTATCCAATGCCCAAAAACGGATACATGTGCGGTTATCTAATCCAGAAAGAGGGTGAATGGGAGGTTATTCCAGGTCTAAAAATGGTACATTGATGGTTATATAAATTCTGAAGGAGGGTACATGTGATTTTATACCAATCCTAAAAGAGGTTACATAGTAGGTAATCCCACACCTGAAAGAGGGTATTTAAGTGGCTGTCTCTAGCCCGAAAAAGGGTACACAAGAGTTTATCTGAACCCCAAAATAAGTACATGGGTGGTTAGCACAAGCCTAAAATTTTATAAATATCTTCATGGGTACCCTTAAAATAATATTTCCTATTCTTCTATTTATTCCAGAAAACTATGTCTTATAAAAATGATATTATATTGTGGCGCATGTTTTATTATTCATTTATGTTTCATGTATAATAAACAACAAAAATTTATTCTATAACATTTTTTATGATATAATATTTAGAGTGAGTGGTTTTCAAATGACATTATATTATTCTCATACCCTTATTCTCATGTTATGTTGATATCTCCATTTTTACCATTAATAATTATTTAAGGTCACCCTTTTATATAATTCATTTCCCCAGGTTATGATGATTATTATTATATATGATATGTCCCAAAAGGGTTGTAGTTAAGTTGATCTATGTGGAACATGAGGTCGTTCACTTATTAACTAATTGTTTATGTATCAATGATTTAAAGGAATTATACCCAAATTATTCTTAGTTGAATCCTTATATTTTCTAATCAATATTCATTAATTATGATGTGATATATGTGGATGAGGAGTGTGGGTCAATGCAATTGGTTTCAGATAATTGTTTTGTTTACCATTTAAACAAGGATGAGATAAATTTAGTGATATTTCTAAGGATATCTCAAAGGATATGTCTAATAATAAGTCAAAGAATAAGAAAATGTCATATAATTTGGTAAATGATAGATTGAATGGATTATATGAAATTAATTCCTTCTCTGGATACTACATGTAGATGTGTCATGGATATATTTTTACCTTAGTTGTATCACTCCAAAAGGGAACATTGATATGAAACCCAACATCACTCGGTACATGAAAATTGACCTTTCTACACACCATGATTGTAAATCACATGGGATATACATTGGAAATTCACATAAACATTATTAACCATTATGAAATATTTAAATAATTCTATTAATGACCTTGTTTAAGACTATGGATTAATATATTAAAAATAATTTGACATGGTTTTTGTATCCTATAAGTGATTTTTCAAGATTATGTGATTTCATGCGATGATTATTATTTGTCACACTATATTTTCTAGTTCTAGTAAAAGGATTGAACAAGAAAAAGCTATGATAAGGGTAAATTCATTAGAAAATGAAATTATTTTATCATGAGAAACAAAATATTATATGAGTTTGAATATAAACTATTGTTTCTAAACTCACTAAACGTTTTCAATCTATGAATCATGATTACCATTAAAATGATTAATGGTGGGAACAATATTATATTGATTCCTTCAGGAGTCAGTGCCCAATGATTTTAGGGGTTCAGAAAATAAATGTATTTATGAGAAATGGATAAGCACAAATGAATACATATTTTCATTATCTTGTGTTTAGAGCATGAAAATTTGATTTTGGTTGTCAATCATTTAGAATGAGAGGAAGGCCAACAGCAGAATCTTATCTTGAGGACGAGGCAATAAGAACAAACAGATTCCATTGAGTTTTATGAGTTTAGGAAAAAATTATTCTATAAGGAATTTCCTCAAATTATTCCTATGAAAATATAGAAGGAATTTCATGTTATAAAATAGAAGGATGATGAATCTATTTGTAACTATATGGAATCTTTTACCAGAAATTATTGGAACAGTATTTATATTACCATCCAAAAAGAATGTAACGTTGATCAATTCATATGTTCCATAAACCATATCTCTGAAAGGCATTAGCCATAATAGACATTGGTAGATATGAAAAATTATTTATTGTAAAATCCAGGTGGAAGGGGATATTGGAGATACCCTTAAATCATATGGTTTCGATAATAAAGAATAAATGGAATTCAATGGAAACTGTAAAAAACCAATGATAGGTAAATATTATCATTTCTTCATGCTCAATGCGTTGATGGAAAATGGAGGAAATATCATTAAGGGGGGCAATAAATCATTTGTGTGTCAAAAGTAAGGTCACCGAGTAACATAATTATGAAGTAAAAAAAATAAGATAGCTAATAATACATATAAATGGAAATATTTATAGAATTAAAATCCCACAATCTGGTGATTCAATTGTAAGATGTTTGGGAATATTTCTACCTAGTGTTAAAATCCAATGGTTAGTGAAAATAATTGAAATAAACAATATCTTAATGTGAGAGATAATGGTTAATATATTATGATCACTATTTCTGATGAGGGTTAAGATAACAACATGGTGAATAGTTCACCAACAATCTATTCTAGAATTCCTAATGTCTTATTTTTCTCTATATTGACCCTCAATTTTATATTTGATGACATTTTTATGGGTATCACACATGAACATAATGATTTGATATCGAATTATAATATAAAACACCTATAGAACTATGATCGCATGCCAAGAATGTCATTCTTTTACAATTGATCTATATAAGAATTATTTTCCTATAAATAATATTACTCTACCTTTGGTTGAATTTGATGTTATCTTGGTCATGTAATGCATTTCAATATTTAAATACCACATTAATTCCATAGGGAGGGAAGTCACATTTTATATTATAAACTAACCTATGATCATGTGCAATTGTGTTGATGAATATAAAATTCTAATGGAAATATCACCGATTACATGGGTCTTGTTTCTATTTAAAAAATGGGTGTTTGTCTCAGATGTTTGGGGAGAAACTCAACATTGATGGTCTGTCTATTTTGTGGTATTTTGAAAATGTATTTATAAAAGATTTTCCTATTCAATCACTAAATCATTGTGTTGTGTTCTCAATATAACCCATACATGGTGCAACACATATTTCAAAGACTCCATATATAAAGGCCCCTATTGATTTTCATGAAATGAATAAGATAAATCAAGATAATACTAATTAGGTATTTATTCATCCGTCTGTGTACCCTTGAGGTGCACCTATCCATTATTTATGAAAAATATAGATTGAGGAATCTTTGAATTGATTATTAAGAAGTAGACAAGATCACAATCAGGAACAAGAATCCCTTACCCCCTTTTGATGAATTATCTAATGAACAGAGCAAAGATCGTCAATTTTACAATATTTAACATCATTTTGGATATCATTAACACTATGGGAAAAAAAAGACTTTTTGCGACATGAATAAATCTCGTCTTAAAAAAGTCCTTCCAAGAGGTTATTTGCGACGCGATTTTGTCTCCTGTTACAAATAGTTTTCCACAGGTAGCGCGCCAAACCGCACAAATGTTATTTGCAATGGGCCCCATTGCAAATACACAACGGCAGTTAATAGATTTTTGCGATGAGATGTCATCCGGTTGCAAAAGGTGTGTTGGCTGGTACTATTTACTACGGGACCCGTCGAAAATAACATTTTAACCACTGACAGTAATTAATGCAAGCGTAGGTATTTGCAACGGGTCACATTGCAAATAGTCATGTCACAAATAATCTAACATATATATACCCCCATCCGTTTTTCCTCTCATTCCTCTCAATTCTTAGATCTCGTTTCTCTCTGAACTCTGATTAAAGAGGGAAATTTTTTCTATGTTATTTTTTTGGGTCACGAAGATGTTTTGAAGCCGTCTATATCATTAGAAAATCAATCTTAAAGCTATTTATCTTTTCTTTAATTTATTATTTATTTCATTTTTATGTTAATTTTTATTATTGTTGATTAGTTGTAATTAAATTATATTAAAATAGTTTTGCCATTTTTATTTATTTGTACAAAAATATTGAAATATTTAGTACTATTTTTTAATAATTAGTAGTAATTAATAATTATTAACGATAATTAGTCATGTATGTAATTAATTTTTAGTAATTAATAATAATTAGTTATAAGTAATAATAAATACTAATAATCAGTAATAAATATTAATATTTATTAATAAATAGTAATAAATAGTAATAATGAGTAATAAATAGTAATAATGAGTAATAAATAGCAATAAATTGTCATAAATGGTAATAAATTGTAATAATTAGTAATAAATTCTAATAATTAGTTATACATTGTAATAATTAGTATGAAATTGTAATAATTAGTAATAAATTGTAATAATTAGTAATAAATTGTAATAATTAGTCACAAATTGTAATAATGAGTAGTAAATAGTAATAATGAGTAATAAAGAGTAATAAATAGTATTAATTAGTAATAAATTGTAATAATTAGTAGTAATTACAATAATTAGTAATATATTGTAATAATTAGTAATAAATTGTAATAATTGGTAATAAATTGTAATAAATTGTTATAAATTGTAATATTTAGTAATAAATTGTAGTAATCACTAATAAATTGTAATAATTACTAATAATTTGTAATAAACTGTAATAATTAGTAATGAAGTGTAATAATTAGTAATTAATTTTAATAATTAGTAATAAACCGTAATAATTAGTAATAAACTGTAATAATTACTAATAAATTGTAATAATGAGTAATAATGAGTAATATTTATTAATAAATACTAATAATTTGTAATAATTTGTAATAATTTGTAATAAATACAGATAATTAGTAATAAATACAGATAAATTGTAATAATTAGTAATAATTAGTAATAATTAGTAATAATTAGTAATAATTAGTAATAATTAATAATAATTAGTAATAATTAGTAATAAATTGTAATAATTAGTAATAAATTGTAAAAATTAGTAATAAATTTTAATAAATGGTAATAAATTGAAATAATTAGTAATATATTGAAATAATTAGTAATAAAATGTAAAAATTAGTAATTAATTTTAATAATTATTAATAAAATTTAATAATTAGTAATAAATTATAATAATTTGTAATAAATACTAATAATTAGTAATAAAGACTAATAATTTGTAATAATTACTAATAATTAGAAACAATTAAAAATAATTAGAAATAATAAGAAATAATTATTAATAATTAGCAATAATTAATAATAAATTGAAATAAATAGCAATAATTAGTAATAAATGGCAATAAATAGTAATAAATAGAAAACAATAGTTATAAATATAAAGAATTTGTAATAATTAGTAATTATTAAGAGTAATTAGGAATAATTTGTAATAAATAGGAATAATTAGTAAAAAATAGGAATAATTAATATTAATTACTATCAAGTTGTAATAATTTGTAACAAATTGCAATAATTAGTAAAAAAATACCAATAATTAATAATAATTACTAATAAATACTAATAATTAACAATAATTAGCAATAATTATGAATAATTATCAATAATTAGAAAGAAATAGAAATAATTATCAAAAATTATGAATAATTACCAATAATTAGTAATAATTAGAAATAATTAGTAATAATTAGCAATAATTAGCAATAATTAGTAATAAATCGCAATAATTAGTAATAAAAAAAATAAATAGTAATAATTATAAATATTTACTAATAATTATGAATAATTATTAATAATTAGTAATAATTAGTAATAATTAGTAATACTTCAGAATAATTAGTAATAATTAGTAATAATTTGTAATTATTAGAAATTATTAGTAATAATTAGTAATAATTAGTAATAATAATTAATAATTGGTAATAATTAGTAATAATAAGTTATAAATATGAATAAATAAGGATAAATAGGAATAAATAGGAATAAATATGAATAAATAGTAATAAATAGGAATAAGTAGTTATAATTAGGAATAAATAGTAATAGTTAGTAATAAATAGGAATAGTTAGGAATAAATAGTAATAGTTATTAATAAATATGATTATTTAGTAATAAATATGAATAATCAATAATAAATAGGAATAATTAGTAGTAAATAAGAATAATTAGTAATAAATAGTAATAATTAGTAATAAACAGTAATAATTAGTAATAATAAGTAATAATTAGTAATAAATAGTACTAGTTAGTAATAAATAGGAATATTTAGTAATAAATATAAATAATTAGTAATAAATAGGAATAATTAGTAATTAATAGGAATAATTAGTAATAATTAGTAATAATTAGTAATAAATAGTAATAATTAGTTAGGAATAGTTAAAAATAGTTAGAATGTAATTGTATTTAATTTTAATAAATTTTAGGAACTTGCCACAATTTCCAATGGATTGACGACACTCCTTTTGCTCGATGACTTTTTTCCTTTCAACTCTCACCGAATCAAAACATTATAAAAAATGTACTGTTATATAGGCATATTCGATATTGTATTCATGAGATTGGATATGCATTCATAAGATCATATTTCCTATAATGCGTTCTGGTGATGACTGTTGGAAGAAGACGATTCATCGACGAAAAGGGGGCTCTTTTGTCCGAAGGCTCATTTACTTGCATCATTCTCACCCTCAAAATCACAATGAACAATCTGGTGTGAGTTACGCATATTCATTCGCATGCATACGAGAATGAATATGCGTACCTCTGACCAGATTTCTCATTGTGACTTCAGTGTGAGAAAGATGCATATAAATAAGTCGTCGGACAAAAGAGGAGCCGTCAATCCACTGGAAATTTTGTCGCCCTTAATTAATGGTAATTATTAAAAAGTAGTAGTAATTATTTATCTTCTTTTTTCATATAGTGTTTTTATAATTTCAAATTATTCAAAAACAGTGATGATTTTATATTTTGTATAAAAATATGGAAGAAGGAATTCGAAATCAGTCATTATTAGATGATCGCGCTTGGATAAATCAGTGCAGAAATCCAAATGGTTATGGTTTAAATCCTGTATATATTGTGGGTGTTAAAGATTCCTTTTCATTTCAATCATCAAAACTAGAAAATGTTACAGAAGGCACAATTAAGTGTCTGTTTAAAAAATGTGCTCTGAGAACGTTTGACACATTTGACAAGGTTTGGGGACATCTCATGCGGTTTGGTTTTCAACCAAATTATGTTTTTTGGTTTTAACACAATGAACACAGATCCAGATAAGATACTAATAACTTGATTCAAGATCCATCATGGTTCTAGAATTTAGCACACGATGTTACAGGTCCATCTATTCAAAAAACTTAAAATCAGGATGATATTGTTTTAACTCCTGAGTTGGCACCATCCTAATTCTATGAGTTGTTCAGGTCTGTTGATGATGTATTATATCTTGGATGCAATATAAGAAAATTCGAAGTGGTTGAAAAATGTATGGCTCTTAAATCAGATAATTCAATGTCAAAAAACTATTTTGATCAGATATTTTCTTTGGTTAAAACACTTTTACCTGAAGGAAATGTGTTGCCTGCGAATTACGATGAGATCAAGAGTTTGGTTCATAATCTAGGCCTTAGTTATCGGAAGATCCATTCATGTGAAAATGATTGCATCTTATATTCTGGGGAAAATGATTCATTGGATAGTTGTCCAACATGTGGACAATCGAGGTATAAAGAAGCTCAACTAGGGAAGTCTATATCAATTCATATAAAACAGTTTTGATATTTCCCCCTTACACCCAGGCAGCAACGTTTATTTATGTCTCATAATATAGCGTCAATGATGTCATGGAACAGAAATAATATTTCAAATGGTAAAATCTTGAATCATCTATCTGATGGTGATTCATGGAAACATTTTGATTATATGCATCCGTCTTTTTCATTAGAAGCCTGAAATGTGTGATTGGGTCTTTCTACTGATGGTTTCTCTTTGTTTGGTTCTTATAGTAGTCAGTATTCATGTTGCCATGTCTTTATAACTCCGTAGAATCTACCTCCATGGATGTTCATGAAGGAGCCCTATATCATTTTGACTTTATTAATCCCAGGACATCCGAAAAATAATATTGATGTTTTTTTGAAACCATTGATTGATGAGTTAAATGCATTTTTCAGTAATGGTGTTAGCATATATGATGTTGCATCGAAACAAAACATTACATTAAAAGCTGCATTGATGTGGACGATTAGGGACTTTCAGGGATATGGCATGTTATTTGGCTGCAGTACACATGGTCTGAAATCATATACTTACTATATGAAGGAAAAAAGATATTTTATGCTTGTCAATTGAAAATAACCTTGTTATTTTTACTATCATTATAGATTTCTTCCAACCGATCATCCTTTTAAATGGAACAAATCTTATTTCGGAAAAGGCTCAATTGAAAGGGATGAACCTCCAAAAAGGATCTTAGGTACAGAGTTGTAATCAGTTGTATTTTCATTACGTCCCATCACATATAGGAAAACCATAAACTAACAAAAAATTCAAGGATTTTGGAATGACCATAACTAGATAAAATGAATCATTTTTTGGGATCTCCCATATTGGTCTGATTTGTTGGTCTACCACATGTTGGATGTCATGCATATTGAGAAGAACTTTTTTGATAATTTATTTCATACAGTTTTGGTTACACCAGGTAAGACCAATCATATTGTAAAAGCATGATTAGATCTTTCCTAAATTTTCAGGTGACCAGAACTTGAACTATTTGAAAATGTCAGATCATAGAGGTTAATGAAGCCAACAGTAGCATATACACTATCAAAAGAGGGTCTCTTATCAGTTTGTCAGTGGATTGTAGATTTGAGACTTCGAGATGTCTATGCATTCAATTTGGGAAGATGTGTTAAGAATTGTCATATTACTGGATTAAAAATTCATGATGGTCATGTTATAATGGAAAGACTTATGCCGATTTGATTCAGAGGTTTGTTGGTTTCTATGATTTGGGATTCGATAATAGACATATCATATTTTTTTCGAGACATTTGTTCAGTGACAACAGACTGTGATGCACTAAGAAAACTGGAATAAGTTGTTGATGTAATTATATCTAAACTGGAAAAAATATTTCCACATACATTCTTTGACTCAATGGATCATATGATATTACATTTTCCACATGAATATAAATGTGGAGGTCTAGAACAGTTTCAATGGATGTACCCATTCGAGAGAAGCATGCAGAAATTGAAGAAAAAAGTACATAACAAAGCTTCAGTTGAAGGCTCAATTGCTGAAGTTTATTTGCATGAGGAAATTACTTTTTTCTGCTTTCACTATTTTGAATTTGAATATCCTTCAAAACAAAACCACATGAGAAAAAATGATGGAAATTTTAATGATGAAATGTAAAATAAATTATCAGTTTTTAATTCGCCAAATATTTTCTTCGTTGGAGTTCATGAATGGTGTCTTTCAGACGATGAACATCATATATATCATACATATATTCTGCACAACTGTGAAGAAATGACACATTTGTACTGTGAATGCTTATATCGATTATTCTATAATTTTTATTACAGTTTGTAAAATTATTTTATTTTTAGGTTATATGATAATCATATCAATAAACAACTTCTACAAATTACATCAGATGCTTTTGAAGAACACAGACAACAAAAATTCTCAATGGTTTCAAAAACTGGTAACATAAATTATTGATGGTTTAATAGAAATTCATTTTACTATTTATTATATTGATAATTATTTTATAAATTTTCAAGTGTCTCAACATGATGATAAAATTGATAAGAGACTATGTATATTGAGTAACCCACCATCCAAAATGGTTAAATCTTATAATGAATATGTGGTGAATGGTTTTCGATTTCATAAATGTGCATATAGGGAAACAAAAAAAAACAATGAACTATGGAGTTTTTTTGAGAGTATCGCATCATAGAAAAACTGAAGTTGACTTTTACGGCATTCTGGATGAAATTATTGAGCTAGGTTATTTTGGACAGAATTACATAACGATGTCTAAATGTTTGTGGTTGGATACTGAGAGAGGCTTGCATGTTCATCTGACTCATGGAATCATCAATATTAACTATCAGTGTCTTCATGCAGTAAATGAAAAAAATTTACTGGATCAACAGACACATAAACATTATTATGAAATGTAATATGCTACTTCAAGAGACCTGAGTGATTGGTGGAGCATAACAAAAATGAAATATCAGGAAAATCAATTTACTCAAAATGAATTATTTTATATTTATGTAGAAAGAATTGAAATTTTTCAAGAGACTGCTCAAAATCCATCTTTTTCACAAAGAAATGTGAATATCGATGATGAAACCCCACAATTAAGGGTTGATGGTGATGAAGATTTTAATGATGTTACAAATGAATTTGAAATGACAAGGGATAGTGAATGTGAAACTCATATGGATATTTATGATGTCAGGGAGGAATATAAAGACATTTACATTGTTAGATATGATGATGATGATGAAGGTGAACATTGACACAGTTAAATGATTGTTATTATCATAACTAATATATATCTATATATAATAGTTATTTTCAACTATCTTATAACAACAATCATTTTGTGTTTCAGATGGACTCTGATCTATTTTGTAAGTTAGTGGAGACTGAGATACCTTTGGATGAGGGGGATGTGGGAACATCTAACCCTCAGCCTACTGGTGGTTCAGGAGGTACGCGGAGGGGTCACAGTCTTGCGTGACTGATGATTCCTGACCCTATCCCTAAGTGACGTCCGCGTCTTGGCTTCGATCCACACACACTGAGGTATGGTAACCTGTATATATTAGTTATCTTTCATTAATTTCTTTACATATATACTAATTGTTTGATTATATATTCTTTTTTCACAGTTTTGTGCAAGTAGCTGTTGGACAGGGGAGTGCTATCTTGCACAATTATTTTTCACCGCCTCACATGGGAACAAATTCTCGTTGATGTGCAGCTCGACATGTAGAATCATTGCCTAGTACATAAATATATAATATTTATTTTTAAATTTAATTTATTAATAACATTATATTATAAATTATTTTTAGGGTTAATGGTATCCCATCGATGATATCATGTGTGATGATATACATGAAGAATGGAGGTGTCTATGCATGAGCGTTTGCATCAGGTTTTGCACAATTTGAAAAAGACGACCATTAAAAAAGTAAGATCAACATTATTTGATGAGCCATGCAGAGCCCACAGACCAGAGTACAATTTATCTCAGGTTTGGGATGGATTATGTGCACAATAGTTGGGTGGTGAATTTAATAGGTGTTCTTCATTGGGTTGGCAGAACCAGGGGAGACAGGAGGTGACACATCGATCTGGTAGTCATACATTCAGTACGCATAGAGAGCATCTGGTAATTAATTTTTTAAAAAAATTTATATGACTTAAAATATAAAAAGTTTATTTCATATTTATATAGGCATTCGAGCATCCCGATATTCCAGAGTATGATGTTTATCAGAGGATGTACAGCAATGCAGCCACCAGAGAGATTAGAGGTTATCTCCAGCATCAGATTGTGGTTAGTCTTATTTCGTTTAGTTTGACAATTAACCGCATATAATATTTTCACAATTTTAATTTAAAATTGGAATTGAAGAAGTCATATGACGCTACGACCTCTCAGACACAGGATGAGGGTCAGGACGAGGCGAATGATCAGACCAGTGCCCACCGTTTAGACGAGGCGGCATGGATGCAGGCGACTCAGTATGGATTTGAGAAGGGCCGATTAGTTGCTATTGACTCTAATGTGACTCTTGGCACATATTATGGTACTGATGCGATGTCAGTGTCTAGCTTGAGTGGAGCTTGTGGAGAGGCATCATCTTCTGGCTCATAGTATCAAGAGAAGTTCCGAGCTCAGAATTACCTTATAGAGAGTTTGCAGAAGTAGAAAGAAGAGATGCGTCAACAACAACAGTAGTAGAAGCAGGAGCACGAGGAGGAGATGTGTCGATGGCATCAGTAGCATCACGGGAAGATGGAGTACAAGCTTTTTCTGACTCGTATTTTATGGATGGAGTTTCCTCCACCATCTCCTTCAGCTCCTCCACCTCCTCCAAAAGACAACCCCCACCCCCCAGTGATTTTTTTGTTAAAAACTTTTGAATTTATCATTTGGTGTAATAAGAACTATTTACAGTTTCTATCTTTTATATCGTTTCCAATATTACTTAATTTAATTTTTAATATTTTATGATTTTTTTTTGAATATTGAGAATTTTAATATATATATTTTTTTTTTGTTTTTTACAATATTAATATTATTGTTTCTTTACTCATAATTTTATAAAATATATTTTTTCTGTTTTTTATTTTTTAATGTTTCTTTATTTTACTAATAATAATATATTTTTATGATTTTTTTATATATTTTTTGTGAATATGGATAATTTTAATATTTTTTAATATTTTTTATTTTAATGATATTAAAATTAATTTTTCAAGAATCATAATTTTATTATTTTAATTATTTTTAAAATTTATTTATTATTTCCGACGGGATCTGTTATGAGGGGTTCTCGTCACAAATAGCCTAAATATTTTTTTTAAAAGTATTTGCGATGGGATTACGGGCCCATCACAAAAAGTATTTACTACGCGCCCGTTGCAAATAGTCTAAATAAATATTTTAAAAAATGTATTTGCAACGAAATTAGAGGACCATCACAAAAAGTATTTACGACGGGTCCATCGCAAAAAAATAATTATATATATATAGTATATAATCGGAGGCTTATTTGAAAAGGTGAATTTTCCCATCGTAGAAATATTCTTTGCGACGGGCCCATCAAAAAAAATGTTTTTTGTGAGGACGTTTTCTAAAACATGCTATTTGCGACGGGACCCATCGATAAAGCTTATTTTCAACGGGATCCCGTCGCAAATAATATGTCGCAAATACCTAGAATTATAGTTGTGTAATTATGGAATGAGAAAGAGGATATACAAAAAAAAAATCATTCCTTATATATTATTGGAACTATGAATATACATTGATGTAATTTGGTCTTACTAATTCCCCCACTATCATAATAAATTTAGTGGATAGTGTCTTTAGAGATTAATTTGATCAATTTTTGTGGTTTTTATAGAATATATTCTTATATTTTTAAAGATAACAGAAGATCATTATGATGAATTATTAATTGTAATAAATACCCTATGTAAGTATAATTTGCATGAAAAAAAATTTAGAGTGTGAATTTTGTCCACAAAAGGATTCATTTTTAGGTTATATAATCTCTAGTGAGGGTATATTGGTTGATCCATCAAAGGAGGAGGATATTTATCATCGGCCCAAACAAACCACAGTGAATATGATCTGATTTTTTATTGTATTGTATTTGTATTATTTATGTTTTGCGGAGTATTTCTCAAGAATTTCCATTCCACAGAACTGGTTAACTCATAATGGAAAAAAGTTCCTCTGAACTGATGAATGTTATAAATTTTTCACAGAATTCAATAAAATATATTCATTACACATTTTCATGAATTACCCTATAGTGTAGAATAGTATTTAATATATAGTGATTCATTTCATAACTGAATGGGATGAATTCTTATAAAATATGATATGGTGATATCCTATACCTCATTAAAATTGATGGTTTATGAGAAAAATTACCCAACTCATTATTTGGAGTTAGCTATAAATATTTTTTCATTAATAATACGGAGGAATTTTAATTATAGAAGAAACTATGATATATATAAATATCATAAAATTTTAAAATATATATTCAAACAATATGAGTTCTAAATGTTCTAGAGAAGATGGTTGGAGATGATTAATAATTATGATTTCTCTTAACATTACCACACTGGGAAAATAAATAATGTTTGTAGTTCATTGAGTAGACAGCATAATTTATGATTATATATGATGATGATAAAAAAAAGATCCAAAATTTAAATACATTAAATGGATGTATTTGTGAATATTGAACGAAGATGTGGATTTATATCTATCTCAAATGACTATTCAACAATCTATCCTTGTATTGATTAAATATTAATATATGGAAGTTGTAGAAAAGATAAAGAATGAAAAAAATCATTAGTTTAAAATTGATTATAATTGAATTATTAGTTTTATGAAAAGTGTATATCTATCATCCATTCTATATTTGACAATGTCTCCATTAAAGAAGGTTCATTCATCTTCATTCCCTATTAATCCTGTAAGTAAGAAGATTTTTAGAGAATATAAAGACTATTTATTTTTGGATGTAATGATGAGAGATATTTCTATAAATAAATCTTGATTCATAGTATTTAATATTGGTAAGGATGAGAGAATATTTTTTAACGGGATGTTATAACCATCTAAATGTAAATTAGAAAACCGAACAATGTATATTTCTAATGGACTCCCCAAAACAACTTGTTGGAATAATTTTATATAGGATGTATTTTAAATTTGTACAACGTCATAATACTTTATTGATATATTAATAATTCTCTCTATATTATATTTCTGAAATATAAATTAAGTAATTTTCTAGGACTCATGTTGTAACACATTTCGTAGTGTTTAATCGGGAACTGAGGTTTATGAAAAAGTATTTAACTAGATTTTGATAAAGATATTACTTTCAAAACTATGTATCATAATTATATATATTATATGTTTGAGAAATAAATTCCAATCCTAGAGGATTTTTTGAAAAAAAATTATATAGATTTCAATGGTGGTTGGGATCAACACCTTCCTCTGGATGAGTTTTCATTCAGTAATATCTTTCACTCGAGCATTCAGATGGATCCTTATGAATCCCTATATAGTAAGATGTTTAGAAATAGAAATTATTGAGGTGAATTTTTCGAAATAAATATATCCATACATGATCTAGAAAAATAAATATAAAAGAATGTTATATCCATTTAGCAGAACATCATGTTCACTTAGTATTAAAAAAACATTAATGGAAACAATCAATAATTTTATATATATTTTGAATTTTATGACATGGTTTTTCTCTGAATTTCTCCACGGAATAATTAAATGATATCTTGAATTAATAGAAGACTCATCTGTAGTTATGTCATTCCCCTTGAAATTATTTATTACATTGGTATGATATCTTATCAATTGGTTTTGCCACTAAACCACTCTCAAGTTCTACATGTGTTCTATGTATCCCTTCTAAGTAAGTAAATACCTAATACATCACATGTATTTAGTCCAGAGGAAATTCTAATAGATTATCATCTATCCAATAAATAACAATAGTTATAGATTTTGGATTATAATGAAAATGTGGTATGAAACATGAACACCCACCTGTTCGAAGATATGTGGTGAAACCAATAATTTGACATATCAGTGTGGGAAATTGATGATATGATGAGGTAGATGTATCCTCATTTTTTATATGAAACTGATTAATTTCAATTTTCAGATTCAATTTATCTGGGTAGAATTTAACAACACACGTTTTTATGAAATATTTCAAATAAATTAAATTCCCTTGATATCTTTTATTACATGGAACGATGAGTTTTAACAACCCGTGATATAGTATTAAAATTATTATTTAAACATCATAGTTATAACATAGATATTTATCATAGAGGAAGGAATATAAATTACAACATTTTTAAACATTAGTTTAAAATTTTAAATATAATTAAATCATATTCATTAATATGTACTCCATTTTTAGTTATTTATTTATGTGTTTAAAAAATAATATTTTCTCAGAAAAATTATTATTTTATGTGAAACATGGTATAATTTTATTTTAAATTGAAAACTATTATTTGAAAAATATAAAATATTGAATGTACAATCTAAAATTTTCTTTGATTGAATTTTTGATAATTTTTTATAAATATAAAAATTTAGATGAATTGTGAAAAAAATGTGTTTTTTATTAAAAAACTATTTTCATTTATATAATTGATAATCTCAAATTTATTTTATGATTGATTTTAAAGTATAATTGGTTTTATTATATATTTATTAATACAATTTAGTTTATCTATATAATGACCCACCCTTATTCCATACATAATCTTGAATTTAGTCATGAAAACAATTCCTTTTACATTGAGGATCTTTTCAAGTTTATAGATTTAGAGAATTAGGAAAATACATTCATAACATTACACATTATTATAGAGTGGATGCCATAAAAATAGTTTCCATTTATTTCAAAATTTAAAACATTAAAACCTAAAACAAGACTCATTGACAATATTCAACATTTAACATGCCTTCCTTCCTTGACTTACACATCCATTAACCTATGAAAATAATTTAAAAACAATGGATGAGAAAAAAGGCTCATTAAAGGATGAAAAATAAGGAAATAGAACATCAGTCCATGAATACACATAACATATGAAAACATTTTCATAAGACATTCATGTCAACCACATATAATTAATTTGTGTAACATGAGATTTACACAAGATCCACACAAAAAATGATAACATAAATATAATTATTGTGTTATCTTGTGTAATTACTTACATAATCTTGTAACCATTCTTGGCTACCATATAATTTGTAACCCCCATGGCTACCATACTTTGTGTAACCATCGCAGTTACAATTGGAGTAACCATACATCCGACCTCCAACTTACTCATACCCAATGAATTGGGGGGAGATATAGGTACCACCCTTCATCATAAATAATTCCCAATAACCCTAAAAAAATCTAACAACATTATTAATTCCATAAACAAATTTCTTTGTAATTTTGTAAAACCGAATTTAAAAAATGGGTTTTTAAAGAAAAAATGTCACGACCCGTCCTCGGGGCCCGTGCTGTGACTACCCCAAGCCCGCCTTCCATAGGCCAGGGGATGGCGACTAGCACCAAAGGCGTAAAATCCCGATAACTTGGAAGTAATTTCCTTTATAAAACAAAAAAATCACCACAGAGTACAAGCAGAAACAAAACAATAAGTACAAAAGAAAGGATAAAAAGTAAATGGTCCAGAATACAAACCCAAAAGAAAGTACAACTACAACTAAACAAAAAGACAAACAGCTGGAAGAGGGAAGCAGCTCCTGGGTCATCCTCCTCGTGTCCTACCTGAAGGGTAGGTACAGATAGCGCAGCTCCTAGTCATCCACCATGGATCCTACCTGAAGGGTAGGTACAGATAGCCTCCTCCATGCTCTCGTCTGTCAACCTCCTTTGTGAGTCGTCTTGTCGCGTAGTCCACCTCCGGGTACTGACTCGTCGTGTAGTCCACCTCCGGGTACCGACTCGTCCTCAAACACTCGGCCTCCGTCAGCACTGCCCGTCATCTACAACCAACACAAGGAGGTGCGGGCATAGCCCGTGCAGGGGTGAGTATAACGATACTCAGTAGGGACCACGAGACCCTCAAGGTCTCACTAAACCAACAAGGATAACCACAAGATGATCTCAACAGATAACCTCTACTTAGATATATGCCCATACATATACCTATGTTATCAAGTAACCCATCTCAATCATGAGAAAACACAAGGATTGTGAAATAAACGGATAACCACTACCCAGGTATAAGCCCATACATATACCTAAGTTATCAAGTGACCCATCTTAATCATGAGGTAAACACAAAGGTCAAATGTCTCAGCTCCAACCAAGATTTTCATTTATCGAAACCGTAACTGCTGAAGAGCTCCGTCTCTGGAGTGTACAGTGGTCCTGTCACGACTCCAAGGTACTACTCACTAACCTAAGACTGCTGAGGTACTCCTCCTGTCGAGTATTGCGGGCCTTCCACCTTACACAGTAGTGCTTCCCACCGGGGTCTTCCACTCAAACACAGTAGTGCTCCCCCCTCATAGCCTACAGAGGTACTCCCCCTGTCAAGTACCGCAGGTCTGCCACCTCACATATTAGTGCTCCTCCACTGTGGGTCTTCCACCTCACAAAGTAGTGCTCCCCACTAGGCTATGTAAGTCACTCCGAATCGAATCGGACAAGCAGTCTTCAGGTCTATGCCGGCTACACGGTCTCCGTACTCCGTACGCTCGTCTCCGGGAGGGTCCGCTCCACAAGCTACAATTCGATACTCCAAGTATCTCAAAGTCCCATGAATATGTATCTCAAAGGACCGCCTCGTCATAGGGGTCTCAATGCAACAGACGGCGCGTCAATCGGACGCCCGGTCTGTGAGTTATTAGCCTTTTCGTCCCAGGAGTCCGGTTTGTTTCGTGAGTGAACCAACCCGGCCGTATCGCAACTGTACCCCGAACTCCCATAGGGTATACTCATAGGGACCGTTACTCAACGTGATCACCAACGCCGTTGACGGTTCGTCAAACGGACGTCTGGTCTGAAAGATATCAGCTTTTCCGTTCCAGGGGCCCGGTTGGATTTCGGTGTGATCCAACCCGGCCACTATCCATCTGCATCCAATTCTCGGGCGGAGGATGCCAAAAGTTCCGTATCGTCAACAGGAACTCAACGCAATAGACGGCGCGTCAATCGGACGCCCGGTCTGAGAGTTAATGGCTTTTTCGTTCCAGGGGCCCGGTTGGTTTTTAAGGCAAAACCAACCCGACCGTACTCCACCTGCGTCCAAACCTCGGTCGGAGTGTGCCAAAAGATCCGTCTCATCAAGAGGAATTCAACGAAATAGACGGCGCATCAATCGAACGCCCGGTCTGTTAGTTATTGGTCTTTCCGTCTCACACCCACCCTGGAAACTTCCCAGGAGGTCACCCATCCTGATCACTACTCTAGGCCAAGCACGCTTAACTATGGAGTTTTAACCACGTAGGCTCCCGAAAAAGAAGGTGCACCTTAAGTATAGTATACCGAAACGACCGTCTCGATCCAAGGATCGCGTTGCCGCTGACGACGAGTCGTTTGGGGGCCCGTAGCCCAAGATACGGGCATTTGACCGAATGTGGTTCGAAACTGGGGGGTCTGGGACCGGGCCGACCCGGCCCGACCCCCCCCCCCCCTCCCCCCTGGGTCGGCCGAACCGGGTCGCCCGCCCCGGGCGGCGACCCGGCCTGACGCCCCGGCCCGGCCCGGCCGGCGGCGCGGCGGCGCGGGCTGGTGCGGCGGCGCGGCGCCCCGGTCCGGCGCGGACCGGCACGACGGCGTGGCCAGGGCGCCGTTCGGGTGCCGCGCGCGGGGGGGAAAAGCTCCCCTTTGAGAACCGCGGCCCCTTAATTGGGGCCGCTTTTGAGACCCGGCCGGGGGAAATTAATTCCCCCAGTCTCCACTGTCCGGCCGGCCCGCACTGGCCGGCCGGTTTCTCCAGCAAGAACCGGCGATGGCCGGTCCTTCCTTCGCCGACACCGGCGGCCCGGTGCAGGCTGCCGGTCATCTTGCTCCGCCGCGGCCCGGAACCGGCCGCGGCCTATGTCGTCCGGCGCGATGCGACGACATCGCTTCCCTCCGCCGCGGCCCCGCTCCGGTCGCGGCGCCTTTGACTTTCTTCGACGCGACGCGACGGCGTCGCGTTCTTGGATTTCTTTCCACGGCGCGGCGCGACGGCACCGCACAATAATTGTCGTGCGATTCCCGCGTGGTGTGACGGCACCACGCCACCCCGTTCCATCCGCAAGGAAACAATTATGAACATAGGAGGGGGGGTTCGGCCGTGTTGGTGCGGTCCGGGCCCCCCTCTCGTTAGACAATAACATTTAATCCTTTATCCTCGAAGTTCGACATTCTAGAATCAAGAATGGAAAATAAATAAATAAAATATCAACAATCCCCTACCTCAGATTCAAGTGCGGAGCACGCCAATCAATCCGCGGAAGACTAGCGTCGCGGAGGTCGGGCGTCACGGAAATCGAACGTCGTTTCCGTTGATGTCGAGGTGCGTCCGAAGTGGTATGTCGCAGGAGAAGCTTCGTAAGCTGACGGAGATAGTCCGAGGAGAAAATGGCGTCTCCTTTCGTTGACACGGGAAGAAGATCGAAGAAGCGGCGTCGTCGATCATCGAAAACACACCGGCTACGAAGAAGAGAAGCGGCGTTCTTCGTCGGAGCTTAAGTGTTCTTCGTGTTCTTCGTCAAGGTTGAAGAAGATGGAGAGAGCTTCTCAAAATCTCTCAAGGTGGCAAAGGGGACCAACCCAAAATAAAATAATCTTAAGCCTTATTTTATTTACACAACTAAACATTTGAATTTCAAAAGATAAGAAACGAACCATTATTTCGTAGAATTAATTCAACGAAAGAAACCGCTGATTTATTTTACGAAAAAAACCGCCCAATTAAATGATCTGTTAAGAATTTATGAAAACGCGTCAGTTGACTTTCATAATGACGGGTTTTCGCGAGTGCGTTACTTAGCAGAAAGAAACGGCAGGGCTCGTGCGGGCCCCACCTCACAAATATCCTACCAAGAGGGTAGGATATTTCTGGATAGTACCCTATCCGGTTCAACTCAGTTTAAGCCGCTTCTAAGTGGCTTCAAATGGATTCCAAGTGGCTTAAGTGAAATAAAATAAAGTTGTCGTAAAATTATTTTATTTCTTAACTTTAAGCCCAAAAATTAAAAACCACACCCGAGCAAACGCAACTCCGGAAGAGGAGTTTCTAAGTGAATACCGGCGCTGCGATTTCATCGGTGCCCTCAGAATTCAATTCCGGGCACCGGTTCAAATGTTAGAAAAACCCGCTCGTCCATTCACTGAACGTACCCGAGCAAAACTTCGAAAAATGATTCCGGGCACACTGGGCCTCGGAATTAGCTGCCGTCAGAAACTGTTTTCTTGTAAAATTCCAAAGAAAATTAAGAAAACAAATTTTCTTGGAATTTACGGGTCTTTACATTACTCCCACCATAGGGCTTTACGTCCCCGTAAAGCTTCACCACAAACTTAGGGAAACAAAGGCGGTACTGAGCACGCATATGAGCCTTCCGCTCCCATGTGATCACCTAGAGGTTCTCGTGCTGCCAAAGAAAGTGCACAAGTGGAATCGACCGTCCTCCTAGGATCCCCTCCTGTCGATCCTCGATCCCCACAGGAACCTCCATAGAAGTCACCTCATCGCCACCGTCCAGCTCCTCATGGTCGATGATATGCGGAGGGTCGAGCACGTATCTCCTCGGTTGGGATACGTGGAAAATGCTGTGCACCTAGTGCAACTGAAGTGGATGGGCCGAGCGGTAAACCACCTCACCTACCCAACTGAGGACCTAGAAAGGTCTGTTGAACCTCGGAGATAACTTGACTCCCTGGCCACATCTCCGTAAACCTCGTCGAGGTGAGACCCGTAAGAAGACGTGGTCGTCATCCTCGAACTCCCGAGGTCTCAATTTCTGTTAGAACTGAAACTCAAAAAAATTGCTGATACGAGGGTACGGTTGACCGACTCAAAAGTGATTGGTCACACCCTCCTGTGCAAGAGTTACACTTCGCTGCCTGGGGTTTCCTTTTTCACCGACCAAGGAAAACCCATCCCGATGTCGTAGTTAAACTAAAACCTTTTTTCCTAATACCGTCAATTTGTGTATGAACTGTGATTGCCCAGTCCATACTCAAACCAACATCGTAAGGCCTCGACAATGCCACCTAGAGATTCTAACCGAAACTCTCGCCTCGAGGGTCTGACCACCCATCGGCGTAAGTGTGATTATCGAGTCTCCTCCCAAGGTATCTCCAGACGTGAGGGTCAAGTCCACGGCATACCGGAAACTCTAGGTCTGGGACAAGATTTGTGAAAGCGAAGAATGATTCATATCAACGTCTGTTACTACAGCATCTAGTAGTGGACACATACTATCCCTTGAATCACTTTTAGAGCCATTGGGTCACACTCCTTGACCGCATGCAGCCGCACTCTTCCTCCGCCCTCCAACTCCCTGAGCTTGACGGGGATAACTAAGGCGGGTGGTTGTAGCATGTTAAGATGTAAACCACCTCATGCTGCTCTCCTAGCTCTGCCTCCACGTCTACCGCTTCGCAGACTCATCTCTCCTTAAAGCTTCCTATTCTTGAAACATTTAACACGCCCGAGTCTCTAAGACTGGCACTGGTTTCCTGTTTCTTACTGCACTGTGCAGTCTTCATCCACTCCTGGATGATCTGCACCCCTTTGCATATGATTTGGAAGAGCTGCTAAAATTTTTCCTTTGCCAAAAAGAGAAACCTGGTCTCATCCCCCCTGGATGAACCACGACCATTGCCTAATACAGTCAATCCTGACATGAAGGATGCATTCATGCCATGGTTGACGTCGTAAGGCCTCGACGTAACTACTGAGAGATACAACTGTCACTCTCGCCTCCAAAGGTCGAGTCACACTATCGGCATCAGTGTGGGGTCACTGGGTCTCCTCTAGTAGGAATCTTGAAAGTGAGGGTGAAGTCAACAGTCTTAACCAGGACTACTCATCAACATCACAAAAGAGGACAGGAAAGAAAACATCACGAGATAAGTGTCTTTATATTATTGTAGCTCATGGTACAAAGACACAAAAACAACATCAACATGGAACTAGATGTACAAGAGATGTATCCAATAGTTCCGCTCCTGTCCACTTACTACAGGAGCTCTACTGCCTTGTCCACTGCTCGGCTGTTGCTCAAGCACTCGTCGCTGCCTCTGCCTCGGTGGCTCCTCCAAAGCCTGTGGATCAACTATACGAGGAGTCGGACAGTCACGTGCCAGGTGCCCCTTTACATCTCATGAGTAACACAGTCTGCTTCTGGCACGCCTGGCTCTGACCCCACCCCGGGTTCCCCGCACCACCTGTCCTAAAACCCAAGATCGCCCAACTGCTGGTCTAGTCCTCCGGACCTCTGCATCATCTGTCTACTGCCCACAGATGACTCGGCTACTGATCAAAAAACACGCGGAAAAGGCAGTAGCTCCTGAACATGCTCGGGGTGTAGAGATACTGGCATAAACTCCACCCTGAAGAACGTCTCGAAGTCTTCCCATGAGAAGGCCAACCTATCGAAAAACTGGAACAAGTGGCTCCACCACCTGCCTGCTGCTTCCTGAAGAAGGCTGGCATCAAAGATCACCATGAAGTCTGCTGGCGTCCCCACTAGCCTGAAGACTCCCACCACAGCCTCCAGCCAATCCTCAGCCGCCTGCGGGTCTGTCTCTCCCAGGAACCTGGGTGGCCTCTGGCGCTGGAACTCATGCAGCGCACTCAAGTGGCGTGCATTGCCTACTGCTGGGACTGGCGGCATCGGTGGCCCAACGTATGGTAGTACCGATGGTGCCTCCGCTGGTGCCTCAACTGCAAGAGTGCCCTGTACTGAAGCCTCGTCGCTCGGTAGGCTATCAGTATGCACATCCCTCTGGGCTCTAGCTGGTCATTCGTGAAAAGGCATCCTGAAAGAAACAATGTGACACGGTCAAACGATTATACCTGGTGAGCTGACCTGGTTTGAGCTGATATTTAAAAACTTCTGTAAACACACACGCAATCAGTGTTTTCGTGCACAAAGTCGGAAATCAGTTGTCAGGGTCCTGGTGTATGGATACGTCGGCCGCCCGCCCCAACACTGGATTCCTTGAACTGAAAACCACACTCGGTACTCTTAACACTATTGCTTCCCAGAAAGAAACATCAGAGTTATAAGTTCTGCGGTAGAACCGAACTCCTCTGATACCAATTTGTCACGACCCGTCCTCGGGGCCCGTGCCGTGACTACCCCAAGCCCGCCTTCCATAGGCCAGGGGCTGGCGACTAGCACCAAAGGCGTAAAATCCGTATAACTGGGAAGGCGTTGCCTTTATAAAAGAAAACAAGAACCACGGAGTACAAGCGGAAACAAAACACTAAGTACAAAAGAAAGGCTGAAAAGTAAATGGGCCAGAATACAAACCCAAAAGAAAGTACAACTACAACTGAACAAAAAGTCAAACAGTTGGAAGAGGGAAGCAGCTCTTGGGTCGTCCTCCTCGGGTCCTACCTGAAGGGTAGGTACAGATAGCGCAGCTCCTGGTCATCCACCACGGATCATACCTGAAGGGTAGGTACAGATAGCCTCCTCCACGCTCTCATCCATCAACCTCCTCTGTGAGTCGTCTCGTCGCGTAGTCCACCTCCGGGTACTAACTCGTCCTGTAGTCCACCTCCGGGTACCGACTCGTCCTCGAACACTCGGCCTCCGTCAGCACTGCCCGTCGTCTGCAACTAACACCACGAGGTGCGGGCATAGCCCGTGCACGGGTGAGTATAACGATACTCAGTAGGGACCCCGAGACCCTCAAGGTCTCACTAAACCAACAAGGATAACCACAAGAAGATCTCAACAGATAACATCTACTTAGATATATGCCCATACATATACCTAAGTTATCAAGTAACCCATCTCAATCATGAGGAAACACAAGGATTGTGAAATCAACGGATAACCACTACCCAGGTATATGCCCATACATATACCTAAGTTATCAAGTGACCCATCCCAATCATGAGTTAAACAAAAAGGTCAAAAGTCTTAGCTCAAACCAGGATTTTCATTTATCGAAACTGTAACTGCTGAAGAGCTCCATCTCTAGAGTGTACAGTGGTCATGTCACGACTCTGAGGTACTGCTCACTAACCTAAGACTACTGAGATACTCCTCCTGTCGAGTACCGCGGGCCTGCCACCTCACACAGTAGTGCTTCCCGCCGGGGTCTGCCACTCAAACACAGTAGTGCTCCCCCCTCATAGCCTACAGAGGTACTCCTCCTGTCAAGTATCGCGGGTCTACCACCTCACATAGTAGTGCTCCTCCGCTGTGGTTCTGCCACCTCACAAAGTAGTTCTCCCCACTGGGCTACGTAAGTCACTCCGAATCGAATCGGACAAGCAGTCTTCAGGTCTCTGCCAGCTACATGGTCTCCGTACTCCGTACGCTCGTCTCTAGGAGGGTCCGCTCCATGAGCTACGAGTTGGTTTATCCCATATGCCTGAATCCTTAAATATAAGGATAATAATTGAATATCTAAAACCTCATTTAAAATTTAACATGAACCATTACATTAATGGTTAAACATATAACTCTTTTAAAAGATAAAAGTCCAAAACATTAAAAATAACATCACTAGACCACGTTAACATTGATCAACAAAATATCATAAATTATCTCTCGGTATTCACATTATAAACTTGTGAATATAATCATCTTATATTATCTTGAAACATAATGATCTTCTGAATTACCAAAATACTTTTAGAAAACATATATTCTTCATTATTTCAAGGATTATTAGATATATTATTTAAATCTAAGAAGTGGTAAACGTTATCTAGTATAACATAAACCACATTGTGAAGCAAAATCCATCATTACATCTAATCTAATCGATACTATCCAATTTACATTATCCAAATAAACCAACTCGTAATCCATGCTACACAAAATTTTCCATATGTCATGTACATGTTGTGGTTACCTTCATTTAAAAAAAATCATGAATCAATTAAATAAAATTTCTATATATGTATCACCATTCTACACATTCTTCCAAATCCTTAATGAAAAATTATTCTAAAAATATATATTTTTTGATTCATATAATATTATATTTTAATTCCAAAACATATATACATAATTCATCCAAATTTATTCTTAAAAAATTATATAATCTTCCTAATCTTATTACTTAATTCATTTTTTCTTGATTGTGAAATATGAATTCTTTATTAGTGTTCCAGGAAATTTTCCAATCATTTACTCATACCTAAACTTGTCCTTATAAACAACCCTAGACATATGATTCAAAATATTCCTATGTATCTCAGTAATGCTTTCACATCCGGGTTTCCAAATGTTGACTAAATAATCACTTAGATTCCAAATACAGTGACCCACAATTTTCATAAAATAACATTATATCACTTTTTTAGAATACATAAATATGTTACAAAAATATATTCCCAAATACTGAATTTGTTTAGTTCGTTTGAAAACAATGAAAGAAAAACACTGGTATATATGTGGGTAACATAATCTCTCACATGGTTATCCATGACTATCACCCTTATTATAAAACAACATAAATAACACATATCGTCTTAATATAGGGAAAAGAAACATAAAATATAGTGATGTAATATTGTTATTAGGGTTTAAAAAATGAGATATGTAATCAAAAACATGATCATAAGGTAATGAGATCATGATCGTCATAATAGAATATCATACCCATCATAAAAAAATATCAAAAACATGAAACATGGAATAAATATTGGTCGTTCATAAGAAATGAATTACAAGGAAATAAAGAGAATAATATATGAAATCATTACAATAGAATGAGATATTGATTTTTGGTAGAAAAATAATCATATAAAATGATTTCAATAATTTCCAATGAAGCACTTCTAATACTATCTTAGTAGTATGGTTTCATTCCCTATACCATGTTGTTTTTTCATAGTTCTATCCCATGACTATATTAGTACTTAGAATTTTCCCCATGACTATCATAGTAGTCTAGATTCACTCCTAAGACTATCTTAATTAACAATTTCCTTTTAGTAAACTAATTTCTCTCACCATTCCATACATGTCTATCTCATGAGATATAAATTTTTACCCAATGTAATAGGGCAGATATAGGACCCATCCATCTCCTAATGAAATAAAAATTACATATTCTTAATTATCATAAACATTCATCATAACCCCTAAAATGATATGGGTGTCATAAACATTTAATTATATCATTATGTATCAAAAAGAGACTTATCTATTAATTATTTCATCAAAATCTAAGCACTGAATAGATGTGGATTCTAAAAGAATAAAATCCAAGTTAGAAAAATAAGTTTCATAAAAATATATCCCTAAAAAAAGATACGAGTTTCATAAATTTCATTTCACTTATACATAAACCAATCATAGAATGAATATAAATTAAAACCATAGATTATATCCCAATTAATGGCGTCAATAATAGAAACCGAAGTCATCATAGATAGAAATAATTTTAAAATACCACTTAAAGACTTTTCATAAAAACCATTATTTCTTCTTAAAAATTAATTTTTAAATCATACATCCATTGGAAAACAATTTTATTTTAAAATAAACATTAATATTTATATATTGATATATAAGAAATTTCCTTTAAAACATATAAAATAATATTGAAAATATTTTGAAAATTATTTTCCATCAAAGATTTTAAAATAATCTTTAAAACATACTGAGAATTTTTTTCCATGAAAATTAATTAAAGAAGCTTGAAATCATTTTAAAAACCTTTTTCATTGAAAATACCTTGAAAACTAATAAAAAAATCTTTAAAATGTTTTGAAATAAATTTATATTAACAATACTTTTCTAACATATAACGAAACTTAATAACATTTTAAAAACCAATTTACCTATAAATAAATTGAAAAAATAAATGTAAATAATATTTCTTCCATAAAAATTTCTTCAAATGGAATATTTTAAACATGTAATGGATGATTCATTCAAATAACAGTCAAGATGGTGGAGAAATCTGTATATGTTGAACATTAATTTTAATGCATAAAATTATTTGAAAATTTATTCGATCGGAAAAATTCAGGAAAATAAATTTTCTAGAAACCATTTTATAAAAAGGTAAAACATGGGTAATTTTTTTAATATAAGAGTTTAATTGTATAATGTTTTTGGAATCATTTATAAAAAAAATTTCTAAAGAATACATATTTTAGAACAAAGATTGAGGTAAAGATGGACTTTCCTAAAAAACATTCTTAATTATCTTATATAACAAAGAGTGGAATAATCATACAAATACATGAATGTATCTTTAATAACCAGAGGATTATAAAATTCTAGATATTTATTGACATATGGATCATAATATTTCATTAATGTAATTATAATCATAAAAAATTGCTATAAATAATAGGAATGTGTTAAAAACTCATACCACATGGTAACATTGAATAAAACTACCGATGTAATAAAATGACATTAATTATGCTTAAAATATCACTAAAAAAAGTGTTAAGAAATAACATGTCAAATAACAATATATAAATGTTTTAATATTTTATAGGAGCATATAAAAACATGTGTCTCATGGATGGAAAATTGAGACAAAATTACATTACCGATTTGGGAACTTTTAAAATTTAGAAATCATGAAAAAAATATCATCAAAACAATATTTAAATACCCATAAATTTAATTATAATAATCATTGAATAAATAAATTGTAATTAAACATACCACATAAAATAAATATTTGGTAAACATTTCCTGTGTCTCACTAAAAATAAAAGTAAAACGAGAAAACCATTACTACTAGAGTAACATTAGAATCATGACCCTCGTAAAATAATGATTCTGAATCTTTCATCAGGGCATGCATTGTCGTGATGCGATGCACTGGATGTTTCTCCTCATTTCATCTTTCTTTAGGCGGGTGGTATCTGTCACATATTCAGCGATGTTTTCTCCTTGATCTAAACGAGATAATGGGATTTCAATCTCACCTATTTTGGATTCCACTATGGAATTCATTGTGTAGACGGGGTCTCCCTCATAAATTTAATAAGTTTTTTGTGAAACACTTATTGGGGAAACATCTATATTGATGAAGATTAATTACCATGCTCTTGTCAAGACATTCCATGGGGTCCGGTCCAGGAAGAAACCTTCCGTTAGGAGGGTAGTCACATTGGAATCACCGGTATGTCTAGGTGATAGAACACTGGTATATCTAGATTTCTTCCCCTTATGATAGGGGTTATCAAGAGCATGGAAGCCTGAGGCTTCCACCATCGATTGCGGGGAATTACATTCCATAAGCATGTCCCTAAGGTTTTCCTCAACTTGACATGTTTAACACTGGGTATTTCAAGAGTTTAACGTCTAGTGGAGATGAATCAGAATGATTATAATACTAATGGGAGTGGATTAGATGGGTGGAAAAAACATCCAATGAGGATGGATTTGAGGATGATTAGGTCCCAAAAAATGGGACACCAAGGTTTACCATTGTCTGGGATTGAACATTAGAGTGGTTTCCTAAGTACAATGTGAAGACAAAATGGATTTAAAGACATGTATTTCGATGGGATGGTGAATTGGGGTGTACATGATGGGTAATGATTTGATGAATGGAATGATCTCACTAGGATGTAGTAGCCTAGGTATGAATCATGATGGATGATGGAGGGTTAAATGATGTTGATGTTGAATGATACAGAACTAACATGAAGATGATGGTATTGTCAGGCTTGACCCTTGGGGAGGCTTCTAACGTATCCCCGTGAATGGGAATAAAAGTCCACGTAGTTCAGTTAGGTGATTGGACACCTATGGAGGTGGCCCGTGGGAATGGATGCATGATTTGGACCAGGAAGAAGTAGAAACTCTGGGTTAAGGCATGATCATCCAAAAATACCAGGGCTCAAGGGAGAGATTGTCATGGAAAATTAATGATGGGCTTGCACACTAGGGAGGTATCCTACACATCCATGTGGTAGGGAATGAATGTCTATATAGTTTAGAATAGAGCATAGAATCAGGGTGTTCGTAATGGAAAACAAGATGAAGGCATTCGGGGGATTACGCGTGGTTAGTAGCCCATCGAAAGAGGGAGAATATTTGTTGGAGGAGCATGAATTGATTGTGGGAATTGTGTATGGTTAGCTTTCAGAGAACAATTCTGGCACTACTTATGGATGGAAGATTATGTGGGTCCTAAAAAAGGGGAAACCAATATTTACCAGTGTTTGGGAATGAATCTCATAGAGTCTTCCTACATAAGTGGTCAAGGATACAGTGATCAAAACACATATAGCTCGAATAAGTGTGGGTATCATCAAATGAGACACTAAAGTTTACTAGTGTTTGTTGTTGAACCATAGTAATGATTCCAATACACTCTTCCTAGGAGACTGGGATCAAAACCTACGTAGTTCTAATAGGTGTGCTAGTGTTTTGTGTTGAACTTCGGGGAGGCTACCTATATACCCTGTCAAGGAGATATGGATCAAAACAAGCTTAGTTCAATATTATATAGTTTAAAATTATTCGAGAAGAATGGGGTATATATTTTAACATCATACGAGACGAGGTTGGACCGACGTGATGTGGTTGAGACCGATGGGTGATGGGTTTGAACCTCAGGGAGGATTCCTATAAAACTTTCTTAGAATTGGAAAAGATAAAAGTCCATAGAGTTTGGTAATGTTTACCGATGTTTGGGGTTGAAACTCCGGGTGGTATCCTACATACCCTACATAGGAGATAAGGATATAAACCAACATAGTTTGAAATAATACAATTTAACCCCATGTTGGATAAAGTTGGGTTGAGGTGAATGGGTCATGACCGATAGATTATGAGCCTAAAATTCATAAAATCATCTTAAATACCTTCCATAGAAAATAAAAGGATCAAAGTTAGTGTAGTTCAGTGGAGAGGGATGGGTTTTACAGACAACAGAAGACCATATAGGTTGTCATGGTCATTATTACTCTAAAACCACATGAGTCATGTTTCGACGTGAGAATATATTGGAAAAACGGTCTAACGATCACATCAAGAAAGGTGCAACCATGAAGAGTTGAGTGGTGCTTAATCATGGTCAGTAGACCAGGGATATGGAGATTGGTACTTACTCCAGGTTGGAATCCTGATAGAAATAAATCCCAAAGGGAGAGGGACGAGGTATCAAGAGTTCCATATTCCCATCTCTCATATGCTCTTTGCACATGGAAGAAGATAAGAGGGGTATGGGTGATACCTCATGCAATTAAGGATATGGACTTATACCATGATTGTTTCCCTCCCCTATGGACAAATGTGATTCCTTTAAAGGAGGATCTCATTCCATGTGAGGAAGATCTCACTCACGTTGAGACTAGTGGGGATGGAAAATGACCAAGGAGGGGCACCCTGCATATATTTCATGGAAAGAGGCTACAGTTTAACATTAGGTGATGGGGACGATGATACTTGGTAGTTTAAGTTCACACATCTCAGATGATGAAGATTCTCTCAACACCGCTATGAATTAAATAACATGTGAACTTTAACCCTTGATAATGGGAAGGTACCAACAATATCGTGAGGATATGTGGTTTGGTGTGATCTATTTAGGGTCTCATGTTAGTGTGGATATATAAAGAAGCAATATCTGTTTGCATTACGATGTGAAGAATCATGAGGCAATGAAATGAAAAATGAAGCATCGCCAATGGGAGATTCAATATCCCTTTGTACAAACCTTAAGAGTCATTTGGGAGAAGTAGGGTTTGTGAATAAAAGTGGTTCACAGGAAGGGATTTGGCGATGCTCGGGTGCTCCACAATGTGGAAAAACTCCGTGAATGGGGATGCTTCATGATGTGTTGTGGACTAGCCTTTCCATTGAGTATACATGTGTATGAAGAGTGATTCACAATGTGTAAGTTCTTTCCCGAAGTAGGACTTCATAGAACAAGGGTGCCTTTTAATGTGTGGTATTGTGAAGCAATGTGATTTTTGATGCAAAGTGATCCAACCAAATCATGAGGTTAAAATTTTCATGGAAGGTACATCACGAAGCATGAGATCTTTACATAGACCTGAGTTCCCATAGGGATCTCCATTGCGATAGCATGTGGTCTTCATGATTGGCATACCTTCTTGAAGAAGGGTGGGATATGATTAAAGGGAAAGGTATTTTGAAATGATCAAATAAAATGAAAGGTTAATTTCTTCAATGTCTCATAGAGTAGAAGGTGCTTCATGATTTGAGATCTTAGAAAGTTAACGGTCAGGGTATCAGTCTTTTAGGTTTTTGGGAATCCTAGTATTTATAGTCCAAATGGGGTGAGAAGATCACAATTCGATTAGAAAAGGAATTAGACTTTGAAATCTGAGGCAGTTCCATCATATTCCTCAGAATTGTAGAGCACTCCGTCAGCCACAGTGTGTCACTAACATAGGGATATATCTAGTGAATCTTAGTCAAGGAGGGATCCATTAGCTGCATCGTATAAGTGCATAGCTCTCTCTCATGTGTGGTATAGTAGTGGAGCACTCTATCAGTTACCTCAAATAGGCCATAAAGCTATCTCTCAAGTGCATATAAGTTGAGGAGTACTCCATCAGCAGCTCCTCTATGGCCTTATAAGTGGATTTTCCAGGGGCTTCGTGCTAATCGCCATGATGGAGGGGCTTTACTAGGATTCTCTCTGAAGCAACTATGTGAGGTAGGGTTCCTTGTAATTTTTTGGAGTTTGGTTTCCCAAGGGAAAAATTTTGGTTCCAAAAAATTCTCCTCTTATAATGGGATTCATGAAGAAATTAGGGTCATATTAGGAGTGTAGTCCTATAATATAATTGTGCATCATGATGTAAAAATTCAAATAGGGGGCACATCATGGGTCGAGCAAGCCACAGGGCGCATGACGCGCTGCAAATCTCGGCGGTCATCACCTCTAAATAGATGGTGAAGAATATTAATTTTTCCGCATTTGCATCACAATTTATGTATGTTCTCTCTCAGTTCGTGATTAAATATTTACTCTGTAATCTTTCTTTTTGAATCCATACTCTGTGGGCCTGTGCTGCGCAACACTGCTCAGCGAGATACTGCACCGTATTCTTGGGTTGCTTTGTGTCGCGCATTAGGTCTTTGACACCGCAATTAATGATGAGTTTGGGACGGATATGAGGAGAGTGGGCATGCATGAGGCATCATGGGATTCTAAATATCATATCTACATGCCGAAGGGTGTGACACCAGAACTTTTGAGAAGCTATTCATCCAGGACTAACCCCTTCATTCTTCATCATGGGGATGTCGGCATCAGTCTCGAGGATATCCACTAGATCTATGGGATATCTATTCTAGGGAAACTTCATGATGAATTCCATCTAGCCGAGAATGTGTGGAGTTCCATAGAGTAGATTCCAAGGATGGAAAAATCATTGTTGTTCTTTCTATGGGGTGAAGACATGAAATCAGTAAGGGACATGTGTTTCATGTTGTGGTTCTGGCGTGGCATCAAGATCCTATACTAGATTACTGCTATATGGGAGGAATCCCCCAAGAATTCACCATTCATGCCTCCCACCATTCCATAGATTCCAAACACATTAATGAGAATCCATATTTGTGAACCCAGGAAGACAACCAATGAAAGATGTGGGGGTACTATATCTGCACTAACCAACAACCGGCGGTTAGGCTAGCTGTGTTCATCTCAGCACTTATCTATTGCTAGATACCGTCAGTGACATATACGAACATGGGTGTACATCCATGTACATTCATCATGGAATCAATTTTTTCATCTGGGCATATGTAATCCTCAGGATCCAGTGCTGGTGAGTCTGTACAAGATGTTGTGCCACATCAGTGAGGGGAAGAATTTGTTTCCGGTGTGAGGGACATTCTGTTTCTTTTATGTTTAGGTGTCGGTGCACATGAGGGATATGAGTACCCAAACATGATTTGTCTCCCATGTTTAGACTTCCCACCCTCCATCCAGAACACAGTGTTATGATTTTCGGCGTAGCTAATTCTGCAGAGCATCCATAACATCTTCTGGAATGTTTATGACTTTATCTTCCACCCATTTTCTCTACGCACAGGGGATATCACCAATAAAGGATGAGATAATGAAGAATATTAGTCAAACCATCTTGACTTAAGGGGAATATTTTTTATGGATTGGATGAACCTTGATCCCAGTGTTGAGTCATACACCCCACACAGATTTGCGGGGAAATTTTGGGGCATGTAGAGGCTCACCCAAAAGGTTTATCTGGGGGTGAATTAGGAGGATCACCCTTATGTAATGAGGAATATGTGGCTCATGTTAACCTGGGTGTATGGGAAAAAGAAAAATGTGATCCATTTGGTTGATGTTTCATTTAGGATGGTGAAAGAATATGCTAAGATATTGGAGTAAGCCTTACCATGGGAGATTTTGAAGTGGAGAACCATCTGGGTCGATAGCAGAGTGTCTCTTCAATATAAAGGTTGGAGTCAGAGAATGACGAGAGAGAGTTATAGTGGTAGCGCGGTAAAAGAGGTGAGTTATTCACTATCATAGCCTATACCGACTAGTTAGCAAGCTGTACCGGCTAGCCTGATGGTCCCAGCTGAACAGTGTGAGGAATGGAGGGGGGTCACCAATGGGATTTGTAGAATTTCTACTCAAGCTCCCAAGAAGCAGTTCCACTATCTAGAGATGACTCTAGATATTTTCTTTCAAATGGATTGGGAAAACTATGAGGTCAATCAATAATTCTTCAATCCTATTCAGATCTGGGATCATATCAACCACCATAGAATAGAGCTTTCAAAGGATGGTCGTTTTGAGGTCAGAATTCTGGGGTCACAAGAAAAAGGGGAATGGTATTTCCCTAACCTGGATAACTACATGAATTGTCAGGGTTCTCCACATCTGATGACAAGATCTGTGAATGTACTATTGGTTATGACAATCCAACCTCAAGTGTCCGTATTTGAGCTGGGGGAGGGATTCCCTTTACCTGAGGATATGGATAGCTCTATGAGAGATGAGGCTGAATGGGGATGTCATTTGAAATATGGTGTAGTTTGGACTTCAGAGTTTGAATATTTTTCTAGAACTGTCATGGTAACCTCTTTAAAAAAAATTTACACCATGATTTTATCCGTGTCTCCCAAGATTCTCAACTAACATTTTTTATCTACGGGAAAGCCTTATGTATGAGATTTTTTCATGTTTTCATGTGGATACGGGCTCAGGCTTTGCTCCTAGGTTGATGGTGATTGTAGAGTCGACCAGGGCTACAGAAATCCATAAGTCCCTTTCGAAGTCCTCATAGTTCTTGAATTTTTTGACAACATTTGGTATAAGATTTTATTTGTTGACAATAGTTGTTAATACAGATCAAAACAAAGGAGATCAAGAATAACTATAATGATATAGAGGAATGGGGAGGTATCTTCCATATGAGGATGATTGAAGAAGAATGTGGATTTGAAGATGACCATGAAATTGTTGATGATTTCATGGGAACCATAGATGTTCTTAATTAAAGAATATATTCATATGATTTTCATGAATTAGAGATTGATTTTTGAAGAAGAAGAGAGAGTGGTAAAGGGATTGGAATTCTAAGATGGCCATGCATTTCACATTGTAGCTAAACGAAATGATGCTTTTCTGATTTGTATTTACCAAATATCGTATGTTTGGAGAACATGTGATGAAAGCCCTAGGAAGGAAAGGGGATTAAATATGATTCGAGTCATATTCATTTTTGATAAAAATAAATTATGTGGCTGGATAATAATGAAGTTGCAGTGCATCCTGTTGAATCTCTGGGGATGCTAAATCTGTTTGATCAAAGGAAACATATCATGATAGTGGATTTCATGAAGGAAGATGAATAATGTTTATGGAATGTAGTTAAGAGTATCTTGACAAATCAATGGATGATTTTTAGGTAGCATGAAATAATTTTTTGATGTGTGTATAAAGTATTGCTTTTTGTGCGCAAGATTGAATGTGTTTTTTGGAACATGCACGCAAGGCATGATTTAAGGTCAGAAGATCAAAAAATAAAAAAGTTATGATGTGTGAAAAATATTAAAGAAGTGAGCGAAGGATGAGGTTTGTGAGAAAGATACTTACACAACCAATGTGATGTCAATTGGGGTTTTTCACGACAGGTCGGGATCTTACACAACACATCAGGGGTTTTTCATGTGGGGGTCGAAAAGGTCTATAAATAAGAGGTGACCCCCTCACAATTTAGTAAATCAAAACTTGTTAGAAATTAGAGATCTAAAGTGAAAAATAATTACACTCAATGGGATTTGCATAAAAGAAATAGAGTTGCGCACATGAAGGATAAGTTGCGCCCAAAATTGATGTTTCTCACAAGAGATCTTTCAAGAAAAAAGTCAAATCTTGTGTGCATGGCATAAAAGTTGCGAGAAAGACACATTAAAGGTTGCACGAAACATTTAGGGGTCCCGTAGGCCTTCTATAAGAGCTTATCACCCTTGAAGTGGCTTTGAAAAGAATTAAGTACCATGAACCACTCAGTTTTATGAAGAGGCATAGTACCGCACACACACGATTGGTGTTTAACTCCCTCATCATGCTTTGATAATATAAGAAGAATGATACATGAAACTAAACTCTGATCAACACTGAATGAAGGAATTATATTGATACACTTATGTGTTGGTATTGGGAATTAATGGAAGATAATAAAAATAAGAATAGAGTGTGTCCATATAATGATTGAGAGTTTTTCAGGGCAGTACAATTGTTATGATGCTTTGATTATCTGGTTTGTGTGTTCACAACATTCTAGTGCATCAATGTAGAACATAGATCCAATCATTGTGTCATGCTGAACAGAGACAATGACATCAATGTAAATCTATTGAAGAGACATTCATGTCTATAAACTGAGTGGGACATCACCCAATGCAGTGAGATAGGGGGAGTCAAAGGGAGTGACTCGATGGATGTGGTGAGCTAAACCTAAACTTTTGTATAGGAAGTGATCCTGGTACAAAGTGACTATTCTTGAACCTTTATAATCAATAGCTAGTGTAGATTAGTGGAATTTGGTATGAAAGAAATCTTTTCGGTGAATATTCTTTAGACGTAGCCCATAATGGTGAACCATGAAAAGGGAGTTGTGTAGTCCTTAGACTTGTTTTAATTACTACACATATCTATCATATAGGTTTAAAAATATTTCTACCATCATGGGAACAAGATCCAGAAAAGAAGAGAAAATGTTGACACCCTAATCCCCCCCCCTCATGGTGATATAAGTTCCTTCAATTATTATTATTAGAGGGAGAGGTTCATTTATGTTTGATACTCAACAGTAATTCTATTCAGAAGAGGATATGAGTTTCTTTCCTAAAGTTAACAATGAAGTGTAGTATTGAAAAATATTTAGTCATTTCGCAGCAGAAGTCTACATCCAGTATGACCATGACAAATAGGAAAAAGAAAGAGAATAAGTTATTGAATAAGTCCCTCGTGTCCAAAGAAGATGTATTTTCTGGTTCCCCATGCCCTTCCAATGATGAAGAAATATTAGGCATGAAAATTATAGAGAAGGTGGCTCAAGTTTCTACAATAGGAAAGTAAGAGGGTACTATTTCATTTCCAAGTGATCGTGAGAAATTATGATCTTATCTTCATGATATTCCTGATGAATGAGTTTCTACTATTTTTCGAATATTTCAATGTATTAAGGATGAGATAACCTGACTGGGTTGAGAAGCTAATAATATAGAGGAAGTATTGGTAATGAAAATTCCAGAATGTTATAAGCTCTATAGACAGATTAAAGCCTTTGAAGAAAAAGGAGTCAATAGTACTTTGGAAGAAATGATCTATTTGCTTCAAGAAGATCTATATAAGTGCATTGAAGCCAAGTGTATTTGTTAGCAAGAAACATCCAATACGTTTAGGGAAAATGACTCTTTGTTACAAAAAAAATTCAAGATTCATGAATATGATGTTGAAATATTGAAGAATACTTGTGAAGATAATATGATAATGATTAAAGATCATAAGATCATATACCCAATATTGAAAGTCAAAAATTTGAAGCCCAATTTACCAATATTGAGAAGACACATATTGAGACTACACCAAAGAATGATGTAGTTGATTCTAGTACTCAATGCTTATTGGAGGATTATAAATCCAAAATACCTTCAACATGTGATAAGTAGAGTATGAATTCAATAATTGATCTATAACAATCAGCAGAGAATGTGAAGGTTCCATCCATACCAACTTGAACTATTATTTAAAAATATGTTTGTACAAAAAGTGCAGGTTGGAAGAAAAATTATAAACAAGTATGGATGAGGAAAGATGAAGATATGAATCCTACCACCATGGCTAGAGTGGATAGGAAGAAAAATTTGGATGATGGTTCCCCATATATAGCAAAATATATTAATAAGAAGGCCCAAAAACCTTATAGAGAAGATATAAAGAAAACTAGATTTTTGGTTCAATATTGGTTTCTCAATATATGGAGGAATTGTGAACTGTATTGTTGGTACAATCCCTTATATGAAAAAACCACAGAGAATGAATTTATGAATGGGAAGAAATCCAGAGAATAAAAAGAAACATCTGGAAGTCCTAAAGCATCTATTTACAACAAACAGTTTTTGAATGCTTGATAACATCTGTGATGTATGCAATGACAGTGGTCATAGTGGGGGTACATGTCCATCTCAACTTGCCTTCTCTGTTGATAAGAAAAGAATACCTTCAATTTCAGCTAAGTATGAAGTAGCTACATTGGGTATAAATCAGAAGAATATTGTGAACACAAATTTCCCCAAGAAGATCTCATGTAGGGAAGCTGAGAAGACCCTGGATTTTAGATCAATGAAATTAAAGGGAAATTAATCCCAAAGAAAAACTAAGAGGAATGACACTCAAATGAACCTATAAAAAATATCAAAATCTACTGCATCCATTCCAAATGATATTTTTGTCATCTAGAAAGAATAATTGGAAAGAACCAGGAAACTTGAAAATTAACAGGACAAGGATAGGGGTAAATAAAGGAAACGATTTCACGTGATGAAGACAAATTTCATGAGATATTGAAAACCAAGTGAAACACAAATTTAAAAGAATTTATGTGTTAGAGATTCAATAAATCTGGTTACCTTTCAAAAGATTGTATAACATTAATACCAGAGAAAGATGCATTCCTTAAATGGATTAATAATGTATCATTCATTATAGATGTTAAGAAGAAAAACTCTCTATGAAATGAAAATGATAATGCAGAGAGAGCCATGCCAAATCAACGCATATCAGAACATATGTTCACATGTGCAGGCATAAAGACTAGAGTAAATGGATGAACATGGTTGAGAAAAGAAACTCAACCATAAAGCTCATATTGATGAATCAAGGAAGAAACAATTTATTCCCTTAATCATTTGTGTATTTTATTTGAGAAAACAATATAGGGAATTAAAGGTGAAGTGTGCTCTTAGAGGGAAAACCTGAGGTGTAGTGAATGTTTTCATCTCTTCATAGAAGATGAGGATATTTTCCCTTGATGTTGAGGAAAATCAAAATGATTCTAGAATTAGTTTTTCAATTAGTATCAACATCATTTGGTAACAAATGCAATTACTCTGTAAATTTCATCACAAACATTTCATTGGAAAAGGATTTTAATTTATCAATATCTCATCCTCGGTAACTCAGAACGAAGATCATTTTACAAAGGGGGAGTAACTAAATTAACTAGCGACATAAGAAGTATAAAAGTGGCCTAAGGCCACATATCCTTCCAATTGCACTTCAATGTTTTTGATCTATTTATAGAAGTGAGTGATGGAGTCAGGTTGATTATTTTTATCAAATATAATTTCATTAGACCAGAATGAATGTGGAAAACCATTAAAGACAATGAACAAGAGTTTTCATCTCATGTGGTATCATGACCAGTGAATAATGGACAAAATTATTGTCAAAATCAAATCCTCTTGTTTTCTAAGCTGAGCATTTCTCAAGTAGACATAGAGTGAAATGATTTATGGGATATTTCAAAGTATATATTGATACCATCTCTACCATGAATATTGTATTTCTTTTCAATAAGGATAGAGAATGTGAAATGAAAGATTAACAAGTAAATCTGATCTAGAGAAGATTCTCATTTTTCCATTGATGTATTAATTTCAGCATATATTTAATATATTGACAAAAAAAAATACAAATGGGGATATTTTTGGGACCACTTTGTTTATGAGGTTGTATTTTTTTCCAATAGTTTTAAATAAAGGTCAAAATGAAGGAGATCAAGAATAAATATAATGAAATGGAGATTAATGATGATTCCATTCATATTCTATTTTGATTGTAATGAATGTTGTTGCTGGAAGATAGGGAATTTAAAGTACTTTCTGTTGAATATCTGATGATGCTAAATCCTTTAGATCAAAGGATACATATCATGATAGATGATTTTGCGATTGAAGCTAGATAATGGTTGTCGAATGTGGTGAATAGAATCTTGAAAATGAAATGGATGATCTGGAAAAAGCATAAAATAATGTTTTTAAGGACACGCAAACGATGATCTGGAGGCTGCAGAAAATTTTTAAGGACATGTCTTTCTCCAGTGTTTTCCAAATTTTTGGGGATGAAAATTAGAAAATGGAGAAAATTATTTTTGGAAAAAGATGGAGGGATAATGATTTGACATGAGTGTGATAGAGTTTATTTTTCCCACATAATTGATGGTGTTTTTGTAACATTAGCGCAAGGTATGATTCAATGTCAGAACACTGAAAAATGTCAATTGCATGAAGTGCTCAAAAGATTCAAGAAGTTCTAGAAAGATTAGTTTGGCACAAAAAATACTTATGCTCCCAATGAGACATCAAAAGGGGTTTTGTGTGAAACGTCAAGATCTTGCATGACACATTGAGGTTATTGTATGATGGGGTCTAAGAGGTCTATAAATAAGAGGTGACCCCCTCATGATTGAAGAGATCAACACTTAGAAGAAATCAGAGCTCTGAAGTGTGTAAAAATTATACAAAATGGGATTTTCTTGAATGAAATAGAGTTTCGCGCAAGAAGGATTAGTTGCGCGCAAGAAGAATGTTTCATGCAAAATTGAAGTTTTGGGCAATATATGCTTCACAAGAAAAGTCAAATCTTGCATGCGTGGAATAAAATTTTCACATAAGACACATTAAAGGGTGTGAAAAAAAATTTGGGGGCTTATAGGCCTTCGACAGGTGATTAGTAATCTGGAGGTAGATTTTGGAAGAAGGAAGTACCATGAACCATTCGGTTTTTTAAGTGAAGTAGTACCACACACCCACAACTAGTGTTTACCAACTTCATTGTTCTTTGTGAAGATAAGAAGAATGATACATTGAACTGAACTCAGATTTTCACTAAAAGAATGAAGTATACCAACCCACTTAGTCATTGGTATTGGGAATTAAAGGAAGAGAAGAAGAATAAGAAGAACATGGTGTGTACAACGGAATATTGTGAATTATTCAGGTCAATACAATTGTGATGATTCTTTGAGTATCCGGTTTGTTTTTTCTATGCATTCCAGTGAATCTGTCCAAGACATAGATGAATGTTGTGTCTCATCTTGAACAAAGACAATGACTTCATTGAAAATAAATTGTAGAGACCTTAATGTATATAAACTAAGTGGGAATTAAAATAATGTAGTGAGCTAGGGGGAGTAAATGGGAGTGACCCAAGTTAAGTAGTGAGATATCCCTGATCCTTTGTATAGGCATTGTGACTGGGGCAGATAGATTGTTCCGAAACATTTCTAATCCATAGCTAGTGAAGATTAGTGAGATATGGTATGGCGGACAACCTTTTGGAGAATTCTCCCTAGATGTATCTCCTAGCGGTGATCCATATAAAAAGTGTTGTGAACTCTTGTGTGTTTTAAATACTTCACATATCCATCATACAAGTTTATAAAAATTCATACCAATGTGGGAACAAGATCCAGAAAATAAGAGAAAATGTTGACACCCTGATTAGCCCTCCCCCTATCAGGATGGTCGGGGGTCCTCCATTGACCATATATGGAGGGGGTGTTTTCGGATCCCATTGATGAAAACCCAAGAATGGAATGGATCCTTCAACATTCTTAGGCCTTCTTTCTCATAGATTCCCCTGATGTTATATGTTGAACCAAACAGTTACATTTGCATCTCTATTCTAAATAGTTCCTCAAATGGAATGGGCTATACACATGAGGGCTATTGGGGGTCCTAAGGCCCCTCTCATGAGAGGGATACTGATTATAGTGGAATTGAATGTCTGGTATGTCCAGACTACAATGACAAAGGCTACGGGTGGATTAATTAGTGGGGTGGAACCAGAAGATGACAAATTTTATTCTGATGACGAATATTAGTCCCATATTTCATAGAAAATTTCTTTTATAGATGTATAAATTTGAATTCCTAATAGGAAAACAAAGTAAGAACCCTTCCCTGATCTTCTAGACGTTTTTTGAGAGTACAAACCCGCCAAACCATAGGATCGGGATGAGACTCCGTCTGATGAAGAGGAAAATAAGTTCAACCACTGATGGTCATGGAAGATAATCAATTGATTCATTGGTTAGGCCCCATAAGAAAAATGGATAGACTGGATGGAGAGGCTTTGTTTCCACCTGTGTGAAATATGTGTTGGAGGATTGGATTCCCAACATCCTCATATTCTTATTAGAGACTATGTGGCATAGAAAATACAAGAACATGACCACATCCTTGGTGTGGGATGGTAGTAGAGGAATTACATTAACATCATGAGGCTCTAGGAGGCTGATCATGATATCCAACACATGAGGGAATGGGAAAATGAGAATTACACTTTCCCCAATCCATAATAAAGATTAATATCGTGACTGAAGGGCCAGTTGGTAGAGGCTGAGGAATAGATGAGTGGAGATTCCCATGAGACGAATCTCATCTGAGATGAAGAGGTACGGGCCCAGATAAATGCTGATAAACTACACCTCATTTCCATCATGGAAGGGAAGGATCTAAAAAGGCAATATAAGGTCCTAGATGCTAAGAGACAGAGAGTATAAATGATGGGACACTCCCTTGAAGAGTTTAACCCGTCTATCGGAGGGGATAATCCCAGGGCATTGTAATTCATGTGAACCCATATACGTACTTTCAGAAGTTTCTTGTTTATGTTGGTTTCATGCATGACTTATCTTATCTATATTGTTTTTCTTTATTTCCATCATACCTGTGAAATATTCATTGATCAATCCATAATCCCACATGGGTGACACCCAATGTGAGAAACAAGGTATGACCACATAGTTATCCAGTTCGAATATTAGATTTCCAACCTATATCTGAGTATCCGATACTTAAATGACCACTCCAGGTTTTTCGGATGAATGAGGGAGGTCTGACTGGAGAATGGTGTTGTCAAAACAATAAAATTGCCTCTTTCCAAACGAGCTATACTACACAAGAAGGGTAACACCAGGGGTGATTGAATTAATTCAAATAGAGGGGAGTGGAAATTTGAATCATGATACCAAAAATTTGAAACACTGTAAGGATGGAATGAAAATGATGGATAAATATTTACTATATTTGAAACACAATATCTCTATTTCATTGGCCTAAAATAGGCACAATAGATGAGGGATGACCACTGACCATGCTCGAAACATGGGTCCTCACTCTAAATTCCATCCATAGTCTATTGAAAAATTGGCCAAGTGTATTAGGAAATAAATAGGCCAAGCATCTTTATTTTTAGGGTGTTTTATTAGACATGAATGTGGATGATGATCCAAATAAATTGAATACAAATCGTGAGGTGGAGTGATGATTTGTTACACTGGAGCCCAACACTATTGAAATTATACCAATATTATGGAACTCCATTAGGGGAGCACATTGTTCTGGTTAGGGATTATAGTCATTTCCTGAACGGATTTATCTAGAAAGAAACTAGAGTGGCTGCAGTTTTATGTTATGACAAAGGGGAAGAGATACACATAGTTTAACATTGTATAGTGAGGATTGAAATACCCCATAAGTAAATGTGGGTTGTGGAACATGTCCTGACGTGAATAATGATTCTAACTGTGTACACCACACAACGTGTTCCATGTCATATTTTTTATACCATAGACCAGAGGTGTCCTAATCATGGTACTGGAATCAAGGGAAAGCGGTCGGGCATTCCTATGTATCCCATGAGGATGGGACTCAAGCCATACTTAGTTATAGAGTACATGTGTTGTTTAACATCATATGTTATGATGATTAATGAAAAGGGGAGATCCCAAAGGTAGGAGTACGCAGTGCAGCCATTATAGACCCAACGTGAATGAGGACCATAAGATTCCCCACCACACCAGGTGTTCCCCAGGGAATCATAGGTTGAGAGATCGAAGATGGTGAAATATGGGTTGGGCCTGAGATAAAATGTTCAGGAATTCATACTTACCATATTTGGAATGGAATCAATACACCCATAGTTATGAGAGTGCAACTTAACTTCATGTGGGATGAAATGCATGTGTGGTTCGGCTTCACTACTACACATCCTTCCAAAACCAGTAAGCCTGTATGAGTCACACTCGATGTGGTAAGCAAGGAGTTATGATGGTATTTTCCTGCTATAGGAAGGCACACATTAGAGGAAATGGAACACTTGGTGAAAGATAACCAAATAATAATGACCCGCCTACTTAACACACATATATGAACAGAGGGGTTAAACTAAGTTTTTAGGAATTGCACATAAACATAAGGATGTGTCAAGATGTGAATCATGGATCCTAGGATGTTGATCACAATGATAGTGGTGTGATGATGGAGGATTACTGTTAACAATGTTAAAAACACAACATCCATTTTTCATTACCCTAGCGTGGGGACTGAAAAATGGTGGTCGATAGCTGGCCATGTTTGAAAAATATGACCTATCGCAAAATGTTGTATGAGTTCTTCTGATGCGTTGGCCAAAGACAGTAGTTGAGCCAATATGTCTTGAGACCAATCCATAATATTTTTCCATGCAGACATTAAAGAATATCAAGATACAAATAAAGGTCTCATGAAGTGTGGACACGAAACAAGAGAACTTCTAGGTGGTATCAAACAAATTGGGCTCTATACCATGACACATTTGAGTAGGAGAATGAGACATGTCAAATAGAGGAAGTCGAGTTCCTTTAAAAGGACAAGGTTCTTGGGATGAATAATCTATGTTTATGGTCATAGAGTGTTCCATTTAGAGGGTACGTGGTTTAATGTAATGTGCGCAGTGTGGTGATGTAGGAGAATCTGACATGGATGAGGACCAAATAGACTTTCTATCTTGTGACACATTCCAGATAAAAACATGCATATAGTTTAAAGGCGTTATGGTTAGACTAGGGTATGTAGTTTAACATCATGAATTTGGATGAATGAATGATATTTAGTATATAGGGATGGACACAAAGACTATGTGTACGAGCGTTCCAACATGTCCCATGAGGATGGCAATCAAGCCAAAAGAAGTTCATCAGAGAATATCTTAGTTTATGGTTATAGAGCATAGACCAGGATGAAAATAGAAAAGGGAGATACATGGTGTGATTGTTTTAAAACCGGAAGTGAATAAAGACTAAAGGATTCATCACCACACCAAATGCTTCTGGATAGGTTCGGGCCAAGGGGGTGAAAAGATGGTAGGTTTTGAGATATTTGGGGATGGACTTGAAGATGAAATTTGTGGGTGTTCGTACGTATTCTATGAAGATGAAAATCAAGATATACTTAGTTATCATGAAAATTTCATGGTATGGTATAGATTTTGGGGGAAATATTGTTGAATAGGTGTGTCTCACTTACCAAAAGAAGTGTAATTTGATGGATCCCTTTTTATAGTGGCTGTGTTTTTCTCTTCTGAAGAAACAAACATCGGATGGTTAATCTGGGCGTTGATGCAGAAATAAATCCAAATGTAGTACTTGAAAAATGGCATGGTGGATGATATATACAAAATATGATGTCCCCTCAATCATGGAATCCATAATTAGGTGTCGTTTTATTTCATGCATCTTTGATGCTAGTGTCACATTTTTGGGTCGTATGACAGGACTATACCATGAATTTTAATGTCATGTGGAAAAGATGCAATAGTTTAAAGTCATTTAGGACCAATAAGTATAGTTTAACATCCTATGGCTTGGATTCACATATAATAATGAGGTTCTAAAGGGAATGTGCATGGTGTCATAATGCATACCAAACCTGAATGGGGACAATGTCCACCCCACACTGGGAACAATTATAGGGGAGAAACCACATGCCAAGGGTCCAAAAAAGGTCAGTGGACCTAGGGATGGACCCATAGACATAATATCTGAGAGTTCCTACGTATCCAATGAGTATGGGAATCAAGCCATACATAGTTGTGGAAGGTTTTATATTATTTAATGACAAGAAATAAGGAAGTTGAGATATGAGAGACTAGATACTAAAGGGGAAGTATGTGCTGAAACTATTGTGGACCTAATGTGAATGAGGACATAAGCCTGCATATTCCACAACATGTGATCTTATAAGAGTCAGTGAAAAAAGGCTGCACATAAGTGAAAATTAGTGCAGCCTTAGTTGGTCCTGAAGGAAAAATGTCCGGGAATTCTTATGTATCCCATAAGAATGGGAATCAAGTCATACATAGTTCTCAATATTCGTGTAGTTTAATGTCATGAAATAATGATGGGTGTCTTAGTCTATAGTCTTAGATCTTGAGCTAAAAGAAGTGATATTCATACAAATTGGAATAAACCATGACCATGTCCCTATGCCCACTTGATCTATGCTTGATGTGGGAAACAATGGTGGAGAAGGTCTTCAAGGAATATGTAATGCTCAATAAGGGGAAATGGTGTGGGGTCAGGGATGAAACCATGACATCAACTCTTAATGTATAAAATTGCATGGAGGGATAGCACCAAGGGTGTCAAAATTCCACCTAGAAATGATGGAAGTGGAGAGACATAAATCACGTGACCAATTTTGAGGGTTCAATGGGGATGCAGTGACGATATTGGATAGTTTTTGAAAATGTTTGAAGCACAGCATCCATATCGTGTGATATGAAATGGGAACAACCAAATGAGCATTGACCACTGACCATATTCAAAACATGGGACTTGTGTCAAATTTTTGCTCAAAATCATTGGGGAAGTTGTCTGAAGATGGTGGGAGAGCATTGTGGCCTAGAATATATGTCGTTCGTGGGTCCTTTAAAATGTGAAAGATGATGAAAACCCATTTAAAGGGAACCCTGAAGCACAAAAATGGTTGAAAACATGTCCATGGTGAACCCAACCTTCTAGTTAACAAACCAATGTGAATTTTGGAACATCGATTGATTTCCAAATAGGGTCAAGGGGCCCAATTTCAGAGCAAATGTTTCAATAAGATAAGTGGAGGAAAGGGGGTGGAGAGATCTCAAGAGAGAGGTATTTAGTGTGGATATTGTAAACACAACATTGAGTGTGGAAAAAGGGAGTATGAACCACTCCATGTACCCCCTGGAAGACATAGTCCATGTGGCTGGAAAGAGGAGAAGGTTTTTATCAAACAAGGATAGACCCAAAGACAAAATGATTTGGCATTCCTACGTAACCCATGATGATGGGAATCAAGAAATACGTAGATCTAATGTGTTGCATAGTTTAACATCATACGAAAATGACATAGTCAAGAGGTATCTCTAAGAGGAATCTGTATGGAATGATTAATAACCCGCTGGGACTGAGGACATCATCCCACCTAAAGAACACCATTCAAAATTTCTAAAGAGAACTCAGGCCAAGTGGATTAGAGAAAGAATAGATGAAACCAGGCTGGACCTGATGAAAAAATTTATGGGTATCCCTACATATCCCATGAGGATGTTAATTACTCTATAAATAGTTATCGAGATTCCATACAGTTTAACATCATGAAAAAAGGATGTGGTAGATCATAGTTTGTGACCAAATATATTAGACCATGGATTCCCATTTTAATGTCTTGTGTGTGGGACAAAAGGGTAGAAAATTTGAATCACTGAAACTGTCATATGGGATAATTTGGGGTATTAATAACGATTTTCGATAAATACTGACCATTTTCATAGCACAATATTCATCTCGTGTCCAGGAATAGAAATAAACAATTGAGCATCGACCGCTAACCATATTCCTAGTGTGGGACATGAATCAAATTGTCTTTCAAGATCCTCTTGAACATTGAACCAAAACTGTATGTGAGCCTTGGTGGCATGAAACCAAGATACTATGGTATTTGAATCTTGAACATTGACCCAAAATGGTAAGTGAGCCTTGGTGGCAAGAAACCTAGCCTCTAAGGGCTTTTTTGGATATAAAAAATTGAAACCCAAAAGGTGGGATGCATGAAGCATGGTAGTACCCTAGAAATATAACATCTTGCATTAAGGATGATGGATAAAGGAGTGGTGTCTCAAGGGGAAGTGTGTGGAATGGAAAAAAATAGATCAATGTGAACAATGATATAGAGTCCATACCACACTTCACAATCCTACGTGAGAACTTGGGGAAAGTGGTCAAATTGGAAGGACCTGAGGTTTGGCCACATATCAAAAGTCATGGTGTTCCTACATATCCCATAAGGATGGGAATCAATCCAAACGTAGTTCTGAATTTTCCATGTAGTTTAACATCATGTGATATGGACGAGGGGAGATCTTAGTTTAAGGGCATATAGCTCAGAACATTTTCAAGTTTATCGTCATGTGGGATGAGTTCCAAGTAGTTTTACGTCCTTCATCCCTAACATATAATGTATTTTAATGTCATGAAATGTGCATAGATCAATTTCTAGTCATGGGGTATTTTCATGAAAAATACTACTTGAGGAATTTATAATTGGTGGGAGGAGTGATACTCTCACAATACAGTGTGACCGAATGGGATGTACCATTTGGTTAAACCTTGTGAATTATATAAGGTCCCTCCCATTTGGGCTCTATATTCATTGGATTTATGTTTACTATCATTTTTGTTATTTGGACCAAAATTATGTCACCTTGTAAGAATGAGAGGAGGAAATATTTCTTTTTGAAAGCTCTAGATATCTTGTTTGGATGCCTCTATATATTGTTTAGAGTAGAAATTTTGTTCTCGTTAAGCGCTTCGAGTTCAACCAAACTGATTTTCAGATAAATGTTTTGTATTTGCTGATCATAGTTAACTATGAGTAATATGAGTAACTGAATCTCAATGGGAATACTTCCTCCATTACGTACACTATATAATATGGGGTCACCTATGTGGAATTACAATTCGCCATCTGATAAGTAGGGAGAGTGTTGGGGAGCTTGTCTGGCCAACTCTTATTGTTCTAATGAAACATCTTCTGTTAAAAGTTAGAGATGGTTTCATTGAATTCCTCGATCAGTCCATTTTTGTCTGCATTTTAGAGAGTGGTATGAATATAATGGATGTTTTTTCTGGCGTAAAAAATCTTTATCTCAGCTGATCAGAATTAGGTGTTGTTATCGGTGAGGATGTCTTCAGAGACTTAGAATCTGTATATGATATTATATCTCACTAAATCAATAATCAAACATGACATGAATTCCTTTATTAACTTCTTTTTACATGGAAATGAAATCCATAGCGGTTAGGTTAAACATGCACGAGATATCCGTCGCTGGTCGATATGGTCCCACAACATCGAGTCTGCTAACCGAAAAGGGACAAGAGTACATGGTAGTGTGGATAGGTTATGGATTCCGAAGCACAAAAATAGAATGGATCTTACATAAATGGAACCTCTTGGCGAACTTGATATAGTCACTGATCATGGTGGGAAAAAGTATCCCTATTTTCAAATCTGATGAGATTTTTTTGGACCTGCATGATGAGGCTCGCATGTACCAACCTGAATGTCCTGCATGACCTTAGAAATATCACCTCCTTGAATGAAACAGAGGATAATCCCACCAAACCCTCTTTTGTAGAGGATATGCTCAAGACTTGGACCACTCTGGCGGGTGAACTGCACTATGCGTCATGGGATTCGCTCACGCTCAGCTCGATCTTCCCAAAGATTACCATTTTGGAGATACTCGATAAAGGGAGACCTCTAGTTAAGAGTCACATCAAATACCGCATCTGAGGGACCTTAAAGCCCAAAATTTGTATCACCAAATCTAAGGCGGCTTATTTGCAGGCTATCAACATCCTCTGATGTTACGGGAGTGATTATTCTTTGATACATCTCATGAATAATTAAATCATTCCAATCAGGTTCCACAAGAGATGCATTTAGGATGGAAAAGGAATGGGCTCAATCATTCTTTATACGAGGTACAAGAGTAAAATTTGGTCGGGAAGGTAACATGGCCATTGGTAGGTGGGTATGCTCTAATAGTGGACCATGCTCCACCTGCATGATGAAGTAGTCACCATTTATCTAATTGATGACTAGTTTGAAGTCACATTTAACATGAATGTGGGGAACATCAATCTTGAGGGCTATCTTGAGATTGGTAATGATATCCTGGTACTCTACCTCATTGTTGGAACATCCTTCTGACAACATGAATTAAAATTGTATGATAGCTTGTGCAGGCAGGATGAAGATTGTACCTATGCCCACCCTGTTGTGTATGGGATCATTGAGTCTTCTTCTGGTAGGGATTTGATAAGTGTCATCAATGTGAATTTTCCAATACATAATGGATTTATTTACCAAGATGAATCTCTAATATGGAAAATCAAAATCCAGATATTGTTCCATGGTAGTTGGATGGGAGGAAAAGAAGTCAACCAACACCCATCCCTTGATATCCTTTTGGGGAATAAAAAATATGTTGAACTATTAGAGGATCACTTCCCACTAATCTGGACAACATATCAACATAGGCTGGTTCAAAATGAACTTTTGTGGATCCACTCATGACCATAGCTGTATATCATGGTGCTGCAAGTAATGTCATCATTTCTGTCCTGTGAATACTAGTGAAAGGCATGCATTCATGATAGAGGAATATTTGGTCTTTGTATCAAGGAGAATACAGCTGATATAGTATAAACTCTTATATGTTAACTAATTGTTCTTATGGGTGAGAAGGGCACTGATAGATCATTCTAGAGAGCTCGCATAAAGGACCAGAGGCAATCAAAAATTGGGTGGCTTCATAGCCAGAGGTTGTATCAGGTAATACTTGATCTACTCACGAGAATTTTAAAAGTCATCATCCCATTGATTATCGAAACCTTTCATCATGATCCTGTAAATGTGATTACACTTGGTAGCCAAATATATGATGAATCTTCGTGTGTAGGCTAAGTGACCTTGAAAGCCTCAGATCTCCCAAATGTTTCTCCATGGAGACATCTAACAGATGGCCTCAATCTTCTACAAATCGATCTCAATACCTCTATATTAAATAATGATTCCAAGAAAAATTCTAGTGGTGACCCTGAGGAAACACATAATGGGGTTCATCTTCAGATGGTTGAAATGGGGAAAACCAAACAAATTGTCATGATCTATGAGATGGTCCTAGTGCTAGAGAGATTTGAACACCTTATCATCAATGTAGAATTCCACCAATGTCTCAAGGATCATCTTGAATATTTGATGGATGGCACACTAACAGGTGGAACATGTATTCTTTAGACCAAAATGCATTACCTGGTACCAGAACATTCCTTGTGGTTCCCTAAATCTTATACACACTTCATCCTTGATGTCTATTTTAATTTGGTTATACTTGGAATACCTATCACTAATATAGAAAGCCTCGAACCTAGCAGTGGCATCAATCAATACATATATGGAAACAAGGATAAAATAATCCTGCGAAAAATGACGGTTGAGAACTAGATAGTCGATGAAGACTCTGAGCTTTCCATTATTTTTCATAATAGAATGAAATATAGCTAACCATCTAGTGTATTTGACCTCCTTGACGACCTTGGCTCTGTTGTGCTTAACAAACTTGACCAAGACCATGGAAGCATGATAAGGGTTACAATTTCTGGAAGATTGTTTGAACATGCAATGATTTTTTGGGAGACTAAGATGGTTGATGACGACATGATGATCTAGCCCAAGAATTCCTTCATAACTACTAGATAATACATCACTATACTGCCTTTAGAAATCCTTATATTGATTTTTTTCTGTATGCATGGAAGCACTAATTAGTGTTTGTTTCTGAATCATCTCGGTACCGAGGATCACATATAGTAATTCATCAACCACAGTGGAGACAACTTCCTAGAATGTGGGAGCAGCATATTCCAAATTCTCTTCATCCACATGGAAGGGTTCATCAACCAAAGGCAATTCATCTGAGTTGACAGACCCTGACGGGACACTAGCTCCATCTTGGGTGGCATTGGGCACCTCATTGAGAGACTCATATACTTCCAAAACCACGGAGAAAGAAGTTGTCAAACTGATCCCATCTAGCCTACGTCCCAAGGTATGAATTTGAAGATATCAATGTAACTGTGGAAACTTGGCTTGAGCTAGTTTATCTCATTCCATGTAAATAATAAAGTATGACATATTTTCGTTTCCATGGGGCGGACATTCAGATACCTTATAGGAGTAGGGGGCTTGGTGATAACCCTGAGTCGAATTAGTATAGGAATATGAGGTGATCTTCTTGTGTCCCTTAGACAAGGAAATAGACATTCCTTTTGTTCCCTACATAACAAAACATTTCCACAAATTCAGGGTCGTGGCCTCCAATTGGTGGATCATTAAAATTTATGCATCATTTTGGTCTTTCCACGGGTTGGTCAAAGCCGTAGCATGTTTAACCTCATTAGCCTGAATCTGTTATTCCTTGTAGTTGTAGTAGACGATAACTAGGTAACAGGATTCACAAGAGCCAAAGAGAGATGCATCACCTTGGAGTACACCTACTTAACCATTAAGGTGGTACATAAGGTAGTAGTGATATGAATAAGTGATCACGACATGTAGGTGGATACTTGGCCTACCCTTCAACAAATTGTAAGAGGTGTCTTGCGAGACAACCATGACTCGGTGTTGGAAAATATGCCGCTAAACAGGGAATTCAGGTAGAAAATTCCAATTGGAGTCTATTTAATCATAACATATCATTGAATTTTCAGTTCATATGGACTCATATTGGCCTCATAAATTCCCATATATCATAGAGTTCGGGTCGAGAAAAGGTTGATATCAACGGTGGTGTCAACAAGACTAAGGTGAACCTCCATGACATTGAAATGACCAATTTTGTATAGTGCGTGGATGTGTTATGTATAAAGGATACATCATCCTATCAAGATAAAGAGATAATGGCCTGAAATCATGCATACTCAAATGCCTCATGATAGATGGCTTCTACGGTAGATACCTCCATCTCAAAATTTAAAAGGATTATTAAACCCCTGACAAGGGCTTCACGCATATTTTCTGACTAGATAACATCCTCTAGGATAGAGAGATTCACCAGAATGCTGGGAAGATGTTTTAGAATATCATACTTTTGTTCCAAGCATGAAGTTCTGCAGAAAGGTGGTTGTTTTATGCAATGAGGTATGAAGGTCCCTTATAGTAGAACCTGTGGGTGAATGGTGATGGGAATGTTCCACTGATCACTTATCAAAACTATTAGAGTAACAAATTAATGGGAGATATATGACTAATACTGATCCAAAACAGAACTTGGATGATCGTAGCATGGTCATAGTGTCTTTGCATAATAATTTAGCACAAATGACATGGAAGGCAGATTTGATGAAACAAGATGTGATGGCTGCATATTCTGAGCTCTGTGATGGCTCTTCTGCATGGTTTGGCGGCATGCACAACATGGCTAGAAGCACTGACCCATGCATTCTGGTGACTCCCATAACCACGAATCCATAGATGCTGGAGTCAGATTGGGATTTTGGGAGGATCAATCTGGAAATCTTGGTCATTGAGTATAATTTAGGGGTTTACCCACTCCACGATGTTAACCAAAGCTTTCCCCGGGTCCTCACTTGATGAATAATTCATCACTATGAGGATTGTGAGGGCAATAACCATCTCTAGGAGAATGAAATTTCTGAGTGTAAGGGATGACAATGGCATAGGTGGGGGATATTTGTTTTCTCTGTGTCGTCGATGCTTACCCTTCTGGGTTGAGGAAAACTGAAATGTTGACGCAGAAGTAGTGGCTTTAGGTAATTTGGTGACCCCTAAAATCTTAGGATTTCTCAAACGTGCATGGATACTACCATGTTCATGGGAAACATCCTTTCGGGCCATCTGGTCATCGTATTTGTGGGAACCATGGATAGGAACCTGCTACAACTTACCTTTACTGTTACTATTGATGTCAGGTTTTATGAACACACATGACACCTATGTCGGGGCTATACCCGACCAAACTATGTTGTTATCGACATGGTCTTTTAGTTAGTATTTAAGCATATTGCACTAATTGAGTGTATTATAATGAATTCGGAGATAAGGGCAGTAATTTGGGGATCAGTGGGATCAACCACATTGGGCCTCCTACGTTCTAGAAACCATAATATTACTTATTCTAATGAACTATGAAAATAACTATGGACCTGAGCCTCATTAAATGAGTAGGTTTGGTTCTTTCTATCTAGAAAGGGGGATATAGGAGACTGTCCCTAATGAAGTCCTAGATGATTTTATCAAATAGATGGAATTAGATTATCTCATCAAGTTGGTGGTGACGCATTATATGGGGGATCCTGCTAATTTAGAGGTGGGTGCTGCTGGGATAGAGACTGTGCATGGGGTGGTGGGCCTCAATGAGGCTGTAGAGGTGGCTCCACTGGTAAAAACTCTATTTTATCGGGGCCCTCTATTAGTACTACCATAGTGGGCTCGACCATAACGCCTCTTCTTATGGAATCTACAGGAGGAAATGGATGTTCCATATTGAAATACTACATGGATTCCTCTAGCTGATGGAATTTTTAATAGAAATCCAAAAATATTTCCTTTATGTTTTGAGAGATGAGAGAGGGGAACAGTTCATACAATACATTCCTCACAAACATTGTCATTAGTTGTTCCAGTGAAACCGGCATATCAAGAGAATATATGAGGCCATTCCACCAAGTGACAATTTTTGTGATGCCTTCATTAGGCCTCATCTTTCACATAAGGTGGTTTGATATACTATTATTTTGACTGGTAGAACTAAAATGGTATAGAAACTACCAATTAAGGTCCTCCCAACTAGCTACGGACCTAATGGGTAGCTGGTAATTACCAAACAAATGTCGGCCCTTCTAGTGTCTGCATGAAAAACTGGATAATGGTGGCCTCTGGTTGCGCTAGAGTTCCTAACATGGGTCCACTCCTTCAAATGAAGTGATCAAAATGCTACCGTAGATCGGCTGTCCCATTTAAGGGGGATAAGGTGGGATTTTTTAAACTGAAAGATGTTGTCATATCATCCACCCAGGTCAGATACGACATTCTATTTGGAGAGAGTTCCACCCGTTGAGCTTCTTGGGATTATGTCGGGTAATGAGAACTACCATTGAATCAACTATACGAGGATTCTTGTCCTGATGAGGATATCTGACTACCAATAAATTATGATATTATTCAACCAGATAAATTGACTCATCGGCTCATGGAGTAGCTCATGTGATGACTTGTGTGGCCACCGGGGGAACGACATATGAAACGATGGAGGGAAACTAAGATAGGTCCCAATGAGGTTTATAAAAAAAACTATGGTTATTTTTTTGATGAATATCATGCGCTCTTTCCATATTCTCTGGATTCTACACATTCTATATGTTTAGGATGGTCAAGGTCACCTAGAGGCAGTTCGCTGGGGGGTGTGTACCTACGCTTGATACCCCAGTTGAGGAATATTGTAGTCTAGTCACCATTACATAGTACATTTGGTGAGAAGGTCATCGACCATTTTTTATGTTCCACGAGATTCTACTCCAACATAGCCTTTTCGAGGGAATATCCCATCGTTTTCATTGAGCTTGACGGGTCAGAGGGTTTGAGGGCCCCATCGTGATATTCACCCTTATTGGGGTTTTGGCCAAGGGACAATGACTCGGAAGGTACGAGAAGAGCTAGTAAATTTCATTGTTTAAGAGTTACCATTTCTATAGAATCTAATAGGTATGGAACCACCATAGTGCTAAATTATCATCAAGGATATCTAGCTCGATATCTTCCTATGATAGGTCAGCTATGGTAAATGCGACTATACCTAGAGGCATATCGTCAATATCATCTGGAAAGTCAGGTTGGATCCATATTGAATGAAATGAAGTGTAGCATATTTCACCCAACATTAGATTTGAAAATGGGTGCAAGACTCCTTAATAATTATGTGGAGCATAATAAAACACATGAAGCATCATTACTGGATGTTCTGATGTAGACCAAGAAACTCATGGTGCTGAGCCACATGGAGCGCATCAAAGCCGACCATGCATAATTACAAAACAACGTTATGAATGTATTGTTGGATCATGGAGTAAGCCACCCATAGATGAAGAAAATGAGATCAAGTCACAAAAGTATTTTTTCAGATGACCATGACCTCCACTTGTTTAAGAGATTATATATTATTGAAGTTTGTGGTTGCAACCAAACAGAACATCTCTACAAACTAGTCTGCTACAATGATGTTCGATAAGCTCCTTGGCTCAAACTCAGGATCATGCCTGTGGATAGCCCGTTTATCGACTGGGGAAAAATGAGGTACTAGAACCATAACTATATCAGATCATTGAAATAGTATATTTGATGGTTGAAAGTATGACCCATGAGCTGAATAGCTGCCGTAAATTGGGTTGTCTCTTATATAATGCAATAACTAAGCCACCACATCCTGTTAGGATGGACTAGTGCCCATAACTTTCCACACAGGGGTAGTGGTTACTAATGGTAGATCAGGCTATTTCATGCCCTCTATTGGTCCCTAGAACAACTACCCATGCTCTCTGGTAGAGGTAGAAAATGATCCTGTCGACGACAGGGAGGATTTCACGGCCATGCCCAAGAAAGGGGAAAATCATACACCTCTTTGATGTAACATTGTGTGGATATAAAAATCTAGTAGACCTCAATTTCTTGATGGATAAGGCTTATATGACTTGTTCCTACTTTGTCCCCCGACATAGAAGATTAGGGTTAGGTCTCCATCACCGAATAAAACTCCTCCTCAGAATCTGGAAAAAATGATTTTAATTGCAATTTGAAACATCTTAGTATTCTTCCTTTAGCGGCGACGACTTTCCCTCCTGCCCTGGGATGGATCTGCAGGATAGGGTAGGTTTTCAACATGATTCGGACCTTCGGACGAACTAATACTGAGGAAGAGAGGACTTCCACATGGATGAGTTAAGGTGCAAGGAGCACCCAGAATAAAGTCAAATAGAGAACTGGGAGGGCCTTCATGTCCACCATCCGACATATAGGGGAAACTCTACGGGATGTTCTAGATTGGGAATGAACTCTAATAGAGCTAGTGGAAGAATGAGCCCTGGATCCATGTTTTTTCCCTCGGTGGTGATGGTATGATAGGGTCCTTCTAACCTGTCAAATAGAACATGGGGAAGACCACCATGTTGGATGACATTGCAGTGGAGAAAGCCTCTTCATCTCTAATTTTTGGGATGGGTAATGCCATCGTCATATGTGTTAAGAACTCTGTAATGAACTCCATGATGATAGATGACCAGGAGAGGAGAATTTTTTTATCAGTGACCTGTTACATTAAGAACAGCTCCATACCTGGGATTGTGAGTACGATTGAAACCTTTATACTGGATGTCAGTGTGTCAACAAGGGCCTTCACCCGAACCTATAATGGAATGGGGGGGGGGGGTTCTATGCAGAGATAGGGAGTCGAGAGGTCCTTCACTCTAATTGATACAACAATGATGAGGACCTCTGTACTGGATGTCATTATAGAGGTTCAGCCCATGATTTGTACTTCCAATGTCTGTGACAAATTGATTCATCCCAACCATCTTGTTTGGAAGTTGGGGCTTCAATATGCATTGGGTTTATAAGTTACCTTGTTTATTATAAATGGAGAATTAAATTAATGCATCAATGGAGACACGAACAACTATAGGCATTGATGATGACTCACCCATGGTGGGAAGCTCCTTTAGATTGTACACGATGTTGGTGCCGAGTAAACTGGATAGGGGCCAATGTAGAAACTAAGTAAATCAACTACTCATCGTCTTGTAAAACTGGGTGGTGGTGTTGACACGACCTAGTGGGATCCCTCCTCGGCGGCCCCCAGGACGAGATCGAAACCGAGCTAGCCCAGACATCCCATCCTTCATTGGAATAAGGGAGAGATTCATCAATTAATTCATGGGAGAGACTCCAAAAAATGTTGTAAGTTGGATTGGAGAGTAGTGGCTCCTTACGCAGAACTTGGGTGTAGCGGAAATGGAAAGGCTCAAAATCCACTAGGTCCTGATGAGGAATTTCTCATGGTGGGATGATCCCTTCTCTTACATACCATCGGACAAGGGAATTGATCACCCTCCTCTGAACGAGTTTTGATGGTGGGATAGGTCCTGGGAAACTAGCGGCTGTGAATGTTGATTCCATCAAAGGAGAGATAGATCCTTTCAAGATTTTCACATTGGTGTTGCCACGTACACTGCATCAGTGGGTGGAAAATGATTGGCTTCTTATGACTTGATCTTGGGTTATACAAATCATGAATATTTTATCATTAGTATCAAAAATATGAAAGTGATGAACAATTCCATAGTGTCATTATGTATTCTATATCAGGATATAAATCTATAAAATAACAACATCTCAGACTAGAATTCCCAATGACCAACTTCTTCTACATTGGTGGGTTTTATGATAGGCCTACTTTTATCTTGGCGAACCCTAATTACTGATAGCTTGATCTGGTGAAAATATAATCTGATGAAGCCCTGAACGCTGTTTATATTCACATTGAAGAGAATAAATTCATGTCAGGTTCACCATTTATATTTTTGATGCTTTCTCTAGGGTGCACATCGTTGGGCTGTAATTCACTGGTTATTTCCCCACATTCTCAATTTCCAAAGGGGGTGGCATTTATCACATATTTAGGGACATTTCCACCCTGATCATAATGGGTGATGGGAAGTCGGCCTCTCCTTACATTTATTACTCTTCATAATTTGTCACCTAGTACGGGTATCACTAATAGATTTAAGATGTTGTTCATGAAACTCTTCTTGGTACCACGTCATCGTGGACTCTAGTTTATTACAATACTCCTGTCAAGAAATTACATGGGGTCTGGTCAGAGTAGAAACCTTCTATTTTGATAGTAGTCATGTTGGGAATTTCCGGAATGTCTGGGCACTGGAACACTTATACATCTAGATTTCCTCCCCTTATGATAGGGCTTCTCAAGGGTGAATAAGCCCAAGGCCTCCCACATCGAGTGAATGTAATTATATTCTAATGGCATGTCTCAGAGATTTTCCTTAGCTTCCCATGATTAACATAGGGTTTTCCACTAGTTTAATGTCTAGAATAGATAGATCATAATGGTCAGAACAATGATGAGTGTTGATCAGATAGGTGGATCAAAATGTCCAATGAGGACAAATCCATGAATTATTTGGTCCTAAGAAAGGGGAAACCAAGGTTTTTCATCGGATGGGATTGAAGCAAATGGAGGTTTCCTATGTAACCTTTGTAGGAAACATAGATAAAAACCCATGTATTTCTATGGGAAGAATAATTGGGGTGTACATCAAGGGGAACAGATTAATGGATGGAATGATCTCACTAGGATGTGGCATACCTGGTATGAATCTGGATGGATGATAGAGGATTGAATGAAGTGTATGGTTAACGAGATAGAATTGATATAAAGATTATGGTAATATGATCTTGAAACTTATTGATATTTCATACGTATCACCGTGAATGGGAATCAAAGTCCATGTAGTTCGGTGGGGAGATGAGACAGCTGAGGTGGTTTCCCCTAAGAATGGATGCATGTATGGGACCTATTTGAAGTAGAACATTCAGGTTGGGGCATGATCATCCCAAAATTTTCGAACTCAAGTGAGAGACCACGATCTAACATGATTGTTGGATTGAACCTTAGGGAGTTTTGCTATGTATCCCCATGGTAGGGAATCAAATTCCACATAGTTTAAGATGGGGTATAGAATCAGGGTGTACACAAAGGATAGTAACCCAATGACATGATGGTACATACGCATGGTTTGAATCTCATCATAAGCCAGACAGTCATGGTTGGAGGAGTTTGAATTGAGTGTTAGGTTTATGCATGGTTAGTATCCCAAGAACTGGTCTGAGACCACTAAAAGATGGACTGATGATGTAGGTCCCGACAAAGAGGTAAACAAATTTTACCAGTGATTGGGGTTGAACCTCAGGGAGGGTTCTTATGTACCACGTCTAATAGATATGGATCAAAAACCATGTAGATAAAAAAGGTGTGTGTCATTGAAATGGGGACAACGGTGTTTACCAGTGTTTGGGGTTGATCCTCAAGGAGGTTTCCTATGTACTCTTTCTAGCAGACAAGGATCAAAATCCACATAGTTTGAATAGGTGTGCCAGTGTTTGTGGTTGAACCTCAAGGAGGATTCATATGTACATTGTCAAGGAAACAATGATCAAAACCCACATATCTCCCATGAATACTATTTATCTTAATGTGGGATGAAAGGGTAATATAATTTAACATCATGCGAGATGAAGCTGGACTGACGTGAAGAGGATGGGACTGATGTGTGATGGGATTAAACCTCAGAGAGGATTCCTACATTCATATCCTCGAATAGGAAAAGATCAAGTTAAACATAGTTCAGTAGAGTTTACCGATGTTTAGGGTTGAACCTCATAGAGTTTTACTACGTATCCTACCAAGAAGATAGAGATCAAAAACCACATAGATCAAAATCATACAGTTTGACGTCATATGGGAAGGAGGTGGACAAACAAGAATTGTTCAGAAATTATAGATGGGATTAAATCCCAGGGTGTCTTCATACATACCTCACTTAGAGAGGACACTGATAAATGTATGTGTAGTTTGGTGGAGATGGTTGGTGATTACCCACCAAGGCAGCCCATAGATGATGTCGTTATCATTGTTTACTCTAAGCCCATGTGAGAAATGCTCGATATGAGAAATGTGAGGAAAGAGAGACCATTCAATCATGTCATAAAAGGTGAATTAATGTGGAGTAGAGAATATCTTACATGTGGTCAGAGGTCCAGGGAGATGGATATTAATACTTTCTATAGTATGGAGGCCTGATGGTGATAATGCCGAAAGGGAGAGGGATAGGGTATTGGGAGTCCCATATGCCCATATCTCCTCTGGTCTTTTCACATAGAAGAAGAGTGGAAGAGAATGGTTGTTACATCCTGAAAGAAATTCTAGGGACTTAGACTAGGATGGTTTCCCTACATCACAAAAAGATGTTGTTCCGTGCATGGAGGGTCTCATTCCATGCGATGAAGATCTCATTCCAGCAGATTCTAGTGTGTGCGAAAAATGCCCGAGGCAGGGCACCCTGTGTAAACTATACAATGTGAGGATATAGTTTAACATCATATTATAGGGACAATGATTCATGGAGTTTTAACATCCTATATCTCAGATGAGTAGGATTCACTCCACACCCCTAGGATATAGATCAATTGTTTTTTATAACCCATGTTAAAGGGAAGGCACCGGCAATGTTGTGAGGACATAGGGTTGTGGACTGATCCACTGAGGGGATTACATTAGTCTACAAATGAGATGAATCAATATTCATTAGTTTTCATATGTTAATAAGAATGAGTAAATGCAAAGAAACAAGAATCATCACCCAATGGACATTGAAATCACTTCATATAAACATGGAGGGTCGTACGTGATATGTAGTGTTTGTCAAGCAATGGGGTTCACATGAATGGATCATGTGAATCTCTAGTGCCTGACAAAGTGGAGAGACTCCATGAAGGCGTATGCTTCATGAAGTGGAGTGCACTATCATAGGGATGGAGTACACTTGGGTATAAAGAGTTCTTCGCAAAGTGCATTTTCTTTCGCAAAGTATTACTTCAAGGTGCATGGGTGCCTTGAAAAGTGCAGCAATGTAAAGAAATTTACATTGAGAAGCATAGTTATCCTTTTTTATCATGGGGTTCACAAGTGAATGGAAGGTAATTTTCAAAGCATGAGTGCTTTATGAATACCTATGTTCCCATAGGGATCTCCTTCCTTTACGATGGCTCACGGTCTTCGCGAAGTTTCTACTTGCATGCAGAGGGGTGGGATGTGAGCAAATGGATAGGTATTTCACAAACATTAAATAAAATTAAGGGATTATTTTCTCAATGTGTCTTCGATCAGAAGTTCTTTTGTGATTTTAGAGCTAAGAAGGTGAATGTTCAAGATTTTAGTACATTGGATTTTGTAGAAGGATGGTATTTATTAACTAGAGGTGGAGCGAAGCTTAGAGGTCTGGTCGTGAATGAATTGGACCTTGAAATCAGAGGTAGATCCATCAAGTTCCTCGGACTCACGGAGCTCTTTGTAAGCCAATATGTTGTGCTTGTAGAGGGATCTCTCAAATGCGTTGTAGTCATAGAGGGCTCCATCATCTGCTCTGCCGTAGTGCATAACTCTCTCTCATGTGTGTTGTAGTCGTAGAGCGCTCCTTCAGCAACTCCAAGGAGGCCACACATCTCTCTCTCAAGTGTGTAGTAGTTGCGGATGGCTCTATCTGTTTATATGTGGTATCCATTAGGGATGATTTTCCAACTATTTCTCTCTGATTTCCGAGTTGGAGGGGCTTTGTGAGGCTTCTTTATGAAGCTACTCTACGAGGAAGGCTTCCTTGGATCTTTTTGGAGGTTGTTTTCCCAAGGGTTAAATTTTGTTGAAAACAAATAATAAAATCAATTATTTATTATAAATTCATTTAATAAAGTATCATAATGATATAACATGTCTTAGATAAGTATATAAACCAAAAAAAGTAATTGAGTGGTGAATATGGAATGTATTTTACAGGAAAAAAAGTAAGATCAAATCCAATTTTCTTATGTACTGAATCTCATTATACACTTAAAAAAATACAATATAATAATTATAAATAAATTATAGAACATTATCATTATATCTAATACCATATATTATTTGGTTATGTCTCTATATTACTAATTCTTGTTAACTTTTAATTTTGGGTAATATGAGAGTTGTTTTTCATATTTCTTTGCACTTGTTATTCTTGATAATATTACGAATATCCTGATTTAATTACTTAATTAATGTAAACCCTGATATAAATATAATATATATTAATTATATAATTATATATACTAATCTATAAATAATATAAATAATAAATGGAATACACTTTTCGTGGATACAATAGGTCATACGTACGCATGAAGTCTGTTTCTGTTTAATTATTTTTTTTGCAAGAATGAAATTAAATGATATAATTTGTATATATGATACTTAAAGTAGAATTTTTATTTCATACATATCATATATGATTACTAAACCCTTCCTTATAACATTCCATATAGAGTGTGAATGAATCACATCACATGAGGAGGTAGTTTCCCACACGTCCAGAAAAAAATTATCATCTTGGAAAAAATAGAAATCCTGAAGATATGATTTCTATAATAATTAATGAAGTATAAATACATCATATATATCATATATAACATATAAAAAATATTTTTTCATAATAATTACCATCCATGATAGGTGGTAAAAAGAAAATTAACAACATTATTTCGTGAGGTCATAGTTCGTTGTACACAAGAAAAGTAATTTTGTTACCCATTATATGAAATTAGGTGTAAGTGAATGTTTAAAATTTATAATTAAAATATATTACAATAATGAGGATAAAGGATTTATTATATGAGAAATTAGTAATGAGTATTTAAGGATTGGAGAATTATATAAATCAAATGTGATAATTGAAGAAGGATACCTCTGTTTAAGGCAACTCCTTTTTTACCAAAAGACTTCTTTTGATCCATTTATACCCATTTTCAGGAAAATATAATGAGGGTGGGGATGTTTTGATCTTTTTTCAATGGATTTATTATGATCCAATGGTATTATAGGTGTGAATAATGTATAATGGTGAGATCTTTTTTATAAAGGAGGAGGAGTGCCATCGTTCTTTATTTTTTCAAAGGAATTCCTCCTAGGTTTTATCTAGGTCATGATTCTCCAATAATAAAAAAATTAGATCCAAGGGAGGATATGATCTAAATATAAACATACAATGGATATTTTACAAGTTTTTATATCATGTTTTATATTAAATCTATTATTATTCCTTTGTTAATAGAATTTTTCTCTTAAATGATGTAATTAATTTTGATCACTATGAGAAAGAACTTTGGTAAAAGTCAATTTTTACCTTATTATACATTATAAATTATGATAAATAAATATATAAAATCTATTATTACAAATTATAATCACATATTTTTCATAATTTAATTAAAAATTATTCTATCAATCATGATGATATTGATTGTTTTAAATGTAAAAATATTTAATTTTTTTTATGTTTTTAGATATAATTTCAATATGAAAATGATACCAATGAGCTATATTTTATATCTTTAGGTATAATTAATATAATTCAAAATTAATTTTTTTTAACTATAATCCTTATAAATAAATTTGACAAAAATATAGTTTTGAATTAAAATTTTGTATTTCTCACTATTAATCAAAAAAATATATCTTTAGAGAAAAGCATCCAAATATTCAACATAACCGAATAATTATGTTCTTATTTAAAAAATAAAGATTTTCTTTTGAAATATAATATATATTAAATTTCTAAATTTAAAATTTAAAATTGGAACTCAGTTAAAAGGCAGTAAAACGTTTTTTTATAAAAATGTAGTGTTTTTATGTGTATTATTGGGTTTATTATTATCCTATGCCTATGAAATATATTCACTGAACATAATAAAATATTTTATTGAATATATAAAATTTAAATTTCACTAATTTCATACACCAATATTAATTAATTTAATTTATTAGAATTTAATTCTATTTGGAGCATAAAAATAGTTTTCATAAAAACATCACATTTAATTTCAATTGGTTCTTATATTCATTTCTAAAAAAATTTTGACAAATGAATTCAAAATAAAATAAAATATTAGTTAATACTATTAATAATGACTAAATAAATAGATAAATTATATATTATTATATTAAATAATTTTATTATTAGTAATATGTTATGGACTCGGTATCAGTTTGTCTTGCGTGTTAGGCACACCATCGAGTAATATAAGTCATGCATGTAATCGAAGTAAGCTTTGGTGTTCCATGTAGATTAATCTAATAATAATTTTGTGTGTAGTGTATAATTAATTTTGTTTTGTGTATAATGGAATCAAAAATTAGTTCATTAAAATAAAAAATCTATTTTCAGTGTTGTGTGAAATAATATATATGAACAAGATTAAATTAATTCATAAATATATTTCGCAAAATATCAGGGTGTTATAGTACTCCATGAAGCTTTAACACTTATATAATGTATATCAATGTAGGTTGATTGAGCTATATTTCTTGTAAAATTTCAATAAGTTGAGTTGACTTTGTAAGATGATGGATAATTACCCATATAACATTGCTTACCCAGATGTATTCAGAATTCCATTGATAATGTCTCTTGAGATGTTTTACCATTTCCATGAAGGTATGGTTAATGGTTTCATCATCCCTTATTTTTCCCTTATATCCTTTACATTCTAGAATATTAGACAATTTTATGTATATTCGGTGAAATTCTTCTTAATATTTCCTTACCAATAGTGCACTCAGAGATCTCGATACATCTTTGTACTGCCTAGTTTGATCGAGAAGGTGAAGATATTTGTTTCATTAAAAATATCACCTTTTATCTCAGGATTAGATGGTAAACATAGTTTTTACCCAATTCATAAATCCTCTTCCCCATCAATTTTGAACAGTGATGATTTTCCATTTCTGAAATATTCCACATTCTTCCGAATTTATGCATCATTTATTTGAGCATCCTTTATCTTCTCCATATGTGAAGGTTGAGAAATCATTTGATAATTGAATTATTATTTTCCTTCCCTTATAATTCCCATTTCTATCTTTTTTATGTATAAGAATATTGAATCCTTCTTAATTATCATCTGTGATAATGTATCATGATCCTTTATACATAGATAATAGACCACTTTATTTAAATTACTAGGATGATAGTGGATGGGGCAGTCATAATCGTTGATAATATATAACAATAATTTATAGAAGATATTATGATCATTATATGTGAATTTATATTTATAGGCTCTTATGATCAGTTTATATCTAAAACGTCTCACTATTGAGATCATTCTACAAAATTTTCAATCCAAAGATTACATCAGTCTACTCCAGATTATGTGTGCGATTGTTTTTCTCATTAAATTTCACCTTCCATGAGGAATATCATATTTCATTATAATTTTACATAATTACACATCCTAATCCCTTAATTTATGCATCAAAATTTGCCACAATTATTACCCTACACATCGGGTGTGTAAGTTCTTGTGTAGTGATAACCTCTTTTCAACTCATTGAACCAGTTTCACATTCACATATCTTCAAACAATTAAAAGATTTCGATACAGTATGGTTTTTGGTTTTGAATATCATGATAAGTTCCAAAAAAATTAGTAATACCTGGATAGACCAAGGAAACTATGGATCTTTATTATATATACAGTTCTAGGCCGCTCCTCAATTTCTTTTGTTTTATAAGGGTCCAAAGATATACATTTTCTTGTTATAACATAAATAAATAAATACATTTCCCCTATCCAAGACTCAAAATTATGATAATTTTCATATAGATTATAACTCCACAATTACTATATAAAACTATTCAAATTCTCTTTGTGTTCCTTCTTTCTCTCGGACTTTGTCATAATATCATATATAAAGAATTCCAAATTTTTTATGGTAATATTTAAGCACTATATTCACTAAATCAATGAAAAAGTAATGATCATTAGTGTGTTCAAATGGAATTTCCATAATGTAATATTTTATATACCTCATTAAAAATACATTGTTGGGAATATCCTTCTTTATCACCATTAATTGTGGATATCCCGACCAAAATTACACCATAGAGAAATACATAGCCCTATGTGTCTGATTGAAACTGTCAAATATATGTGATAGTATATACCTATTCTTTATCATGTTTTTTTAAGCTTGTGATAATCCATGCATAGAGGAATTGAACTATCATTCTTCTAAACAAATAAGACTGACCCACCCCACGATGACACACTCGGGTGTATAAATCCCTTGTCCATATTTTCTTGTAACTTCTTCTTTAGTTCCTCATACTCAATAGTGGTTATCCTGTAAGGATTCCTTAATGTATTAAATGATATAAGTAAAATATTAATCGAGAACATAACATATTGGGAAGTATTAATTCTATGAAATTCTTCAGGGAACACATCATTATAGTCCCTCATAATGGGTATGCCCTAGAGCATGATCGTATCATTTTTATCAATCATTTGAGCTGTATATTCTTTATCATAATGAAATAATATCTACAATTGAGATGATTACGTTGAATCAAATTCATCCCCCATTACTATTTTACAAAATTATTGGATGATTTGGGATTTCAATAATGATCTCCCCTTCTAGACAGTTTATTTTTTCTTTGTATAAATATAGAAAATTCATTCCCAATATAGAAACGCACATAACCAATGGATGTAAGAATAGTTTTCTATGAAAGTATTAGCTCATAATAATTAACTAGGAAAGAGTTATATACTTTATATTACATAATTTTCCCATTAATTATTGTCATATATTACTTAACCTTCAAATTTTGAGTTGGTGTTTGAATAGTTTTACCAATCATTCACGATACAAAATAGTTTATAGAACCAGAATCAAATCGTATATTTACAATTAGTAAATAAAAAACCAATGTTACTATTACCACATCATCATCATTCTCCAAATTAGTATTAGGAATGGAATTTTTCTTTCCTAACTTTCTTGGAGGTCATTGTTATTGATAGACTCCGAACAATCTTGTCTTAGTGAACTGTTTCTCAATATTCCCATTTTTCTTATTGATTAAAAACTACACTATAGGCTGAGTGGTAATCTAAAATTTCCATTCAAATTCCACATTAGTGGTAATATTCAAATTCATTCAACAAAAATTAACTTGGCTCCCTTTTTATTCAACATTTGGAGCTTCTTATGGTTCCCTTTAGATTGTTCCTAATATGATTCTTCTCAAAAAATTTACACATGTGATGATGGATTTTCATACCTAAATTGGATTTATCTGTTGATCATCCCATATTAAATTATATTTTATGCTCTTTTTTCTCTTTTACCTCAAGGAAACTGAGAGTATCCAGTCTATATCTCATTCTTAAGGGATCCGAAAATATTATCCTCATAGCTTTCAATGCCTTAAATCAAAAATTATTTTCATAGGCTTGACATTAATTAATATTATTAGTGATCCACACCAATTTTAGTGTTCGTATAAAATCCAAAGGCATATCATGCAATCCTTGTTATGTTTTCCTTGTACTCTCTGATATAATCATCTTCAATTTACATTAGTCATAGGAACTTCCACTTCATCTTAAGATATTGATTTTTAGGAAAATATTTATTGAAAAATATTTTATTAATCTGTCCAATTCCATGGAGTCAGTTTACACTATAGACATTCATTTTTTAATAATTTTAGACCATGGATCAACTTCTCCATAAAAAATATATACTTTAAACCTGACATTATCTTCTTCAATGCATTGAATTATAGAGAATACCTTCTAAAAATAGTTAATCCATTGTTCCAAAATGAGCGGATCATGAGATCCATTAAATATATATGGAAATTTACACCTAAAATATTCAATTAGAACATGATCATTCTTAGGAGAATGCGGGAGTTACCCCAGATTCATGTTATTATTCATAATGTGATCTAGTAGGGACAATACAATAATGAGGTTTTGAGATTTAGGTATCATCAACGTTGGAATCTAATTATGGAAATTTTCAAATATCCTATCACATTGGGTATTCGAAGGGGTTCTCATATTTCATTCCATTCACTAAAAATGGAAAATACAATTAGTTTTTACTGAATACATATCTAATGATTATATAAGGTGTAAAATATGAACATATTTGTATAAACATAAAAATAAAAAGTGCATCAATACTTATGATTTGTTAGGATTCAATTGTGGTTTTACCTGGAGATATAATTATCACTATGGTTCTAACTATATTTTTATCATCCTAATTTCAAAATATAATTTGACCACTATCTGATACCATCTATAGGGACATATTTCATTGTTACATATTATTACATCATTTTAAATATATTTATACATTAAAATGATAACTAGGGATAAAAAAAATACTATATTAGAAAGGATAAGTAAATAATTTGAAAACATCAAACTCCAATAAAACATATCTTTCTATCTCTATAATGATCTCCAAACTTCCTTTGAGCTCCTACATCAACATAAGATTACCATGGGAAAAAAGTCTATAATGGTGTTTGAAAAATCCCAGTAAGTTAATTTATGTGCTAATGAATCATAAAAAATGAGTTAAAAGTTATAAAATGATAGGGTAAAAAGAATGTATCATGAATAAAAAAATAAGGAATAATATGTAGAACATGGAATCCTATGATCATGGAAATATAAATGTGGTAGTTACATGTAATATGAGGTAAACAAGAGTCAAGGATAACAACCCAGACTACATGACATGGTGGACAGAGTCCTCTAATATATTGAGTTTATTCTTTAATACCATACATAATGTAGGGTGATACTCAAAAATTAACCAATTAATTTGACTACTATTTGGGAACACATATCATAACATGTTCATGAATATGTGAGCCAGATAAAGAATCAAACATACTGAATAATCAGAAGGGTTACCAATGGGAATAAATTGGTTTCTTGATAAGATCATAAGTAATAAAAAAAGGGAATATCATAATGGATTCCATGAAATAATTTTATAAATTAATAAGGGCTATTACTATGAAGAAATATAAATATATCATGAATAATGTTATTAATTTGAAGAGAATCATAAATAAGAGTGGTCATATAACTATAGAAATATACCCCTTAAGAACAGTTTATGGGAAAAGAAAAAAGTGTTTTTTAGAATGTATTTTCATAAAAACCTTAATGAACTAAATTTATTTTTTATGATAAAAATTGGAATTTATAAAAATATTAGAGGCTTCAGTAAAATTATTGAGTGAACATGAAAATTGGTATGAAACGAGGAAGTTCCCATTAATTAATTCTTCTTATTAAGAGAAATTATGAAGAGAACCTTTGAAAATATAGGTTTCCTAATAAAAGAAATATTAATTGATATATTTTTTTTTATATTATATAAAGAATATGCAATAAATATATTATAATAATGAGGATATAACTTCAATAAAAGAGCGATAAAGTGTTTCCCAGATGAAATATCAAAGTTTAGAGAGATCTTAAACCTTATGATTTAATGTGTTTTCACTTGGAAGTAATGTATTGGATAATAAAATAAAATTAATTAATCATTTAATTAATATCATATTAAAAATCAATTTTTTATCCTGATTTTATTAGGTTTATTTATAACAGTTTTGATGAGTTATAAGTATTAATTTCATCATTCCAGGAGATTTTATTTCATGGTTTCATGATCGATTCACAAATGTATAATTATGGAAGTTCTTTTAAAATTAGAATAATTGTATAAAAGATTAATAACACGGTATTAATGAACTCCCAGAAGTTAAAATTGTCCCATATTCATATTTTTCTGAAATTAGGGTGATTCATTTACTATAATTTTAATGAAAAATTTCTAGTTCATTTTTTTTGTTTTTTAAAACCATCATGAACTAGTATCATTATATTTAATATTATATATATATATTTGTTATATAACATGAAAAAAAAAATTATAATATAGATATTAAAATATTATTTGACCATAATTATGTTTTTATTGCCATCCATGATGGATTTAATGGAAAACAAAAAATCATTATCCACCGAGACCATAACCCATCATAATTTGGATAACAGTTTTCGTTCATTGAATAAGAGTATTTTAGAAAGTAGTTGGATGGAAGAAAATTAATTATAAATATGTATTTTTAGTGAAAAAAATATAGTATATTTATTATCATTCTATATATTATGGAGTTGAGGATATGGTAGAAGTTGAATTGACATTAAAAGAGATAGTTTGAGAAAGTTACCACTTGAAAATAACCTCCTTGAAGGACACCTTAAGGAACATGGAATTTGTATGTTGTAGATAAAATAACCTATTGGACATGGGGATGAGTCTTGGGATGTGAATTTGGTAAAATATTGACAAGAAATATGTCTTATAAGGTGCGAGGAGAAGGGGTGGTGTTTATAGGAGGGAAGGGTGTTTTTATTATTATATTAATTCGTTTATAATTTTTTACCAATATGAACAAAACTATTGATTCCTATGAATAAATTATATAAATAGTGACGAGGGTTCTATATAAAGATTTATTAAACCATCGATTACTAAAAAGTTCAAGTATTTGTCTAATATTGTTAAATACGGGAAATTAACGTATTATACTATTCCCAAAAAATTCAACTATTTTATAAAAATCCAAAAAACTCACATTATATATTTTTTTGATATGTATATTTAAATAATTGAATCAATTTAATGAATATAATTTTTTAAATATGAGATAATTATTTAGAAAATAATATATTATTTTATTAAGAAAATACAAATTTTAATTTTATAATTTTTTTTTGACCATATCAAAAATTAATTAAAGTCACATAAAATTATAATATATTTAAAATACAAAAAAATATGACTTTAGTTATATATTTTATTAAAAAATTTCTTTTTAATCATTATATAAATTATAAAATTAAAAATAAATATTTATATTTTACAAGAATACCAACACATAATTTTTCATTTTTAACAAAATTATTTACTTATACTATCATATATATATATATATATCATTTTTTATTTATAAGATACCTATATTTCATTAGATTTATTCATAGGTGAGGTCACTATTCTTATGGTTAGATTACTATAACAATAATCTGATTTATAATAGTAGTATATGATTCTTAATTTCTATAAATACCATATATTTCATTGAATTTTCATTCACATATACATTCTCTCATTTTTAATTTTTTTATATTGAAAATTAATATTATGTTTTCAAAATTATGTTTTGTTTATTCAGATTTGTTCATAATTGTGGTCATTCTAGTTGATCGAGTAGATCCAAAATTTCCCATTATTTATTACCCCACTAAAATATTTGGAAATAATTTTGGTTTATTTGATGACTAATGTATCATTATTAATTTATTAGATAAATTTTCATATTAGGTTCTCTATGTGATGTATGTGTTTTATGACAAAATCAGGTAAACAGTATTGATAAAATTTTGGGTCGCAACTTGGGGAATCTCCCCCATCGGTAAAAGGGCACTCACACCTATATTCTCTACACAATTCCAAAACTCGTTCGTTCATATAATCCAAAAAAATTACAATCCATAATTCAACCCCCATTTCTTATAGGGCTTATTTTGATTATAAAATCATAATTACATGGATTTTTGTGTAAACCAAAAAGAGTTCTCTCCACAAAAGGTATAGTCATTAACCATGAATTTTAAATTTATTTCTTCATAAAACTTCAAATTTTATTCAACCATGTTGTTATAATAGAAAAAATGTATCAAATATATTTATATTTTATTATTTTAATTAAATGATATCATTATCCCCTCTACTATCAAGTGGGAAACAAAACTGTTGACCTAGTCTACGGAGGATTAGTGCCACATAAACTGATGTAATTTATTTTCCACCACAACCTCCCATGGCTAGAGATAAGTATGGATTTAATGATTATATTATATATTAATGACATTATAATACTTCTCAATTTAAAATATCAAATCTACCTACAAATCGTTCAATCGGTTAGGAAACAATAACATCGCTAGTGAGTGCGTGTGGACTACCTCCTCGATGAAGTTATGTCATGAATTTTCCATTTGATTTTTTTTATGGTTATAAGGATATATTAAACTAATATTATATATATATATATATAATTATTAATTAATATTCAATTCCATGTCATTCTATCAATGATGAAAATGGAAATAATGTTCATGTATGCGTAAGATTTATTGTCTCCATGAATAGTGTAATTCATTTTCTATCTCTAACATTGTTGGATTGATCTATGTACATCTATAATGAATATATATGACATTTATATCATGTTTAAAATTATGGATATTATGGAACCATGGTCAAATTAACGAAAAAAATATAAATCCAAAAAATACTTTAAAAAGGATGTAGTTATTAGATGAAATATGATTTTAGCAATGAATTATTAATAAATGGGTAATAAAAGGTCATTATTAAATAATTTATGGTATTATATATTTATTTATGGTTATATTATAGAATTATAATATACTAATATTTATTATATAGTTTTTTTTAATGTGTACGAAGGAATTTGATACTTAACATAAGTGATTTTTTTCTCTCTTTTTTTTTCTAGGATACACATGCTATATTCACCACTAATTTATTTTGTGTGGTTTATATAACATTGAAAAGGAAGTTATATTATTATTACTACCATTATGCTATATTAATATCAAAATATTGTTCTTTCTTACAAGGGTCTTATGATTTAAAAGATAAAAAAGTGGTAAAGGTATTATGTAACAATGTCATTATTTATCGAGGTGGTTTATGATTATACTTCCAATGATGAGTTATTACGATATACACCTAATGAAACAAATTATATTTACTCTACTCTATATATATACTGAAATTAAACTTTTTACTCTCATTCCACTCTCACTATATAATCAATATTCCAAATGAATATTTTTATGGTAACCCTGAATTTTTATCCCTCATTGACTGAAAACCCATTTTTATCAGAAACCATGTTTTTTGAAATTTATTTATATTAAATATTTAATATTATACAATTATTTTAAAGGAAATATTACCCATATGTGACTTTTTATTAAATTGTTTCATGTATGGATAATTATTTATTTGATATGGGGTCCTCTCATTTATTTTTATGAATTTATTTTTTCTGTCAGTAATGCCTCACATCTAAGGTTATTCCTTACATGTTAGAACTATCAATTATTTATTTCTATTCATGTTTGGATTTTATTAAATCTTCCCTCAATGGTTATTATGTAACTGATAAAAAACATTAAATTTATGAGGAGAAAAATATAAAATATTATTTGGTTACCATTGTGTGGGAGAATTTTATCAGTAGTTAAGATTATAAGAGACATTTTCATCTTGGAAATAGAATATATTTATTCGATCCTTAATATGGACTCAATAATGACCTAAATACTCCAAATATATTGTTACTATCAAAGTGTTTCTTTTTCAATTACTGGCTTGAGAAAATATGTATTAAAAATTCAATGAGACCCACAATATAGTTTAATGGGACATCCTGATAATGAATTGAGAATAATAATCTACCATATTTCTAATGTTTTATTAGAAGTTAATAAAGGTAAATATGGGAGTCAGTTACCTTGAATGTTAAGTGAATTTCATGATGTATTTGCATATTGTTTCATAGGAATACTCATAATGTGGGAAGTATAATTGATGATTGAAATAGTGTCATGTAAAAAAATGATATACCTCCTTTTAAAAATTATGTTTCATAAAGTGGTAATGAAAATAATTATTCCTTTTAATGACCATGATATTAAGTAAATAAACCTTCCAAATGTTCCCCCATTAGTATGGATCATAATATTCCATATTTTCTTTGATGAGCTAAATTAGTGACATACATCATATCAAATTCAGATTCTACCAAAGGGTGGTCAAAATTATATGTTTTACTATGATGTAACAGTTATGTTTATGTGTCGAATTATTATATATGGTGACAATGTATTGGAATATATATCTTGATTACTCAAACAAAATAAAATGAACTACCTAACCTGTGACATTGAACTCACAGTTTTGATGCATTCCCCTATATGTTGATGCTACTATATTTTATGAAAATGGTTGATGTTGTACTCAAATCGAAAGGGATTATTCTGTATTTTATCCCTAAAATAATTCAATCTTCAATGTCAGTGATGTTTGTAATAACTTTATATTTTTTATTAGAACAACACCTCAACTTTTGGAAAGGGGAATATGGTTCCTAGTTCCCTTGGATAGATATTTCCCTCTCACACCCTCATTGTGTATGTTGATGAATGTTGTTTGATGGGTATTTTACCTGAGATGAATATGGATGTGAGGTAATATAATGATATATTCCATCATGTTATTATCATATTTATTTCATTTATTATTGAGCTTATTCTTTGTGAAAAAGTTGGTGATATTTTAGGAATGTGAATTTAGAGTATTTTGAATTGTGTAGACGATGCATGTGAGTGGTATCGGTCCCCTAAAGGTTATTTTTTCATTTGATTCCATTTTTGGGTTCTTCTTTCAATGAATATCATCGTAATGGTGGACTTTCATTGATCATAATTGGTTTTCTATCATATAATCACATTAATATTTCAAAATTTTGTGTGAATATTCTATTGGCTAGGTATGAAATTATATATATCAGACTAAGTGACTCAATATTTTAACAGAAAATAAATTAAATATATTCATCAAAATGATTTAGGTCTTCCGTATCGACTACTCATAACTACATATTAGTAGGATAAGGTGACCATAAACATCTTCATCAATCTACCTCATACATCTCATGGTATGAATGATATATGGGTCATGTTCACCGTCATACTAAGTTCTCTAGTTTCATTTTGATCAGGGATAAAAATAAGGTATAAGTTCTTTATATGATGAATATTTATGAGATTTTGTGGGTTTATAGTGTCATGAAACTTTTAATCTATGATTGTAACCTCCAGTTAATCTCTTAGTTTTGAAAAAACTACATGATTCGATGGGAGCCCATGTTGAGATAAGTATATCCAATCATCTATATACCGCCAATAAAATAGAGTAGAAAATATGGATTCTAAATGATACTATTCATGATTTTTTGTTAGGAATTGGAAGATCATGGGATTTCCTTTTGGAATTGGTTTAATTTAATTATAATAATAGTTACTTTTCCTTAATCGGGAGTGAAAATTCAAATATTATTATGGTCTGTCCTCTGTATCTCACATCAGTTGGAAGGTAGTGGGAGAAACATATCAAGTGGGGAATTGCATCAGAATGATCTAACTGATATGATTCATACTTTTATGTAGTGATTTTTTATTACTATAAGTCACAAAAAATATTTTGATGATCTTCAATGTCTACAAATGGAGTTCGTAGTCAGTGATCATGTTTTTCTAAAACGATCAACTCATTTGGTACAATGATGACTTATAATGTAGAGGTTGTTTTTTCCTAGGTATTTTTGGCCCTTTTAGATTGCTGATATTATTGGTTATGTGGATTATTGGAAAAGTTTTCTTATTTATTAATCGAAATATGTAGTTCCTTCTATGATTCTCAACTAAAATGTATGATATAGATCATTCGTTTATTTTAAATATTTAAGAGATTGAGTTGAATCCTAATGTATCTTTAATTTGAATCTTATTATTATTTTCATCTCCCAATATAATGTTTTATTTTCTAAATATGTCTACTTTGTTTAGATATTATGGATACATAATCCAATATCACATGAGAATTTCTATTGTCCTACTTGTATGAAAGAGAATTGGACTCATCTATTCTATGATATTTTTTCAGGTTGAATCTCTATAGAAAGAATGAAATAAGGTGGGAAGAATTGTCACACACGTGGTGTTTATTTATTGTTTATATTCTTCCATATTTTTTATTTTTTTGGACTCTATTTATTTCTAAGAATTTTCATCCTTTTGCAAAACATATGTTGATTCACAGTGTGACCAAGGGAGGACACATCTTTAATTGGTCCATCAATGGCCCTATTTTTCAAGAGATGATGTTGAAACTTTGTTCTATCATATCATGTAAAAAGTGACAAAGGGAAATTCCATAGAATAAAGTTGAGAAATACATGGAGAATTTAATGATTTGAAAATGGTCGTGTTTAAAATCAACCATACTGATCCAAGTCACCAATAGTTCATAGCCACATGCATTCCACAATATTGGAATGCAACCAAATTGAGTAACCAAACACCTTCAACTAGGGTAACCTATTTTCCTATAAATATACCCTCGGTGTGTTCATTTGTGGCAGAAGAATTTATCTTAAATGTAATTGCTACTTTGGTCACCCTAAACATTCAAGGTAGTTATTTAACACATAGTGATAATTAATTAAAGGAGGATCATATGACATAATTCCCTTCAGTGTTTGAGATCCATAAAACATTCACTTCTAAAGTGTCAAACATCTCTAAAATAGAAATACTTGTGTGCCACCCTTTCCTCTCAAAATAACATGAGCACCCCATAACTGGGAATAACTATGAATACATTTGAAGGAGTGGTTCATGTCATTACCTTGTTTTAACATACAGGTTTATTTTCACTTATGTAAACAATAGGTCACCCAAGTTGTTCATAAAGCCTTCTTCAACATCATTCATGGAAAGTATTCTTCTTCATTGGATCCCAGGTCTGAAATAAATTATTTTGAAACCTTATCGAAAGCCTGATAACATTCCAAACCATTGGTAAAGACCCAAAATAAGGTCTCTCATTTTGGGTTTATATATCCATAGTCAGAGGTCTCCAAAAATTGTTTTATAATTGGGTAAAGATTCATGGAGTGTATGGGGTTTCTATATCTGTAGTCACATGGACCTTCCTCCCATGAACAATGTAGGGGAGTCCCTAGTTTAGAGGATTAGAGTTCAGGCCATGCCCATACCATATCGTCTCTAAAAACTAGAGCCTCATGTCCCTACTAAGAAACGTATGGTTCACACCTACATTTAAATATCAAAAAAAAGAATAGTCTCCCTCCCCTAGATGAACTTATTTTTTGGTACACGTAATAGCATAATCCCCTAGCCTATTGCGATCTGTCCAATAGACATCAATCCCATTTCACATTGATAGGTTCACTGATCCGCACCATCTCCCATCATCGTCGTAATAGCCTTGATCTATTCCACTAGCAGAGGAGGAAAAGTTGTAGTGCCTTTGTTGAATCATTCACTTTCTCTTGTTTCTCACATCAAGCCCGACTCATGTGGGATTATGGATTTGTGATCATCAGCTCATTTTCACAAACACATCATTAAATGAACTATGAGATATCGGTTTTTTCTAAAAATGGGATACATAAGAATCCTTCCAAAGGACCGAGCACCATCTCATATCATCCATAAACGGGCATACTCCTTATGATCAATCTGCATATTAAACACCCAAATCACCAAGGAATACTTTTTAGGATGTAAGTCCAAAATCATTTCCCTCAAAGAAATACACTCTCCAATGAGACTTTTCAAACTACACAGGCTTTGATTCTCATCCAAATGGGATACATATGAAGAATCCCAATGGTTCAAACCCAACAACTTAAATCAACCATGTCCTTTGTGGGACACATTCATATAAATATCTAATTAAACTTTGAAATTCATATCCCTTACAGGTTCATTGGGATGATTCAGTATAAGTTGAACACCAAACACTGATTAGGAATCTTATGCCTATGTTTCCTTACCAGATGATGTTAACTTGTATGTATTGGCCCTTCTCACGTGACCTTAAAAGGTATGATGTGTCGTGTTATGTGGAAACAAACTATGTGGTTTATCATTATTTTCACAAGGATTTATTGGTATCCCATATATGGGTATGATCCCAAAATTAATAAAACTCTCATCTCCTTGGATAACAATAAATTCCAGAGTTCCTCACTTAGTGTATTTAAAACTAGCATAGTCATGATAATGAACAACGAATATCTATGTAGTATACTGAATGATAGCATTTATGGAGAACCATAGATACATACAAGATGTCCCTATCTGTGATGAACCTCAGATATATATAGAGATTCTCAAATTCTATACATGTTATTCATTGATATCCAAATCAAAATCAAAAAAAATTGCGTACTTGGGGAATTATTAAGGATTAATGTACATATCTTAAATCTATAATAGAGTCCCAAAGTAGTAAATAATTTCTCCCAATAGGGTACGATGATCCTGACCTCCCATCCTCTAGACGAATGTGTATTCTCATGAATCGATGGCCAAATGACCTGATGAATTATTGCCTTTGGAATGTAGGTCCTTGTGGATACATAACCATTTGGTGCTTATAGTTCCATAAATAAATCTTATGGAAACCATCCAGGAATAACGACTCTTATTAATGTCTGATTTATGGGGGAAATAGATTTTTTATAGCATGAAGTGGGTTTTTATTCCATTGACATATACACAATGTGTGGTTCATTTAATGAACTATGCATTCACATCATGAACCAAGAATTTCAATTTTTAAAATATTAATTTTATTTTTTCCCTTTTGATTAATTTAAATCATTTAACATTTTTTACCCCAGTCATCACAACAACTATTAGGTCACGAACCCTACTCCCAATTCTCTCATTTTGATAATTTCAAGTAAATTATTAATCAATTTCATTAATATTTTTTCAATTAAGGTTCTCCTCATCACTCCGTTTTCTTTTCTCAAATTTTTTTTGTTGTATTTATTCATATACATTTTCATGAAGGTATTATATTTATTGATAACAAACCTAAGAGTGTGGGTTTTTTGAAATTTTTTTACATCCAATATTAGATCCCCATTTCATATTAAATTAAATTTCTTCCATAAGTGACTATCTTCTATAATGTAACCACTGGTTTCATGTTGTAAAAAAATTTATAACATGTTGTTCTATTTCTTGATGATCCAAATATTCTTACCCAACTTTTTAAATATAATTTATGTTTTTTATGAATTAACCAATGTGTATAAAACACTAATTTTTGTTTTAATAATTTTCAAATTGTTTTCTTCTCTATTTAAGATAAAAAAGAACTGTATAGGTTTTTTTTCTTTACAATTAAACCTAGAAATTGAATGTGAGTTAATTAGAGATGTGATATAATAAGGAAATGTCATTCATGTAGGTAGGATAACATGAAAAATTATCAATAGGTAGTTTCCCCATATAAAAAAACATGATATATGAGATAACACTACTGAAAAAATGAATATATAGAGGCGGGTACTACTAAAAAATTAGATTCATCCTACACGGTGGATTCTTCACCAGAAAGGTTGTAAACATCTCGATCATTGAGATTTTGTGGATCTTATTATGAGACTCGAAATTAAATACCTTTATATTTACCCAATGTTTTTGGTTATAATTTATTATTATGGTTATTCAATATTTATCTAAAATGTGAAAATAATAGTTTTATTTAAATAAAATTAAATCATACATGTGTATCATTGCTTGAATTGGGTATTTTCGGAATTCATGGTGGGAACCTACTAGGATTTTTTTCTCAGAACATATATACATATAATTGGTTTATGTATATTTTGTTTTTAGATAATGGAAATTGTGAGATGTTAATATAGAAGGAGAGTACCATGGCTAGAATAACATAGTCGAGGGATAATGGTGACATAATATGAGTTAACCCTAATATCCCATTGACCTGGATAACATGTCTTGTTTCATTTTGGGTTATGATTTTAGCACATTACTATACTCTTATTCATATTCTTATAGTTCCATGTAGCATTTTAAAATGAATATTTATGTTTTTATATAATATATAGGGTTTTATTATTTCTTATTTAGTTAATTTCTATTCATTTACACTTATGCATCACCAATGAAATATTTTATATTATATAAATGGTTTATTTGTGAATTACTTCAATGTTAGTTCATGAAGAAATGAAATTTTCACCATAACAAATGGATTGAGACCTCCCTTCCGGCCATGAGGTGAGCTAACTCAGGTTCCTAGGTCAAGGGTTCCTAGGTTCGTTCTTGAAAACTCTCCCTCTAATAGTCTATCGTTTGTTTACTAGGACTAACTAAACATTTTACACATAATGGGAGGCCATATCAAAAATTCACTTGAACACAACATACACCTCTATATAGGAAATAATAGTATAGAATATTTAAACATTACTATGTTAAAAATATAAATAAAACAAATAAAATATTCATTAATGATCCCAAAAAGTCAATAAAACCATATCCATATTGAAAAAGGGAAGTTATGTGCCAAAAAATAAAAATGGAAAAACAAAACCTAATAGATAAGGTAAAAAAAGGTTTTTATAATGGAAATCATATTGATATAATATTTTCCACAAATACTACCCCAATGTAAATAACCATTGTCTATTCTAACACGACCACAATTAAACTACCTATCATTTAACTAAGACATGAAATGTGCATGAAATGACTCCCATGTTGGGATGAGTTTATATAGATGCTGTTAGATGCCCCGAAATCTATAAAAGAAAAAAAAATTACGAAACTTCACAAAACCAAAAAAGTTGGAAGGGAATAAATATACCAAATAATCCCATATATTCATTATAATATAGAGACCCCAAGATATGGAATTAAGTATCACTATACACAGTCCAAATATAGGGGAGTCGTCACAAACCCTAGCAAACTGAATTGACAATCTTGAATCATTATATTTTTCAAATTCCTCAAAGGAGAACCAACGCCACATCATATTACATATATTATAATATTGTATCACTTATTGGTTTCGTGTGGTATGCAATAGATGAGTGTAGTACAATGTTGATGAGAGAGAGGTATTTAAACATTAATTCTTTGATCATCATATATAATACTTGTCTCCCACTCTATAGAGATACATTATAAAAACTTGTCTTAACTAATTAGTATCATTGGTTTTCAAAAAAAACCTATAGCTATTATATAACATGTTTCAACATGTATGTTGGAAGTTTAGATACATGTTGTAGGATATTTATGTCTCAATTATTTTTGTGAGTCACATGCCATATTCATCATGTGTTTCTTTTATATTTATTATATACCACCCATGACTTTATTTTATGATGGTTCTCCTGAATTTTTTTATTTACATGTCCATTTTATTATATCTATTTAATGGGGTTTTCGGCTCAAAAGATACTGAAGTGGTAAGGGAGTTTTTTCTTAATTTTCATTCATTACGATATATGTTGTGTTATGGACGGATAATGTTTTTATAAGGTATATATAAAGGTCAATTGACATGTAATATCATGAATTTATTTATTCATATGATATTTTTTGGTTTGTTTAATGTTATTATTTCATTAATCATTCAATTCAATGTTATAAAAGTGCGAATGATTTTATGTATCGATTTCATTATTTACCATGATTGATTATTTGATCCCTCTCCCATGAATTCACATAAATTTTATTCTCGTATGGTTATTCATTAAATTTTCAATTAATTTTTTAATTTTTTCACTCATTTGTTTTTAAAATAATTGAGATATTTTTTTTTTCAGAAAATATGAATTTATTTCTCCATTCAGTTAGAAATACCTTTAGCTTTAAGAGCAATTTTTCCAAAAAAAATTCACAATTTTTTTCAGGATTAAATGATGTTTTTTAAAATTTTGAAATGATATTATCCTCAATGAAATATTTTATATGATTTTTAAATATTATATTATATGTTATGAGCGTAATTTAAAAAAAATAATTCCCATGAAAAATTAATGAATTGTTTTATAGAAAATGAGTTATTTTCATTAAGAAATGATTTAACTAACTTTTAAATAATTATTTAATAATTATCATGTTTATTTTTAAATAATATTATTTCTAAATTATTTTAAAAATATTTCTTTTTAAAACTGATTTTCAATGAATGGTTATTTTCTTTAAGAAATGTTCCATAGTAATTATTGTCAAAAATTATTCTCCATCTAAGATGAAATATTTTATTGTAACTTATGATTTATTGAGGATATGGACCAATGATACCATACTAATTATTTCTATTAATGGGTTATTATGATAATATATTGATGAAAAATAATTATTTTCCATGGTTTATATCATGATAAAACTAGTTTAAAACATATTTATTTTTACATTGGATATGTTATGTTGAAATAAATATTTGATTAGAAAACATATCCCTTTTATATGGGATATGATATGATGAATTTTTCATGAAACCCATTTATTTTCCTGGTTTATTAAATAAATAATATTTCATGATATGGTGTGACACATATGTATGATTTTTATTTTGGGATGGTTGGGGCTTATACCCTCTCTAATTGAATTGGTAATTTTTTAAATATCATGAGATGGATAGATCTACAATGTGGAGTGAAATAACTTCCATGAGGGATTTATTTTTTTATTATTTTCCTGGTAATGAACATTCACTATTATAAGAGTATTGAGAGTGAACCCATTCCACTATGATATAGTTGTATCTGAGCCTTGACTACTCTGAAAATTATTTTTTATTCTTTTGTATATGCCTTAATTTTATGTATTATGTAATTATTATTCTCCCATGACTCATATTCCCGGATTCCATTATGATTCGTATATTATTAACATTAATTATTTATTCCACAACCCAAGATTATTCTCTTCTATATGAATGGTATGGTATTATAATTTTATGATCACATTCTGATAACCTTATGTTCATGTTATACTTGTATATCTCTCCATCTTACACATACTGATATTTTGACCTCATCCATTCTTATGTTTTCATTCCCCAGTTTATGAATAAAGGTTGTATATAGGGTTTGTTTATTAAGGGTAACAGAAGAGAATATCTTAATGAGATATGTTTACAATCATTCATTAATTTATAAGATTTAATATACAATCTATAAAGGTACTAAACCATTATGATTATTACACATGTATTTGTTTAATATTATTAATATTCATCTAAAATATGTAATATCTTTATAGGAAAAACATGGGATACTATAAATAACATATAAATATTACATAACATAAAACATTTTTATTATTGTAGTAAAACAAAACATCTTGAGAAATGAAAAATGTGATCATGTATATGAAAAATATTCTGAAAAAGATAAACATGATCATGTATAATGTCAATAATGTAATAAAGGTATAAAAGATAATGTACATGATAAATATTATGAAAAAACATATATGTGGTCATTCTCACCCACATTTATCTGAATTAATATTTATAAAATCATGTCCAGAAAAATCCTAGGAATAAATCTTTATATAATAGTTTACACTCAAAATCATGTGAACAAGGATAAATGTGATCATGTCTATGCATAATCATGTAACAAATGCTAAACAAATTCACTAACATGCCAAATATTGTAAGAAAAAGACAAATGTGATCATTTAAATGTTAAATCAAGTCATAAATGAAACACATGATCATTTCTAAGCACAATCATCTTGACAAATATATTTGTGACCTTTTCGATGAAAATTATATTTACTTACTAAGATATAAAACCCTATCTAACGATATAGAGAGTTATATAGTACCCCAATACTTGTAATAATAATCACTAAAACATTATATTAATTCTATTAGACATAAATAATTCATTATATCATGAAAATACTTTGAATGAAAAATATGGTTTATACCATTTTCAGATGGTATCACAAAAATTCCCATTAAAATTTAATCAGTTGATATGAATTTTTCCATCACAAAAATATATTATTCCCTAAATTAATTTAAAATGAAAATTTCAAAACAAAACACAATTTGAGCTAAATATTTTATATTTATATTAGTAAATTGAAAATATTAAAGGAGACTTTAGACAAAATTTCATATTATTGTCATACAAATAATATGCTATGTGTTGCTTTCGATGAGAAAATTTTGGAGAAATTTAAAATAAGATATTTTTAAAAACATTATTTAGAGACAAATATCAAAGACTAATCCTTAATATGTAAATAATTATTTCAAATATTAATTACAAGTATTCCAAATATATACAACAAAAATGAATCCTTGATAACGATGCCCTGAAAATGACATAATTTTTTCAAAAGGATGAATTAAAAACATTTATAAAACATTTACATAGAGATATAATTTTCAATAATGGATCCTTAATAATGATATAATGGTTTATAAGTGAGTTTTTTTTCGAAACTCATACTTTTATAAGAAATCATTAATAATGGAACCTTGAGAATGAAAAAGAAGTTATCTTATGTAAATGTGTAATTAAAGATAATATTTATAGTATATAAAAAATATATTTCAATATTACAAAATACCTTTTGTTTAAACCAATTATAAAGAGAGTGATAAGTCATTAATTTTTGACCAATTTTAATACATATTTTAATTCACTGGAAATAAAACATTTTTGGATTTGAAAATATTAAAGGAGAACATTGGAATGATGAGTGAATATGGATTAGGATGAAAAAGTTTTCATATGGAGGGAATGTGAATTATATTAAAAATCATACAATTTATTATAGACAGTTATTTATCAATATATTTCACCAAAAAATAAGGATGGATTTAATAATAATATCATCATAAAATAGAAAAAACCATCTTCTAAAACCTATGTCGAAAAAGAATGAATATGAATCAAAAAAATGAGTTGAGTCATGGAAAGCCCATATTGATTTTTTAAAATTTGATTTAAAATATCTTGAAAAAGAGATAATTAAATAAAACATTAAATACCATGATTAATTACAGTATTATGGAATAATAATTCATTTATTAATCATTAAAACCATATAAAACAATTATTCCATAATATAAAACACATCTCAAAGATGGGAAATTTGAGTCTAAACCCTAATCATAACTATCATCTTACAGGAAAATGATTTAACTACTAGTTTTGTAAAAATATCCTTATTAATGGAATATTTTATAACCTTATTCATATCTATTTCCCTAAATTTATTTCAAATATAATCAATTATTATTATTTTATTTATTGATTATTTTAATTATCTGATTTTAGAGATTTTGATTGTGTCATGCATGCTTTAAAATATTGATGTTTTTTCCCATTCATTAATAGAAATTTCATCATTCCATGTTTATACATTCTTTAAAAATTGAATCCGGTTAGTTATTTTTAAATATATAATTCCATTTCATGGATACTTTAGTCATTATTCGTTAAAATAGAAATCCAAGGAGAGCTTGTTTTTCTATTTGATTTATAAAGAAAAGTTAGTATGATAATAAGATTTTTAATAATAATACGACCCATCAAAAACTCAATTAAGATAATAATATAATATTTAAAAATTAATTATATTCTTATATAAATATAAGTAGTTTGATCATGAAAAACAAATTTTATTTTCTATGAAGCAGTAGTAAGAACATACTCATAGAAAGTGCTTTCATTTTCCACATAACAAGATAAATAAAGAAAATAGTTTCACATTTAATAATTATAAACATGTTATAAATATCAAATTTATTTTTTAAATACCTATTTAAAACTACCCTCATGAGGTAGTTATGAAAAATGAAATGTGTTTCTTCATGGAAATCTTTATGTATACAAGAATTACATTTTCAATTTTATAAATAATTGGGAAGGGTATATAATAGTTATACAGTTAAAATAACAAATTTTGAAATATTTATACTATAAATTTAATAAAATTATATTGTGAATGTATATTTTTAGGTGGAAAATAGTGAAAAAAAATTTAACAACTAATTTGTACGCATGTTAAGAGTTTGAACCAGCTCGTAAAGGATCCCTAAAAATAAAGGATTTAGGGATTTTCCAAATATAAAAAGGATAAAAACAAAGTATATGTATATAGGGGAATTCAATATCATAGAGTTATATTAGGACATAAAATTTTATATTATATTTAAAGTGGTGGTGTAATACCTATTTAATAATTGAAGAGCATGGAAATTTTGTAATGATATAATGGTTGATGTCACTATTCAAGAAAAGTGAATACTAAAATTCCCTATGATAGATTGAAATTAATTTAAAGGTCATGGATCCTCCAAAATCTAATTTGGAGAAAAAATGTTGTTTTTAATAGTTTTCTATTTAATTTTACTTTTATACCAAAATAAAAAATTACCAAATTAAATCATTTTATTCGTTGGTAATTAATTTTTTTCCAAATTTAAAATTAATACTATTATATAATTTGAACATAATGATTCTAATTATTTAAATAATTTTATAAAATGAAATTCTACATGTGAGAAAATATAATTTTAAAATAAATCTACATAATATGAAAAAATAGGTTTAAAAAAAACTTATTTGAAGATTAAATTTTATGAGTAGGATAAAACTATCATTTTTTAAATTTTAAAAATTCTCTCAATTATTATAAGGAAAATAAAATTTTCATGACTATAATTTCAGTAAATAACCAAAGATCACCATGTTAATAATTAATTTTAAGAAAGGTCCAAATATATTTTTTTATTATACAATATTACTTAAGTTTTTATAATGTTAAACAACATTTTTATGAATTTAATATAGTATTTAAAAATAAATTATTTAACTCCTTAAATAAATATTTGATAAATTAATAAGATTTCATAAACATATATGACATTTTTATTTAGTGAAAATGTTATAAAAGATACAATATTGGTAAAAAGGCTATTTTATTCTATTAAAATTAAATTCAACTATTTATAGTAACTTAAAAAATGAATCCTATTATAAAATTTTTATTCGGAATAAAAAAATTAATTTCATTTTGTCAAATTTAAATTTTAAAATTTTAGAATTTAACTTTTATATTTAAATATTAAATATAATGAGATTTATTTTAAAAAAAAGGATGTTTAAAAATAATGATATCTTAATGTTGTTACTATTAATATAATAGTCCATGAATTCTAATATTACATATTATAATAATTTTATTTTAAAAGTGATAAATTGAATCTATTATTATAAAATAAGAATCACCATTTTGAAAATATTTCATTGATAAAAAATCCTTTATAACATCAAACAATATTATTTATTTATTATTAAGAAGGAATCATTTTTAATTGATTACAATTTTTATTTACTGAGATTATATAATTTGAATAATTTTTATAAATATGAACATCAAATATTTATCTTTATTTTTAGTTTGCTGTAGTTTGGGAGAAAGATACTATATATACTATATTATTAATGAAAAATATCTATTAAAATATTTTTGTGAGATGGGGAACATGGAATGTGAATGAGAAAACACATCACATGCATGTGGAATATCATAGGTCGATGGTACAAATGAACATCGTGGCATGTCACCTTGTTGGCATGGTTCATGTCGTACATGACCAACTTGGATTGCAAGACCATGGGTTGGGCCAATCTACTAGGGACTATGAGAAAAAATGTAATATATCAAGAATTTGGAATAGGACCTTTTAATGTGTTCATATGGTGGGTGGACCTACATTGTTGGACCCATGATCTACCCGGTATAAAGGTTATCATATTCTAACCTAGGACAAGTGGAGTATATTTACTAGCCCATACTAGGTCATTTTCTTGAATACAGCCATCACATACACATTATTCATTCTTTCCATCATATCAACCTATCTACTCTAGCCACAATTCCATTTTAGTATCGATGTGTGTCCTATACTACAACATCCCATTCTCTGTAACATTTTCCTATACACCTTATACTACCACCATGACTGCCTCTAACCACATTATTACCACTTTCCCAAGAAACCATCCCTCAGCCATCCATCACTTCATTTCCCCCTTCATTTGATATTTTTTTAGATAATATTCCGGTTCAATATCCTTATGAACTCACACTATGGTTTTCTTGCTTAATTCATGGTGCACCCTTCACACTAGAGGGAGAAGAGAGATGTAAATTGAGAGAGAGAGAGAGAGGGAGTAAAAAGTGATAACATAGGAAGATAGAGAGAGAGAGATAGTAGAGTTTCCCCCACATTTACAACTAATCCACTATTGATTTTTTAACAAAACAATTAGAAAAGGTATAGGAAAATTTAATCTACAAAGTAAATATAATGTCATAGGAAATTATATTTTTTTGTCGAGATTCTAAGTGCTCTAAATAATTTCGTAATCATAGTGGGGTTTGATAATATTAATAAATAATTTACCTCAGTTCAATCATAAATAACATGGATTTAATTCTTAAATTTAATATTCAATTCATAAATTATATTGAAACATAATTTAAAATATCAACCTCGACCTTTATCATTAATTGACAAAAATAATTTACATATTTTTTGTCTTTCGTGGTGGTAAAGTTCCAATCATTGATTCCATGGTTGTCCTATTTCTCCTAAAATCATATTAATATTTATCTCAATTACTTTTCTTTGTATCTCAATTTTTTAGGGAATATAACCCTATAATTATGGATTTATAGATTTATAATTGGAAAAACTTGTTTCACTAATATTTATTACAATACATTTCCCTAGGGTTGTTCCCAATAATGATTAATGTGAAATCAAATTAGAACACTCTGACTATAAAACTCACATAATAGACATAACAATGGTCATTGATTTCATATTCAAGACATTTTTTTTAATAAAAATATTTTTTTCATGAATGAATACATACAATCTAAAAATAATATATTTTGATTAATATATTAATATTATGGTTTTATGAGAACTACAAAAATTCATCATTATTATAATTAATCCCAAAAACATTATTTAAAATATTCTAAGGGTTTAACAGAAAAACCAATGATTGTGAATTTTTAAATAGAATGAGTTATTAAATAGTCCAATATCATTAAATGAGTCCTAAAACAAACTAAAATTTCATGTTCATGATGATTCCATCTCTGATCCTCCCGATTTAAAAAAAATTACCATAGAAAAATATCTAATGATAGGTTGTAAAAAGAAATCCTTAAAAAATCACATATTAAACCTCTCAAATAAATCATTATCCTAGAAAAAATATTTATATTTTTACTAATTTTAACAAATTATAAAATCATATTTAAACAAAAAAACCACAATTTACAACTTAATATAGTTGTGTTGTAAAAATTTAATAAGTAAATATTAATGAAATGGTTTTACCATTACATGATTCCCAACACTAAGTATAATTTTACCCATAAAAATAATAACTATTTTATTCCCTAATGTATATAAATTCATAATTTCATCAAAAAAAATTTATATATATTCTATTCATCTAATCAGAGCATTTTAGTTGGTAAAATTTAAAACATACTAGTCAAAAAAACATACTTTTCATTATTTAAATCACAATTATGTTATTATTTATTTAAATGAAAATCCATAAAATATAATAATTTTCCCAAAAAATAATATTTAAAATTTTCCTGACATCCTGATATAATACCATCATCCTAACCACTTTCATTTTAAATAGTAAATATTCTATTAACATTTCTAAAAACACAAGCATAAAGTCTTCAGTCAAATTCATAACATTAAGAGAATAAGTAATTAATTATATTGTATAAGTTGTAATAATGATGTAATATTATATGAAGTATGGATGTATACTTGTATAACTACCTTACTTACAATTCCACATCCCCTAATAATCACCCATATATGATCAATGTCCCTAAATAAAATCATAAAAATCATTGATTCCTTAACTATTATACCTGGACATCTTCACATGTTATATATAAGTAACAAAGTAAGCTTACTGAATAGTGAAATTATCACTAAAACCTACTAAAAAATAAATCCTTGATAAATCACACTGATACCATTATGGAACTATATAGTTGAATATTGTCTCAATTATAGGAGGTATGAAACCTAATTAATGTAATAAAACAACCATACCCCATATAAATTAATAAATAAATATCATTATATCAATTAAAAAAATACATGTGAATTCTATATAAATAAAAATACATTACCTAACACTAATCAAAAAGGAAAAAAATACTCTCTTTAATTACATATTTATCACCTCATGCATAAACTAAAATATCTCAAGAACACACACGTTAATTTATTTGTGAATGGAAGATATAAGTATTACTCAATTGGGTAAAAACATTAAGAGAAATACCAAATAATTCCAACCACCATTATTTATGTACCATATAATTCACATCATTCAATCTATATTACTACAACATGTTACCATATATACATCAACACTAACATGTAACTATATTCACACCACCATAACTATATCACTATATTTGAACCACAACAATCATTTCCCTACTTCCACATAACCACAACTACCAAACAACAACAATACAATATTTTTAAAACCCCATAATGTTAATAGGAAAAATTATAAATGTTACTACCCATCCTAATAGTATAAACATTCATTTTATGAGCCTACCTTCTTTGAACTACATATTTAAGTGAGGCATGTCCAAGAGTAGATTCGGGATGGGTGTCCTCTAGGGAATTTTCTGAGGGGGTGTATGTTTGAATATATAGCACACCAAAAACATGTATTGGTATGTGTGATAATAATCAGAAAAATTATACAATTAGCCACACATTTGGCCACCAAATTGGGGAAAGAACATGTCTGTGGAGAAACAGGTTCCTCCTAGAATGTTTGGGGTTGAAAACAATATTGAGTTAAGGTGTCTGCAATGTCACTGGGGACCTGTTGTTATAGTGGTTTCAGACTAGTTCCTGAAAATGAGGGTAGTTGAACAACCTAGGTTTAAATGTTGGGTCCACACATAGGATGTTTCACTCTAAATGGGGGGATATTAAAAGTCATAAAGTTATAGGGTTAAAATTTTAAATGTTAAAACCCATGTCTGTAAGTTCAACCATTTTTTTGGATCCAACATGACTGGAACTCCATAGTTTTGTGAGGCTTATACTAGAGTAGTTTTAGGATGTGTTTCTTAATGGAAAACTTATCGGGGTGTGTGTGGGTGAGGAAATTTCATACAGATAGAAAAGAGGTTAGTATATAGGGATAGTCATTATTATGATTACTAGTTTGAGCATGCTAGTTGGACCTAGGTAGGGGAAAACGTGCCTATGGAGAAACTAGCAGAGCATGGTGGGTCAAGACCTAGTGACCATGTTAAGGTGGGGTGGATGTGTTTTTAGTGGATCCCTGTTTTTAAAATATTTCACTATCCATACCTCTATGAATGGTATTCCCAAAACAGAAAAAAAATATTTACCGTTACAGTTATAAAAAAAATCAACTACAGGTGAGGACCATAAAATTATATCAAAAACATTTATTCAATGGATTTGATATAACAACAATAACCCTAATAGGGTTATGAATACTATACCCCTAAGTACAATATAAATATATATGATAATACCACATCCCTCCAATAACCAAATACACATCATCAAAAATAATATTTTCATAATTTAAAATACAACATGAACATTATAATGAATAAAATGTATATCAATCTATCACAAACAAATTAACTCATAAACATAGTATGTATTATAAAAATTACCAAAAAACAAATCCATAAATACTTTAAAATCCACATATCTCTATCAAACCAACATCTATAATATATAAAAATTCTGTATGTCCAATTTTTTATAACACTGTCATCTAATAATATAATCTATATCAGACCTTAATTTCATGTATATCAATTGTAATTAACAAAATTTTCAATATCATTCAAAAATGTAAGCAAATATTCTCAACATAACTTCACCACATAAATAATAACAATATTTAGTAAAATATATTACATTCCTATTAGCTCAAACCACATCATATATCCTCATTCACATAATATTCTTATTATAATTTTTCCATTATAATTTTCACTATTTACACATTTTTATTATAAATCATTATTCATTACCATTAAAATTCCACATCTATTCACATACGATAAATTTAGTGTGTTTATCAATTATTTCATATTATTCCTAAAAATTAATCATCATCATATTATTTTAAATATACATATTCACAAAATATTTATAAAAGTGATGTTAAAATACCATACCATGCAATGATTTTATTCTTATAGAAAACATACACAAACCACATTCTCTAAAAACAAAATGCCTTACCCATGTTATGAAACCCAATTATTCATTAATCTTTTCGCAAATTCCCATGTTAATAGATAATAAATAATTTAATGACCCGAAAATTCAGTGGAAATTTTTTTTCTTAAATTCTTGGGATTTTTACGAGTCCACCAAAATTTACGACGCTTGATTCTGAGGCCCGGTGTTCCCGGAATCAATATTTGATATTTTGTTCAGGTATGTTCAGTAAACAAACGAGCAGGATTTTATATCTTTTGAACCGGTGCTCGGAATTGAAATCTGATGGCACCGTTGAACTCACAGCACTATTATTCTCTTAAGAAGAATTTCACCTCGACAATAGTTGGTTGAGAATGGAAGTTAGTTTTGGTGTTTTAAATAAAAATTTAAATAAAATTATGGTGTGCAACTTATTTTTATTTTGGTGGTTAATACCTCCATGTGGAGGTTATGGGTGTGGGCCACCACACCATAACCTCCCATGTGAGGTTATGGTGGTGGGGACCACCTGAGGTTTAATCACATATTATCAATTAGTGAGGTGGGGACAACCCGAGGATGAATCCCTTGGACTCTCCATTTATGGAGCCACCACCCATGAAACCTCTTGAACTCTCTTAATTAATTTGTTCCTACACAATGGAATTAATTAAGTGGAGCCCCCCTTAATTAATTACCCATTTTAATTCATTCCAACCATTAAAATAATAAGTCAATCTATTATTTCATTTTGGGGGGTTGGAATAATTCTTTTTTTGGGAGAATTAAGGAGAGGATGAGCTCTTGGAGAACTTTATCTTCCAATGAAGAACTCCCCTCTCCACCGAAGAAGGATGAGAACCTTCTTCGATCATCAACAGGGACAAAAGAGGAAGCTCATTCCTTGAAGAATGTCGATAACGCCATCCTCAGCTTCTTCATTTCCATCATCAACTAATCTATGTACGCCATTCCTTGTCAACGTCAACGAATAATGAACATGAGGTATGGGTTGTATTGTGATTTGAGTTGATTTTTCCTCCATTCAACGTCATTCAATTTTGGGTAATTAATTTTCCGATTTAGATCATCATAATGTTGAGGGATCCAGCCGCCCGAACATAGCCCAACCCTCCCACATCGTTTCTCCTCGTTTGTTGAAATCCATTGGGCGGAGTAGCGGCAGCTAGCGTCGGGCCTGCCGCGAAGGAAACCGGCAGCGCAAGGCTGCCGGGCTGCCGGGAGGAGGAGTGGCGCCTTATCACCATGCAGAGGAGTAGGGGGCCGCGGTCAGGCTGGGCTATGGCGGAGGATGTGCGGCGCCATCACCCCACACGGGGGAGCAGTGGGCCACAGCCAGGCTGTGTCATGGCAGAGGTGGCGCGGTGCCCTCATGTCGTGCGGAGGAGTTTGGGGTCACGGACAGGACGAGCCATGGCAGAGGTGGCGCGGTGCCGTCGCGCCACGTGGAGGAGCAGGGAGCCGTAGTATAGGAGCTAGAGAGGCTGACCGCTCGGCCATCCGTGGGGAGGGGGGCCCAGAGGGTCTCGCATGATCAGGACCGGCACCACCAGGCGTTAGTGTGGGTCCCCAACTGAACGGCTAAGTTGTTTGGGAGCCAGGGGTGCATGACTTCCCCCCTGGATGTGATGGGGAGGACCCCCGAAGGGCCACCGGGTCTGACCCAGCGCGGGCCTTCGGGCCGGACCCAGCGTGGGCCGCCAGGCCGCGCTCTGTCCAGGCCGAGCCCTTAGGCCAGGCCAACCCCTCATGCAGGGTCGGACCCATGGACCGGGTCAAACCTACAGACCGGGTTGGGCTGGGTCGGTCCAACTGGGTTGGATCGGACCCAGACCCGCTTTGGCCTTTTTCACCTTTTCGCCCATATCATGGGCTACATGAGTCCGATCGATGAACCGTCTGCGGTGATGGAAAGATTAGAGAGATATGGTTCTTTTGGATTACCCCACTTGTGGTTTGGACAGAGTTGAGATACTATTGGGTTGGTTTGAACCTAAAAACCAACCGGGCCCCTGGAACGGAAATGACAATAACTAACAGATCGAGCGTCCGATTGACATGCCGTATGATGTGTTGAGACCCCAATGACGAGCCAGACATTTAAGATAATTCATCATGGGACTTCATGGCAGTGGGAGTATCGACTAGTAGCTCTAGGATCGGATCCTTCCAGAGATGAGTGAGTGGTGTATAAAGACCTAGTAGCTGGCTGAAACCTAACAACTGCTGAGCTTTCGACTCGAAGTGTTTTGACTATCCCTGTAGGAAGCACCTCTATGGGATGTGGCAGACCCACAGCGTGGAGTGCCTATATGTGACACGGCAGACCCACGATACTCAATAGGAGGAGTACCTCAGAAGGCTATGAGGGGGAGCGACTCTATGTGACGCGGCAGACCCACTATGGGGAGCGCCTATGTGTGACGCAGCAGAACCACTGTACTTGATAGGAAAAGTACCACAGCAGTCCAGGAGAGTGTGAAGCGCCTTTGTGTGATGCGTCAGGCCAACAATACTCTACAGAGGAGGAGTACACCAGAAGGAAAGGTTTCGACAGTTTGACTGGGACTGTTACATGTTACCAACCATAGAATAAAATCCTAGTTTTGAGTTGTGTCAATTACTCTAGTGTTTTTCTCATGATTGAGATGGGTTACTAGATAACTTAGGTATATTTATAGGAATATAACTAAGTAATGGTTATTCGTTGATTTCATACCTTGTGTTTTATCCTTATTGTATTTTGTGATACCTTGAGGGTCTGAGGTTCCCTACTGAGTATCGTTATACACACCTCTGCATGGGCTATGACCGCACCTCAATTTGTTGGTTGCAGATGAAAAACACTTCTAATTGAGGGAGAGAGTAGTAGGACTGGATGATACCAAGAGGTGGACCACTCAGCATGACGTTACACGGAGCAGACATATGGACGTGGAGTTATGAGGAGTCCATTTGTACATACCCTTCAGGTAGGAACCCTGAAGAACGACCCAGTGGATGCTTTGATTTTCTTCTTTCAGTTGTACTTGTACTTTTCCATTTCCTTTTACTTTACTATTGGGCTTGTATTTACGGCCCCCTTTACTTCTAGAAATATCTATTGTATAAATTTTTACTAAGTGTTTTACATCCAGACGCATACTCTTTATGTGTGTTTCAGTGTATAAAGGAAATTCCTTCCCTGTTTATGGATTTACACCTTTGGTGCTAGTCACCATCCCCTTGCCTATAGAAGGCGGGATTGGGGTAGTCACGATACGGGCCCCGGGGGATGGGTTGTGACAAATAAAGTATAATAATCCATCAAAATAATATTGAATATATTTCAACCTCGAGTACTATATATAAAAAAATAAAATAAACCATTCTAATGAATGAATTCATCATTGGATTTAAAGGACCCTAATAAACATCCATGATGTTATAATCCGTTTTTTTCTATGGTTATAAAGAAGTTTGATAGAAAAATAATAGTTACTAGGTTCTTTTAACATATTTTAACATGCCTCTATAAAAAAATTTCAATTTCACCCTAAAACAATACGTGTTTTAACTAGTCTATTCCTACATCATAAATATTATCATGATATAATTTATATACCATAATACATTAAAACTTACTAATTAAAAATCATACATACATAATTCCCAGCATTATATATTTATATAAACTGCTTCATTTTAATTAATTATTTGGAAATTATTATATAAAACCATCACATGATCAATTTATTATGATGAAAAGTTAATGTTCCTCTATTTTACCAAAATATCCTTTTATGTGTTTATAATAAGCATATCATGGTTTGTCACTATTGGATTCCCATGGATTTATCAAAATGCACATCATCCATGCCCAAGAACAAAATACATTTCCCTAAAACCCAATTGAATAACCCAATGTATGATATGTTCTAGAATTCATTTCATACAAAAGATTAAACATCCCAATAGTATTTCAAATCATTAATTCTTTAGGGGAATTTTACTTCTACAGAACTAAACATGTTATGTTTATTAACTAATATGGAATAATATTTATAATAAATTGAATTTTTCTAAAATATAACTCATTTTATTACCCTCCATTTACTGAAACCCTTAAATCATTATAATAAAACCTATAAAAATTTTGAGTCTCATCACATATTATTATATTATGTCACAAAAAAACTTACTTTTCTAAAATGGCATTAGTTTATGGTGGAGAACTAGTTAGAAATAACTATAAGGGTAATAACTATAAGGGTAATAATATTTTTCATTTAATTTCTTGATTCATCAATAGTGTAACTCAACCATTGTGAATTAAAATGGTTTCATTAATTCATTTAATGGAACTCATTAATTCCTCAATGCATTTCTCACCTTTCCCCCTATTATTTAAATGGAGACCGGGGTGGGCTTTTGGCACGGATTCTTCAAGATAGGAAACTCTGGAGAAGTTCTGTGGAAACCTCCACCGATGGAGGATGGAAGCTCATATATCAGTGATTCGGAATCGACGAACGTCGATGACTCCATCCATTATAGACGCTCCTACCACTACATCAGCGAAACCTCCAACAGATCTCGAGGTAGGGGTTGTTTATAAATTAAAGAAATTCCCTTGATTATCTTCCCCGTTCTTGATTTAGCGGGAGGTTATTTCTGGTTTTTTATTGGGGATTATTAATTAAATATGAATTAAAACTCGTCTCTCTTTTTTATAATGCTAACACATAGGGCGTGGGTCAATGGAACAGGGTCCGCCCCTCTGATGCTTCTTTCTTGTTGCGTTCTTTAGGAGACAATTTCTAAACTCTTCAGAATCTGGAATCTGAGAGCCTCATAATGATGGAGGCATCCTAGGGAGCTAGTAGATGCCAGTAGAAGTTAAAAGGTTCTCTGGGGCATCATGCGGGCCCTGCGGAAGAATCAACGGTGTGGCGGTGCCGGCGACCAGTGCTGACGGACAGGAGCGGCCGCTGGCAACCACCAGTAGCTGTGGAATAGTAGTGCCGCTCAACACCGTAGAGGTCAGATGGGTAATAGCCAGTTGATGGTCGTGGAGGAGGAGGTGGCACACCGTCATGTACCATATTTAAGGGAGACGCGGTAGAGCTTACAAGGGATCCTCTCCACCGGGTCCCATAGGTGACGAAATGGCTCCATTGAGTCATTCGGGAGAAGCGGCCCTACGACCCATGTAGGTGATTCCATCTAGCAGGTCAAACAACCTGGTGGGTTGGGTCAGTACGAGGCCCATCCCAACCGGGTCGGGCCTGGCCAGACGCAGACCCAGTTAGGTTGACCTGAACTGGGTCGGGTCGGTCCATGTCAGACCAGACCCAGAACCCTCTGTGGCCGAGAAATACATAAAGGGCTATATCTTGTGAACTAGATGTCTGTTTGACAAACTGTCTCTGGATTTTTTATCCTTGGAGAGAGACGATACTTTGGAGATACATCAACAGAGATTTGGAGAATGTTGGAGTATGTCTGGTATGGATCGACTCTGAATCCAACTGGTCCCTTGACACTATAATTCTAATAACATACAGACTGGGTGTCTGGTTAATGTGTCGTTTATTGCATTGGAACCCTTATGGCATGACATATCATTGGGTAACTTCATAGTGGGAATTAGTTCCAGTTAAAATATGACTGATGTCATGAGGAGCTGTTCTTCTAGAATCAAGCGTTCTATTAATGGGAATCCAGTGGCTAGCATTGAGGAAAATGTTGGAGAACGATCATACGAAGCTCAATACAATGAGATCCTGTGTGGATCAACACCAATCTTCTGTGGGTAAGATCTTGTGTGGGTCAGTGCTCAGCGATCGTGTATGGGTTGGCGGATTCCGATCCTATGTAGGTCTGATCTTGTGTGGGTCAGTGCTCAGTGATTCAGTGTGGGTCAGCACATACCGATCCTGTGTGGGTCAGATCCTGTGATGTTCAATGGGGGTTGGTACCTATCCTCTTTAGGTGGGTCAGATCCACTTTGGGTCTTGTGGGGGTTAGTACCTATCGACCATGTGGGGGTTAGACTCTATATGGTCAGCAGCAATTCCTCTTAATAGAATAAGATTATCATTCTTCACAACTAATCATCAGTACATCTATACTTCACAAATACCTAGTTTGTTTCTATTCCTTTGTTCTTTGTGATTGAGATCATGCTTTGTTCTTTTTCCTACATGGAATTATGAGAGACCTATGGGGGTCTCGGGGTCACAACTAAGTATTATTATACTCACCCGTGTAAGAGATTCCCCCGAACCTTGTTGTGTCTTGTGAAGACAACGAGCGGCTCGACTAAGACTATAGGATCTAAGACCATGTGGTACATAGAGGTGACTAGTCGACATGGAGGGTAGAGGATACGAGATGTACCCACCCTTCAGGTAGGATCCTTGGTGGATGATACTAAGAGTTGTTTCTGTTTCTCAGTTTTAGTGGTACGTTTCTATTCGGCTTGTCCTCTGACCCCTTTACATTCAGTACACACATTTACTACTTTTGTTTTACACCATGGATACATATTTTTGTGTTCTTAGTTTGGTAGTTTGTTTGTACAGGTCTAAATTCAATTCCTTCCCATTTTAGGGATACGACTTTCTGTTTCTAGTCGCCAACCCTTGGTCTATTGAATGCTAGTTGGTGGTAGTCATGGCATGGGCCATGAGGGACAGGTCCTGACATTGTGGTATCAAAGTTGTCTATTTTAACCAAAAACTATTACTCTGATCTTTTTTATAGAGGAATATTGTTAAGTGTTTTGAGTATGGTTTTTAGTTTGGGGAGTCCAGTGTTGGTGCAACCACCGAAATATCCATGCACCAAGACCTTGAATACTGATTTCTAACTTGGTGCATGAAAATAAAGATTACGTGTGTTTTGGAAATGTTTTCGTTCTGATCTATTTTGAGTCATATCACCATGTATAACTTATTTACTATGGCACGCATGCTTCTTTTAAAGATGATACTGTGTATACTGCTTGACAGGATTCCCGAGAGACTACACCATGACGGCCCACCGAGCGATGAGGCCTCAGTGCAAGGCCCTTTAGCTATGGTAGCACCTTTGGGTGGCGTACCAGAACCACCACCACCTATTGGGAAGAAAATTGCACTTTCCCCACATGAAAATTATGTATGCTGACTGAGCGTGTTCTATGAGTTCCATAGAAATAGGCCTCTGAGTTTTTGAGGTGAGATAGATCCTCAGGCATCTATGGACTAGCTGGAAGTTGTGGATTGTGTTTTCTGCTTGGTTGATACACCAGTAGAGTATATGGTTATACTAGATGCTAGCCTTTTCCAAGGCACAATAGGGAGATAGTGGAGTCAGATGCTCCAGACACATAACAAGGTGACCCTCACCTGGATGGACATTGAGAGCCTCATCAGGACAGAGTTCATTCTAGCAACACTGTGATATGTGCATATTCAAGAGCTCCAAAACATATAGCAGGGCATCCCAATTATAGTCCATTACATAGCGAGATTCGCAGACCACATGCGCTACTCCTCTTACATGGTACATGATCAATTCTTCAGGGTCCATACCATTGAGCAGTGTCTCCGGTGGGAGATCAAAGCATATATGATATCGCTGAATATCTTGATGCTTGTTGTATTGATCAATAGAGCATTATTGGTAAAGAGCATTATAGCTAAGCAGACACCGAATGTCACAGTCAGCACCTGGCGATAGGTAAACGATTCATCTGTAGTATCCTATTGACAAATGACGCAATGATCCAAGTCAGATAAATCCACTGGTGGATGACCCCGAGACGCAGGGTCAGAGGGTAAGAGCTCGTGGGGTAGAGAAGGTCAGCTGGGAGGCAGACTGTGCATCACGTACGGCGGGCAGGGCCACATGGATCATGACTGCCTGACCAGCCATTCTGATGATCAATAGATGGTAAAGGGACCGTTCAGGCCGAGGACGAAGATCGAGAAAGGAGGTCGGTATGGTGGTGGATGAGGAAGAGGAACTGGTAGTGAAGTAGGCAGTGTGTGGTAATTTGAGGTTCTACTGTCACCACCACCAGGAGGTCTAACCTGACCACAAGGATCAATTGTGCATGGGTGAGCACAGCTATAGGTAACAGATTCCTATGAACAAGACACTCCAGAGAATATTAGTGGTAAGATTTGTGTCTATTCATCCCATGCTATAGTACTTATAGACACAGGTACCATTCACTTCTTCATTGCCACAAAACATGTTCGGAGCTCAGAGATTTCGATGGAGATGTTGACTCGATCCTTATGATTACAGGCTCCTATGGGAGAAGATTCTATAATTACACACTGCTTCCGACAATGTGAGCATACTCTTGGAGGTGAGAGATTTTCCTAGGAACTCATAGTAACAGTGTTGAGGCCTTACGATGTCATCTTGGGTATGGACTGGATATCCATGGTCTATACTCAGGTTGATTGTTTTAGGCACAAAGTGTTGTGTGTCTGTGGGAATGGTATCAGGTTTTCCTTCACTAGTGAAAAGGACACCATTACAGCACATTATAGACTTTTTCGGAGGAGGTTGCAACCAATCACTCACCAGTTGGCTAGCCTCACCCTCATAGTAGTTGATGTGAGAAGTCTGATATATCTTGTAGTGGTGGACTAGTATGCATATGTCTTTCCCGATGATGTTCCAGGACAACCTACTCGTAGAGAGGTAGACTTTTACATCAATATGTACTCTGGGATGACACTGATGTCTACACCATCATATCATATGACTTCAGTGGAGCTTCGAGAGTTGTAGGTACAGCTGGATGACTTGATGGTATAGGGGTTAATAAGGCCCAGGGTTTCTCTATTGGCATCCATGATATTGTTCTCCAAGAAGGCAGATGGGACCTTGAGGCTTTCTGTGTACTATTGGCACCTGAAGTATGTAACTGTTAATTTCAAGTATCCCTTGTTGAGGATCGATGATCTCTTCGACCAACTGAAAGGTGATTTTTTGTTTTAGACGATAGGCCTCAGATCAGGCTATCATCATCTCAGAGTAAAAAGGAAAGGACGTACCGAAGAACGCCTCCAGAAATTAGTATAGCCATTACAAGTTTTGGTGATTCTTTTTGGTGTGATCAACACATCAACAGTGTTCATGGGGATCATGAATAGGATCTTCCATCCATACCTCAATCACATTGTGGTGGTCTTTATCAACGACATCTTCATATACACATCATCAGAGGAGGATCAGGGCACTCACCAATAGATAGTTTTGGATACACTCTGAGAGAACTAGATATATGGAATTCTCTTGAAGAGAATGTTCTAGATAAAAGGTGTCCACTTACTGAGGCACATATCTTGGAGGATATATTTTTAGTTGATCTGATAATGATTGATGTTGGTCTTGCTTGGGAGCCACCCATGAGTGTGACCAAGTTCTAGAGTTTCCTTGGATTGGATGGGTACTACCAGTGATTTGTTCGTGACTTCTATAGGGTAGACCCACCCTTGTAATCCTTGACGAATAGGGGTATTCCTTTATTGTGGGAAAAGAAGTTCCATTGGAGTTTTCGAAAGCTGAGGTATAGACTGAAAAGTTCCCCTATCTTGAGGCTGCCTAAAAATCATGTTGGGTATGTAGTCTACTACGACACATCAGGGACCAGACTACGGTATGTCCTGATGTTGGAGCGAGAAGTGATCAACTACGACTCATGGTAGTTGAGATAGCATGAGCATAACTATACAACCCATGACATGGAGTTCAAATCCGTATTTGTTGCACTGAAGATGTGGTGGCACTACTCGATGGGTGAACAATTTATTGTTTACTATGATCCCAATTGTCTCAGTTATATCTTATCATCAAAAGTCCTGAACCCGAGAAATCATTGATGGCTAGAGATACTCCAATACTATGACATTGAGATACTCTATACTCCTTGGAAGGAGAACATAATAGTAGAGGCACTCAGCAGGAGGTCTAGTATACAGCTATTGTGTGAGGTGAAAGATCAGCTGGCCGCATTGCCGATATTATTCATGGATGGAGATGGAGAAGCTTACCTCTAGTCTATGACTATCACTCCCCCAATTCTGTCGTGAGTATGTGAGGCATAACTTGTGGACAATGACTATGAGTCACGTCGTGATCATATATCTGCAAGATAGGATCTTTAGGGATTTTTGGTAGGTGGGGAGCAAGTCGTTCTCTACAAAAGATGCAATATGGTACCAATGATGATACAATAGAAGATTTTGAGGGTGTTTCATACATCCTCATTAGATGTACATCATGGAGTGGTGAATATGTACCAGGACCTCTGGCATTAGTACTGGTGTCCTGGGATTATGAAATTAGTGGTAGAGTTTGTATCCTGATGCCTCACTTTTCAGAAAGTGAAGGCTGAGCATTAGGTACCAGTAGGCTTAGCTCAACAACTTGAGGTTCCAGAGTGAAAGTGGGATAGTATCTCCAATTTCTTCATGATAGGGAAACCGTGAACGTACAATGGCCACGATTTCATACGGGTGATCGTTGACCAACTCACAATGCAGGCCCACTTCATACCCATCCGAGAGAAGAGATTATTAGAGAGTAAGAGATGTCTTTATATACAAGAGATTGTACAACTTCATAGGGTTTCATCGATGATCGTCTCAGATTGTGATGCTCATTTTATATCTCTTGTTTAGAAGCGATTGTAGGATGTCTTTAGAAATTAGATATGCTTGAGAAACACCTTCTTTCCTGAGATATATGATTAGAAAGAGAGGACCATACACACACTATAGGCCAGGATTCATATTTGTGTCCTCAACTTTGGCCACAGTTTGGAGGAACACCTGCCCCTAGTGGGGTTTTCATACAATAATAGTTATCACTCCACCATCAGCATGGCACTGTTTGAGGCCTTTTACGGGTGACCATGCAGATCACCTCTTTACTGAACATACCAAGGGGAGTCAGCACTTATAGGTCCAGAGTTGGTACATGCTACAATAGAGAAGGTTCATATCATCTATAAGTTGATTAAGAATACACAGAGATAGTAGAAGTCTTGTGCCTATAGGAGATAGACAACATTAGAGTTTGAGGAGGGAGACCATGTCTTCTTATGGGTCTCACTCTGATGTGAATTACGAATGTTTGGCGGGGGTGAAAAGCTATCTCTGAGGTTCTTCGGACATTTCTAGATCCTCAGAAGAGTAGGCGGGGTTGCATACCATCTATCTATTCCCCACTAATACACCTGGTGCATAATTTATTCCATGTGTCACAGCTGAGGATATACGTCTATGATCCATCGCACATTATCAACTAGGGCGAGCTGGACATCAATGATGGGGTGAAGTTTTCATAGTTCTCAGTGATGAGAGAAGATCGATATGATAGGGTCCTTCGTGGCAGTTCAACTCCTCTTGTGCGAGTTTGTCGGCAGCACGAGGTCCTCCAAGTGAACACATGGGTGTAGAGAGGCTCAGATGAATACTCACTACCCCCATTTGTTCCCCTAGTTATGATTTATTTTTTTTGAGATGAAAAGACCTAAGGTGGGGAGAATTTAAAGATCCAGAAATTCTATGTTTTTTTAAATTATTTTGGATTATTATGAGTCTGAGAAAATTGACAGTTCACGATTCTGAGGCCCAGAAATAATTTTTGATCATTTATTAAGGTACGTTCGGTAAACATGTTGGCGGCGTTTTCTATCATTTGAACTTGTGCTTAGAATTTGAATCTGAGAACAATATTGAATCTACAGTGACAATATTCTCTTAAGGGGATATTCACTTTGACCATAGTAGGGCTGGAGAAAAATAGTGTTTTGGGCCTTTTGAAGAAAAGTAAAATAACATGTAATTGATATTTTCTTTTCTTTTTCTCCAAAGGAATAGCAGCGGGGGCAGGACCGGTGACTTTCAAGCCATTTAATGGATTGACTCATAAAATGCATAATTCCACCGTTGATAATTAAAAGGTGTAAATTAATTCATTTAATGGCCCTCATTAATTCTTTAATGTGTTACTCACCTTTCCCCTTATTATTTATATAGATCTCAGGGTGGGGTTTTGGAATGGCTTCTTCAAGCGAGGAATCATTTGGTGATGTTCTATGGAAACATACACCGACAGAGGTGGGAATCTCGAGTTGCAATGATTCAGAATCAAAGAATGATGATGACTCCATCCAACATGGATGCTCATGTCGCCTCAACCACGACACTTCCAATGGATCTCGAGGTAGGGTTTTTTTATTAATTCATTAGATTCCCACGATTCTATTCCTCATTCATGTTTTTTCAGGTGTTTGTTTCAGGTTATTTTAATGTGGTTTATTTATTAAAGATGAATTAAAATTCCTACCTCTGTTTATAATGATAACATGGAGGGCGTGGTACAAATGAACAAGGCCTGAACCCTCGGTCACATTGTTCTTGTTGCGGTCTTCAGGGGAAAATTCTTCAACTCATCAGAATTTAGAACATGGGAGCATTGTAGGGATGGAGAATTCTCGAGGATCCCATTGATGCCAGAGAAATTTAAAATGTAGCTCTGGGGCATCGCTAGAGCCCCACGAAAGAAGCGTCAATATGGGACCATCACAGTGATGCCAGCGACCAGCAACTGTCAGCTGCGGTGGAAGAGTGGCATTGCTCGGGGCTACAGTGGGCAGATGGGAAGCCGACTGTGGCTGACCATGGAGGTAGAGGTAGATCACCCTCATGCGCTGTGTAGAATGGAGCAGCGGCTTCACAGTCACGACAGAGCTGATAAGGGACACACTCTAGTGGGACCCGTTAGTAATAAGGCAGCGCCATGTGGCACCACCATTTAATGGAGCCAAACAACTCTATTGATCCATTCGAGAGCAGCGACCATGCGACCCCCGTAGGATACACTGACCAGTAGGCCTAACCACCCTACTGGCCGCACCTAGCCGACAGGCCACGCCCGACCCAACCGGGCAGGCCAAGGCCGGGTCAGACCGTACCAGACACCTCTAGGGCCAAAAATGCTAAAGGGCCATATCTTGTGAACGAGATTCTTGTTTGATGAACTGTCTGCCACGTAGGGATCCATTTATCATGAAGGTACTTTTGAGATAAACCACGAGGGTTTTGAAGAAATTTGGAGTATAGCCGGGTTAGAATGACTCTAAATCCAATCGAGCCCTTATCACTAACATGCCAAAAACATACACATCGGGCGTCCCGTTAACACATCATCTGATGTGTTGGGACCCTTATAATGTGACAGATCATTGTGTTACTTCTTCGTGGCACTTCATTTTAATTAAAATACCACTGATGACTTGAGGAGCAGTTCTACCATAATCAAGCGTACTGTGAGTGGGATGCCAATGGTTGGCAGAGAGGCAGAAGATGGAGACATATCATTCTGATGTTAGTACCTAGTGATCTTATGTGGATAAGCACCAATCCTATGAGATTACGATCCAATTCAAGTCAGCGCTCAGCGATACTATGTGGGTCAGCGTATACCGATCTTTTTTGGGCAAGATCCTATGTGGGTCTGCACTGATCGATCATGTGTGGGTCAGCGCAAACTGATCCTATGTTGGTCAGATCATGTGTGGTTTCGTGGGGTTAGTGCCTATCAACTCCATGTGGTTGGATCCTATGTGGGTCTTTTGGGGGTTAGTAACTATCAATCATGTGTGTGTGAGACTCCTTATGGTCAGTAGCAATGCCTCTTGGCAGAATAAGATGATCTAGCTTGGCGACTAATAATATATACTTCTATACTTCCCATATAACTAGTTTGAGATAGGTATATTGCTTTGTGCTTTGTGATTGAGCTAATTCCTTGTTCTTTTTCTTTTGTGGAATTCTGAGAGACCATCAGAGATTTTGAGGTCCCTAAAATGTATTATTATACTCACCCATTCACTGGATTCACCCAAACATTGTGGTGTCTTGTGCAGACGATGAGTAGCTCAGCTGAGACTACTAGAACAAGGACCAGGCGGTACAGAGAAGTTACTGGTAGACGTGGAGAGCAGTGAAGATGAGATGAAACAAACCTTCAGGTAGGATCCCTAGTGGAAAATTCCAGGAGTTTTCTATTTCTCATTTGTAGTTGTACCATTCAGTTGGACATGTATTCTAGCCCCCTTTACATTCAGTACAAACTATTACTAATGCAGTATTACTTCGTGGTTGCATCTTGTTGGGTTCGTGGATTATGTGTCAGTATTGGTTTAGAAGAAATTCATTCCTATTTTAAGGATATTCTTTTCTGGTGCTATTCACCAGCCCCTACCCTATGGATGGCGGGCATGGGGTAGTCACGGAATGGACCCTAGGGGACAGGTTGTGACAATATCTTTCTTGAAGGAATTTTCATCATTTGAAGAAGTATGTATTTTTCATTTGGTTTACCAACCTAGAGATCCAAAAAATAATACAAATTCTAAGTTGTATGAAATAAATTTGGGTTCCATGGTCGTAGGATTTCCAATCAATCTGATTTTTATCTAGGGATTGATTATGGATTGAGTGGTTTATTTTTTTGAAAGAAAAGAACATAAAAACCCTTTTAAGGGAAAAGGGAGAACCTGAAAGCCTGTAGAAAACCTGTAGGTTGGGCAAAAATACTTAATTTACAGTGGATCGAGATCCTAGTGGGACATAAAAAATTACAAAACCACACCCCGATCCAGATCCCGATCATATGCAATAAAGGAAATAAAAAATAAACCAGTGCAATGTAAACCAACTCTAGTCTACCCTAGTGACAACCAAAGGCCCTCATTCAAACAAGCATGATAAGATCGTTGATCTGCCACCACCGCATCACTGCGCCACAAACTGATGGGTCATCGCACATCTAGATCCGCCGAATCCCGATCTACAATGAGACCACTATCACCCCTTGACAGCATGATGCAACAAAGATCCCACCCCAACGCCGTTGTACACCCGCAGAATGCAAAGGACACCACAATAGATGCAGGGGAGTCGCGTGGTTTTAAAACCTAGATCCCGAGAGACTTCCACCAAACTGGAGGCTACATCCTGAACAATCTTGGATACCCAAACCCCATCCACCGTCGCTACCTGTGGCCATGATCAAAGAAATCACCGCTGAAAAGCCGCCCGAGCCCCCTCCACCACCCATGCTCAAGCATTTCCACTGCCTGTTATGTGAGGGTCGAGTCCGAATAATCCACCACTAACCCCCAAAACTAGATCTAAAAATAAAGATATGAAAAATGAAACCCTGAATTTTCTGCCTGTCGCAAGATGACACCGCCGCTCGAAACCTGCACAACCACTCCGAAGCACCACCGCAAGCTACCATCACAAGCCGCCATCACTACGAGATGAAGGCTACCAAAACTATCATCCTCTTCAATCTGAGCCATGGAGATGATCAACTTCCAACTAGGTTTTACAAACGCCGAGGTGTCACTGACTTTTCCAAAGAAGTGTCCACCACCGAGAGAGTAAACGAACCCTAGAAGCAGGATACGTTGGGAGAGAGATATGCGGCTGAAGTCGCCCCCCCCCCCCCCAACATAATTGAGTTATTTATGATTTCATGCCTTGATTATATACTTATCTATATGAGAACATCCATATTCATATATTTATGTGTTTATATATATATATGAGAATATATAATCACAAAATATGGTGTTGTTTCAAGATGATTATGTTCACATACCCATGAATTGGTTCTCCAATTGTTTTAATTAATTATATCTATTTCTTTTATTTTTTCAGTTGTGTCTTGGCTAGGATAAGAATATTTCATGATCATGAACATATGACAAAATAAAAATATGTTCATCATTGGGTTATCCTATATAGATTATTTCTCACCTCTTTCTGTGAACCGCCGAGTTCGTTAATACCTTATTTATGATTTTCAGTTCAAGCATAGATTCGTAGTATATATGGTTGATTCCTAGAGTTATATGATTGAGTGGATTCCCTTGTATGGATTCACATGGTCGGGTTTATGTAGTTTCATAGTGTCTCGATATTTGGTATATGGTCTAGCATTGATCAATTAGTAGAGATATTTAAATTTATTTCAGTTATTTTTATATGCATATGCTTGTATGGTCATCCCAATGGGTACCCAGTGTTGTCTATATTACATGGTTGTTTGGGGTTTTATAAAATTTGACTTCTTATTACAACATGTTCTATTTCAATTTATTTATTTCTTTCTTACACTATTTATTTGCTTCAAAGATTACATATAGTAATTTCTGTTGTTATTCAATCTGATATGATGGTATAATATATCTATATACACAATTTAGGCCCATTCTACTAGCCAGCTACCTCTAGCATATGAAGAGGTGCACTTGAGGCCTCATAATGAACTTTCTCAGAGAAACCATTTAGTATCATCATGATCTCGATGATAAATAGTTTTATAAGAGCTATTTCTTTTCTGGTTTATTACTATATGGGATATGTGCATAAAAGTATTTTGAATTTTTTTATAAACTGTGATGGATATTGGATTGCTGTATTGGGGAAACATTTTTCGGTAAGAAGTCATGGTTTCAAGGGACATGGGATTGCTATTCTCATATGTGATTTTATAGTTTTATGTGATTTTTACTTTAAGCAATGAACATATTGGTGGATGTTATAATTTATTATTGATTTAAGGATCTTGGACTATTATAAAGATACCAGTGATTTATTTTGACTCATTTCCAACAAAGGAAGAGGCATCCCATGCATCATATTTGGAACATTGGATTGACATGGTATAGAATGGAAAATTTATGTATTCACTAATGATTGGTGATAATTTTTTTAATATTCAATAATAATTTTAATGGTATTTTACGATATAGGTTTTTTTAGTAATTATAAAAAATTCAAACAAAATTAAAATATTTTTTTTCTTATTGAATGTCATGTGGACCTATGTTGAGATATTAGATGGTGGGTCTAATGACTCCATCCTCATGCACATGATTTTCATTAACTTTACTTGGTTTATTGGGCACATGAATCCCATGTCTTGAACTCTTTAATGGGGGGTTTTTTTTCTTAGGATAAATTATTTGAACTCTATGTAACAATCTATATAGTATTTTCCTATATATATTGTAATGAAATTATACTTAACAAACCATAAATTTGTTTCTATCTAGTCAGATCATCGAGTATGATGTTGATAGGTACCAGGAAATTTTTAGTGAACTCAACCTAGATAGGGTATTACCGTTTGAAAATTGATACTGAGTGTCAGTTCAATATCTCTTAATCGTTGGTATCATGACCTCCAGGGATTAGATCCGAATTAGGATTATTCGAGAGGATAATTGACATTATATTATTTGTTTATATTTTTGACCCTCATTGGTATTTAATAGTTTTATATCCCTTGGGGTGGTTTTAAATTTTGGGCTTGGTGTTAAGACCATCTGACCTAGTTGGGAGAATTGATCGTTTGGCCTAGGTGGGATACCTCGAGGGCATTTGTTTTGACTCATACCCTTGGATTTAAATATATGTTTCAATTATTATAAACTTCATGAGTGGTTTTCATATAATTTGGATTCCTTTTTTTCCTTGAACTTGGTTATATGATCATTCTGATATCGATACATGATAGGTGCTTGAGTTTTTCAATATAAGAATTTTGATACCATTGGAATATGACATAGAACTTCATGTGATTTTGTATCAATATTTTAATTGATGGGAAGAATAATTCAAGTTATTATCCTAATTGATCTATGTTTCTATTATTTGTAATATATTCAGTGTGTGGGTAGACGATAATTATTGGAATGACATCAGGTGATGGAAAATCATTGAATAAATCATGTCACTAGTTAGGTTCATGAATTTGAAGAGGAGTTCCTAAGTAATTTCTCAAATAATGATACTAACATAAAATGTAGCATGGTTAGATTATCCTTTTGATGGAATAATCATAGAAGAATGAGTTGGGTTATTATGTCACTTGATGTTTATGTATGGTACAATTAAAAATCATAAATTGGTGAGTGTCCATGCGCGGCCTGAACACCAATGTTTTCAAGAAATTATGTGGGAATGGTTTCCTAAGAGTTTGTGGAATAAATGATGAATGACCCTCTATGGAAGATACATCAATAATTAATTAGGTTCCAAAAGATATTTTACCCATGGCTAGACCTAGATATGCATTGTTGATTGATGTGGTGCTAGGTGTTGGTTAAAGGACTATTAGAATATTGGATGTGATCATGAATTGCGAGAGATCTACACATGACTTTTGCGGAACTCAATGTGTACTCCTAGTTAATGAAGATAATTTTCTATATTTAAATCAATTTGAGTATGGGGTGAGAGAATAATCTCTACATAGAGTTTATTTTCTCTTAAATATCTTTCTAGGATTAATAAAAGAACCATTAGAGATTTTTCTCGAGGAGATGCATAAGGTAATTTTTTTAATGCGGGGTACATCATTTGCTATTTGATGGTGGATACCCAAATATATTGTTGGGATTTAGTGTTTTTCATTATCCGTTGAGGTTAATTATAGTTATTTATTGGATGATAAGTGTATTATTAAGGTGGGGTGTACCATAATTTTCATTGTTAATATCTCTAGTGTAAGAGATTGTTCTTGAGGTAATGACACATTTTGTTGGATTTTCATAATAGTGTAGTTGTGCAGATTCTTGGGATGAGATCATGGCTAATGGTTTTAGTAATAAGGATTCTTGGGGATGATAAGTAATATGGTGGGGGACTGTAAGGAAATATGTTTTCTCAAGTGGGGATTCTGAGCATAAATTTTAATTATTTCTCTCAGATGATTATGCAAGGTAAAATTGTTATTTTTTCCTAGAAGATGATATCAGATAATTTTTTAGACCATTCCCATGGTCATGGAAAAGGGTTTCTACCATAGGAATATAGTTTTACATATTTCTTATCCATTCGAATTAGAATGGAATAATTAATAATTAATAATTAATTATTGATTATTCCGCTATAATTCGAGTGTCTTGGAGTTATTCCAAACTCTATTCCCCTACAACTAGTTCAGGTGTGTCAGTTGACGAAAGAAATAGATTAAAATTTTTTCTTCTCTATTGAGTATAGTATAAGGAGTTTTTCTTAAGATGGGAAAAAACTCAAGTCTGACATCGGGGCCGACCTGATCCCCGTTTTTCTATTTCTATTATTTTCCATTTTTCCTTGTGTTATATGTTTCTTCTTTTCATTCCATAGACTCTTTTGTACACCCCTAGGGGGGGTACCCCTTCATTTCATGACCATGATAGAACATGGAAGAATGACTTAAGGGAGGTATACCGCCTCGTAGTTCCGGACACATAGGATCGTCATGCAGTAGGCATAGAGTTCCAAAATGAGAGAGCTTCTATGGATTCTTCTCCAAGGTTGGCGTTTTTTTGTTTTTTGATTCAACATTATAGATTTACTATTTTCATGTTTTAAACCCATATTATAATTTCATAGTACCCCTTGAGGGTCGATCTATTTTTTTTTTAGAGATATGTGTTTCATTTGATTTGATGAGATTTATATTATGGAATCCCAAACACATGATGTCTAGATTCTAGAAAACATGTTGTATTTTCTTCCTATTATGGGAAGATTTTGTTATTCTATGTACATTCCATTTATAGGGTATAAATTCCATGTAATGTTACTTTGTCGTGTTTCCATGTACATATCCTAAAATCCCGTGTAGGGTACAGGGTAGTGTAGATTACATAACTAGACCCAGTGTCGGTTGTATGATATGTCAGGGTGCATGATGAGCCAATGTACATGGCTAGTACATGTGAGTTATATGGTTAGGACCCCCATGTGGGTATACACCATTTACATGTTTTATAATAAATGTAAATGGGATTTTACTAGCCATCTCCTCTAAGAATGAAAGCGTAGTTGAGGAATTGGGAGTACACATCATGTACTAGGGTACACACACCGTGTACAGACCCCTTTCTGAACCTTTATGATTTTATTACCGTTATGTCCAATAGTTAATGATGGAATAATGAGTACTCCATTATGATTATTTGTCAACATGGTTCACTTTGGTAAAATCCTTGAGGTTATTCGAGGACCCGTGGGATGAATTTGAGGGTTTTTCAAAACAAATAGGTTCTTCCACTGGTGAATGAATCTAGTTGTCTTCTAAGAGTGAGAATCATAGATCTAATATGGGCCTTGAACATTATTCGTGAGAAATTATTTTTCCTATTTAAATAATGACCTCACCCCTATCAGATTTAACATTTTGGCCAATGAGTACATTGGATTATTTTCCTATAACTATCCCCTATAAGATGCTTCTTCATCCTATGTCGTTATTAAATGTCCCTTGTAGGGATCTCCCTCCTATGTACCATTCTTAATATACAATGTAGAATAGAATTATTTTCATATATTTAGTGGATAACTTTTAGGATTACTCCTATTACCTTCTCAGTTGTGGATCCTAGGTAGGATTCCATCACTTAAATGTAGACCATGAGGATTCCATGATGGATCTCTCTCCAGTGTTATGACCCGAGGGACCTAGTGGGTGCCCCTATGGTTGAATGAACTTGAGAAAGTACATTATGGTTGGGTTGATATAGTATTGGGTGTCATCTAAAAACATGTTTCGAACAAGTAATCCCTTGAGGTTGAGTTAGTAGTGGTGGGTTTAGGCGTTCACACAAAATCATTCATTATTCTATTCTTCCACATGTTTAGTGTTAATACAATAATGATTACCAGAGGTTCTTCATAGTTGTTCGATGATATGCTTGATGCAATGTGTCCTTATTTATTTTCGATGAAGAGATTCATTTTCCAAGGATCCATTTAAATCATTTATTTGGATTCCTAGAATTATTTTGGAGGATCCTTCTTCGGATACATGTAACTATTTTTATTATTTTTATACTTAGAGTTACTACATGTGATCTGGCAGTTCAGCCTATATGTTTGTATATTATGCTTTTGGGAGCTCTAGAGGTGCTTTCTGGGGTCCATATTTTGAGCCTAAGATTAGGATATACAGGCATGGAATCCCTTGTAATGATACTCTTGGGTGATTATTCTATCCTGAGTGATGAGGAAAATTCATATCTCTTTGAATTATTATTTGTTTATGATGATCCCAATCTCTAATGATTTTAATGAGATGAGGACCATTATTCTCTCTTTGATATTATTATACTCATGGGTGAGTATACTATTATATGATATAGAGATGATTTACACTCTCCCTGATCATTAGTTTGTTGAAGTGTTTGAAATGAAAGTAGACATCATTGGATACTCTTGGATGATTACACCTTTCTAAGTGATGGGTATGATTATTTTATCTCTGATCAGAAACCATGAGGGGTGGACATGATTTCCCATTAGCGGGATTTCCATAATGTTCACATAAATATTACACCTTAATTGTTCAGTTGAGTCTCAATGTCATGAATACCTATGGGATTAGACATTAGACTGTTCTTACATGGTGAGTGTGATTTGAAATTTGGATTTATTCCATCTTTATAGGATATCCTAATTTATTCCATAGAATCCTTCCTTACAATGATTGTTGGAAAGTATGGAAGAACCTAGGGTTACGAAAGTGTCCACTAATGATCGACCCAGTGGGTGATCAATGTTGTATGTATAATATGGTTGTTCCAGATTCATGTCATTGGACTTATTAATATATCATGTTCTATATAAATTTAGTCACTACTTCTGTGATCTATTTGATTACTCATTTGATGATATCTAGTTATTTTGGAAATTATTCACTCTGGTATGAGGGTATAATATTTATACAAACACACCCTAGGCCCATGATTCTTGTCAGCTGGCTCTGGCGTATAGAGTGGTGCACATGAGTCCTCATAAGAAACCACCTCCTAGAAAATTTTTAGTGGAATAAAAGTCAGGATGTTATAGTTTTTATAAATACCAATATAAAATCCCATTATGTTACAAAATTAGTGATTATGAAATAAATTATTTTCATTAGGATCGAGATATCATTATTTAATTGATGATTTTATGAAATTTCATTTTATATATGATTTTATGTTTTCAAATGAATAAAATATAGTGAGGTATTATCTAGAAATTCTCATGTGTGATTAAGTATATTAGCTAAAGTATGGATCAACCCACACTATTCAAGGGTTTGAAACTATGTATCTTGGATTCTGGAATTATATACAAAATAATAAAAATAATATTATTAGTTTATTTGTATTTTGGGGCATGCCCATAACCAATAAGATTCAATGAATGATTGGTGAAATCATATCATTGTGACTATTATAGTAAAATTGTGATATAAGAAAATGTTTCTAAAAAATAATAAATAATATGTAATAGAGTTTGTAATGAAATACATCATCAATTATCAGTGATATTTGTAGAATAAGAAATATAATCGATCAAGAGATGGGGGAAATTTTAATTTCTTTATTCAGATCCAAAAATTAAAGTCACATACAGGTTTTAGAGGATAAAAATAGTTTTCTAGTAGGAAACTCAAGAAGGAAAAATACCAAAAAGTGATTTTATTGGGATTATTAAATAAGGATTACTTGAGAATATATATTTGTTGGACACTGGAAGAAAAATGTAATTTTTTATTTTTATGATGGTCAGGAAGGGGTAGTATTAAACTCAACTTGGGGTTTAATGGAAGGTATAAAGGACTTTATGGCCAATCAAAAATATAATGTAGGTCACCAGGATATCAATATCCACGTTTTACCCTTACTTTGTTTAGATGTAAAGAATGTCTATTGGGTGGTCTTTCTATGCCCATTTAGGGATTCTTCCTTCCAATGATAAGATATGATCTGGATTCATCTTCCTTGGGTTCCCCATATCATCCATTCTTCATATATGATCATGGTTGGGTTGGTAAGTGATGGTGAATCATGTTTTGTACATTTATCCTCTCTATTCTATTAGATTGATTTTCTCTTATTTAATCCCTTATTTATTTACTCTAGGTATGGGTATTTATATTAATATTCCACAGGATCATGGGAAAATCACATAATAATGATATGTTATTCAGGGGGATTGTCTAGAATATACTTACCGGTGATGAACACATGTTTTTTATCACCATTTGGATAAATTTATGTTTCATTTTTGACTATTAATCAATTATATTTTATTTCGAGTGATATTTCATATAAAAACTAAAGGTTGAAATTAGGTATTTTTATTTTCATAGTCTTATATGAGCATTAGTAGTGGACCAACCCTTGTTGATCAAGTTTTTTAGGGAGATACATTTCATGTAGATATTTGTAAATTTATGCCACATTTAATTAAATTCAAAAGAAACATAAAATTAATTATAAATTCATTATAACAAATATAATTGGGTCATCGATGTAGATAAGTCAATCATGATATGGTATAAGGTTGATGTTGTGTTGTTCCTGGTTAGAGTAGCTACCGTTTAGGGGATAACTTCATGTTTGAGGTGGGTGGTCCTAAATTTCACCAGTTTTATATGAATTTTCATATATTATGTGATATAAAATAGTGTTTAGAAAGTTTTACCCAATCATGTTTGTGAAAATGGGGGAATACATAAATATGGGAATTATTAAATGACCTAGTAAGTCTATTTTGGTGATCCCACAAATATTCCCTTATAGATTGAATTTCTCTAGGGTACTGATTAGGTTACAAACATGGGTTAAATAGTGGGAAGAAACTAATATAATCATTTTAAAAATGATTGATTAATCTTTTTACCATGGGAAAATTTTCATTTTGTGCTTTTTGGATTCTATAATAATGAGATATAGGGGCGTAAATTGAGTTTTTTTCAAACAACATATGAAATTTTTGATGTCAGTGTGGGATAATCTTCATGATGGAGTGGATTTTTTAGGAAAACTCATGATTCCTTAAATGATTGGTAAAATGATAAAAAATGGTTATAATAGTTATTAGACCTTTCAATGATCCGATAAATTTTATGTATAGGATATGGCATGAGATGAAAAGTGTCCATACAGGAAATTCACAATGTGAGAGGTGTATCATGAGATAAGAAGGATTTTTCTTAATATAAACCAATGTATGTATATCTCAATGATGAGCGATAAACTAGTGAGTAAATAGTAAAACACGGTTTTCTAAATTTGGTTCTAGAACATGAATATACACATGGGAATAATGAATAATGTCTTCAGTATCTAGAGATCCCTAGAAGTGATGGTCAAGATGGGTGGTTTTATTTAGATATATCTATGTCTTGTAAAGTTTATGGGTATTATTTATCAATGTGTTCTTCCAATTTAAGATTTTAGTGGGATATGATAAAGAGATGTATGGATATTTTTTTGAGGTGCTATGATTCTTGTTGGTTTTTAGGTGTCCTCCAATATTTTCCCATTATTTTTATTTCTATCTTCACACATTTAATTAATGGTGTCCTAATAATTCATTACATGATAATAGATATGTTTATGCCACCTGGATTAAGATTAAATAACATATAAATTCTATAGTGATCAATATATCTATACACAATTGGATGGTAGTCTAAGACTGTATCATATCCTATTGAATCATGAGTTTGAACATATGGGTTGATAATTTTCCATCCAAATATCTTAATTATATACTCAATCCTATTACTGATTATTTTGAAATCCTTGATATCACCTAGTGTCCTAAGGCGAACACAGAATTATTACACTGTATGGGAGGACCATATGTTTTATAATATCCCCCTGGTATACCTTATCCTTTTATTTTTCAAATGGGATGATATATTGTAACTTATAATCACAAATGTATATTTGATATTATTATAATTATTATTGGAATACTCTATCACATATTATCATAGGGATATACCCAATCCCATTATAGTTTGTATGGGTGTGAACATGTTCTCCAAGTATCTAAAGGCAATACTTGAACAATTTTCAATTTGGATAGGTGTAATATATGTTTATATGAATATTGATGAAAAACATGATCGTTTTATAGTTTATATGGGAAAATATATATCACATAGTATCTTGAAGTTATAACCAAACATATTATTAAACAATATACCCTAATTATAGTGTGATCACGTTTATACACAATCAAACCCTATGATAAGATTTGAAATAGATTATCTCTCAAATATTTTTATAATACATGGTAGTACCACTAATTCTATGATATCATCCCTTGAATATTAGTGAAGTTGATTTTATTTTTCCTTTAATAGATATCATAAAGAAAATTGAAAATGTGGATATACAATTTGATACCAATTAATGCGTTGTCTATATAGTGGTAATCATTACATTGGTAGTTAAGAACTCTCAAAAAATCATTCAATTAAATGATTTTATGTTTAAATTACTTCAATATAGAGAATGTTCTATAACATATTTCTTGAGTTAATGTAGTCATTTGTATTGAAAATTGTCAGCATTTTAAATTTACTAATAAAGTTCCCATGGAGGGGTTTATTTCAGATTGGAGATGATTGAGATAAAAAATAATAAATATTTTTTTAATGACTATGAAACCATAAAAAGAAGAATTTCATTTAAATACATCATAGAAAAATGTAGAAGGAAATTTTACTCTTATCCAAACAATCATTCCACTACCCCAGGATGTTGTGTATTTATATTATTCTATGAAAACCTGGGGTTTGGATTACAATTTCATTAGTGTAATTAATATTTTAGGGTGGGGTTATATATTGTAACTAAAATATCTCACACAAAAAGTAGTTTTTCAATACATAACTAGAGTATTTATTCACAAATGAAACCTGTACATTAATTATTTTTATCAATGATCAATGATGTTATGTGGTAGTCAGGTTATAATTAATATAGTCACACCGTAAAAAAGATACAATTTGTTTCCATCATTATGAATTTAGATTAATATATAATCAAAATAAATTTGATTTAATGATCACTCTATAATGAGTGGTTCCATTTTGCGATGAATATGTTTTCACGAAAAATTGTGAATCACTGAAAGAAAATTATTGTGAAACTTCGATATAACATTAAAAAAAATATGTTACTTTTCAAGGTGTATTTTTCTAGTATTCAGATGTATAAAAATTTTATACACATCACTCAGTATCTGAATACACATTATGAGGTTGTTTGAGACCAATAAATTTATTAAATATCATATAAATCAGTCTTATAACTGATTTTAGGACCATATTCAATCTATTAAAGCATATTCTTGTTAATAATAAGATAATAAATTGTATAGTGGGATCAAAACTATTGGGCACCACGGATTATCCACTCAACAAAATGTGTGTGTGGACCTAATAAAAAATCATGTTTTATATACAATATCTCTTTCTCAATCTCATTTATCCCCTTTTTGTGTTCATTGATCTTATCCAAACATTGGTGATGGGAAATTTCTTTGAGAGTTTGTGATTTTTTAAACAATAATTAACCCCCTAGAAACATTTAATGTTTATTTATTCTCACTTGGGGTCTCAGAAATAGAACCAGAGTATGTAAATTCTAAAAGATAATATTAATTTATTTATCAATTGGTATAAAGAAGAGGATTCCAATAAGAGATAAAATTTCAGATATCCAAAGGATTGAATTTTTTCTTTATTTTTAATTTTTTCAAATTTTGGTGATATATGGAAATCATGAATATTATAACAAGTAAATGATTTACCATGTTTTATGGGAATTTATTTTAATAATTTTGATGTTCATGGGAAAACGTAATGTAACGCCCCGACCCCAGTTACCCAGAGTTGATGCATTATTGCGTAACATTGGCATGATCACAAAAGATCAAGTCTCGAAAGATCAATTAGTTTAGTAGCCTTGGAAACACTAGATACATTCATAATTTTTACATTACATCATAAAGTAATACAAAAATACAACAACATCTTGTCTTCATATCCACTCATACAATCCCTGTAGTTCATTCATAAAATACTTCTTCACATCCTGGAAAAATTAAAACATTAAAAGGGGTTAGCTCAGATGCTCAATTAGGATAACAATATAGAATAAGCATTCATAAATTAACATAAACATTTAAGGAATTGTATAACTGAAACCAAGGATTTTTTATCTTGAACTTCAGAATAATATGGAAAAATAAAATGAAACAATGCCATTTACTTATTTAAAATGGATATTCTACTAGTCGAATAATCACATGCAATATCAATAACCACTTTCATAATGATTCAATACATAATGACAGACTATCATAACCATGTATCTGAGGCCTCATGCCAAGACTACAAATAATATTTTGTCAAGGCCTCGTTCCAAGACACTATTTGGTCTCATGAGACCTACTGATGCATCGAGGAGCTATAGTGGGCTCCACCCGTCACTTATTAAGTCCAATGCATTCCTCATATGAACGGGTTTAAACATATCATAAACCATAACATAATCGTATCACATAAATCATGCATAAAGGAAACATAACATTTCCATATTTCAATCAAAAATTATCAATACTACACATGGATATAAAAAAACACTTTCAAAACCATTTTCAACACCAAAATAAAAGAAAAGTAAAACTTGTTATTTTTTTACAATTAAAAAAATGTTATGGCTTGTAGAGGAAGTCGAAACACAAATAATGGTCACAACGGCGAAGAAGTCGTAGTCTCCGCATACGTACGACCAAAAAACATTCCTTCATGTCGTTTAGTAAAACGGTTCATATAAAAAGATTCCTTTTGAATAAACATAAAAGTCAAATGGGTTTATACACCATATAAAAAAAGTTGTGTATAAAACAAAATACGCCTCAATGAAAGGAGATTGCGATGAAGTCCCTTACAAAGATCATTATTTTTAATTAAAATAGATATATTATGTGTATTCACTATAATTACACATAATGAAAGTAAAAATAAAATATAGGACATAATAATATCATGACATAATTTTAAAGTATGAGATTAACCCAAAGAATAGAAATTGGGTTAAGAAGTTCCCTTACCTCGTGTCCGACTTGACTCGACCATTATTTAACCTCCTAAATAATTATCTAGAGTTAATTTATAATTGAATAAGAACCTTTTTCAAGTTTATTATTCCTTTTATATCACTTGTTACCATGTTATGAACATTATGTAATTATTTAAGTTAATAACGGTCGTTTTGTCGATCTTTGGTACTTGAGTCAAAAATAAACTTCTTATATTTACAAGTTGTTCATGTGGTAAAATATCCATTATATCCAGAATTATATGAATGATATAGATATCATATATATCATATATATCCAGTATATACATTCATTCATAATATTACATAACATTTAGAGGTAAGAAATGAAATGCACTGTTCATGGAGACGGTAAGCCGTACGTACGCATGAACGCTACTTTCATTTCTATTTTGTATTTAATGGAATGAAATCATAATAATATAAAGGTTTATTATAATTAAAATATAATATCATAGATAATATCGTTTACTCCATCCTTTACACGTCCAACATATGGCATTAACGGTTCAAATCACTTTGAGGGGGAGGTAGACCACACTTCCTAAAATGAAATTATTGCGTTTTACCCATAATGGAAATCATAAAGGTATGACATAAATGAAAAATATAGAAGTATAAGGAAAACATAAACATAATATATATCATATATAAATATAGTGACATTTTAATGGCCACTATGAGAGGTGTTTAAAAGAAGATTGAACAATCATCGTTTCGTTAGGCAACAATTCGCCACCCACAGAAATAGTATGTCCTTTAACCATTAGACGAATGTGTGTGTAAGTGTAAATCAAATCCATATCATAAAAAACATTATTGTATATTTAATATACTGGTTTTGTTACAAAATAAAGTAATAAAAAGAGTTTAAGTGTTTGGAGATGCAAAATAAAACAAAAGAACACAAGTGAAGACATTACCTTTAAATCGGGTAACTCTTTTTTATTTTAGCCAAAGGCTTCCGTGGGAAGACTTCTACCCAAATTGAGGCTTCTAGGAGTAAGATAGGGAATTTTAGAGAGTATTTAGGCATAGGTTGGACGATCCAAATGGCTTTGAATGTGTGAGTATGGTGGTACAGGCGGGGGCCTATTATAAGAGGGGTGGAGATTCACTCTTGGAAATTCAAGAAATGATACTTTATTATATAATGAGTTTCTTATTTTAAAGGTCCCACAATTATATATTTCTTGGATGTGGTGATAAGGGTTCTAAATATATCAATCCAATAGGTTTTAGACAAGTTTATGTCTTAGATTTTACATTATCTTTTCATTTTATTTAAATCGTTAATTAATTAGGTAATCGCTGCATCATCATGGTGTCATAAATAAATTTATTTATTTAATGCATAAAAATTATAAAAAATTTACCATGATGTATGAAATCTTTTTATCTTTCAAATTAATATTTATAGTTGAAATGTTAACTTATATAACTCCATGTAATAATTGTTTTAGTAAAAAAAAACATGTTTGTGACAATTTTATTTTTACAATAAATAAAAAGTTATTAATGTCATTTTCTTACCCAAGTTGCTCCATGGGGTCCCCAAGTTGACCCATGGATTTTATTGTTCTGCCATGACTCATCCAATAATGGTAGGATAAGTGTAAAGGTAATTTCATATTATTATAACATTATTTTTACCTTAAATTACACTAATTACCTTTAATCGCGATTAGTAGAACTTAAAAGTTACTATTCACCAAAATTTATTTTAATCCCATTGAACCACATTTCACTTCCTAATTATAATGATGTATGTTGGATTTTTGAAATTCAAATCACAGAGGTTGTAAAATTTCATTTAAACGAAATATTATTTTTTTAACTACCACTTAGTGGTTTCAGTGTTCATCAAAAATTGTTGTTTTTCAGAAAAATACCAAAAATTAACTCTAAGATATATTTGATATTACAAATTCAAAAATTATGTCTATTTTAAAAAATTCCAAACATATGAGTTTCATTAATTAATTTTATAATTAATCCTCATTGTCAAAACAAATAGTGTTTTTTATGAAACAATATCAATCAAAATATTGACAATTTTTTATGTCCAATTTCCAAGTGAAATTAATTCTAATGACCATTATTGTATAAAATAGTAAAAATATATTCAAATTATACATAACAACCACTCAATAGTTTAATTTATCACTATAAATTATTTTGATTAAAAAATTTGTTTTTAAGTATTTTTTTCTATTCATAAAAAATTAGAAGTTCTCAGAAAATTACAAAAAATTCAACATAGGATTATTTTGATATTATGAATAAAAAAATGAAGTCAATTTTGAATTATAAAATTTATATAATTTCAAAAAGTGGGTATTACTATTCATAACGGCTACTTTGATTGGCTGCGGTGTGTTAGGATCTTGAACTTGCATACAATGCAAGCTATTGCATTATTGAAAGAGAAGAATATCATGAAAGCTTGGGGTGTTACACTATCCCCTACTTCAATAAATTGCGTCCTCGCAATTTAAAAATGTTCTTCTAAAATAAAATGTTCAAAGTAGAAAATACCTTTGTGGAAAACCTGTATCGAAAATAGGGTTAATAAAAATATAACTTTAAAAGAAAGAAAGAGAAGTACAAAGGTCACCTGAGATAACCCATACTAGGATTCTATGAAAATATGGATATGGAGGAGAAAAAAACCACCAAGGTCTGATGGAGAGTTGTAGAAAACAGGATTAGGAGAAAGTTAACTACAAGAAAATCACAAACGTGTGATTGGTTAAACGATCAATTATTCCCCATTAGGAAAATTTAACCGACAACGTTTTTGTTTTAAGTTACCTTTCATAAAGTTGAGGAATTTCTTTAGTAGATTTACTAAGAATGTAAGAAATTATAAATACTTTTCATGTAGACTTTCATTCATTAATAAATTTATACCACAAACCCATATTTCACTCAAAAAGATAATAGTACTCAAAAATATTATATTTATCATAATCGTACAAGGTTCCAAATATTAACACATACCATTTAGATTAGGAAATCTATTTTTTTAATAACCAGGGACCAACTGTAGAATTTTGGTAGGTAATAAAGTCATGTCTCACTATGGTTGTGGGTTCGATTCCTACAGCTTTGCCTGACGCGGCGAGTTATCCCCCAATGCGCAGGTTATCATTTTCCTAAAAATATAGTATTATAATATTCCAAAAATAATCTTCAGAAATTTTTTAACCTTAAACAATACTATCCAAATTTAATCTTAATCCATTCTAACCATTCTAGTTATCCAAAATACCTCTGTTCAGACATTCTCTAAAAGTTCTCTAAATTCCAAAATCAATTCATCAGATTCCCCAAACAAAGTACAGTTTCTCTTATTTTCACATACTAAAAATATAATTACCTTAATCATATTTAAACCTTAATGAAAACAACAAGTAATTTAGTACAATCCTTATACATATAACCTTATTCTTAAAACCATAATTTTGTTCTTCAGTCCAAAAACACAAGTACAATAATTATTCCACTTCATCTATAGTAACAACATAATCTTGGCCATGCTCCCTTGTCCTTTTCTGAGGTATATTTCTTTGGAACTTAAGACATTCATTTGCATAATGCCCCATTTCTCTACAATTGTAGCGTTCAAAATTGACAGCCTCTTTCTTTCCCTTGCAATCACGATCCTGGTGACCTTTTTCTCCGCATTTATAACAAACTCCTATTGCTTTTGGGAAAGTACCGGGGTGATTCTTCCGACAATTATCGTATAATGAAAAATTCTTCTTTCCATTTTCCCTTTATCTGTCTCTTGTTCAACCATTCTCTTCATCTCTTGCTTTACTTTATTGTCATAATATTTAGAGAATTCCTTTTCTGTCTTGATAGCACACGTGACTATATCTTTATACATTGAGAAGGATTCTGATACTACATCTCGATGGAGAAATAGTTTTAACCCATCAAAGAAATAACCAATCTTACTTCTTTGGATACGTATATAATCTGCAGCATACCTTGCTAACCTTGTAAAGTTGGCCTCGTACTTTATGACATTCTCATCCTTCTTTTGTCTCAGACTCAGAAATTGTCTTTCCATACCTACTCGATGGTCACGAGGAAAGTATTTTCTAATAAAAGCTCTTTCAACTCCCTTCATTTTATATTTGATACTTTATCATCATCTTTTGTGTTTTGAATCAATGACCACCATTGATCAACATCTCCAGTGAGGCGGTAAACTGCCATGATAACCTTTTCCCTTTCACTACTCCCCAAGGCATGGAATATTTTCTCTAACGATTTTATCCATTGCTCGGCTACTAAGGGATTTGTACTCCCATTAAATATTGGTGGTTGTTTCCTTATTAAGAAATCTAACATTGATCCTCCACGTTGCGGATCTGGGTGCTCCATACAAGTAAGTTTATTATTAATAACCTGAGTGAGTTGTCCTAGTATGGTGATAAGGTGATCAGCACTAGTTGTATCACCAGCTCCACTATAATTATGTTGAGTAGGAGGGAAATCCCTACATGGATTGCATGCATTGATATGGTTTCCATTCCTTCCACTAGGCTCCATTTATAAACAATGGCATAAACTAGATTAGCTTATGAATCAAAATACATAATAACAAACTTGAAAAAAACTTAACATAAATTGAACTATTTATGGATATAATCCATAATCATAAAAAAAATTTCTTTGAGGAAGGATATACTCATAAACCCTTCATAATGGTTTGTAAAGAAAATGAGAATTATCCTACGAATATCCCCCGGGATTGTCGTAACCAATAGTTCAGCAAGGCTCGTTGTCATGCACCAGTTCCCGTTCGAGTCTAGTTCAAAGCGGTGTTGTCAGGTTTTACACCTAGGTACATCTGTACCAGAGTCGCCTCTACCTGCTCATATCCAAACAAGGATGTATTGCTCGGAAAACTCACAAAATCTCTATAATTCCAAAATTCTAGGAATTTCATCTATTCTAATCCTAAATGTCTATATTAGGTCTATGTTCTCTAATCAGTGTTTATCTATATCTAGCTTCCAGGGTTAGTACTAAACTGCCTCTGATACCAGCTGTAATGCCCCGATCCCAGTTACCCAAAGTCGGTGCATTATTGTGTAACATTGGCATGATCACAAAATATCATGTCTCGAAATACCGATTACTTTAGTAGCCTTGGAAACACTACATACATTTATAAGTTTTACATTACATCCTAAAGTAATAAGAATGTACAACAACATCATTTATTCATATCCCCTCATACAATCCATGCTGTTCATTCATAAAATACTTCTTCACATCTTGGAAAAATTAAAACCTTGAAAGGGGTGAGCAAAAGATGCTCAGTAAGGATTACAATATAGCGGAAGCTTTCATAAATAAACATAAACATTTAAGGCATTGTATAACTGAAAAAAAGCCTTTTAATCTTGAACTTCATCATAATATGGCAAAATAAAATGAAATAATTACATTTACTTATTCACATGGATATTCTACTAGTTGAATAATCACATGCAATATCAATAACCACTTTCATAATGATGGAATGCATAATGCCAGACTATCATAACCACGTATCCAATGCATCGTGCCAAGACTACAAATAAGATTTTGTCAAGGCCTCATGCCAAGAAACTAGTTTGTCTCATGAGACCTACCGATTCATTGAGGAGCTATAGCGGGCTCCACCAGTCACTTATTAAGTCCAATTCATTCCTCATATGAACAGGTTTAAACATATCATATACCATAACATAATAGTATCACATAAATCATTCATAAAGGAAACATAACATTTCAACATTTCAATCACAAGATATCAATACTACACATTGATATAAAAAAACACCTTCAAAACCAATTTCAATACCAAAATAAAAGAAATGTAAAACTTGGTATTTATTTTTCATTTAAAAATAAGTTATGGCTTGTAGAGGAAGCCGAAACTCAAATAATGGTCATGACGGAAGAGAAGTCGTAGTCGCCACATACGTACGACAAGAAAAAACATTCCTTTTTGTCGTTTAGTAAAATGCTTTGTATAAAAAGATTCCTTTTGAATAAACGTAAAAGTCAAACGGGTTTATGCACCGTATAAAAGAAAGTTGTGTATAAAACAAAATATGCCTCAATGAAAGGAGATTGAGATGAAGTCCCTTACAAAAATAATTATTTTTTAAATAAAATTGATCTATTTTTTGTATTCAATATAAGTGAAAATAATGAAAGAAAAAATACATGATAGGACATAATAATATCATGACATAATTTGGAAGTAGGAGATTAACCCATAGAACAGAAATTGGGTTAAGAAGTTCCCTTACCTCGTGTCCGACTTGACTCGACCTTTCTTTAACCTCCTGAATAATAAACTAGAGTTAATTTATAATTTATTAAGAACATTTTTAATGTTTATTATTCCTTTTATATCACTTATTACCATGTTATGAACATTATGTAATTATTTATTTTAATAACGGTCATTTTGTCGATCTTTGGTACTTAAGTCAAAAATTAACTTCTTATAATTACAAGTTGTTCATGTGGTAAAATATCCATTATATCCAGAATTATATTCATGATTTTGATATCATATATATCATATATATCTATTATATAAATTCATTCATAATATTACGTAGCATTTAGAGGTAAGAAATGAAATGCACCGTTCAAGGAGACGATAAGCCGTACGTACGCATGAACGCTACTTTCGTTTCTATTTTGTATTTAATGGAATGAAATAATAATGATATAAAGGTGTATTATAATTCCAGTTCAATATCATATATAATATGATTTACTCCATCCTTTACACGTCCCATATATGGCATTAACGGTTCAAATCACTTTGAGGGGGCGGTAGTCCACACTTCCTAAAATGAAATTATCACGTTTTACCCATAATGGAAATCATAAAGGTGTTCCATTAATAAAAAATAAAAAATCATAAGGAAAACATAAAAATAATATATATAATATATAAATATAGTGACAACTTAATGGCCACCATGAGAGGTGTTTAAAATAAGATTGAACAATCATCGTTTCGTGAGGCAGTAATTCACCACCCACAGAAACAGTATGTTCTTTAACCATTAGACGAAGGTGTATATAAGTGTAAATCAAATAATTCTAATAAAAAAAATCATTTTATATTGAAGATACTGGTTTTGTTACAAAAGAAAGGAATAAAAAGTGTTTAAGGGGTTGGAGAAGAAAAATAAAACAAAAGAACACAAGTGAAGACATTACCTTTAAATCGGGTAACTCTTTTTGATTTGAGCCAAATTCTTCCTTGGGAAGACTTCTACCCAAAGTCAGTCTTCTAGGAGTAATATAGGGATGTTGAGAGAGTATTTGGGTAGAGTTTGGCCGAGCCAAATGGCTTTGAAGGTGTGAGTAAGGTGGTAGAGGTGGGGGCCTTTTATAAGAGGAGAGGAGGGGCACTCTTGGAATGTCAAGAAATGTTACTTTATTATATAATGAGTATTGGATTTTAAAGGTCTCAAAATTATATATTTATAGTTTTAGGTGATAAGGGTTCGATATATAAACATAAAATATGTTTTAGACAAGTGTAAGTCTTAGATTTTACATTATCTTTTAATTTTATTTAAATCGTTAATTGACGAGGTAATCACTACATCATCATGGTGTCATAAATAAATTTATTTATTTAATGCCTAAAAAATATTTAAAAATTACCATGATGTAGGAAATATTTTTATCTTTACAATTAATATTTATAGTCTAAAAGTTAGCTTATATAACCCCATGTAATAATTGTCTTAGAAAACAACACATGTTTGTGACAATTTTATTTTTACAATAAATAAAAAGATATTAATGTCATTTTCTTACCCAAGTGGCTCCATGGGGTCCCCAAGTTGACCCATGTATTGTATTGGTAGGCCATGACTCATCCAATAAATCTAGGAAAAGTGTAAAGGTAATTTCATATTATTATAACATTATTTTTACTTTAAATTTCACTAATTACATTTAATCGTGATTAATAGAACTTAAAAGTTACTATTCCACAAAAATTATTTTAATCCCACTGAAAAAAATTTCACTAACTAATTACAATGATGTATGTTGGATTTTTGAAATTCAAATCACAAAGGTGGTAAAATTTCATTTAAACGAAAAATAAGTTTTTTTAACTACCACTTAGTGGTTTCACTGTTCATCACAAATCGATGTTTTTCAGAGAAATACCAAAAATTAACTCTAAGATATATTTGATATTCCAAATTCAAAAATTATTTATATTTTAAAAAATTCCAAACAAATGAGTGGCATTAATTAATTTTATAATTAATTCTGGTTGTCAAAACAAATAGCGGGGTTTTAAGAAAAACAATATCAATCAAATTTCAAAGTGAAATTAATTCTAATGACCACCATTGGATAAAATAGTAAAAATATATTCTAATTATACTTTAATACAAATAAATATTATAATTTATCACTATAAATTATTTTGATTTAAAAAGTTGTTTTTAAGTATTTATTTCTATTCATAGGAAATTGGAAGTTCTCAGAAAATTACAAAAAAATCAACTTTGGATTATTTCGATATTCCGAATAAAAAAATGATGTCCATTTTGAAATATAAAATTTATATAATTTCAAAAAGTGGGTATTACTATTCATAACAGCTACATTGATTGGTCGCGGTGTGTTGGGATCTTGAACTAGCATACAATGCAAGCTATTGTATTATTGAAAGAGAAGCGTATCGTGAAAGCATGGGGTGTTACATTATCCCCTCCATCAATAAATTGTGTCCTCGCAATTTGAAAATGTTCTTCTAAAATAAAAGGTTCAAAGTAGAAAATATATTTGTGAAAAACCCATATCGGAAATAGGGTTAATAAAAATATAACTTTAAATGAAAGAAAGAGAAGTACAAAGGTCACCTGAGATAACCCAGACTAGGATTCTATGAAAATATGGATATGGAGGAGAAACAAACCATCATGGTCTGATAAAGAGTTGTAGAAAATAGGATTAAGATAAAGTTAACTACAAGAAAATCACAAACTTGTGATTTGTTAAACGATCATTGATTCCCCATTAGGAAAAGTTAACCGAAAACGTTTTTGTTTTAAGTAACCTTTCATAAAGTTGGGAAATATATTTAGAATATTTACAAAGAACGTAAGGAATTATACATACTTGTCATGTAGACTTTCATTCATTAATAAATTTTTACCACAAACCCATCTTTCACTCAAAAAGATAATAGAACTCATAAATATTATATTTATTTTAATCGTACAAGATTCCAAATACTAACACATACAATTTAGATTAGGCAAACTATTTTGTAATAACCAGGTAATTCCTATAGGATAGTGTTAGGTAATAAAGTCCTGTCACACTATGGTTGTGGGTTCAATTCCTACATATTTTTCTAACCCGACGGGATATCCCCCAAGCTCCAGGTTGGATTTTTCCTAAAAATATAGTATTATAATATTCCAAAAATAATCTTCAGAAATGTTTTAACCTTAAACAATACTATTCAAAGTTAAACTTAATCCATTCCAACCTTTATAGTTATCCAAAATACCTCTGTTCAGACTTTCTCTAAAAGGTCTCTAAATTCCAAAATCAATTCATCATATTCCCCAAACAAAGTACAATTTCTCTTATTTTCACATACTAAAAATATGATTACCTTCATCATATTAAAACCTCCATAAAGACAAAGAGTATTGTAGTACAATCCTTATATATATCACATTATTCTTATAACCATAATATAGTTCTTGAGTCCTAAAACACAAGTACAATAATTATTCCACTTCATCTGTAGTAACAGCATAAGCTTGGCCTTGCACCCTTGTCCTTTTCTGAGTTAAGTTTCCTTGGTGCCTAGGACATTCATTTGCATAATGCCCCATTTTTCTACAATTGTAACATTCAACATTGACAGCCTCTTTCTTTCCCATACAATCACGAACCTGGTGACCTTTTTCTCCACATTTATAAAAAACCCCCATTACTTTTAAGAATGTACCGGGGTGATTCTTCCCACAATTATCGTATAATGTAAAATCCTTCTTTTCCTTTTCCCTTTATCTGTCTCTTGTTCCACCATTCTCTTCTTCTCTTGATTTACTTTATCGTCATAATATTTAGAGAATTCCTTTTCTGTCTTGATAGCACACGTGATTATATCTTTATACGTTGAGAAGGATTGTGATACTACAGCTCGACGGAGAAATGGTTTTAAACCATCAAAGAAACGATCAATCTTACTTATTGGTTTACGTATATAATCGGCAACATACCTTGCTAACCTTGAAAAGTTGGCCTGATACTTTGCAACATTCTCATCCTCCTTTTGTCTCAGACTCAGAAATTTCCTTTCCATATCTGCTCAATGGTCACGAGGAAAGTATTTTTATAATAAAATCTCTTTGAACTCCCTCCATTCCATATTTGATACTTCATCATCTTCCTTTGTTTTTTGAATCAATGACCACCATTGATCAGCATCTCTAGTGAGGTGGTAAACTGCCATGATAACCTTTTCCCTTTCACTACTCCCCAAGGCATGAAATATTTTCTCTAACGAATTTATCCATTGCTCAGCAACTAAGGGATTTGTACTCCCATTTAATGTTGGTGGTTTTTTACTCATTAAGAAATCTATCATTGATCTTCCACGTTGCGAATCAGGGTTCTCCATACGAGTAATGTTATTATTCATAACCTGAGTGAGGTGTCCCAGTATGGTGATACGGTGATCAGCCCCAGTTGTATCACCAGCTCCACTACAATTATCTTGATCAGGAGGGAAATCCCTACATGGAGTGCGTGCATTGATACAGTTTCCATTCCTTCCACTAGGCACCATTTCTAAACAATGGCATAAACTAGATTAGTTTATGAATCGAAATACATCATAACAAACTTGAAAAACACTTCATAAATTGAACTATTTATGGATATAATCCATAATCATAAAAATGTTTTTCTTTTAGGAAGTATATACTCATAGACACTTCAAAATAGTTTGTAAAGAAAATGAGAATTATCCTAAGTATATCCCACGGGAGTGTCGTAACAAAGAGTACAGCAAGGCCCGTTGTCGTGCACCAGTTCCCATTTGAGTCTAGCTCAAAGCGGTGTTTTTGGGTTTTACCCCTAGGTACATCATTTCCAGAACTGCCTCTACCTGCTCGTATCCAGACAGGGATGTATTTCTAGGAAAACTCAAAAAATCTCTATAATACCAAAAATCTAGGAAGTTCATCTATTCTAATCCTCAATGTCTATCTTAGGGTTATGTGCTCTAATTAGTGTCTATCTATATCTAGCTTCCAGGGTTAGTACTAAACTTCCTCTGATACCAACAATAACGCTCCGACCCCAGTTACCCAGAGTCGGTGCATTATTGCGTAACATTGGAATGATCACAAAAGATCAAGTCTCGAAAGACCGATTAGTTTAGTGGCCTTGGAAACACTAGATACATTCATAAGTTTTACATTTCATCATAAAGTAATACAAAACTACAACAACATATTGTCTTCATATCCCCTCATACAATCCCTGCAGTTCATTACTAAAATACTTCTTCACATAATGGGAAAATTAAAACCTTGAAAGGGGTGAGCTCAGATGCTCAGTAAGGATAACAATACAGCGGAATCTTTCATAAACAAACATAAACATTTAAGGCATTGTATAACTGAAACAAAAGCCTTTTAATCTAGAACATCAGCATAATATGGCAAAATAAAATGAAATAATTCCATTTACTTATTCACATGGATATTCTACTAGTCTAATAATCACATGGAATATCAATAACCACTTTCATAATGATGGAATTCATAATTCCAGACTATCATAACCACGTATCCATGGCCTTGTGCCAAGACTACAAATAAGGTTTTTTCAAGGCCTCGTGCCAAGACACTAGTTTGTCTCATGAGACCTACTGATGAATCGAGGAGCTATAGTGGGCTCCACCCATCAATTATTAAGTCCAATGCATTTCTCATATGAAAAGGTTTAAACATATCAAAAACCATTACATAATCGTATCACATAAAACATGCATAAAGGAAACATAACATTTCCACATTTCAATCACAAGATTACAATACTACACATTGATATAAAAAAAACTATTTCAAAACCATTTTCAATACCAAAATAAAAGAAAAGTAAAACTTGGTATTTATTTTTTATTTAAAAAAAAGTTATGGCTTGTAGAGGAAGCTGAAACTCAAATAATGGTCACGGTGGCGGAGAAGTCGTAGTCACCACATACATACGACAAAAATACATTCCTTTTTGTCATTTATTAAAACTCTTCGAATAAAAATATTCCTTTTGAATAAACGTAAAATTCAAAGGGGTTTATACACCATATAAAATAAAGTTCTGTATAAAACAAAAATATGCCTCAATGAAAGGAGATTGAGACTAAGTCCTTTACAAAGATTATTATTTTTAAATAAAATAGATCTATTATATGTATTCACTATATGTACACATAATGAAAGTAAAAATACAATATAGGACATAATTTTATCATAATATAATTTGAAAGTAGAAGATTAACCCAAAGAACAGAAATTGGGTTAAGAAGTCCCCTTACCTCATGTCCGACTTGACTTGACCATTCTTTAACCTCCTGAATAATAAACTAGAGTTAATTTATAATTGCTTAAGAACCTTTTTCAACTTTATTATTCCTTTTATATCACTTATTACCATGTTATGAACATTAGGTAATTATTTATGTTAATAACGGTCATTTTGTCGATCTTCGGTATTTGAGTCAAAAATAAAATTCATATAATTACAAGTTTTTTATGTGGTAAAATATCAATTATATACAGAATTATATTCATGATTTAGATACCATATATATTATATATATCCAGTATATACATTCATTCATAATATTATGAAACATTTAGAGGTAACAAATGAAATGCACCGTTCATGGAGATGGTAATTCATACGTACGCATGAATGCTACTTTCATTTCTATTTCGTATTTAATGAAATGAAATCATAATGATATAAAGGTGTATTATAATTCCAGTATAATATCATATATAATATCCTTTACTCCATCCTTTAAACATCCCACATATGGCATTCACGGTTCAAATCACTTTGAGGGGGCGGTAGTCCACAGTTCCTAAAATGAAATTATCGCATTTTACCCATAATGGAAATCATAAAGGTATTCCATAAATGAAAAATACAGAAGAATAAAGAAAACATAAACATAATATATATCATATATAAATATAGTGACATCTTAATGGACACCATGAGAGGTGTTTAAAAGAATATTGAACAATCATTGTTTCGTGAGGCAGTAATTTTCCATCCACAGAAACAGTATGTTCTTTAACCATTAGACGAAGGTGTGTGTAAGTGTAAATCAAATAATTCTCATAAAAAATCATTGTATATTTAATATAATGGGTTTTTTACAAAATAATGGAATAAAAAGAGTTTACTGGGCTGAAGAAGTAAAATAAAACAAAAGAACACAAGTGAAGACAATAACATTATATCGGGTAACTCTTTTTGATTTGAGCCAAAGGATTCATTGGGAAGACTTCTACAAAACATGAGGCTTATAGGATTAAGATAAGGAAGTTGAGATATTATTTGGGCCGAGGTTGGCCAAGACAAATGGCTTCGAAGGTGTGAGTAAGGTGGTAGAGGTGGGGGCCTTTTATAAGAGAAGAGGAGGGGCACTCTTGGAGAGTCAAGAAATGTTACTTTATTATATAATGAGTTTCAGATTTTAAAGGTCGGAAAATTATATATTGCTAGGATGAGGTGATAAGGGTTGGATATATACCAATCCAATAGGTTTTATTCAAGTTTAGGTCTTAGATTTTACATTATCTTTTCATTTTATTTAAATCGTTAATTAATGAGGTAATCACTGCATCATCATGGTTCCATAAATAAATTTATTTATTTAATGCCTAAAAATTATAAAACAATTACCATGATGTAAGAAATATTTTTGTCTTTACAATTAATATTTATAGTCTAAAGGGTAGCTTATATAAACCCATGTAATAATTGTTTTAGTAAAACAACACATGTTTGTGACAATTTTATTTTTACATTAAATAAAAAGTTATTAATGTCATTTTCTTACCCAAGTGGCTCCATGGGGTCCTTAAGTTGATCCATGGATTGTCTTGGTCGGACAAGACTTATCCAATAAGGGTAGGACACGTGTAAAGGTAATTTCATATTATTATAACATTATTTTTACCTGAAATTACACTAATTACCTTTAATCGTGATTAATAGAACTTAAAAGATATTGTTCACCAAAAATTATTTTAATCCCATTAAACCACATTTCAATTCATAGTTACAATTATGTATGTTGGATTTCTGAAATTAAAATCACAGAGGTGGTAAAATTTCATTTAAACAAAAAATCAGTTTTTTTAATTAACACTTAGTGGTTTTACTGTTCATCAAAAATTGATGTTTTTCAGAAAAATACAAAAAATTAACTTTAAGCTATATTTGATATTCCAAATTCAAAAATAATTTCTATTTTACAAAATTCCAAAAATATTAGTTTCATTAATTAATTTTATAATTAATTCTCGTTGTTAAAACAAATAGCATGTTTTTAAGAAACAATATCAATCAAAAGATTGACAATTGTTTATGTCCAATTTCAAAGTGAAATTAATTATAATGACCAACATTGGATAAAATAGTAAAAATATATTCTAATTATACTTTAAAACCACTCAACAGTATAATTTATAACTATAAATTATTTTTATTAAAAAAGTTGTTTTTAAGTATTTTTTTCTCTTCATAGAAAATTTGAAGTTCTCAGAAAATTACATAAAATTCAACATAGGATTATTTCGAAATTCCGAATACAAAAATTAAGTACATTTTGAAATATAAAATTTATATAATTTCAAAAAGTGGGTATTACTATTCATAACGGCTACTTTGATTGGTCACGGTGTGTTAGGATCTCGAACTTGCATACAATGCAATCTATTGCATTATTGAAAGAGAAGCATATCGTGAAAGCTTGGGGTGTTACACATAACATGCATTACTCTCATCCCCATTAGTAATATAGTGGTTATGAATATAAAATTACTGAATAAATTTAATATATTTAGTGACATACATGAAAAGTTTAATAATGCAATAGATTCTTAATTACATACTTTTAAAATCGGTTTTAGAATATTTAAATATAAGAAGATTAATTATTGGATTATTTATTCATTTAGGTGAACAATTTTATGAACTTTTTTAAATTTTATGGATATGTTATGATAGATTATACTATGTTGAAAATGGTAATTCAGAGTACCTAAAATAACAATGATAAATATATATATATATTAAAGGATTATTCATGGATTATTAGATCATTGATAAACTACAAAAATTATTGATACCCATGCGAATAGGATAGGGGTTTTTATTTGGAGAAAATGTAAATATGAAAAGGAAATTATCTCTAAAGCATAAAAGGGTTTGAAATATCTCAAATATAATAGGTAACATGACGAGGAAATCGATTTCATATATTATTCCTTCATTTTCAATAAATAATATCATTCTTTTCAAAATGTCTTCCATCATAGAAATATAAATACATGTGTAATCATTATTTTATGTGTTTTAGTTGTTAAAAAAATAGATAATTTTTAGTTCGTTTCCCTATGAATAAAGATCAAGATAGATAAAATGATCGACACAAAATTCCATCCCGGAGGATCAGAAGTGAATGTGTTCATTGTATAAGAAATTATTTTAATGGAAATAAATATACAAAAGAGAATAGAAAATGAAAAATATCTGAATATATGATATCAGATCTTATGATAATGGAATAGAAATGGATTTTGTGGATTTAGAGAATAATGGTATTCTTGGTTTCATGTATAAATTATAGTAGTTAAATGTTCCCTCCAGTAATGAATAGATTAGAAGCACATAAAAAATTAGTCATGAGTATTCACTAAAGTAGTTATAGTAGACTATATAGATATTTTTGTTCATCAAATAAAAGTATAATATTAAGTGACAAAATATAGAATATAATAAATAATTATACAACAAATTAATCACCTGATAAAAAAATAATAACAAAAATATTATTATGATATGATATTAAAAAAAATTCTATTTGATAATTGAATTTTTTGACATGTTAATTTTTTTGGATTTGTAGAAAAGAATATGCTAAGATCAATTAAGTGGAAACAAGGAATTCCATAAGTGAAAGAATTTTAGGAATTACAAAAGACTAAGTGAAAGTGGTGATGAAAACTGACACTATATGGTGTAGTTGATGAAAAATGGATCATTCACATATAAGATCTGAATAAAATGAGGCTAGGTCCATTTAATAAGCCAAAACAAAACATTAATGAATAATAGGGTTATAAAAAAAATTTCTATAGTTCTAGAGAAAGATAAAAAATATAGGATATGAATAAAATTATGAATAAAAAAACAAACATTCCTTGAAATCCTTTTATCACTCAATGCCTTAACTCAAATAAGATAAAGAGTTGAACAAATAAGATAAACCTCCTACAATATGGCCGGATCAAGTAATCATAGTAGGATTAATAATAGAATAATATTTCATTGGTCTAGATTTATTAATTATAATTAAAGAGAACCCATCTATATCCTTATTTTTACCTTTGATTAATGAATCCATATATATATATATATATATGAATCTTTTTGTGAATCCCAAAACATATCCTCCTCATGTTTCAATAGATTTCATTTTTAGAGGATCACCCATAAAAATCAGAAGGTAGAGGCACCCGATCAACTCACTATGAATGTCTATAAATATACGAGCTCAATAAATTGTTCAGAAAACTATAATATTGAAACAATTATATTAGTATTTTATTAATAATAAAATAACATAGGTTTATCTGATAATATATGACTAATTCTAAACCATAATAATCTTATTATTGTACCATGAGTGTTTTATTTCTTGTTTCTTTACCATTATGTGTATTCTTAATGGTTGGAATATATTAAGGTCATTTGGTGGAAGATGTTAGTGTATAGTTCCCTCATCCAGATAGTCACATTGAGATATTTTAGTTACATAATTACTAGTGGTTTATTGGTAGTGAGTTTCTATATGGGAAAACATGAACATAGGTATTTTAATAAAACTAGTGCTATCAAAGCATGGTAAGATATTTTTTGATATTTATGTACCCTGTAAATTTTCATTTTAGTTGGAGCTTAATTATTGAGAATAAATTTTGTTAGAAGAAGGAAAACTGTATATTAAAAAGTTTAATATCATAGTCTTTAGTTTCTGAAGGATATATATTGAATATTATATATAATAGAATGTGTTGGGATTCTATTAAAAGGATTCAACGAGAATAAATTGAAAAAGAGTACTGGGAAATACTTGGCTAGAAATATCTTATAGTATTTTGGATTAATCATTCCTAAAACATGGAAATTATTTTCCAAGAGAAGAATAAAACAGAAATACTAATCACCAACTCAAAACATAAATGAAATTATAAAAATTATAAACATTGTGTTCATGATATAGTTACTACTCAACATAAATATATCAAAAGGATGGTTAGTTTTAGATCATTTTAATTAATCCAATATAACTCAGATTCAAGTCTAATCACTAAGATTAATGTTTAATGATGTATTATGGGAATTTATCATTCATTTATTACTTCTAGAATCATGTTATGTGAAGTTTTTTATGTAAATAAATACATAAATGTTATTTTGTGCTTTAGTAAACATGATATCTCATTCACAACGATAAGAACTTTACTAAACAAGTCTAATGGATATGAAAAAAAACATTTAGTATGATAGGTATAGGATATTCAACTCAAATTGAAAACCATAAAATATAATAAGGTGGAGGAAGAAATAAAACTATTCTAAGTGAAATTTATTGGAACTAGACCAATATGTTATCATTATAGGAAAATGTATCTCTTTGTGAATGACAATACATGTAAGAGTAAATATTAAAAAAAAGTTTATTATCATACGTTCTTAAAATAATATCATAGTTAAGAATAAAAGAACATTGTTTCCATGTGTCATTAGTCAATTGGAATCATTTATTCTGGATTTTAGGGATTTACATTAGTTGAAGTATATATGGAAAGGGATGAAGTATTATGTCACTAAAATATTAATCAATGCTATAATATGTGAATGACCTGACCAATAAGATAGTTGTAAAGGGTGAATTGAATGTATGAAATTGGTTCATATGTTTTCATTATTTATAATTGGTGACTTATAAATGAGTGTTTAGTAAGAATTTTATTTTGGAGTGTCACGTAGATTGCCTATATTTTTGGAAAAGTTTTATATAACAAGAAAAATATAACTGATAGTTTTATTGTGGTAGAAACAGGTATAAAAGAAAAAAATTGTTTTACCAGATATTTAGAAGGTAGAAAACTATCTTTAAAACAACTTCCAAATCCATGATGTTGTTTAATTATTTTCTAGTTCAAAAGGGTAAGGGGGGCATGAAATTTATATCTATATACGCAAAATGATAACCTTATCATATGGAATGTATCCTTGTAAAGTAATGAGAGGTGTCATTTAATATATAATTCTTGACACCATATAATTAAAAATAATGTCTAGTACATTAGAACAAATGGTGGCCAACTCTGTTCAATCTCACGGATAGTCATTGTACATTCATACCTTCCCTGAAAATGAAACATGAATGGTTTGGGATTTAATTTTTAAGAAGAAATCTAATGATTTGGAACCATTATTTGAAGGAAATTCATGGTGGAAATAGATACCAATTTAAATATTATGTTCCTGATGAATTGTAATTTAGGGGAATACATAATAAGGGATATATTGGATTTTTTCTTGAGTAAGAGAATATGTTTTAAGAAAATAGTTCATGGAGAACCCTTAAATGGTAGTGTGAAATAAAAAATTTATAATATTATTTGTAAGACATCCAAAATCCTGAGGATATATAATAGGTTTACCAATGATTTATTTCTCTAAGAAAAAAAAAATTGTATGACATACAATGTATATATAATTACTTCAGTAACACTTGGGTTGGAGATTTTAGAAGATTTATAAACATTAGAAATGTTTTCATAAACCACCTAAATGTCTATGTAATATTTTACTATGTCTATGATAATAAGACGGAGAGGGTAAAATTATAAGGAAATTATTTATCATGTTTATCTATGGGTTATCAAAATAATGAATTTATATTTAATTTATGTGATAATTTTATTCAGATGGTCATTATAAGGTAAAAATTTACATTTTTATGATGGGATTAAATTGAAGGATCCTAACCCGGAAGAAGATAAATTTGATAATAAAGTATATTGAATCCTAATAGTTATTATATTAATTAAATATAGTAAACATTTAAATTTTATGATGAACTACTATTTTAGAAGAATCCAACTAAGTAAAAGGTGTTGTTTTGGATTGAGGTAGGATTTTAGAAGTTTAATAATAGATGGAAGTACTGAGAAACTCAATGATTTTGGATTCTAGGAAAAGATTTATAGATGATAAAGATATCTAAGGATAATAATATCAGATTTTATGTAGGTTTACTAGAGTCAAAATAATAATGAAAAATTTTGGACTTAATTTTCAATATCCAATTGTTAGAAATGGTGGATGGCCTAAAACACCAAAAGGAGTGAAGTCTTGGTTTTGTTAAATAATGTGATTTCATGATGTTAATAGGACATGAACTCATCATATGCCTATTAAACATGAGATATTTCAATATTTATACTAGAAAAGAAAAAGATACCTAAAAATGTGCCTACCAATTAAAGGAATAATTAGGTTGTAGGAATTAGTAGACAGATAGGTTAGTTTTAAAATGATTTCTTCAAATAGATGGAGTGGATTTTATTGACATATTATCTCCAATTTTTAGGTCCATAAAAATCCCAAAAACCCAAGAAGTAATAATAATATAAGGTCCACTTTTATGGAAATTATCTATATACACTACATTCCTCCGTAAGGATTTAGAGGAATAAATTTATAAAGGTGAACAAAAAGGATTAAAAGAATAAAGAGAGATCTTGGTGTGTGATATCAAAGGGATGTTGTATGGGAAGTATCATGATCTCATAAAATGGAAGTAGAATATAGTTTCCTTTATAGTAGAAAAAAATTATTATATTTTATAGTATATAATTAATGATACATCATTTTGTAAAAAGTCTAGGAGAATAATTATTCTAATCGTGTACATGGATTATATGATATTCAATGTTCTGGATATGAAATATATTTAATATCCTAATGCTTGTATTATTGAAAGATTCAAGATGACAGATAGTCAGGGGAGCCAAATTGATTTTGGGGGTATGGGTACTAAGGGACTAGAATTGTGGAAAATTTATGTTATCACAATTATATAAAATTTATAAGATAGTGGAAATGAATAGAATGTTCATATCTAAACCTTTATCTACCCAAATGGTTGGAAATTTAAAACTATATATAGATAATTCTTTAAGAATATAAGCTTAAGAAAAATCATCGCCTACTATTTTCATGCATCTGTAGTCTTGAGTTTGTTGTATTCCATAATTTTTACAATAATATACATTTATAAAGTGGATCTAGGTATTATTAGATTCATTAAAAATCCTGGAATGGGGATACCTGATTTGGAAAAGGGGATACTTCATATATCAAGGGTTTAAAATTTTTTTCCTTATCTTTTATCATTGACGATATATGACTCGGGAATGTATATGTGGGCATTAGAGTAGATTTCATCATGTGAACAATTAATATATGATTTTGATTTAATATATTGGAACTAATATAATTTAATTTCTAGAATATAGATAGTAGTCACACTATCTTCCATGAATGTAGAGTACATTGTGGTAATGGATCCTAGTATGAAGATAACAATGTTTAATGGATTAAATAATGAACTCGATAGGATGTAGGGGAATGTACATTAATTTAGTGATATTCAAAGTATGATCCCACATGTATAAAATCTGGTGTTTCACATAATAAAAACATATTTTCTAATATTTTTTAATCTTACATATGGTTTTGTTTTACCTATGAAAGATGGATATAATTTATAATCTGATTTATATGCTAACAATGGTCATAGTTAGGGGATGTATGCAGTAATAATTTCATTAGTATGACTAAGGTAATTAATAATATATAAAGTGAGACCCACTAAATATTCATTTGGAATGAAAGAAGAAATAATGGAAGAATTTATATAATTTACATAAAGGACATGGAAGTGATGTTGTGAAAAAAAAAGTTGAAAACTATTTTGATATGATGAAATAAAAAAATTTGGGTTAAATTTGAATAAACTAGACTATTTAATTTCAATAAGATCATAGTATAACCATATGAGATATATTCATAATAATAAATAAATTCTAGAAGTGTATGATTAATGGAAATCAAAATATATATTATAAATCATCATTGATAGAAAATAACATTAAAGGATAAAATTTTAGAATATTTTTTCAAACATTCCCTAGAATAACTCTTTTAATTATGTAAGAATAAATTAGTATTTTTAAATTTAAAAATATCATTATTTATTATGATATGTAAGAGAAATATTAATCACCTAAACTATTCATCATGAATTGGAAGTTAAGGTGGTGTATGTATGGGTGGCTTTAACCGTGTAGAGGACAATATGTTAAGAATAAAAGGTAGTGGAATTGGATCAACCATCTAGAATTTTTTATCAATAATTGTTTGGGATCACTTTTTTTAAAAAAATATTTTTATTCTTATATTGGTCTTCATTTGTTTATAAAATAAATTTTATTTCTCTCATGGAGTGGGACTACGTCCAAACTAGGTTAGTCAATCTATTTTGTCATTCAAGCATGATTTTTTGGTGTATTTTTTTTATATTTATTTCATAATGCTTATAGATATTAAGTGATTTATTGGGGGGAATTATAATATATATCTCACACCAATTAATTGAAATCATCATATTATATTATTATAACATACAAAATTATTCTATAAATATGGTTCTAAAAGGGAATTTGGGAAAATGGAATATTTGACATAAAAATTTATGTGACAATGATTGGGTTCACATAAAACATAAGTCATTATAATTTAATCACTGAAATTATAAACTAAATTCTAGAGATTACAATAGGAACATCAATTCATAAAAAATTGTATGTGAAGAACCATAATATAATTCTAGTTTAATAATAATATTTCTCAGAATAATATTAGAATATTAAGTATAAGAAAATTCCACAAAATTTGTGAGTGTTATAAATTATATAATAATGTTTTTATGGTTATATTTTATGTGTTATATAGTGACCATAATAATTATTTTATACACTGAATATTTACTCTAAAATGGTTATATTTGTGGGAATTAAAGTTACAATGTGACAAATTCACCAATTAATGATAAAACTTCCCTCAAAAATCCAATATAAGGTACTGAAAATTAAAATATCAATGAGGTTTTGGAAAACAAATATATTTAAGTATAATCCTAAATGAAATTCCATTTTAGTTGTTAATATAAACAATCAAGAGATAAATAATAAAATGTAGTGGAGTTCCAATTTAATGGAAAACCAATGAGTATATTCTGAAGATGATTATTTATAACTAAATATATTTCACAGTGATTTAAAAAATTTACGTTATTGAGTTTATGGATGGTAATACTATGTGTGAATATATAATTTTCCCTCCCTCAATTGAAGAGTGACAATGAATCAAGGGTGAGTGAAGATTATTACCCCAAAAATATTTTGGGTAATGATCCAAAAGATAAGGTAAAAGTTTATAATATTTTTTATTTAATTTAGTAAAATAATTTTAATTGTGATTACCCTAGACACAGAAACTAATATTTTTTTCTATACTACGAAATAAATTAAAGATAACTGAGAAATCAACTTTTATTTGGGGGATTAATCAATAAAATGTTTATTTGGTAGATATGGTTTATATAACAGTGAATAATATAAATTCACTGATCACATATTGTATGACTAAAAAATATATATCTTGAAATACATCCCAATATATAATTGACAAAGTATTACATTATAAAAAATATATCACTAAATATAAAATTAGTTTAAAGAAAAAAAATTTCTGAGGAGAAACATGAATCAAGGGATATTATCATTATATATCGGTTGTGTCATAATACATATAGTCTATATCACCTTCCTAAAAGTTATAATAGTGTGTCATTTCATAATAATTGACATTTCAAAAGAATATTGAAAGATATCCCAATAGTCATGATGGGAAAGTCCACAAGTGGAAACTTATCCAAGATTTATAAAGTTGAAAATAATTATATAATAATTATAAAATGGGTGAATGAGATTTGGTATAGAATATTATTCTCTTTAGGTAAAACATTCATGGAAAATATTTTCAAATTTCAGGTACTGAGGAATCTATAGTTTAATCATACAAGAGTCAATAATTTTGATTGATGTCCCAAAATAATGATAGTGAACAAGACTCACTAAAATTTAGAGTTCAAAAAAACGTTCCTTGTGTGTTAATAAACATAGATGTCTATGCTATGATGATCTTGAATTCAACCACTAATGATAAGTATTCTATTAAATTTTTTAGATTATTTATTTTTATGGTTTTTTTAAATTCCTGAAATCATACGACCTTGAGATTTTTTTTGTATATTGTAATCTATTTTGTAAATAAATTTAAATGTATTATCAAAATATTTTAGGTAGAAATTTGATCAAAATATAATAATAAATAGTTTTAGGTATATCATGAAAATACTATAATAAGACATAAAAAATTCTCCTTATACACCCAAATAAAATGAAGTATTTGAGTAGAGGAATATGAATTTTATAGAAAAGGGTTAAACCATGTTATTAGATAAAGGAACATAAATCAAATTTCAGAGACCAGATACAACTATACTTATCTACTCATTGAATTTATTCTTACATTGACCAAATAAAATTAATGTAACGAAATAAATTTATTTTATGATTAATCCCAACCTGACATGATAAAAAATATTCATCATACCATGTTATAACAAAATTAAGAGAAGAAATTTTGGGAGGATTAAGGAGAGAGTCGATGGGGTGATATCCATTCGGTATAAAGATGTTGGAATGATTTTATGATTTTAAAACAATAATATATAAAAATAATTCAAATATATGATGTTATTTTTTGATAATGTCTAAATCAATAATAATTGTAATTAGATACATATTAATAAACTAATAATACATCAATTGAAATTATTGGACACTATGGGATAAACAAGAATGTTATTTAATATTCTAAAATTTAACATGATGGTTCTAAATTTTATAATTATGACATAAGACAGTATAAAATATGATATATCTTCCAATTATATAAAAACATATTGATCCTAAAACAATCCATTGTATGTGAAAAATGGTGATTATACAATGATTTTTTAAAATTTCCAATCACACAATCGTGACATTACAAGCTGTACAAGTGAATTTTGAATAGGTATTACCAATTTTTTAATGGATAGAATTAATGTAAGAATATTTGAATCATATTGATAATAATGAATCATTGGAGTTTTATTTTCATTTAGTGAAGAGAATAATATGATTGTAATAAAATGGGTTTTTATAAATAAGCTCAATATTAAAGGAGGACTGTCACAAAATAATTATCATCTTTTATATTAGAGATAATATTAAATTTTAGTGATAATTTTTTTTTAAATTTTCTATATACATTAGTATTAATATAATTCAAATAATTTTTTAGATATAAGCTCAATGGAATAATAAATTGTTCTAAATTAATATAAAATTAGTGTTCATTAATGTTCAACTTGGGGAAGAGGGTTTTGTTGACCAAGAACAAGTATTTATTCTTAATAGTGATTAGTCATGATTTTATAAACTAATCAATGCTTATTATGGATGATAAAACACATTATGTTTGTTATTGGAATTATACAGTACTCTAAATATAATTAACATTAAAGGGAATGGTGGATAGAGAAATATATGTCATTTGAGACAACACATACTCAATTACTGTGATTTTATATGTTAATGAAAATAATTTTTTCTGAAACAAATAGATGTATTCTATGAATTATTTCACAATTTTTAAAAAAAATTAATATATTAATGATTATTAAGATGACCTTGTTTTTATATTTCCATTTTATAGATGTGATAATTTATAAACTTTTTTCACAAGAAATGTATTCACATGATTTGTTAAAGATATATAGAATTAAATAAACATGTGGGGTATACACTATTATGAAACGTGATATAACATTTTACACAGATAAATAATGGATGGTTATTTATAAAAATGTTTTAATAAGGATCATTAAAAGGCTACACTACCATATATAGTTTATATTTGACATCACATGTGTGGTTACTCTTTGTTCAAGAATCCAAAGTAATTATAAGTAGGCTTATCTTATGGAATAAAAACGTAAATCTACCTTAATGGAATCATGAATATGGTTTGATATATACTTAATACATATATTTTTATATTTATAACTATTATTATATGTGTTGGAAATGTGATATTGTTTATTGAAACCCATCATTTGGAGGAGAATTATTTTTGTGAGGAAGATATTTTTCATAATAAACTATAATGAGAAAATAATTTTTGGTTGTCAGAATAGATGTTCAATATATTGTAACATTATAAGCTAAAAACGATGTGGATAAAGTCTTGGTTATAAAATTCAAGGGAGAATTTTTGACACCCATTAATGGTTGGATGCGACAGAAATTGGGTGTCTTATATGTCAATGTTTGTGGTAAAAAAATGAGAATAATGAATATTTATACCAAGTAATATTTATTCATAGATAATGTGAAATATTAAGTAATTAAATTAAAATATGTTTCAGTGAAGGATAAAGTAAAAATGTTAGGAAATTCCCCTAGAAAATGACGTATTGTAGCAATTCAGTACCTTTTTTTGTAATTAATTGTCCTCTAAAATCCCAATAATGTTTTGATATATTTACCCTATTTAATTAATTTGATTTTTTTTTTGAATGTGGTAATGAATAAGGGAACATATTATACAATTATATAGTCACAATCTTTTTTTAAAAGTGATAGAAAAGGTATAAGAATAGAAAGATGATTTCTTGTAAGGTGAGAAATTAGTTATTGGTAGTTAAATATTACAGAAGAGATCCAATATTAGGTTTTATATTGCTAAAAAACTAAATATTTGTATTAAAAAAACCTTTATATTAGAAATATTGATGAGTTTTAGCACTTAATATACCTCATGAAGTTGATTAATAATGAAGGATTTTCTAGTTTATTTAAATTTAGACCTGGACAATTTAGTATTTAAATTTACATTGGGTGTCATAGTGGCCTTAAAAACATTATTCTATCGATGGGTTTTAATATAACAAGAGTTTAATGGGATGGATAGGAATAAATATATCTTCAGAATTTAAAAACCATGTTATAAAGGAGTCTTTATAATTCCTCAATGGATTGATGTGAAAGAATATTTTACACTTATGAAAACTATATTGATACAGTACCTAGGGATTTCACCATTATATTATTTGTGGAATCCATATTCATTGATTTACCCATGATCAGTGGTAAATATGTTTCAATTTGGGATTATTCAAGGGAATTTATGTTCTACATGACTGAAGAAATATATTATTTTATAACAACATTGTTCACACTATTCTGATACTATGCTATAAAATATATATTTTTTGACTATTATTGTGCAGATAGTGTGGTAACATTAAAATTCATATGATCATGTTTTGATGAATATAATAAATTTTTAGCATTAAGTAATTAATTCAGACAGAAAAATAATAATTAGAAAATGGATCCAAATATAAGAATATATTGTATAGTTACACACAGTTATATATGTGTGATCTTTATAAATAGGTGAATCACCAAGAAAGAAGTATAATGTATATTTTTTAAAACCATTAAAACATTCCATGAGTATTAAAAGGAGGATTTAGTACATATTATTTATAATAAAAGGTGTTTGAACTTAATCTAAAATCTTTCCACAGTTGAGGTGGATGTGTAAGATCGATTGACTTGTTGATGTTTTTATATATCAATGTTGTCCTCTGATTTCATGACTATAATACTATTAATATGGTTTTTTCTTATTTATAATAAGACAATAATGTATATATTGAGAAAAACCCAATGATCAACACGGATTTTCTACTCAATTATGAGACATCATTAACCTCACAATAATATCATGTAATATATGTTATCTCTTAATCTATATCACATCATCAATTTTATTGTTCATTAATCTATTACACTAACTAATGATTGGAAAATGTTTTTGCATGTTTTAGTTTGGGTAAACATTTATTCACCCACACCCAATGTATCAAACTCTAGGAGATTTTGTCCTATATAATAACATCAATTGATGAAAATAAGGGTCTATTAATAACATGGATCTTGGAAAACCTAGATATATGGTTGGTGTCATATATTGGATATTTATTCATTAATTTCATATGGTACACTCATGAACATATATATGGTTTATATTATTGATATCATTACATGAAGATTATTTATTTCTGTACACAAACCCTATACATGATCCTCATTATATGTGTAGACCTTATGGTTGGTATATAAGTTAGAGTAGGGGCCCTTGAAGTAGGTGAGTAAGTTAGAGGAACTCGATGTGGATATAGGGATAATTTTAATGTGTGGTTTGGGATTTCTAAATTTTTATCCTATATTAATATTATAATTTTTTTTCATTATATATCATTATAAAATTGTATGATCTCAATATGGTGTATGAATTTTATGGAATATAAAAATATTATATGTCATATCTAGGTATTTGTTAAAGAAGTTGTAATATTTCTAATTTAATTCAATATAGTTCACTCAGATTCTATTTTACTCATGGTTATTTATCTCAATATATTTTATCCATTGTTATAATCTAATGGTATATTCTCCCTACATGTTATCAACTAAAAATCTATTCTAATCGATAGCCTTGAGAATATGGGGAGTTACAATATATATCATGTTAGAGTAAAATTCAGGTTTTATAGATAGTTATTATGTCTGTTATGTTATAGCGATCTCCAAGGCGCAACATCCACTGCTATTGTTTTTCTTTCATTAATACGATAATTAGTAAAAAATTCAAGTTCTCTTCACCCAAGAAAAAATATGATATGATATCATCAATTCATCATCCCAGTTTTCCATCTACATAACAAATATGGATTCATAATACTTATAAAAATTATACTACTTTAAATAAAATTTAAAATATTTAAATGTCCCAAAACAAATTACATCCCATCGTCAAGAGGAAAATAATATGTACTCCATGAAACCTCTCTTCCTCTACATCATTTTTCAAATGAATATTTGACATAAATATGAAACAATTACCACAAAAATACATAATTAATATGGAATGCTATATTTACATTTTATAATGATTAATTAAAAACATCAATTCAAAGAATAGTATCTGAAATCATCATGATAATTTTGTAAACATCGGTTCTCTAGTTCTAACAAGATCAGTACTTTCTTATTTCCATTTTAGGTATACACTAATTTCTGTGTGATGTTATCTTTCAATAATTTTGATAATACTTTAGTATAAACAGTTTAAATATAAATTTCCTTATATTTCAGGTCATATAAAAATGTTATAATATTTTTTTATATAATGAGAACATTTAAATAAAATAATAATAATCATAAAAATATGTCTCATGGTTTAGATAAATCATCTCGATGGAAAAATAGATATTGATTTACTCTTAGGATTTGGGTGATCATAAATGTTGAAACATTTTCTCATGAATTTGTCATTGCGTGATCTCAAGTAGATGAGATTATTAGGACTATCCATCCTATAATAACTCCATATGTATCATAAGATTCATATGATATGTATAGGAATGATAGTATTATTTTAATCACTAACGATAGAGGTCCATATTTTTCATGATCCAACAATAACTCCTGTGATGTTATGTTATATATGTTCTTGGTTTAATTATTATTAGACCTAAAAAAATGTATATAAATATTTTTTAAGGAACTTTCATGTGGATATATTCTAAGACATTTAGTGGGGGGGGATATAGGTGTAATTTACCTTAATATGTTGGAATCGACACCTAGATCCCGAATGATACATTTGATCAAGATGTTGGGTTCGATTACTTCATGTGTTCATAACAACCTATATGGTGTTTTCCCATTTAACATGGAATGAAATTCGACTTTACTAAACCATGTGGCAATGATTAAATGGATAAGTACCAAGGTACGATGATTCCGTTGAATATTCATATAACCTTAGGTGTGATTTCAAAAACTCAAGTGGGTAGTTCCATGTGTGAATGTCCAATTGATATAATTTTCTTTATAAGAATATAGGGAAGAATATGATTTCCAATAGTTATATAAAAAATGTATAGTCAGTTCTTGTCACCTAATTTGTTTTGGGTTGTTTCATATGGGGGTTGTAGGTATTACCTATTGTTTTAAACATTATGCAAGACATATCTTGGGTTAGGTGGGAGGACTATATCACCCTTGATACACAAATGAACTTTTTTAGTGATTTCAATCCTATTGATTTATGAGTGAAACCCATGATATGGTTTGGCTAAATATTTTAAACACCCTTATTGGGTTTTTGAAAAGAAAGTCACATTGGGTGACTTATACCTTCTTTCTAGGAAAATATTTGGGGTTTTTATGATTTCAGTGTCCAAGAGTGTTTCTTAGGTAAGAAACAATTGGGTTCCCTGCCCTATTCATTCAATATATGATTTAGATCATGTTCAAGGAGTGGTAATACAATCTTATGTTTAGTATGACACAAGTTTTCGTTGATCATATTATTAATTATAGAACTAATGTGGTGTCTAGTTTTTAATAGGGCCTATATGGTGGTAATATATTATGATAGTAACCTTCATGGGAATTATGGTTAGTTTTTGGTGATTCAGAAACATTTGTTAATGTGTACCTCTTGGGATTATGAGTTGGGTCATGTGAATGGGTGGTATAGGGGTATAGGTTTATTGTGCTTAAATGAGATTGGGCTGATAGCCAGTCTTTATATGAAGGTCCACATGAATTTTAAATCAGTGATTAGCATGGGTGTGATGATAAAAAATAGGGTTTTGTGAGTGTTTTAAGGTACCAGTATCCTGATAATATGATGAGCATGGATTTATAGGAGGGCCTGCGAATGATGGTGAATCAAATTAGAGATACATTAACACAATGAGAATAATTGGTTAAGCTATATTGTATAAAGTGAACTAGTGTTTTATTGGGGGTGATAACGCTCATTATGAATTGAATTTACATTAGTTATAATTTATGATGTTTAATTGAGTTGGAATTGGTTGATAGATTATGTTACAATTTTGTTCAAGGGTATGAGTGTGTTCTACCATTTCCTTCCATCACATGTGTGGATAGACACTGCATGGTCCATGTTGATCCCAGCCTTGTCCTATCTATCTCATAAAAAATAAATTATTATCATAAGGATGGGGATGTAATTCATGGTGATTCAACCATCACATTACCCTGATGTTTCATGATTGATACTGATATTTGGACGGTTGATAGTGAAAATTCTTATTGGTAAGTGAATGGGTAAAAGATTATCTATATTCCTTGGAGACATTTTTATGTGACCTTAGGAATTATGTGGGATAGAGTATGAATACTGGATATAAGAGTATTATAAATTGATTTAATATCATCCATTATTTGGTAGGTAATGATTCAATTATCTCTTTATAGTATGATAGTAGTTTTGGTTATTTAAGGATCCAAACGTGGAGTTACACCAAGAGTCATTTTGCACGTCAGTGAATGTATTGGAGGCAATAACAAAATTCTATTTGGATTAATGGAATTTTGATGAGGTGGATGGGAGATATTTTGGAAGGTGAAGTTGATTTCTTTTGATATAGAAATTCCATGAGATGTTTGACATAGATTATCACATTTTATTTGATGCGGTGGGAAAAAAACTATTTTGGATGCATAAAATTGTGTACGATGGATGTGCTTTTAGTTTTGACAAAGGCTATATGAGTTAAACTATATAATGGGAAGTTCCATATGACAAAGTTTTAATGGAAAAATGACAAGTTTGTGTAACATTAAAGACAATCATCTAGGATTATAGTTGAAATGTTTCAATGATAGTGAGAAGTGGTGGATCCGGTGTTGGTTCCTAGTGTTCCACAAATATGAATTTCACAATAGATTCATTTTGGATGATAAATGTTATATCATGGACTTTATATTTTAATTGGTAACCAACACAGTTCATTATTTTTGAATGAGAGTCCATAGATTCTTCTCTAGGATGATAAGTGTTATGAAGGGGAGGTTATAAAACTCATTTCCATATGGATGTTTAAAATTCAATACAAATTAAAATAATCAATTTAGTGGATGGTCTATTTTGAGAACTATGATATTAAGTGGTACTAGGAGAGTTTTTAGAAACATATAATAGTTTTTTTAGATGAATAATGTGAAAATATAGGTATTTGGGTGGCTCAAATGACCATTGGGGGATGGGATGGGTGGCTTAGCTACTAGTTTTTTATATCTTTCTACCAATGTCTAGCCAGTGTGGCTTCTATAGGGGGGACATACCAAAATCCCCACACTATATATTTTAAAATGAGATTCCCCCTTTTTACCCTATTTGTTCCTACAACCAAAACACTTTCCTACCCTCCTTCCTCTTATCCCCCTCTATTTTGGGGTGGATTTCTTAGATATTTTATATGATTATTAGAAATTACCTCCCCCTGATGGTCTTTATTATTCTCATCCCTCTGTATCTCATATTATTTTATCTTGGTCATGAAACAAGTTTAATTACATCAAAATATGGAAAAATCCTCTTGATATGATGTGGAATTTCTGTGGCATGTGTTGGAATTTTCTTGGGAATATGTATGCATGTCGTTTCTCATTGAAACGATACAGGTACATCAAGATGCTAATTTTATTATGGTTATAACATAAAATTAAATTAAATTGATTATTTCATTGAATCCATATGTTAAGGACCTAGAAAATATCTATGATGGGGACCACTAAAGAGATATTTTAATGTATTATACTCAATTATATCATAATAGGGTGATGTAGCGAGTGTTTCATAATTATAAAATTTAATTTAAATTCTATTTAAAATCTGTAAATTTTTTTCAAAATTGAATATAATAAATAAATTTGGGGTCTGGATAGAGGAGTGAGCCTATGTGATGATTAGGGTTAGGGTGTACATTGTACAAGTATTTCTGATCATATTAAAATCTCTCATATTGGATAAATAGATGGGAAAAAATGTCGTTAGTGGTCCATATTACACACATTGGGGTATTTTTCATTATTGGTTATGATGAATGGATGCGTGGTCCCACTACTAAATTGTTGACCTTAATAGAAATTTTTATTGATTTGTTAAATGTAAATAAATGTATTTATCCAAAAATTATTTTCCTTATTATACCAATATTCCTTGAATAAGGATTCAAAAAGTGTTAACTCCCTGATGTTCTAGTGGCATGAGCTATTTTGGCTCATCAACTAATTTTCTTGTCTTGATTATTTTGATATCCCTTGTGTCATACATACTCTAAATGACATACACTTGAAATTATTTAAATAATGTTACACCATGAACCCAACAATAGGATCCAATGATACCATTAGTTCAATGTTCGTTATGATATATGATTAAGTCCCTTGATGTTTTTCGTGTAAGACCTAAGAGTTTCCCTTAATCCTTTGGTCTGACGAAATAGTAATGGGGTGTTCTTCCTAAATCATACATAGTGAACTCGGTGGGTAGACCATAATAATATGAATTGATTGGTTGGTTATCCAAGCCAACCGAGAGTGATTTGGAATGGGAATGGGAATTATTCCATCACCCATGTGATACTTTCCTAGGTTTATAGTGAGGCCTAGAAGAGTTTGTTGATTCATATGATTGTCATACACTCCATGTGAGAAGCATTGACCAAGATATGAGTGTGAGTATGTGGGGAAATTATGGTATGTATTGTATATTTTGATACCACATTGACCCTAGAGGGTTCCCCAGAGCTATGTGATCCTATTGATAGGACATTTATAGGAATGGGTAGTGTTGATAATGTGTTTCGCCTATGAACCTACATGAATTCGTTGACCATGTTATTTTCTTTAATATATAGGTCTCGATCATTGCCTTATGACAATGGTTTATTGGTCGGGTAATCTAGATAGAAACCATTTCCGTTTATATATATTTATATCATTTATATGGTATATTAACTCACGATTGTTTATATATAAAATGAAAAAATTTCACGTGGTACGATATATATTGTTTGAAAAGAAGAATACATTATTGTTGGTTGTCAAACTCCATATGGGTAGATCCTAAAAGATCCCTTTGGATAAGTGATGATGCTATATTAAAACAAATGTTATAGGGTGGTTTTGAAACTATTTTTGGGTTGTTATGGTTTGAGACCATGAATGATTGGTTTTTGGTGGAGGATAGAGTTTTGATTGACTTCAATCTATCAAGGGATTCTGGGGTATTTTGTGAGAAATTTTGAGTCTCTGTACTACTAAGGATCTAATATTGGTATGCGATTTGTACAGAGAGGAATCATTCCTTGGTCTATTATTTTAGGATAGATCATTCACCACCTCATTACATGTATACAATGATGGTTTATAATCCTAGGTCATTATCTATAAACCTTAGTAAAAGACACCTAGGTTTTTATATTGGTTAGAATAGTCATCATGACATTCTCAAAGACACCACAGAATTGGACTCTGTAGGTTTTTTCAATTAGGGTTATAAACCTAATGATCATCGGTCGTTTAAATATTTATTTACATATTTCCAATTGTATGCTTGTTTATTAAAATTATGCCACATGCCCATATCACAACATTTACTAGTTATATTCGAGACTGTGTTAGTGGTTTCCTATTTATTTTCATACTAATACACTCATCAAGCTTCCATTTCACATAAGTACCCTATATTCCCTCACATGGGGCAGGTTCAAGTTGATTTGGGGCCAATACATTTCTTAATCTAGTAGGAAAGATCAGGCATGCATGTAGAGATTCAGAGGAGGTACGGCTCAAAGATGAAATGGATACATTGTATTTTAATTCATTTTTTATTCCATATGTGTGATAAGTTTAGTGGTAAATCATGTTTTAATGACAATATTTATGTCTATATATTTAATATTATTATTATTTGGATGTTTTAACTTTTCTAAAAACTGTGTTAATTTTTCTATTATGGATATTTTCATTGATCTATATATTCGTGAACTCTATTAATCATGGGGAATAGATCTAACAACAACACTATAGACACCTTTTTCTAGTCGGTATCCTCTGCCATATGAGGAGGTTATACAAAGGTCATATGGTAACATCATTTCTTTTACTGTTTATATTTAGTCAGGTGGAATGTTATAGTGACTATACATTGGATGACCATGAATCAACTAAAAATATATATTTAATTATAATTAATCCATCCAAAGGAATATCATATAAAAAACACAATCTTTATTACATACAACCGATATAGAAACACAAATACATCATGATGGGTAAATTGGCTGGTATAATCATAATACAAAATAAAACCCAAAAATACATAACATAACCTCAATACAACTCATAGTCAATATCCTTTCTAATAACCAACACCACCACTCCACGATTGATTGAAATATGGAACCTAAAACTATAATAGAACAACATGATTTACAAACATTATGTGGTGTATATAGGGTTTGAGCCTAATCAACTAAGTAAAATTTCACCAAATACTCAATTATTTCATTTTTCTTAAAATTCCATAATTTCTAGTTTTAAATATATTTAATTGAATATAGTTATCCTTATTTTAATAAAGTGTAATCATAATATTTTATATATTCATATATTTGAAAACACATAATAGGATCATTACAACTATAGAAATATTTATTAAATATTTAATTTGAATCATGCCTTTGAAGTCCACATTTCGAATCAATTATGTTAAAATTACCTAATAAGGAACTCAAATAATAATAAAAAAAACCCAAAAAACATAACTAGACTGCAATATTATGTGTATGTACATAAATTTAGAACAAAAAATATAATATGATTGTAATTAAAAAACTAGAAATAATATTTAATGACATAATTGTATAATTATAGAAACGTTATGTCAAATATGTGAAATATAATAGAAACCATAATGTAATAAATGATAAATAAGAAAAGAACATGTAAAATCATTGTAAAATGTGAAAAATATAGTAATATGGTGTTATATTTACTTGGGTGGAATAATTTTACAATGTATCATTGTATCCGTAGTCTAAAACCTACCATCTTTCTCTCAAATATCATCCTCGGTGGAACCCCTCTAGTTTGTACTAGTGTGAGGCTAGAAGATACTAGTCTATCTCTTTACAAAAAAATATAAATATCATATCCTAATTACTTGTTATGAATCATAGTATCCCCATGATGCATGTAACAAAATAATGTGAGAAAGGATTTATATCTTAAAAGACACAAACCAATAATAATGAACTAGAAATCCATGAAAACCACATACCCTAGTCCACCATTATACACCCCTTTAACCTAATCAATCCACATAATCACACATGATCATCCTTCAAAATAACATAAAAAGTATTTTATATTATATTTTAAAGGATAATAATTAATTAGGTAGCTCAATTTATGAAAATCCATTAAGATAAGTTACCTAACATTCCTTGAATTTTTGTTTTAATAGTATTTTTCTAAAATATACTTGAAAATATATTTTCAAAATAATAACATTATGAAATATCCTTTCCAAGTACTAAAAAGTCCTTCATTTTCCAAAATAACAAACAAACCCACACACTAACTTGTGGAAAGACATGGATATATATATAATCCATGTTTGAAAGCCTATATTTATGTCTTGTGATGTATGAAACACATTTTAAATTAAGGTAAAACCCACAATTAAAACCAATAAAACTAATGGAAATGATAAAAAAAATAAGGCACAACAACAACAAGTAATAAATAAAAAATCAAAATCATGTATAATTAAATGACAACATAAAGACAAATTAATATAAAATTACACTAAAATGAATTAAATAATAATAAACCCCCTAACAACCATGTAATTATTCAATAAAACAAAATTTAAATATTAAAAGATTATTTTAAATTTCCCATAACCTTGTAGGAAAATATTTTAACATCTAGATTACCATTCAACATCCACGAATTTCAAAGAATGATCTTATAAAAATGAAGCATCACAATAATTGTAGAGAAAAATGGAAATCATGGAGGCACCATCTTTATATAATTGTTTTTGTAGAACATGTCCTTCAATAATAGAGGGATAATGTTACAAAGTGTATTTTACAAACCCTAGAAACATAAAGGTAAAGATATTAGAGCCACAACCATTATCAACATCATCCATGCCCAATCCTAAACAATGGGATGAAAAATAAATTACTAATATATGATAACTAGGGATATAAAGTGAGACAAATTTTATGAAATATCTATGAAATCCAATTGGAATCCCTACAACCCACAAATGAAGAAGACTGGGCTACTCCTTGGGATACTCGTAATCTGTTCCCAATAGAATATAGAAAATGATATGGGTTATGTGATTTAAAATCACATGTGAAGAAGGAAAAATCAATAATTTTAAAATTTTGGGAAATCCCCAAGGTTTTGAAACCATGACCAATTTTTTCCCTCACTATTATACATCACTATGTAGCCTCACTATTTACACCACACTTACAGAAAAATCATGCCCCAACATTGTGAATTCCACTACATAAAGCTATAATATTTTCACGGTTTGGTCTCCCTCATATTACAAAATGTGTTCTAAATGTGCTCCATTCACTTAAAAATGAAATTTTTACCCTAAACCCAAACAAATATGCATGAATAATTAATTAGAAAAATAATTAAAAAGTAAATGTTATGGTGATATGTGTTGACCTAGTTGATTCCTCCACAAACATCTCATGATTCATGTTAATACATATAATAATTTATAATTAAATAACACACAAACATATATATATATATATATTAATAATAATAATCAAAAGAAACATTTTCAGCGAAACTTCTCAGATAATAACCCTCTCTACTCATCTTCGTCATCAACACTATCCACCAAATCACCCGTATTCACAAATCAACATCTAAATAACATGAAAACCCTTTACCCACTACATCATCATACTATCCAACCCTCTAATGATAATTTACATACATTAAAAATAATATATCACCATTATAGCTATAGTAAGAAAAATCCATACAAGGTGCATAATGTAAAAAATATAGTGTTATAGCTACAAAAAAACCCTATGTTTGGAATATAAAATTTATATAAAATTCATCATTTCTAAATAAAAACGTTTTCATACTTTGAATAAAGTATATAAATATAATATAAATCTATAATATAATCATTTGAAGTCATCCATAAGAACATGACACAATAATTATTAATAATATAATGTTTTTAACACTACATAATCCCTATAAACATTCTACACATTATTTTATTTCAATATAAATATTTCCAATTACAAAATCACATTATTTATCAAATTACCTATCACCACATATCTATATAACCAATTTTCACTCATAGATTTTATCATTTCTTTTTTCAATAATTATAATCGATAATAACATTGATAAATAAAGTAATAATCTATAAATTTTTATAATATAACATTATAAATGATATTAATTTTTTTCTAACTTCACTTTTTCCGATATAAAATAACAAAATTATTATATTCATTATCACATCTCTATTTCTTTTAAAATACTTTCATTTAGATATAATAAAATTTCCCAAAATTTAAATTATTCCATCAGTTCATTCCTATTATATTTTAACAGTCCTCACTTATTTTACATTAATCTTGTTATATATTATTAATTCCATAATATTATAGTATTTAACCTACAACAACATCAATATGACTGTACAATTCACAAAACATAAAAATAGATATTTTAGAATCCCAAACCACATTAGTAATATAATTCTATAATGAATTTTAATTAATCACATCATTTTAAATCCTTAAATCTCTATTCAAGTTATGAAATTATATGGTTTATCTAGTCACTCATAAAATCATTGAGATATATAGAGATAAGATTATGTATTTTAGCTAATGAAAAAAAGATTTAGGACTTCTCTTTTCATATATACATGCATTAAGATGCCAAATTCAATAATGAAATCTATTAATGGATGTCAATAACCCTTGAAAATACAACCCTTGTCATCCTATATTTTATATCAAGGTTATCGAAAGTTTATGAGAGTAAAAATGGAGGTCTTAGATAGTTTTTATTACTTTATATGTAAATGGAATGGAATATGACATATGTTCAATATTGCATTTTATTCAAATTTTTTCACTATGTCCTTGAGATTAAATATCTATTGATGTACAAGGATTTAGAATATATTACCAAAAATTTATTGTGTTATTCAGGTGATGAAGTTTCCACAATTTTTTATTTGGATGAATGTTATGGGTTGATTACAATATGGTTCTCTCAGACTGGTTATCATTAATAAAAGTATATTATAAAACAGAAAAGGAAGAGAATTATTAAGATATATAAATTGAACGAAGTTTTAACTCATGTGAAAAATCGCATGATTTAATACCCATAATGACTAAGAATGGTCCATGGGTTGTATATAAACCCTGTTATTATATACTTCCTTTGAGTGGTGTAGTGTATATGTCTAATCAAAATTCTCTAACCATAATCTCTAATATATTACTTCATTATAAATGGATGTTAACACATTATAAATGGATGAGAAGTCTCATATACATGATGAGTGATTTAGTGTAACCCGTGGATATACCTACAAAGAGGGTATAAATGTTTGATTCATATTATTTCTTTTTATCAACCACATAAATTAAAGATAAATTTTTTTAGAGGAATCAATGGTGAAAGTTATAGATGTTTACATTGTTATTTATCTATAGTATACATTTTCATTTTTAAAGATCATTTATATTGTGAATATAGTTTATAAATTTCATTAATTGATTAGATTAATTATTAAAAAAAACTCATAGAATCCTAGATTCTATATTAGGTTATACATGTTTTTTATTAATGAAAATTATGTTTTAAATAATAATGAACAATTTTCATGACATTTTTCTATAGGATAAAAAAATTTGAGATGATGATACTTGATGATATGTTAAGTGTTAATAAAGACTCAAGAGAGTTATGGTGTAATGTTAAGTTGTAAATTTAATCTTAATTATGATGTGATATTTTGTTATATGTTTCATTTAGTGCAGACTAGTTGATGGGACTTAGGTTATGGAATCAATGAATTTTATGTTGAGGTATATAATAAATATAGGATCAATTTTTCCCTTCTCAAAGTTATGTTGAAAGTAAAAATAATATGTGGATCTAGATTGGTGTTTCATTGTAATAAAATATAATATCAATAAATAATAGTTGAAAAAATTCAATTGATTAAAATTATGCATATCAAGTGTATCCTACATCATTGTTTCACTCGTATAAGTGCTAACTCATTATACTGATCGTGTTGTAGGTGTATTTTTAATTCATGTGTAGTTATAACACTACACAACCACTTTTATTTCACATGATGGCTCTACCTCTATATAATTTCACCACGCCCTGCATACTTATTTTGAACTATAGCAACCCTCAACACTAGACATAAAAAACATGTACGTTCAATGTATTCTAAATTTTCCACATAAATAAAAATACTAATTTATTATATTTACATAATATTCCATAAAATTTAAAAAATGAATATTAATGATTAATTGATAGGTTTATAAATTTTTAAAATGATTTTAAGTTAATTAATTTTGACATGTTTATAATTAAATAGTCAAAAATATTTTTTAAACAAGTATTAATAAACAATCTCTGACAATAGAGAGTTAATATTAATTTCATTTTTCAAAATTATATAATTATCATTTTATATAAATTATTTATATATAAATTATGTATATATTAATTATTTATATATAAATTATATGTTTGATTTATAATGGTTTTATAAATAACAAAATAATTACCAATATAAAATTTATATTTAAATGTTCATAATTGTTCATAATTAATAAATTTTATATTATCAAATTAAAAATATTTATTTAGGAAGATATGTAATCACCATAAAAACCATTTTTATGGTTCATTTATATAAATGATTAAATAATTTTTCAATATCTTATATTCAATACAATGTAAATAATTAGTATAATTGAATTTTGAAATTGTTTAGAATTCATTAAATACCATATTTTATAGTGAAATTTAATCTAATAAAATATAAAGGGGTTTATATTATAATGAATATAATATATTTATATTCCAAATTGTTTTATGTATATAATATAATACTAATATTATAAAAAAATATTGTTTTCTTTATTTATGATTTTTTCATTAATGGTTGTAAAATTTTTAAAAATTAAAAATGATAATTTATTTCAAATATTATTCCTTATTTTATCCACAAAAATATATTATATTAATTATGATTATATTTATTCTTTAGCATAACACATTAAACCACTTCTTATGAAATATTAAATCCATTCATTACATGATTGAAATTTCAATATAGGATTTTTTTCACAAATTGTGTCCTCATTCTTTTATTTAGGTTATTAGCATGAATATAGTTGATGTGAAAATATTGTAAAAATTATATTTTACAGTTATTGTGAATTTAATTATCTCTTGAGTGAAGTCCCCCGGTAGAGATGAACTTGGAGTCAGACAACCCACCAACATTGATGCATATATATTTCCCAAAAAAGCTAAGGTGTTGGTTATTTTTCACTCTGTGTTTACTCATTTAATTTTAAAACATTACATGATGAGTTTGTTTACCTCATTAAAATGATGATTTTTTATGTTTATACATATATTTGGATCCTATATTTTTGTGAGTAAAACATACATGGGGGTTATGTAAATAGTTACACATCAGTATGTATTAATCCTATAGAATTGGTATATGGAATAAGAATAAAAAAATAAATAATTAAAGGAATACATATACAATTGAAAAACCATGAGATAAGATGGTGAAAATAAATACACTCAAATATTGTGTTTCATATTCCTTCCAAATTGGAACTTTTAAATACCACCATCATCTAACTTGTATGGTCATTCTATAGATGTTTTCTCTGTTAATATGGGAAATAAAGTGGTAATAAATTCTTGATTATCCTTTTAGATAGGTAATTAATAGAATTTTCACCACATTATTTCACCTATAAAATTATTCATGATGTTTTGTGTGTGTTACACATAACTAGGAATCCCTAACTATTACAATAAATGAGGAATAGTGGTAGGATTATATCCACATAATGGATTGGGTAAAGATTTTTATGGTCACCTATACAAGATTCATATATAATATTATTGAAATTTTTTTTTCTCAAATATATATGCATTGCTTATTTACATAACAGTTGTTCTATTTCAAGAGCAAATCTGTATTATTCCCAACTACTTGATGTGTTATAATCCCTTTTAATAAAAGTAATTATTAATGGTAATATAATATGATAATAATATGATAAATTATTTTTTTATATAAAATAGAATCATCATAATCATTATTAAATTTAACCTTGAATTCAATCCTATAAAGGATAATCTTAATGTAAGAAAAAACATTCACTAGTAATGTAGGAAAAGTTCATATGTATAAGGGGAAGTTCTTCGTGTTTGAGAAATACCTTATGTAGTATCTAAGTATTGAAGTTGTTCAATATATGAATCTATATTATTATTAAGAATTAGTTGATTCACATAGATTTCTAATGTCATTTGAAGATAAATTCCAAAATAAATTATAGTCTTCACTCATATACTCAATTTAATTGGAGTTTTCGAAGATACTCAAACCATTAAATAAAGGTGTACAATCTAAAAATGATTCTTTTTATAAACATGTAAATATCTATGAATCGTAATGGAAAATAAAAAAGAAGGATTGACAATTCTTTAAGATAGTATTTTTCATGAACCTAATAGATTTTAGAAATCCATGTGGTATCAAAGATGTATAATTTGATTCATTGGTTTTGAAGGGTAGGTGATAATGACATTATTTTTTACATGTTTTTTAAATATACTGTTGTATTAAATAAAGGGAAGAATTTAAAAGGCTATAGTTGGAATTCATGTGATGAAATAACTGGTTTCAACATAACAGATTTGGAGTAATAGAATGTGTAACTTTGTCTCATTTCACCTCTTTGATAAAATGATTATTCTCTTGTACAAAGTGTTTCTATAAGAAAATTGTGATAAATAATTCTATACACATGGTATGATTCATTATACCCTATAACCTATTTCTAAAAGATAAATGGAAAAAAATGTGTTATCCAAGATAAATTGTTTCCTAATAATTTTGATAAAATATGAGCAAAGTTATTCCTATCACACATTAGTGAAATAATTAAAAAATACATCTTTTCATAAGAAAATTCATCTAACACATAAACTACAATTTAGGATATAGAAAAACAGTTTATTTTTATAAATATTCTTACTAAATTGAAATTATTTTTTACTTTATGAAACACATAATACATAATTATATTACATATATTGAAATTATATTAATAATATTGTGTCCAAGAGGTTAGTGTACTAACCCCGAACCTAGTATCTCAGATTCAGTGGTCACATTATTACATTTTAATAATACATAAGTAATCACATCTTAAAGTGATGTATAGTTTAATAGTCAATATAAACATGATAAATACTTTAATATCATATAATAATTGATTACATCAAATACAAAAATGTATTATCATTGAGAACTCCATATTTACCTCTATCATAACACTATATATCAGTCACAAAATATTTCATGGTATTTGTGGGAATGTAAAGCATAATAAATTCGTGAGCAAAGAAGCTCAGTAAGTGTAAGAGTAAAGTTAAATATTTCAATAATAAAAAAGGTATAATTAATATGAAAAGTTATATAATTAAAAAATTTCCATTTAATCAATAAATTGACCAGGATGAATAATATTTTAGGAATAAATTATGATTAAATAAATTCATATAAAAAATCACATTATCTTGAAAATTAATCACATATGGTATATCTAATTGAATAGTGAAATGCGGAACTAACGAATAAACTCATTGATGTGAAATAAATTATTTTAGACACCAAAAAAATGTCTCCAAGTCCTCATTCTGTGAGAACATGGATAAAAATTTAATGTCTTCATAAAAACCCACACTAAATTATCTCATGAGACCTACCGATTCATCGAGGGGTTATAGTGGGCCTTACTAATAACATATCAAGTAAAATTATTATTTCATATTAAAAGGGTGAATGAAAATTAGTTTAAAAAATATTATTTAATATCTTGAATAAAAATTTTACAATGACCCCAATCAATAATTATAATCATAAACCATCCATATTATTTTATATTGTATCAAATTGTTACATCCCCAGTCAAACTGATCATAACCCATCATGTTAATAATAAGGATGGTATCATTACAATATATCCCCATTGAATCATAATTATAATTAATGGATGATTTCATTGATGAATAAAAATAATATAAAAATACCTTTATAATTCTTGAGAAAAATATATTTTTAACCTTATTAATGATTTTGAAAACATAACATTTAATAAAATATTAGAAAATAATTTTCCTTGAAAATAATATTTTAATCATTCAATGATATATTATAAAATTAGTGTTGATTATGGGAGGAAATTATTAACATTTCATATGCTCTAAGAAAAATATTATTCTCATATTTATGGTAAAATAAAAATGGGCCCTGTTTGGGAAAACACATGAAATTTCCTATAAAAAATTAAAAATAAAATAATATTAAAATATTGTTCTATAATTTTTTCATTAATATTAAAAACAATTTTGAAATCAATATTATAAAAAATGGTTTTGAATGAAAAATTATTTTTAACCGAAGAGATATATGATTTAATATATTTTTAAAATATTTCCTAATAATGTTATATTTGAAAAAGATTAAAATGATAATATTGCCTGAAGTGTTAATGATTATCTAGAGGATGGGAAAAAGTATTATTTTTAATAAATTAATATCAAACAATTCAATAAAGGATATTTGAACATAAAAAATGACATATAATAATGGGATTGTAGAGTAAACCCCTATCACATTGGTAAATTTTAACTCATAATCCCCATGAAATATTTAAATTAAAACTATAAATAAAATAAAAATTTGATTAATATATTAATTATATAAAATATAAAATGGTAAATTATATACACCACACAAATTAATATGTGGTGAATATGGAATATGTCTCACAGATGTAAATGTGAGATGAGAAACTCTTAACTCAGGTCTGATTTCCTTCGTATCTTGATGTAACTCTTGTATAAAAATATATATTTATAATAAATCAATTATATAACATATTGATATGTGTTTTATCATAAATTACATACTAATAATCTATTATGACATGTTTATTAACAATATTATGTTAAAATCACAGTTTTAGAGGATAATAGACACATTTTCTCAAGTATGTAAATATTTATTAATTTTAGTCCCTGACCTTTGATCATGGTTACTATAACACCCGAGACTTTTGTAAGAAATATGTTGTTATTATTTTATATAAATCATCAAAGTAATCTTTCACTACACACAATACCAGCTTGGCTTGCTTTACACGTAATACAACCTTCCTTGATATCTTGCGTCGTGCGTAATACCGAGTTTCACTAAACAACGATATGATATTAAAATATTACTAAAACTAGCCGTTATGAATAATAATAACTACTTTTTGAAATTTTTCAATTTTTATTTTTCAAAATGGACTTCATTTTCGGATTCAGAATATCGAAATTAGCCTAGGGTAAAATTTTGGTAATTTTCTGAAAACATTCAATTTTTGACGAATAGTGAAAACACTGGGTTACTATTTAAAAACTGACTTTTAATTTAAATAATTATTTATTTTATTTAAATTTATTTTAAGTCAATATTGATACATAATACCTATATAAGTTCAATGTAATTCATTGAAGTAATTTTATAATAATTTTAGATATATAAAAATCTTATTGAACTTCTCGCCGTCTTTTACCCACCTCCTAGGAGAATTTGCAAATTTACATAAAACTTAATTTTACCGCTTCTGTGAGTGGAATTTCAAAAATCCAAGAGACACGGTTGGTGTCAGTGAGTAAAATTTGGTTCATTGAGATAAAAATAATTTTTGGTGAATAGTAACGTTTTACTTTTATTTACCACGGTTAAAAGTAAATAGGGTAATTAAGGGTAAAAATGCTATTATTATTACCCTAACACATGCCCTAATTCTATTGGATAAGTGTAATTCGACCAAAAACAACCTTAGGAATAAAATCTGATCATTTAGGCCCACATGGATTAGATGAGGACATTTATTATTAATTTATTTAAAGAAGGGTTAAAATAGTTAAAATCAAAGTTTAATAAGTAAATAATTTTTAATTTAGGGTTATACATAAGATATATTCAACTATAAATATTCATTAGAAATATAAAAAGATTTTCTACATAATAGTATTTTATTTGTAATTTTTAGATATTAAATAATTTAAATTATTTATGACACAATAATGATGCAGTAATTATCTTATTAATGAAATATTGACATAATTGATGTTATAAATACCCAAATAAATGTAATTTGAGACTTTTATGAATTAAACTAATTTTATAGGTTACTATGACATGTTAGTAATGATTTAATTATCTTTTTTGGAACTAATGATTCTGTTATGATTTTCACAAAAAATCAATTGCTAAATAGTGTCAAATTTGACATAAAATAGTTTTTAAAAAAAATATTATATTATTAATTGTTATTTTATTCCCTAAAATATAAGGTTCGGCCAAATGACCTAGATATGGTTATATATATTAATAATAAACAACTTGGGGTTCGTTTGGCTTGTTATAGTACGTTTATTAACCTTATAGTCTAAGAACACAAAAAGACACGGTAAAAGTAAAATTATCTAACAGAAAGTTAAATCTAAATTATAAGGTTAAAATAGTAAACTAAACCTGTCCAAATTCTATTTGATGAGAGGATTTCGACCCATACCTACCTTATCTTAGAAATAAATAAATTTGGAGCTATTTAAAACCGAATATGTCTTTATAATAAAATAATATTTTTAGTTTTTCCAAAGGTGCCCCTCTCCTCCCTTATAAAAGGGAACCTCCTCCCTCTCTTCCTCACACCACTTTGAGCCTTAAAGCTCTTCCAACCCCTGCCAATTTCTCCTATAAACTTCCCTAGAAACATCCTAGAGGTCCTGGTCTTCTTCAAAGACCAATTTTAGTGCCCTAAAAGGAGGTCTCAAAGAAGCGCTTCAAAGAAGAGGTAATGTCCGTTACTGATTCTTTCAACTTTATTTCTTCTTCCACTTCTTCTTCTTTAGTTGTTTCATTATGAATTAATAACATCAGTATCATTCATATACTGAAATGTTATTATAATTATGAAACAACCCTATTTCACCATCTATCCATCCTACGGAAAACGAAATCATCGCGCGTGCGTACGTACGGAATACCGTCTCCACGCCGTGGTGTAATCTATTTTCCACCACCACCGTACATGGATGAGAATTATGGTGTAAAGAATGAATATATATGATTATTTTAAAGTTATATTGATTCTGAAATATTATACATACACTCCAATACAATTCCACGATCATGAGAATGATATCATCGCTCTTGTGTACGTACGGAATACCGTCTCTATGATGTGATGTGACTCGTTCTACATGATTTTCATATCATATTGATTATATAAATTAATTGAGTGAATAAATATGATATATATTACACTAATACCATTCTGGAAATGTGGTATCTATAACCTAAAAAAGAATAATAATAATTTATTCGACAAAACACGCATAAGAACAAAAAGAAATAAACACCCGAATAACAAGTAGTAATGAAATATTAATAATAATAAGCTAAGAATATGACCATATATGATATCATAACATTGATTATGATTCTGGAATAAGTCAATGAAATTATTTAAATCATTATACAGGAGTTTCGGACACTTACGAAGCAAATTAGTCCTAAGGTAAGAGAAATATTACAATCTCATTTTTATCCGAGATTGTTTATACTTTGGAATTTACTGGGGTGTATTTTATCATCCACATCCATGTTTCCTCAATATGTAATATTATTTCCATCCACCTACAATTTTTTAAATCCAATTTTACCATTCGGTGAGTTTTTAGTAAAATATATGAAAGGAATCTTTTGTCGTTTTTCGTACAAGGTACTTTTTGACTTTTCCGTAAAAAGTACGAGAAGAATGTTTTTTTAACTTATACGGCAGGAATGGATTTTTAAAACATTATTTCCAAGAAGCTTCCTTTACATGTTTTCATGTTTATTTTTAATCAACTTCTTTTAGTTTAGAATTTTATGACATGTTAAGAAAGGAAAAGTGTTTTTGAAGTAAAAAAGGATATTTTCCTCAAGAATGGAGTTCAAGTGTTTTATCAAAATTATTCTCCATCTAAGATAATATAGGGTTCTGTTTATATCCCTATTATTACATTTATTTGATTATGTTGTGATGGAATTTTTTTTATGAACTCCTTTATCTTATATTAATTGTTTTATGAAGTCATGATGTTTAAGAATCCCATTTTTATTACATGTGTTATGCAATGATGTATGATTTTATGATTTTGTGGCACATATAAGAATGGTATCATTATGAGATGGGTGGGACCTATATCTCCCTCCAATGCATTGGGTAAAGATTTTTTATCTCATGAGATAGACATGGCTGGAACGGCATGTTAAACTGGTTCAGTGAAACAGGACTGAAATGAGGAATGAACTCGGTTCAGAAATGGACTTTGTCCACTAAGATAGTCTTGGCAATGAGTCCTGACTAATAAGAAATGATTATCTATGATTATATGTGTATTCCACAAATCTTCATGTTTTAAGTTATGATTATTGTGATTACATTTCCCTACCATGATTTATCCCATGTTATGAAATTATTATCTCTTTTGCAGGGTAAGATTTCCAAAATGTTTTTTTCTTATGAATATGATGTGATTTATATTTCTTTTGTTTACCCTTAATGAGCATTTGAGCTCACCCTTTTGTATGTTTTATTTCCCCAGGCCAGGAAGAAGGTTATTAAGTAAGATATTCCCAAAGGGACTATAGATATGATGAAATAAACGGGAGACATTGTAGAGGCTTTATGAAATAGTTGTTTATGTTTCCCAGTTTCTAAAGACCCAATACCTATACGGTCCTTTAATGGTTTTGTTATATGTTGTAATAAGTGTAATTCAGTTTTGAAGTACTAACAGTGTATGTAAAGTATGGGTCGTTATAGTTGGTATCAGAGGCAAAGGATGAAGGAATGAATCTGATCCTTGGGAACTCTCACGTGTTAGCGTTGGATGAATCATGGCTCTCCGCCCAAGGGCTTCATGAGGAAATGGATGCCACTGGGGATGGTGGTGTGTCTCGCCCTGGGGGTGTAGCCACCCATGGAGTGCCCTGATAGGTATCAATTATAGTCCACTAGAAGTAATTCCATACCGTTATAGTTTGTATCAGAGGAAAGGTATAGTCATCCTTTGGAAACTAGGATGTGAAAGCCTTAGTAAGAATCCTAAGGATAAGTCTAAGCATAGAACACAATCTTAGTGTTTTAGAAATTTCCATGAATAACCTAGGATAAGACCTTAAGTGTGAAATTGTATTATTGATTGTGTGGTTTTCCTATTATAATTAGTGTTTCTCACAATATTCTTCTTGGTTTTAGTCAATGGCTGGAACCTGAAGGAACCATGTTAATGCGGAATGTGACGGGAAATGCAATGATTGTCCCCCTGAGAAACCAAATATTATGGGAGATGGAATGAAAAATCTTGTATCCATGCTCACACAACTTTCTTAAACAATGAATCTTGCAGGACTTCCAAACGAGCTATGGAAGGAGCAACATTCTGTTGAATCCGTCATGAGACAGCGTCCACCTTCATTCAGCGGGTCTACTGATCTATTAGTTGTTGAACAATGGATCAGTACTACTAAAAAGATATTTTCAGTTCTTCAATGTTCTGAACATGATACAGTCATCTTAGCAGTGTATCGTTTGGAAGGTGATGCTGATCAATGGTGGAATCTTATAAAAAATACGAGGCCAAGAGATGAAATTGAGTCCATGGAATGGGAAGAGTTCAAGAAATTATTTTTCAATAAGTATTTCCATCGTATTCTCCGAACAAATATGGAGAAGGAGTTTCTTGAACTAAAGCAAAAGGATGATGAATCTGTTGGTACATATGAAGAAAATTTTACAAGACATTCAAGGTACGCTTCTGGTATTATTATCTAACCTGAGAGTAAGATCGATCGATTCTTTAGTGGCTTAAAACCAAGTCTTCTAAGGATGTTATCCATAAGGGACTTCAATAGCTACGAGGAAATCGTTCGATGTGCTCTCAAAGTTGAGATGGAGATTGGTGTAACCCATCAGTCATATGGGTTTGATAAGAAGAGGAAAATGGAATTCAAAGGAAAATCTAAAGAGCACACTGAAAATATGATGAGTTTTCCCTTATGCTCAAAGTGTGGAAAGAAACATGGAGGGAGTTGTCTTAAAGGTACAAGTAAATGTTTCGAATGCGGGAAGGAAGGTCATCAGGCATTTGAATGCCGCAATGATGGGAAGAAGATTTCTAGGGATGCGAACAAAGAAAAGGCTACACAGAGTGCACCTCCTATACTTCAATGTTACAAGTGCAATGAAATGGGGCATTATGCCAATAAATGACCTAATCAAAGGGTTGTTGATGATGATCGACGTCAACAAACTCCTAAGTCTAAAGACAAACGAAATTCACATGCAATTTCTATCAGCGATGTGGAGTACAATAACGAAGTGGTGAAAGGTACACTTACCATCCACTCTAAAGTAGAAAATGTTTTATTTGATTCTGGATCCACCCACTCCTTTATTTATGAAGAATTTTATAACGGTATCACCGTATTACCTCAACAATTAGATGTTGAGTTAGCTGTGACAACCCCTAATGGCACAACAGTCGCATCAAAAGTTTATAATTCTTCTCCGATTGAAGTTTGTGGGAATGTTCTTCCAGAAAATCTTGTGATCCTCCCTATAGTGGAATTTGATGTGATTCTTGGCATGGATTGGCTTTCTCTATATGGAGCTCATATCAATTTCTAAAGAAGGTACGTCACATCTCATATTCCAGATCAATCGTTTATTTTCTATCGATGCAAGGATGAACATAACCTTCCAGTGGAAATTTTTTCCATCTTATGGGTCTTGATTCCACTAAATGAAGGTTATTTATTACAAATGGTTGGTGAGAAGCTCACGATTAAGAATATTCCCATTGTACGGGAGTTTGATGATGTCTTTCCGGAGGAATTTCCGGGTATTCCACCAAATCGTGAAGTTGAGTTTTCAATAGAACTAGTACCGGGTGCTTTACCTATTTCAAAGACACCTTATAGAATGGCCCCAATTGAGTTGCAGGAGTTGAAGAAGCAACTCCAAGAGAATCTTGATAAGGGGTTCATACACCCTAGTGCGTCACCTTGGGGAGAACCTATTCTGTTTGTTAACAAGAAAAATGGATCAATGAGACTCTGCATTGATTATCAAGAACTTAACAAGATCACTATCAAGAAAAAAAAATCCTCTCCCGCGCATTGATGACTTATTTGACCAACTACGCAGAGCTCAATACTTTTCCAAGATTGATCTTCATTTAGTGTATCATCAATTAAGGGTCAAAAGGGAGGATATACCAAAGATGGATTTCCGTACAAGGTATGGACACTATGAATTTATATTGATTCCATTTGGTCTTACTAATTCCCATGCTATCTTCATGGATCTGATGAATATAGTCTTTAGAAACTATTTTGATCAGTTTGTGGTAGTCTTTATAGATGATATTATTGTATATTCAAAGATAATGGAAGAACATGAAGATCACTTGAGAATTTTATTGAAGACCTTGAGAAAGGAGAAGCTTTATGTCAAATTTACCATGTGTGAATTTTGGGTTCAAAAAGTATCATTTTTGGGTCACATAATCTCAAAAGAGGGGATATCTGTGGATCCAGCAAAAACAGAGGTTATCGAAAGATGGTCGAGACCAACAATAGTAACTGAGATCCGAAGTTTTTATGGTTTGAATGGATATTATCGACGTTTTGTGAATGATTTTTCACGATTATCTAATCCACTCACCAAGTTGACTCGGAAAGGAGTTAAGTTTGTTTGGACCGAGGAATGTGAAGAGAATTTCAAGGAGTTGAGAAGAAGGTTATCCAGTGCACCTGTGCTCACATTGCCTTGTTGTGTATAAAGGTTTGTGATCTACAGTGATGCCTGCAGGAAGGTATTGGGGTGTATTCTTATGAAAAATGATATGGTGATAGCATATGCCTCACTACAGCTGAAATCCATGAGAAAAATTACACAACTCATGATTTGGAGTTAGCTGCGGTAATCTTTGCATTAAAGATTTGGAGGAATTATCTATATAGAGAAAGGTGTGACATGTATACTGATCATAAAAGTTTAAAGTATATTTTCAAACAAAAGGAGCTGAATATGTGACAAAGAAGATGGTTGGAGCTGATTAAAATTACGACTGCTCAATTCATTACTACCCTGGGAAAGCAAACAAGGTGGTAGATGCATTAAGATGACAAGAACATGCCAGTTTATCTATGATGAGGATAAAAAAAGATCCAATATTTATGGATTTACAAAGGATATATCTTGGAATTATAATGAAAGGGGTTAAATCGTATCTTTCTCAAATGAATGTTCAACCGTCTTTACATGTTAAGATTAAAGAGGCACAGAAAGAAGATGTAGAGTTACAAAAGAAGGTGAGAAATGTTCCTGAATTCAACCTTGATTGTGATGGGATAATAATGTTCAGGAATCGGGTTTTTTTCCTCCCATCCCTGAATTAAAGAAGGAGCTTCTGGATGAGGCTCATAGTTCTTCATTATCTATTCATCCTGGAAGCACAAAGATGTATAGGGACCTGAAAGAGTACTTCTGGTGGGATGGAATGAAAGGAGATGTTGCTGAATATGTCTCTCGATGCTTGGTTTGTCAGCAAGTTAAAGGTGAGAGACAAAAGTCTAAGGGGATGTTACAACCATTACCCATACCCGAATGGAAATGGGAAAACATCACTATGCACTTTGTCACAGGACTTCCTAAAACATCCAAAGGAAATAATGCTATCTGGGTCACAGTTGATATTCTTACAATGTCTGCACACTTCATTGCTATTAGAGAGGATTTATATCTGGATCAGCTTTCCAAGATATATGTAAAAGAAGGGGTGAGATTGCATGGAGTACAACTTTCTATAATATCTGATCGTTATCCGAGGTTTACCTCAATGTTTTGGCGAAGTCTTCAGCATAATCTGGATACAGAGTTGAGTTTCAGCACTACTTATCATCCTCAGACAGACGATCAGTCTGAGAGGACAATTCAAACACTAGAAGATATGTTGAGAGCTTGCTCTATGTATTTCAAAGAAGGTTGGGATCAACACCTACCTTTGGTGGAATTTTCTTATAATAATATCTTTCACTCCAGTATTCAGATGGCTCCTTATGAAGCTCTCTATGGAAAGAAATGCAGGACTCCAACTTGCTGGGATGAAGTTGGGGAAAGAAAGCTATTAGGACCTGATCGTGTTGATGAGATGGCAGAAAAGGTCGGATATATTCAAGAACACATAAGAGCAGCTCAGAGTCGACAAAAAAGTTTTGCTGACAATCGAAGAAAAAGACATATAGTTTGAAGAGGGTGATAAAGTGTTCTTATGAATATCTCCTTGGAAGAGAGTAATGAGATTTGGAAAGAAGGGAATGCTGAGCCCTAGGTATATCGGTCCATTCGAAATACCGGATCGTGTTGGGAAGGTAGCTTACCGATTGGCGCTTCCACCGAATCTCTCTCATGTTCATGATGTGTTCCATGTATCTCTCCTGAGAAAGTACATACCTGATCCTTCACATGTACTCAGCTCAGAAGTTTTACCGTTGGAACAAGATCTTTCTTATGAAGAACAACCAATAGAGATTCTCAATCGTAGTGAAAATGTCCTACGGAATAAGACCACTCGCTTGGTGAATGTTTTATAGAGGAACCACCAATTAGAAGAAGCTACATGGGAGCTTGAGGATATGATGAGGGAGAGGTATCCTCATCTGTTTGTTACAAGTGAGGAATTTTGAGGGCGAAATTCATTTTAAGGGGGGTAGAATGTAACACCCGAGACTTTTATAAGAAATATTTTGGTTTTATTTTATATAAATCATCAAAGGAATCTTTCACTACACACAACACTATCTTGGCTTGCTTTACACGCAATCACGACCTTCCTTGATAGCTTGTGTCATACGCAATACCGAGTTTCACTAAACAACGATATACTATTAAAATATTATTAAAACTAGCCATTATGAATAGTAATAACCACTTTTTGAAATTTTGAAATTTTTATTTTTCAAAAAAAAAACTTCATTTTTGGATTCGGAATATCGAAATTAGCCTAGGGTGAAATTTTGGTATTTTTCTGAAAACATTCAATTTTTTATGAGTAGTGAAAACACTAGGATACTATTTAAAACCGACTTTTTATTTAAATAATTATTTATTTTATATAAATATATTTTTGGTCAAAATTGATACATAATACTTATATAAGTTCAATTTAATTCATTGGAGTAATTTTATAATAATTTTAGATATATAAAAATTTTATTGAAGTTTTCACCGTCTTTTACCCACCCCCTAGGAGAATTTTCAAATTTACATAAAACATAATTTTACCGCTTCTGTGAGTGGAATTTAAAAACTACAAGAGACACAGTTGATGTCAGTATGTAAAATATGGTTCAATGAGATGAAAATAATTTTTGGTGAATAGTAACATTTTTCTTTTTTTTACCACGGTTAAAAGTAAATAGGGTAATTAAGGGTAAAAATGATATTATTATTACCCTAACACATGTCCTAATTCTATTGGATAAGTTTAATTCGACCAAAAACATCCTTAGGAATAAAATATTACCATTTAGGCCCACATGGATTAGATTAGGACATTTATTATTAATTTATTTAATGAATGGTTTAAATGGTTAAAATCAATGTTTAATAAGTAAATAATTTTTAATATAGGGTAATATAGAAGATATGTTCGACTATAAATTTTCATTAGAAAGATAAAAAGTGTTCCTACATAATGGTATTTTATTTGTAATTTTTAGACATTAAATAATTTAATTTATTTATGACACAAAGATGATGCAGTAATTATCTTATTAATGAAACATTGACATAATTGATGTTATAAATACCCAAATAAATTTAATTTGAGACTTTTTATGAATTACACTAATTTTATAGGTTAATATGACATGTTAGTATAGATTTAATTAACTTTTTTAGAACTAATAATTCTTTTATTATTTTCACAAAAATCAATTACTAAATAGTGTTAAAATTGACATAAAATAGTTTTTAAAACAAATATTATATTATTAATTGTTATTTTATTCCTAAAAATCTAAGGTTCGGCCAAATGACTTAGATAAAGTTATATATATTAATACTAAACAACTTGGGGTTCTTTTGGATTGTTATAGTATGTTTATTAACCTTATAGTGTAAGAACACAAAAAGACACTGTAAAAGTAAAATTATTTAACTTAAAGATAAATCTTAATGATAAGGTTAAAATAGTAAACTAAACTTGTCCAAATTCTATTAGTTGAGAGTATTTAGACCCATACCCACCTTATTTTCGAAATAAATCAATTTGGAGCTATTTAAAACCGAATATTTCTTTATAATAAAATAATTTTTTTTTGTTTTTCCAAAGGTGCCCCTCTCCTCCCTTATAAATGGGTACCTCCTCCCACTCTTCCTCACACCACTTTTAGCCTAAATGATCAGCAAAACCCTGCCAATTTCTCCTATCCACTTCCCTAGAAACATCCTAGAGGTCCTGGTATTCTTTAAATGCCAATTTTAGTGCCCTAAAAGTAGGTCTCAAAGAAGCGCTTCAAAGAAGAGGTAATGTCCGTTACCGATTCTTTCAACATTATTTCTTCTTCCACTTCTTCTTATTTAGTTGTTTTATTATGAATTAATAACATAAGTATCACTCATATACTGATATTTTATTATAAGTATGAAACAACCTTATTTCACCATCTATCCATCCTATGTAAAACGAAATCACCGCGCGTGCATACGTACGGAATACCGTCTCCACGTCGTGGTGTAATCTATTTTCCACCACCACCTTACATGGATGGGTATAATGTTGTAAATAATGAATATATATGATTATTTTAAAGTGATATTTATTCTGAAATAGTATACATACACTCCAATACAATTCCATGATCATTGGAACGATATCATCACTCGTGCGTACGTACGGAATACCGTCTCCACGATGTGATGTGACTCGTTCTACATGATTTTAATTTCATATTGATTACATAAATGAATTTAGTGAATAAATATGATATATATTACACTAAAACCATTTTATAATTTAGGTATCTATAACCTAAAAATAAGAATAAGAATTTATTCGACAAAACACGCATAAGAACAAAAAGCAATAAACACCCGAATAACAAGTAGCAATGAAATATTACTAATAATAAGCTAAGAATATGACCATATATGATATCATAACAATGATTATGATTATGTAATAAGTCAATGACATTATTTAAATCATTATTCATGAGTTTTGGACAGTTACGAAGAAAATCAGACCTAAGGTAAGGGAAATATCACACAATCTCATTTTTATCCGAGATTGTTTATACTTTGGAATTTACTAGGGTGTATTTTATCATCCACATACATGTTTCCTCAATATGTAATATTATTTCCATCCACCTAAAGTTGTTTAAATCCAATTTTACCCTTCGGTTAGTTTTTAGTAAAAGATATGAAAGGAATCTTTTGTCGTTTTTCGTACGAGGTACTTTTTGACACTTCCGACAAAAGTACGAGAAGAATGTTTTTTTAACTTATACGACATGAATGGATTTTTAAAAAATTATTCCCAAGAAGCTCCCTTTAAAATTTTTCAAGTTTATTATTAATCAACTTATTTTAGTTTAGAATTGTATCACATGTTAAGAAAGGAAAATTGTTTTTGAAGTAGAAAGGATATTTTCCTCAAGAATGGAGTTCAAGTGTTTTATCAAAATTATTTTCCATCTAAGATAATATAGGGTTCTTTTTATATCCATATTTTTACATTAATTTGATTATGTTGTGATGGAATTATTTTTATGAATTCCTTTATCTTATATGAATAGTTTTATCAAGTCACGATGTTTAAGAATCACATTTTTATTACATGGGTTATGCAACGATGTATGATTTTATGATTTTGTGGCACACATAAGAATGGTATCATTATGAGATGGGTTGGACCAATATCTCCCTCCAATTCATTGGTTAAAGATTTTATATCTCATGACATATACATGGCTAGAACTGCAGGTTAAACCGGTTCAGTGAAACAGGACTGAAACGAGGAATGAACTCAGTTCAGAAATGGACTTTGTCCACTAAGATAGTCTTCGAAATGAGTTTTGACTAATAAGAAATGATTTTCTATGATTATGTGTGTATGACATAAAGCTTTATGTTTTAAGTTATGATTATTGGGATTATATTTCACTACCATTATTTATCCCATGTTATGAAATTATGATCTCTTTTGCGGGGTAAGATTTCCAAAATGTTATGTTCTTATGAATATGATGTGATTGATATTTCATTTGTTTACACTTATTGAGCATTTGAGCTCACCCTATAGTATGTTTTCATTCCCCAGGTCAGGAAGAAGGTTTTTAAGTAAGATATGAAAAAAGGGACTATAGATATGATGAAATAAATGGGATACAGTGTAGACACTTTATGAACTAGTTGTTTATGTTTCCCAGTTTCTAAAGACACTATACCTATACGGTCCTTTCATGGTTTTTTTATATATTGTAATAAGTGTACTTAAATTTTGAAGTACTAATAATGTATGTGAAGTATGGTTTGTTATATTTATATCATCTAAAAATGTAAAAAATGATATAAGTTCATTATATATAAATTATATATTTATTTATATTATTCCATTAAATTTAATTATATAAGATGCATCACACTGTTCATGGAAACAGTAGGTCGTATGTACGCAAGATGGCATATTGCATTTTCTCGACCGGTGAAATGTATGAAAAATAAATATTAATTAATATTTATAAAATCATTATTATGTTATAAGAAAAATTTATATTAATCAAATAATTAATCATTCCCATCTATGTAAAAAAATGAAAAACATTTCACATTGCTCTGTGGTGGTGGTAATGCAGATGTATCCACGAACGACATTGTTGTTTTCAATTGGAAGGAATGTAAAAAAGTTTTATGTTATATTATGATTATAGATATATGTTTAGGTCATAAATTTCATATATATTCATTAAAATTATCCTCACTATATTCATTGTAAAAAATATGAAAAACAAATCACATCACTTTATAATGCAATAGTCCTCCAAACACACGAGCGACACTATCACATCCCTAATTGAATATAAATTAAGAAGTTGTATGTGATATAAAAATTAAATATGTATAATAATGTCATAAATATCACATATATATATATATATGATAAATCAATCATCATAACCATCCTTGAAAAGTGGTGATGGAAATTGAATTACATCAGTTAATGAGGTTGTTGTCCTCCATACAGACAATCGACGATCTCTTTAAAATTTGATGGTGGAGATATTTATATAGTTCATTACCTTTACATAATATATATATATATATGGTATATACTGGTGTCATTACATTAGTATATTTGATGAATATTTGAAGGAGTTATAACATGATGTAAAATGAAAATGCATAGTTAAAAACATTATATTCATGAATCCTCTTTAGGTTTAACCTAAAGTATTCTTAAATTTTCATAATTATTTACCCAACTACTCCTAAATGTTGGGATATAATTAAGGAATATATTTCTATATTTATGGGCTGAATGAAAGGCTTTTGGGAGTGTGAAGAGGGTTCGGGGGTGGTGGCCATTTATATATTTAGGGGAGAACACACATGGATTTTTTTAAAATATAAAGTGATACAAATATTTTTATCATTCGACATGTAACAACCTAATATTTTATAAATTAGTGTTTTCAAGTAAATTTAATTATCTTAAATATATTTCATTACATAAAACATGGAGTTTTAACAAAAAGAGACAAACTATTAAAATACTATAATTTAAAATAATTGTTATCATGTTATAGATGGAATGGTTAGTTTGAATAATAATTAGTAAATTATTAAAAAAACTATTTTATAAATATATATAAAATTATTTAATTAGTGAACAATTAATAATAAATGAAAATATAAAAAAAAGATATATGTTTCTGAAAAAAATACTATTTTTATGCACACAAACATGTTTTATCTGAACAAATTAAATAAATCAATTTTGGTAAACCATTTTTATTAAATTTTGTATTATATATTAAAAAAAATCATTTATTAAATTGGTATTCTATGTGTGAGATATGAATAAATCCAATTTTATGATTAAAACCTACATTTTTATAATAAATAGTTTTTCGCCATTTGAGAACTTATTTTAAAACAAATTTTTTATGTATTTTGAAACATTATTTGAAAAAGGAAAATTCAATTTTGAAGTCATAATTTATGATTTATCTTTTGTTTAATTTATAGGAATTTTCTAAAAGGATATTTTTTTCAATGAAAAGTAAAAATACAAGGATTATTAAAACTACCCTTTCATTTAATTAATTTATAAGGGTAAATGTTGATTAAAAATGGTTTTTAAAGAAATGTTACATATAAAATATATCTAGTAATAAAATTTGTTTATTGGACTAAATATATTATTCATTATAATGCACATGGATCAACTTCCATGTGTTAGATCCTCACTTCCTATGTTCCTACGCTTCTCTTCCCAGCACTTTTGGCTTCATACACTCTTTCAGCTTCGCTTCCCCCTACCTCGAATTGAGGAATCCTATCAAGATACACTCTTATTTCGTGCTTCCTAGATCCATTAGCTTCTCTTTCCATATCCATCATCTTCATTCACTTCCTAGGATATGATTCTCATCTTCGTCATCTTAAAAAATCTTACCAAATAGCACCTTGCTTCCACTCTTCATGCTTTCCTCTTTCTGCTTCCCCCTTCCTGCTTCTCGCTTCATACATCCTAGCTCCCACTTCAAAGGTCACACATGTTCCTTATTCCACTCACAAAAATAGCTATTCCATAAAAAAAATTTGATCTACGAAACTCTACTAAGCAACAATTCTCCCTTAGCGTCTTCCTCTCTAATGGCTCCGCTCGATTCCTGCAACTCATGAATACCTATATAGTCACGCTCCTTATCTCCCAAATTAGTTGTATTGTTCTAATTTTTTGAAATCCCTATGACATCATAGTTTATACATCTCATAACCCTTACCGAGATACACTCTTCACTTCTACTTTTCCCCTCCAACACATACCACCCTTAATTTTTTTCATCTTAAAAAGGGTGGCTTCAATTTGTAGTCTTCTATGTAATAAAATTTTATATCACATAATCATATGATCAATTGTTTCATTTTTATTTTTAATATTTTTGTTCAGTAGATTGATATTTAACATCAAAAAACATTTACTTCTTCTAGGTTCTAACTTCACTGATTCAAATTATTTTAGTGGTTTTTTTGTTTTAATTTCTTTTTTTTCAAACATGTATATTTCAATTAAAATATGTTGACTTATTCTTTGTTCGAACTTGGTTGATTCAGTTTATTTTTGTGATTTTTTTCCATTTTAGTGACTGATTGTAAACTATACATTCAATATTACCTAGATGTTAATATTAACATTGAATAAATCAACCGAAAAAATGAGGTCATTGCGATTTAAATTTTGTGGATATCAGAAGATAATGAAAAAAGGAATTACCTATTATATCTATAATTTATTATAACAATATTGTTTATAGACATGAAACAAGATGAATAAAATAGATGTTAGATATGACCGACTGTCACATTTCTATCTATAAATAGGTGAGACATCATTGAGAAATATTGATTAAACAAAAAAGAAGATATGATTGAAAAAATTTATTATCTATACATGTACTGATGTTTCATTGTTACATGAAGCAATATAAACCCAATATTCAATTATTAATTTATAGATATTTAATATGTGATGTGTTTCACACAGATCTAATGGATACGGTTACAAAAAATCAAAATGCAAAATGCCTATTCCCTCTGAAACAAAATATTTTTGTCAGAAAAAGATGAGATACGACTCACAAAATGGATTCCAATAAAATACATGAAAATAGATGATACGTTTAACTCCCTATTTTGATGTTAAATTTTTTATTTATATATTAATTTTTAATTCACCTACTGATTTCAATATTTTTCTACACCATGTAAATAATAAGTTTGTTTTCTCTGTGTTAGTAAATGTTTTATACTTCATGAACATACAACTCAATAATAATGCTGGTACCCAATGCAATGAAAGTTATATATATCTATCTAATAATGTTATACCATTAACTAAGATAATAGTACAATTTACAAATGGTGATTCTGATTCAATGTCATTATTTTGTGAAGAAAAATTAGTACATTTTACATTTAGGTAAATTATGAACAATAAAATATATTATTATGATTAATTTTACAACAAATTAATTAATTTAATTTTTTCATTTTTGGAACCAGATTATATGAATCTATATTGCTAAAAAAGACATTCCAATCATTACTATATCAAGAAACATACCATTTCTATAACTACATGTGTTTGTATATGTTTAATTAATTTTAAGATTAATGCTTATATTGATATGTGATGTTATTAATGACTAAACTAAATGTTTATTTTCATTTAATCATGGAAAGAAAAATATTTCAGACAATTCATACATAAATCTAGAAACATTTATTCCCTATAGAAAATTTCTACAAAATAAAAATATTGTAACATATTATACTTGCACACAAATGATAGTCATCAATATTCATATTTCCATTAACTTCAGTGGTTTAATATTTTATCATTTTATTGTTTTTAATAAGGATAGTAAAATATAGATATCATAAATAATTCAAATTATTCAAGTCGGCATTACTATATTTTCTAAAGTTCATTTATATAAAAAAAACAATATAGAATTGCTTTAATGTCAAGATCCACAACTATAAACTGAATGAAATGTTATATTATTGTCTTTAGATTTCTATTATAAAATATTACATATAGATGTTTAGACTAGCTTATTAATACTTCTACAATGTGTTTTTTCTGACTTATATTTATTTAAATTTCCAATGGAAAAATAATTTCTTATTTACCACATATTAATTACTTTAACATAGGTGATCCTATACACTTTTTTATCTATTTTTATGCAATTTAATTATTCAAAGAAAGAGTAAAATGATATAGCACCCAACAATCATCAATGTTCTCTTTGAATTGTTTATTAGGAAAAATAATGTTATAATGATTATTAAATCTACTGTAGTACGTGAAGATCCTGATATTATATGTGAATTCTAAAGATTCAATATAGCTCTATAATAATATCCAGATATTTAATAGGTTTTTTATTAACATCAATGGGTGGAAGAATTGATAACACCTAAAATAGTGGAGGTGCTCTATATATTAATAAGGTGAATGGTCATAATTATTAATTCATTTGTAGCTTATTTCCACCGGGTAGAAGGCCCCCAAATATGGACAACTACATATTTTTGACAAGATAAATGAAGTAGATAACGGAATTCAATCTATGAAGAACATTTTAAACATGGTGTTCAATGATGTGCATTAACATTGAAATAGTTTAAGTTTGTATTTTTTTTCTCTATTGTTTCTATTCATTATATCCTCAATGGTAATCAACATACCATTTATGTAAACCCAGTAATAGTAGGAAATGTTAAATGTATTTTTGATGATTGAAATCAATTAGTCACACATTTTTGAATGGGATGATATATTTTATACATCAAATAGCACTCCGGAAGTGAAATTGTATCTAGTGAGAAACTGAGATTATAACCGAAATACATAAAATTTAGTGGTGAATTCAGAAATTGAAATACTTATAGTGGGTGAAATACATAATGTCAAGAATTCTAGAGATATTCAATTAAAAATAAATAAAATTGAACTCCATTTTTTAGATGAACTACATCCTCTATATCTTCCATTACAGTACCCTATAATATATAAAACTAGTAAGGATGGGTGTGATAATTATGTGAACCATAGTTTTACCAAAAAAAGAATCTGAGAAATTACACCAAGTGAAAATGAGACTGTAATTTTCACACCATTTGTAATTTCAACATAATCAATTGTCTTCATTATTACATTCCATATGTTTTTTGAAACAATTTTATGTTGACACTTATGCAATGATTGAATCCTAATGTTTTACCTATATTATGTTTAATCCAAAATAGTTGTCGTTTGAGATATAAAATGTGTTGTAGGAATCTTACTACAAAGGTGAATGTGACAACTCACATTGTGGAAGACACATCAATCTACAATAATTTTTATAGGTGGTCAACGATATATGATTCATAATTATCAAGATGAAATAACTATTTTTAATTGGAAAGGATATCTAGAATTATTCATAACATTCACGTGAAACCAATTAGGGCCAAAGATTCAATGGATTATTCGAAATTAGGAGCTTCGTTCAGAAGGATCCTCAAAAATAATCTTGAGAATATTCAAAATGAAGGGGGATCATCTAATTAATAAACTAATGGGGGGATGATTTTTGGAAACCACATAGCTGGTATGCTCTAGCAAATTTACTTATTTTTCACAAATGAGTTTCATGTAATATTATTATTATTTATCAATAATGAATCTATTTTTTAAACAGAATATAGATTTTTCTATACAACAAAATTTTAAAATCATTGTCTTCCTCATGTACATGTTCTGGTATTCCATCACTCATCTCATAAGCATTCAAGTGTTGATGATGTTGATCAAAGTTATTTTAGGTGAAATACTAGATAGAACTGTTCATCCTCTATTGTTTGAGGAAATTAAAAATTTCATGATTCAAGTCCCTTGTAGGGTTTCTAACCCACACTCTCTATACATGAGAAGTGGATGTTGGTCAAAAAAATCCTAATTTTTTTCGAAAGATATTATTTGGATGGTGATGGGTATGTTGTTTACAAAATATGAGATGAAAATAGAAAACCTGTAAAGAATAGTGCTGATTAGATAGTCATTTTTGTGCCATATTATTCACCCATGATGCTTAAATATCATGCTCATCTCAACTTTGATGTGAGTAATCAATCACGATCCATCATGTATTTGTACAAGTATATAAAAAAGGGCATGATTGTGTCATGTCCTCTCTCTTTAGATCAGAATTTGAAGATAATGGACAAAATTATGATGATGAGATAAAAATATATTATGTCTATTGATATATTTCACTATATGAGGCTAACTAGTGAATATTCAGTTATGACATCCATTACAGGATCCCTCTTATTGAAAGATTATAATTCCTCTATCGCAGTGAGTAAATTGTAATTTAGAATGATCGTTATCAGATTGAATATATTTTTTTAGAAACAAAAATAACAAAAACTATCTTCACATTGTTGTTTGAAGATTAAAAAACATATTCATAAGTGAAACATCTATCATATGCCGAGTCCCCACTGAAATTTTTGTTCCATTTTCATTGTAATAAGTGGTAGCTCATAGAAATAGGCTTCACAATTGAGAGATTGCGTTATGTGCCTTCCAATATTGGTGAACTATATTATCTTCGAATATTACTCACTAATGCTGTAGGATTAACATCATATGATAACATATTTACTATAAATCATATGAATTTGAAAACAATTAATGATTCCTATTACATATTGGGTTTACATATTGATGAATAATAATTTTTGGATGCTTTTATATAGGATTCTCTTTGGGAAATTGACAATTAAATTCCTAGATTATTTTATCACATTCCATTCTCAAGAACTATTTCTCAATCTCATAAATTATGGAGTAATATTTGGAAACTACTTTGAGGATATTTTTTATATGATCAGAAAACATTAAAACAAAGTAATGGTATCTAATTTATATATGTCCCCCTAAATTACCCTCAAATTGTTATTTCAATAATATAATATTTATGAATATTTTCATCATCTATAAGATCTTACACTCAAAAAAATTTATTCAGTGATATATAAAATAAATGATAGTGTAACATCCAGTCATTTATTTATTTGTAATTTAATTGGATATGTACTATCATATACTATTAATGAATATAGAGGTACTTTAAATCATAATCGATAAGTACAATTAACTTCAAATGTAGTTCATATCAAAGAAATATATTTTAACTCAATTTTCTCAATTGTGTGAAATTTAATTGGATTTAAATATCATTTTTTCTTGTGTGAAATCAAATGTTACGTGGTTTGTATAATGGTTCTTCAAAAAAACAATGTAATTATATATTTAGTGTTTTTAATTTCAATATATTGGCTTATTGGTAACTAATTACATTTAATTTTAATAGATTTACATCTCACTAATAGTAAAGTACAGTAGTAGGAACTATTATAAATTTAAATCATCTTTCATAGTAGTGTAAGATCGCTGAGAAATTACACTCAAATTCATGTTCTAGAGTCAAAACATGCATTTAATGGTAACAGGTTGATTGAAAATGAAATAAATTATTATAAGGATATTATTATAGAAATATTTTATGTTTTATGTATAAAGATGACTTCTTAATAGAATAATATTTTAAAAAATATTATTGAACCATCTCACATAGGTAATAGATGCTTTTTTTCATCGGTATGGAGGTAATGGGTGAAATTTCTTAAGGAATGCGGTAAATTCATATCTATGTTCTGATGTCGATATAGTACATGAAGTTTCTTCAGGTGGTATAGTATCCCAATTATTACTAAGTGGGAGAATGGAAGATTCTCACTTTTTTATCCTAATTGTTGTTATTCAATACTCGAGGTTCATCATTAAACAAGGAAGTGAGTGATCTGAATATATAAAAAGAAAAATTAATTCTTTGGGATGAGGCACTGATGGTCCAAAAATATTGCCTTGAAGCTCTTGATCATATGTTGAGGGATTTGTTATCACTGCATTCTAAAAATAAGGATCAATATCCTTTCAGAGGTGAAACTGTTGTTCATAGTGGTGATTTTCCATAAATATTTCATGTTTTACCATAGAGTACCAGAGCTACCATATTGTTTGAAAATATTAAATCATCATATATATGGAATTATTGTTGTGTTATGACATTGTGAAGAAACATGAGACTATAGTATTCCCATACATTTGCTGATACTTGTGAAATAAAAGAGTTCTAAAATTTAATTCTTCATGTAAGGGATAGAAAATTTGGTGGAAAAAAATGACAGTGTTGCAGATATAGAAATTCTAGATAAATTTTTAATACTTTTTTTGATATCCATTGGATATAATTGTTTAAAATAGATTCCCATATTTAACATCAAATTATAAATTTCTAGAGTACATAAGTGGGTGGGATATCCTATCACTGACCCGATAAGCTATGTAAGATGTAAATGACAACATGATATCTTTGTTTTGTTAGAGAATAAAAGAATTATTTGACTTTATATTCAAATTTTAATGAAATTTTAGATTTTTACACCCCATATAATATATACACACCTATTGTTTTTATTGGTATTAATATATATAGTTTTCCAAATAATAAATTATTCATAAAAGTGGGCGTCCCATTTATGTTGATATGAATTATTGATAAATCCTTTTGGATTTATAATAGAACCTAAATAGTTATCATGTTTTTTGGAAATCATTGCATTAGGGAATAAATTATAATAGGAATTCATTAAGGATATAATTATTTCATACCAAGGACTGATACTAAACAATCAGACTCAATGTGGCCACTAATGCTTTAGAGAAGACAATATCCTTTAACTATATCATATGAAATGACTGTTAAAAAATCATTGGGAAATCTTTTTCATCAGTTGTGATTATACTTCGTAAGAATATTTTCTATCATGGTATATTTTATTTAGCAATGTATAGAGTTACCCACAAAAAGGGATTTTAATTTTTTATATGTGTAAAGACCCGTAAAATTCAAGGGAAATTTTTTCTAAATTTTCTTTGGGATTTTACATGAACGTAGTTTTCGACGGCGCCTGATTTCGAGGCCCGGTGTGCCCGGAATTTCTATCCGAAGTTTATCTCGGGTACGTTCAGTGAACGAACGAGCGGGAATTTCTAACTTTTTAACAGGTGCCCAGAATCGAATTCCGAGAACACCGATGGAACCGCAACGCCGGTAATTGCTTAGGAACTCCTGTTTCGAAGTTGCGTTTACACGAGGGGAGTTATTAATTTTTGTGGTAGTTGAAAATAAAAATTAACAATTTTTATTTTTCCCACTTGCTAGTTTTATCCTAAGTAAGGATGTTGGGGGGTGGGACCCACATGTGATAACAAACCTTGAGAGGATAAAGTAGGGTGGGACGCACACGAGCCCACCCACTCACTTTCCTAACCCCTCTAACCCCCCCCCCCCACATTTAAGTTTTTCTAACTTATGTCCTCATTAATTTTATAACAGCTTATGTTATAACTTAAGTGAGTTAAATGTGGGTTTTGAATTTTCAAACTCTTGAAATTCAAAAACCTATGTTGGGTTAATAAAATTAGTGGGAGGATTATTTTATTTTGTTGTTAGAGTTTTGTCGTTGAGAGCTTTTGGGAAGAACATCTTCTTCTTCGACGAAGAATGTAAAGAACACCTCGGACTCCGACGAAGAACACCGTCCTTAGCGAAAAACATCTCTGCCGAAGAACGCGGAGAACTTCTTCCACGACGTTCTTCTTCCGCGTCGGTTTTCCCCGATGAAATCTCTTTCAACGTCTTTGAATCCTCGCTTCGTGATGTCGACGTTCTTTTTCCGCGACACCCGACCACCGCGACGCTCGTCTTCCGCGGCTCGTTGACGTGCACCGTTCTTGAAACCGAGGTAGGGGTTCGACTATTTTAATTTGGTGATTCTTTCCTTCGAATATGAAAGATAAATCTGACAGCCATGTTACAATTTTTATTTAAATTAAAAAAATTGGGAAGGTTAAACATTTTACATTTCGGCCAACTGCTATCGATATAACGGGAAGGGATCGGTCTGCACAAACATGGCCGATACCCCTACCCCCTTTTCTATTCTTCGGTTTTGATTAACGAAGACGGTAATGCATCGTTCCACCACGCTTGAGCGAAAGGAGATGTGAACGATGCGGGCCACGATGAAGAAACGTGAAGCAGTCGCGCCGCGTCGAGGGTACGAACAAGGCCGAGGTCGGAGTCGGGCCGCGCTGGAAGGACGCGGCGTCGTCACGCCGTGCCGGACGAATTTGCAGCCATCCTAGAAGTAGCGGCCGGAAAAACCACCCACCGGAGAATTCGAAGAAGGCGGCCGGAACTCCGGCCACCGGTGCCGGAAGGCACGGGATCGCGGGGTCCCGTGGCGAGAAACCGGTCGGCCCTGTGCTGGCCGACTGTTATAGGGGAAAAGCCGGGGGGTTACACCCCCCGGGTTGCACATGGCGCGACCCCTTAATGGGGGCCGCCGTTTTAAAATAAAGGAGGGTGTAGCCCCTCCCTTGGACGCGCTCACGTAGCGCGCTGGCCACGCTGGCCGCACCGCCGCGCCGCCCCGCTGGCCGCGCGGCAGCGCCGCCGGCCGGGCCGCGTCGTCGGGCCGGGTCGCCGCCCGGGCCGGGTCGACCCGGTTCGGCCGACCGAGGGGGTACTGGGTCGGGCCGGGCCAGGCCCAGACCCCCTATTTTCTGACCGTGTTGGTTCAAACACCCATATATTGGACTATGGACCTCCGATCGATGCACTGTCAGTTGCGTAGAAATACTTGGAATGAGATGGTCGTTTCGGTATATCACACTCAAGGATTCAAAGTACTTTGGGTTCGGCCGGGTTGGTTCGGATACGAAACCAATCGGGCCCTCGGAGCGGAAACGCTCGTAACATTAGCTCCGGACGTCCGATTGACGTGCCGTCGACTTTGTTGGATTCCTCTTATTGAGACTGATCTTTTGGATTACTCCGCTTGAGGTTTGGATGTCGTCGGAGTGCGGTCGGGTTGGTTCGCTCACAAAACCAACCGGGCCCCTGGAACGAAAAAGCCAATAACTCACAGACCGGGCGTCCGATTGACGCGCCGTCTGTCTCGTTGCTTTCCTCTTGATGAGACGGAACATGTGGCATACTTCGCCCGAGTTTTGGTTGCTGTTGGATAGTGTCCGGGTTGGATTGTACCCAAAATCCAACCGGGCCCCTAGAACGGAAAAGCTGATATCATTCAGACCAGACGTCCATTTGACGAACCGTTAGCGGCGTTGGTGATCACGTTGAGAAACAGTCCCTATGAGTATACCCTATGAGTGTTCGGGGTATAGTTGAGTTACGGCCGGATTGGTTCGCACATGAAACCAACCGGGCCCCTGGGACGAAATGGCTAATAACTCACAGACCGGGCGTCCGATTGACGCGCCGTCTGTTGCATTGAGACCTCTATGACGAGACGGTCCTTTGAGATACTTCTTCGCGGGACATTGAGATACTTGGATTTTTGACCAGTAGCGCGTGGAGCGGACCCTTCTGGAGACGAGCGTGCGAAGTACATAGACCGTGTAGCTGGCTGAGACCTGACGACTGCTTGACCGACTCGACATGGAGTGAGTCGACTAGCCCAGTGGACGGAGCACCCGGTATTTGGTGGCAGACCCACAGCGGATGGAGCGCATGGTAGTTGGCAGCAGCCCCGCGGTACTCGACTGGAGGAGTACCTCTGTAGGCTATTAGGGGGAGCGCCCGGTATTTGGTGGCAGACCCACAGCGGACGGAGCGCCCAGTATTTGGCAGCAGACCCGCGGTACTCGACAGGAGGAGTACCTCAGAGACTTGGATTAGTGAGTAGTACCTCGGAGTCATGACAGGACCACTGTACACTCCAGAGACGAGACTCTTCAGCAGTTACGGTTTCGTTGATGAAAATCCTGGTTTGAGCTGAGATTTTTGACCTTTGTGTTTACGTCATGATTGAGATGGGTCACTTGATAACTTAGGTATATGTATGGGCATATACCTGGGTAGTGGTTATCCGTTGATTTCATAATCATTGTGTTACCTCATGATTGAGATGGGTTACTTGATAACTTAGGTATATGTATGGGCATATACCTAAGTAGAGGTTATCTGTTGAGATATTCTTTGTGGTTATCCTTGTTGGTTTTAGTGACACCTTGAGGGTCTCGGGGTGCCTACTGAGTATCGTTATACTCACCCCTGTACGGGCTATGCCCGCACCTCATTGTGTTGGTTGCAGACGACGAGCAGTGCTGACAGAGGCAGAGTGTTCGAGGACTGGATGGTACCTGGAGGTGGACTACACGACGAGTCCGTACCCGGAGGAGGACTACATGACGAGTCAGTCTCTGGAGGAGGACTTCACAGTGAGACGACACACGGAGGAGGTTGATGGGCGAGAGCGTTGAGGAGGATATCTGTACCTACCCTTCAGGTAGGATCCGTAGCAGACGATCCAGGAGCTGCGATATCTGTACCTACCCTTCAGGTAGGATCCAAGGAGGACGACCCAGGAGCTGCTTCCTTCTTCCAGCTGTTTTCCTTTTTCGGTTGTACCTTCGTTTAGTTGTAGCTCCACTTTCAGTTGGGTTTGTATTCTGGCCCATTTACTTTTCAGCACTTTCCTTTGTACTTATTGTTTTTCATCCGCTTGTACTCTGTGGTGTTTTGTTTACTTTTAGAAAGGCAATGCCTTCCCAGTTATCGGGATTTACACCTTTGGTGCTAGTCACCAGCCCCTGGCCTATAGAAGGTGGGCTTGGGGTAGTCACGGCACGGGCCCTGAGGAGGGGTCGTGACAATTGGTATCAAAGTAGTCAGTTCTATCACAGAACTTATAACTCTGATGTTTTCTTTCTGTGAAGCAATAGTGTTAAGGGTACCGAGTGTGGTCTTCAGTTCAGGGAATCCAGTGTTGGTGTGGGCGGCCGACGTATCCATACACCAGGACCCTAACAACTGATTTCCGACTTTGTGCATGAAAACACTGATTGCGTGTGTGTTTCCAGAAGATTTATTTAAATATCAGCTCAAACCAGGTCAGCTCACCAGGTATAAGTCTTTTGACCGTGTCATGTTTGTTCCTTTCAGGATGCCTCCTCGTGGACGACCAGCTAGGGCCCTGAGAGTGGTACGTACTGATAGCCCACCGAGGGACGTGGCCTCAGTACAGGGCCCTATCACAGTTGAGGCACCAGCGGTACTACTACCCGTTGGGACACCGATGCCACCAGACCCAGTAGAAGAGAGTGCACGTCGCTTGAGTGCACTGCACGAGTTCCAGCACCAGAGACCACCTAGGTTCCAGGGAGAGACGGACCCGCAGGCGGCTGAGGATTGGCTGGAGGCTGTGGTGAGAGTATTCAGGTTATTGGGGACACCGACAGACTTCATGGTGATCCTTGCTGCCAGCCTTCTTCAGGCAGCAGCCGACAGATGTTGGAGCCTGACGCTCGAGATGCATGACGAGGTGACACTTCTTTGGGAAGACTTCGAGATCCTGTTCCGGGCAGAGTTTGTACCAGCCACCCTTCGAGCGGTGCGTATACAGAAGCTACTTCAGCTACAGCAGGGCAGCATGACAGTGGCACAATATCCAGTGAGGTTCACAGACCTCTTCCGCTACTCCACAGATATGGTACGAGACCCGTTCATCAGGGCCTGAAACATCGAGCAGGGGATCAGGTGAAAGATTAGAGCTTCTGTTGTTTCTCACAGCATTCCGACCCAGACAGGGGTGTTGGAGAGAGCCCTCTTAGTGGAGAGTTTCCTTGCTGAGCAGTCTCTAGCAGCACGACCCACCACTAGCCGGCTTGCGGCAGAGTCTTCTGCAGCAGACAGTAGACAGATGACGTAGAGGTCCAAGAGGACCAGACCTACCGGTGGCCGACTACACGACTCAGGTTCAGTTGTGCAAGGGAACCGGGGTGGAGTCAGAGCCAGTCGTGCCGAGAGTGGACAGTGTTACCCCTGCGGCGGGATTGTTCACATGGCACGTGACTATCCGACCTGCCATGCAGATGACCAGCGGTTAAATGAAGAACCTCCCAGCCAGAGGCAGAGGTTCGATCAGTGAAGACTGCAAGGAGCAGGCTAGCATGGAAGAGGAGCTGGTCATGTAGCTGTAGGTGGACGACGCTTCGGGGTGTTGCCATCCCCACCACCAGGAGGCCCACCCCGACCGCATGGGACAAGAGGACATGGGAGAGCTCAACCTCAGGTAGCTGAGGCCTATGGTGATGGAGCTCCAGAAGCAGATGGACAAGAGCGGGACTAGCTTCCGACCTGGAGGCTATTGATCCTGTTGCTTCTAGTTTTTTTGATGTTTGTCTATCGTTGCTTTGTGTCTTTGTAATATGATCTTCAATAATGAAAAGACACTTATCTTTGTAAAGATTGATTTCCTGTCCTTTTTGTTTGGTTGATACTGAGTGGTCCCAGTTAAGACTATTGACTTGACCCTCACTTTCGAGATTTCTACTAGAGGAGACCCAGTGACCTCACACTGATGCCGACAGTGTGACTCGACCCTTGGAGGTGAGAGTGACAGTTGGATCTCTTGGTAGTTACGTCGAGGCCTTACGACGTCATCCATGGCATGAATGCATCATTCATGTTAGGATTGAATGTATTAGGCAATGAATGTGGTTCATCCAGGGGATGAGACCGGATTTCTCTTATCAGAAAAGAAGAAATAATAGCAGCTCTTGTGAGACTAGAGAAGGTCTAGGTCATCCAAGAGTGGATGAGGACAGCACAGGGCTGATAGAAGCCTTATGCTGATAGGACTTGGAGGCCTCTAGAGTTCGAGGATGACGATCACGTCCTAAGACGAGTCTCACCTCGACGAGGTTTACGGAGATGTGGCCAGGGAGGCAAGTTATCTCCAAGGTTCAACGGACCTTTCTAGGTCCTGAGATGGCTAGGTGAGGTGGTTTACTGCGTGACCCATCCACCTCAGTTGCACTAGGTGCACGACGTTTTCCAGGTATCTCAACTGAGGAGATACATGCTCGACCCTTCGCATATCATCGACCATGAGGAGAAGGACAATGGCGATGGGGTTACATCCACAGAAGTTCTAGTGGGGATCAAGGATAAACATGAGAGGATCCTACGAGGATGATCAATTCTTCGGGTGCACTTTCTCTGGCAGTACGGGAACCTCCAGGTGAGCACATGAGAGCAGGAGGCTCAGATGCATGCTCAGTACCGCTTTTGTATCCCTAGTTTGTGTTGAAGCTTTGCGGGGACGTAAATCCCTGAGGTGGGAGTAATGTAAAGACCCGTAAAAATCAAGGGAAATTTTTTCTAAATTTTCTTTGGAATTTTACATGAACGCAGTTTTTGACGGCGCCTGATTCCGAGGCCCGGTGTGGCCGGAATTTCTATCTGAAGTTTAGCTCGGGTACGTTCAGTGAACGAACGAGCGGGAATTTCAAACTTTTGAACTGGTGCCTGGAATCGAATTTTGAGGGCACCGATGGAACCGCAGTGCCGATAATTTCTTAGGAACTCCTGTTTTGGAGTTGCTTTTAAACGAGGGGAGTTATTAATTTTTGTGGTAGTTGAAAATAAAAATTAACAATTTATATTTTTCCCACTTGGTAGTTTTATCCTATGTAAGGATGTTGGGGGTGGGACCCACTTGTGATAACCAACCTTGAGAGGATAAAGTAGGGTGGGACCCACAGGAGCCCGGCCCCTCACTTTCCTAACCCCTCTAAACCCCCCCCCCCCACATTTAAGTTTTGCTAACTTATGTCCTCATTAATTTTATAACATCTTATGTTATAACTTAAGTGAGTTAAATGTGGGTTTTGAATTTTCAAACTCTTGAAATTCAAAAACCTATGTTGGGTTAATAAAATAAGTGGGAGGCATATTTTATTTTTTTGTTAGAGTTTTTTCATTGTGAGATTTTGGGAAGAACACCTTCTTCTTCGACGAAGAACGTGAAGAACACCTCGGACTCCGATGAAGAACACCGTCCTTAGCGAAGAACATCTCTGCCGAAGAACACGGAGAAATTCTTCCACCACATTCTTCTTCTGCGACGGTTTTCCGTGATGAAATCTCTGTCAACGTCTTTGAATCCTCGCTTCGCGAAGTCGATGTTCTTTTTCCGAAACGCCCGACCTCCGCGACGCTCATCTTCCGCGGCTCGTTGACGTGCACCGTTTTGGAAACCGAGGTAGGGGTTCGACTACTTTAAGTTGGTGATTCTTTCCTTCGAATATGAAAGATAAATCTGACAGCCATGTTCCAATTTTTATTTAAATTAAAAAAAAATTGTGAAGGTTAAATGTTTTACGTTTCGAGCAACTGCTATCGATATAATGGGAAGGGATTGGTCAGCACAAACACGGACAATACCCCTCCCCCTTTGCTATTCTTCGGTTTTGATTAGCGAAGACGGTAATGCATCGTTGCAGTGCTCTTGAGTGAAAGGAGACATGAACGATGCGGGCCACGATGAAGAAATGCGACGCAGTCGTGCCGCGTCGAGGGTACGAACGAGGCCGGGGTCGGAGTCGGGCCGCGCCGGAAGGACGCAGCGTCGTCACGCCACTCCAGATAAATTTGAAGCCATGATGGAAGTATCGGCCGGAAAAACCACCCACCGAAGAATTCGAAGAAGGCGGCCGGAACTCCGGCCGCCGACGCCGGAAGGCACGAGATCGAGGGGTCCCACGGCGAGAAACCGGTCAGCCCTGCGCTGGCCGGACGTTACAAGGGAAAATCCAGGGGGTTACACCCCCCGGGTTGCACATGGCGTGGCCCCTTAATGGGGGTCGCCGTTTTAAATTAAAGGAGGGGTGTAGCCCCTCCCTTGGACGCACTCGGGCAGCGCGCTGGCCGCATCACCGCGCCACCGCGCTGGCCGCACCGCCGCACAGCCGGTCGGGCCGTGCTTCCGGGCTGGGCCGGGTCATCGGGTCGGGTCGCCGCCTGGGCCGGGTCGACTCGGTTCGGCCGACCCAGGGGGTACTGGGTCGGGCCGGGCCGGGCCCAGACCCCCTATTTTCGGACTGAGTTGGTTCAAACGCCCATATCTTGGGCTACGGACCTCCGATCGAAGCACCATCAGTTGCGTAGTAATCCTTGGAACGAGACGGTCGTTTCGGTATATCGAACTCAATGTTTCTGAATACTTTGGGTTCGGCCAGGTTGGTTCGGATACGAAACCTACCGGGCCCTCGGAGCGGAAACGCTCGTAACGTGAGCTCCGGACATCTGATTGACGTGTCGTCAACTTTGTTGGATTCCTCTTAGTGAGACAGATCTTTTTGCTTACTCCGCTGAAGGTTTGGATGCCGTCGGAGTGCGGTCGGGTTGGTTCGCTCACAAAACCAACCGGGCCCCTGGAACGAAAAAGGCAATAACTCACAGACTGGGCGTCCGATTGACGTTCTGTCTGTCTCGTTTCTTTCCTCTTGATGAGATGGAACTTTTGGAATACTTCGCCCGAGTTTTGGTTGCTGTTGGATAGTGTCCGGGTTGGATTGTACCCGAAATCCAACCGGGCCCCTAGAACGGAAAAGCTGATATCATTCAGACCAGACGTCCTTTTGATGAACCATCAACGGCGTTGGTGATCACGTTGAGAAACGGTCCCTATGAGTATATCCTATGAGAGTTGGGGGTATATTTGAGTTATGGCCGGATTGGTTCGCAAATGAAACCAACCGGGCCCCTGGGACGAAAAGGCTAATAACTCACAGACCGGGCGTCCAATTGACATGTCGTCTGTTGCGTTGAGACCCCAATGACGTGGAGGTCCTTTGAGATACTTCTTCGTGGGACTTTGAGATACTTGGAGTTTTGACCAGTAGATCGTGGAGCGGACCCTCCCGGAGACCAGTGTGCGAAGTACGGAGATCGTGTGGCCGGCTGAGACCTGACAACTGCTTGACCGACTCGACTTGGAGTGAGTTGACTAGCCCAGTGGACGGAGTGCCCGGTATTTGGCGGCAGACCCACATCGGAAGGAGCGCCTGGTAGTTGGCAGCAGACCCGTGGTACTCGACCAGAGGAGTACCTCTTTAGGCTATTAGGGGGACCGGTCGGTATTTGGCGGCAGACCCACAATGGACGGAGCGCCCAGTATTTGGCAGCAGACCCGCGGTACTCGACAGGAGGAGTACCTTAGAGACTTGGATTAGTGAGCAGCACCTCAGAGTCGTGAAAGGACCACTTTACACTCCAGAGACGGGGCTCTTCAACAGTTACGGTTTCGTTGATCAAAATCCTGGTTTGAGTTGAGACTTTTGACCTTTGTGTTTACCTTATGATTGAGATGAGTCACTTGATAACTTAGGTATATGTATGAGCATATACCTGGGTAGTGGTTATCCGTTGATTTCATAATCTTTGTGTTACCTCATGATTGAGATGGGTCACTTGATAACTGAGGTATATGTATGGGAATATACCTAAGTAGAGGTTATCTATTGAGATCTTTTTTGTGGTTATCCTTGTTGGTTTTAGTGAGACCTTGAGGGTCTTGAGGTCCCTACTGAGTATCGTTATACTCACCCCTGCACGGGCTATTCCCGCACCTCGTTGTGTTGGTTGCAGACGACGGGCAGTGCTGACAGAGGCCGAGTGTTCGAGGACTGGACGGTACCCGAATGTGGACTACACGACGTGTCAGTACCCGGAGGTGGACTACACGACGATTCAGTATCTGGATGAGGACTTCACGGTGAGATGACACACAGAGTAGGTCGACGGGCGAGAGAGTTGAGGAGGCTATCTTTACCTACCCATCAGGTAGGATCCGTGGCGGACGATCTAGGAGCTGTGCTATCTGTACCTACCCTTCAGGTAGGATCCGAGGAGGACCACCCATGAGCTACTTCCTTCTTCCATTTGTTTTCTTTTTCTGTTGTACTTTCATTTAGTTGTAGTTGTACTTTCATTTGGGTTTGTATTCTGGCCCATTTACTTTTCAGCACTTTCTTTTTGTACATAGTGTTTTGCTTCCACTTGTACTCTGTGGTGTTTTGTTTACTTTTATAAAGGCAATGCCTTCCCAGTTATCGAGATTTACGCCTTTGGTGCTAGTCACCAGCCCATGGCCTATGGAAGGCGGGCTTGGGGTAGTCACGGCACGGGCCCCAAGGACGGGTCATGACAATATGTGATAGTGCTAACATACAAAAATGTTTTAAAACTAATAAATTTCATATATAATTTTATTAAAACATGTAATAGTTATAAATACTATTTATTATTGCTAAATATTTTTTCATCATTTTATTGTACCTTCTATTAGTTGGAGTCCATTATAGTATGATTAAACATACCTATTTTCTTAATTATATTACTGTTTGGATTCACATACAACATAATAAAATGACATGAAAATTTTGTGATTTGATAAAGATATCAATAGATGATGATAAGAAGTAGAATATTCATGTGAGTATTATTTGGATGTGGAAGAAAAAAGCATCAAAATTTGGATATGACATGGTTTTCAATGAACTACTTCTTGAACATGAAACTATAAGTTTACATTCATTAACATTTTTTAAATATTGATGAAAATAGTTGAATTTAGTATAAATGTAACAAGTCATTGAAATGTTTTTTTGACTGTTTAAAATATAAAAAATATTAAATTTTAATCTCATGAGTGTATATTTTTATCACTTTCTGCCAAATTTTATTATTTACAAAATTATAAACACTTTTACATGTAAGAAAAAATTAATCAAGTAATCAATTATTGTAAAAAACTAATTTAAAAGTTAACATCATTGCTTAATGAATGTTTATGTTATATAATAAAAAATTCTGAATCACTAAAAATAAAGGTATATATTTAGCAAACCATCAATAGTGAAGAATATTTTTTATAACAATCACGCATATCAGACTTTTTGATGCACCCTTACCACATTTTGTCTCTCATTTTACTCATTTCAAAGATTCCAAAGAGGGGAATATATCCAAAGATTAACTTATAGGTATTCCATTTTCATTTATAACATGTTATAAAAATTGTGAAATGAGTTAGTGTATGTATATATTTAAATTTTTTTGATTTATACTGAGTTATTCTTTATCTCAAATATGATTTGATGTGATTATTCAATAACACATTGTAGTAAAGCTATTGTTATATTTAGTAATCATAAAAATATCTAGTATGAATGTTCAAAAAATTACTTAGTATTGTACATTTAATTAAAATAAAATTATGAATCCATTGTTCCTGGATTAATTTGAATAACAACTAGTATTTTATGGGTACTTTTACAAGAAAATAATAATACTCTCTATATATATTTTCACATATTAATTATTTCACATTTATGAAATGCTTGTACTTAAACATCATAAGTAGTGATATAATTTACCATTAATAAATTATAGTAAATTATTTTTCTATTTTTTACTAACCCAAAAATGTTATGTTGGAACTATCAAAAATCATTGAGCACAAGAAATGTAATAGATATAGTTTTCTTCATCCAATGATTAAGAATGAATTTGATAACTACATGAGATTTTATAGTTACCATTTCATGTATTTATATTTTTCTATTAGAAATAGATGTTTTAAAATCGGTTCATCAATATCATGATTTGAAACATTGGAAAAATAGGAAAAAAGAATAAAAATTACTCTGAGGGTTGGTATTTAATTCTATTTATAGATGAAAAATAACTGCATGATTTTACTCTTATAATTTAATGATACATTACTATTTATATGCAATTGTTACAGTGGAGAAACTATTAGCTATACATTGTTTAATGAATATATAGATCATCTAAATACCATTTTTCAAGATGAAGCATATACTGATTTTTTTTCTTCATCTCACCATTCCAAAATGGATCTCAAGTATGTTTTGATATCTTACACTTAATAAAAAATAATCTATTTATTTTATAATAAATTTGATGTATTATATTTTTCACTGAAATTAATATTTCCATACAGAACTAATTATTATTAGAATTGATGTCAATGAAAACAATATTCTATATGATTAATGTTTTCCAATAGTAAACTCGCTCAAAAATGGTTTTTCCAGCTATATACTATTGAAAAAATCTCTGATGTTTGTTTAAATACGACATCAATGTATAATTTCTTAGTTACCATATCTTTTATTGTTATTATATTTAATGATTTATCTATAATTACATAATTACATAAAAATATTATTAAAATATCGTAGAGTTAGTCATGTTTTTTTAAGAGAACCATTATAAATACTTTACATTCTTTTGAAAACTCTGATAAGAGTTTACCAAAAAAGTAGTTAGGAGATTTCTGGTGTAGACAGCTCATCTAGAAACAAATGAATATATTTAAAAAACAAAAAAAAAACAATATACATAATACTTATTTTACTAATGTAACGAATGATAATTAATACAGATGTATATGATTTTCTCTATACACATCTCCTATAATTTGTGAAATATTTTAACTCACACTTCACTGAAATTTAATTACAGGTAACCAAATGTACCATGTTAGAATCTTTTAATAATATAAAAAGTCATTACAGTTGGTATTATGATTAATGAATTTCTTTCAAAAATAAGGTATACATCTACTATGAAAATGATAAATGTTAAAATTATGATGTACTTCATCTGTTAACTATACAAAGGTAATAAATCATAGTACCCAATTAAGATAATAAAAAATATTTCATCTATGATTGTATAAAATTTTTTCCAATTAAGACTAAGATTCATTAAATATATTCCATCTTTAGGAAAAATAACACTTTGAAATTTATGTCAATTAAAAAATAAATTTTAATAGGTGTGTATTATATTACAAGAGTAAATTACGCAGTTCAAACAATAAAATTACATTCTTTACTAGATGATTCATACAATTTATGTTATATATTTTTTTCGATTCTGATTGCAGCTACTAGTGAGGGAAAATACTAGATATATGTATATTCTCCTCTTTGGGAAAAAAGTGGTGCATTGCGTACCTAAATATACATTTAAGAAAAGAAAAGATATTTTTCATGTAAGTTAATTTTTAATTGTGTTAAAAAACAACATTAGTCTTTGTGAATGGGTTCATAAATAATATATTCATATGGTTGGAAAGTGATTAGTTTGGTTTTCCAGAAGAATTTAATGAATTTAAACATTAAAAAAATTCTAATTACTATTGACATTTTATATTACGACATCATTAATAGATATCAGCCATGTGGAAAAAATACATTCAAGGTACTATTTGTTATAGATGATGTAAACGTGCTACAAGGTCATGGTTGTGCTACACAAGATAGTGAGGTACAATTTCAAATTTTATTTACATTATTATATTTTTTTCATTTCGACTAACAATGTCATAAATTTAATGATTAAAAATAATTCTTTAAATAATAATATCATATGATAGAATTCATAAAGTTGTCTTCATAAAATTTTTAACGGAATTAAAAAATTCAACAATCACTGAATAATGTCATTCAATATTGTTATGTATGATTCATACCACATTATATTTCAAAGAATATGGAATCAAAATGCTAATATAGTTAACATGTTTCCCTCCACTACTATATGTTTAGTACAAAATTATAATTTTTCTCTTAAAATTCGATGCTATTAAAAATTCAATATATTCAGAATCTATGATACCGTTATTTTCATTATGACACAAAGACTACAATAATATTTTGTACATCTATTCCCTAATGGTAATTCAAAATATAGGTGCTGAAATTTTTTTTAAATAAATTCCAATATGGGGCCGACCCCGAAAGAGGAATTGATGAGACAAATTTAGATTGTTGAAGCTCAAAAAACAATGAGATTCAATTACAAATTTCAACTTAAAGGATTTTAAATAATATGAACACATAAAAGATAGATTAAAATTCCCGTAATGGTAATTCATTTTGATTAATCAACCCATAATTTTACTTTCATATTATGAGCAGTTTACATTTTTTGTATCTATTATTTAAAAAATTATTTATTTTATAGTGTTCTTTGAAAAATAGTATAATATATTTTTATTTTAATGTTTTGTGATTTTTTAATGGTAATTCCATTAAAATAAAGAAAAAATAGATCAATATTAAAATTGAATGGTGGCATTCTATGTATAGATTTGTATGTTTCGTCAACAATCCCACAAAACTCAATGTTTTTATTTATTCAGACTTCTATAAATGTTGGATAACATTTTGAATTTTCCCCTACACTTATTAATGTATATTTAGCTAAAAATAATTATGAGGAATATTTTTCATTACATTGAAATATTCCAGTTTCTCATTGCCCTATTATAAATAATATATCATATATCCCAGAAAACTCACCATCCCACTACACAAAACATATAGGTGAGTCTACATAAATATGGTAATATCCTATAATGTATATTATCAATATAGATATTATGTAATTAATTTATAATTTTATTTAAGAAACATGTTATTTATGATGAACATGGATACTGAATACAATGAACACAATCGTGATTTATCATTGTTGAAATAATAATCCCACAACCCTTTATATCAACACTTTCTTATATCAATTTATTTTTCCAAAATCATAATATAACAATGTTAAAATGATAAAACCTATCATATATTAAAAAAAATTCCTCTGAATTATCTTTGAACATTGTCTATAATTACTGGGTGGTTTTACGTTGAAGAAACAAAAAAATTGAATCACATTGATTTCTATTTATACTGACTTCCATACAACTGATTTCTAAAACATTACCATCTTGTTCTTTGTTTGTCATTGGTGGGCCAATTAAACCATTGAATCATTAATTAAAATGTAACATTGAATATGTGATTATTGTTCTTTGAAATTATTTAAACACGTTAATTTAAAAATATGGAATTATTATCTTATCTTGATATATTCAAATTAGCACTTTTTTTTATCATATTTAAGGTCATATCGACTTATGATTCAATACTAGAGATAATCAACGACTTTGTTCCATTCATCATCTATATATTTTAATTTTACATTCATTTAAATTGTATTTACATAATCCAATGTTTAATGATCTTGTAAGTTAATATCTATACAATAAATTACAATATTTTACAACTTTATTGAATTAGTTTAATTATTAAATATATAGAGATTTCATGTACAAAATGGCTTTCCTTCTATTATAAATTTATATATTAGTGAGTTTTATTTTACTAGATGATAAATATAGAATTATTGAGTAGGTAGTTGTGGATTTTTTGAATCATGTGGGAATTTATATCATCATTTCCGCTTGCCATGATTGGTTATTTTCTCCTCTCAATTTTATTTCTGCGCTGCGAGTATGGAAATAACCATCTCATCAAAGCTTTCAGGTGCGATATGAGGAGATTTTTAGTATCACTTTGTGCAAAATAATGGGGTTTGTAAAACAATTTCATTTTTTTTGGTTATTTAGAGATCTGTGGATTGGGGTGGCTACTACCAAAAATTAAGATTATATGGGTTTATTTAATAACACATTAATAAACCCATTTTCATATTTTATGGCACCACAAATATCTAATTTTTATTTAAGGAATTAATTGTTGAAATTATTTCAATTTAAATATTGTTTTGTAAAATGAATCTACAATCAAGCAAGGGAAAAATTCTCATTATTTGTTAATACATTATGCTATGTTTTTTTTGATATTTTCTGTGTCAATTTAAAAATTTTCCACATTAATAACATGAAAACAATTATAATTGTGTTTTTAGTAATCAATGTATGAATAATAAGATCTATGGAATTCATTTAAGTATTAATCAATTTATTTAAAAAATCCCACATTAAAAAAATTTCCCCTCATTAATCAACTATTTTTTCGTTTTCACATTTTTAGTACGTATATTGTTTTTCTTATATAACCAATTACTTAAATATTTAATCAAATAAATGAAATTATGTTTATAATAACTAAATTTTATAATAATTCCATATATCCGAAATAATTCTCATCAAAAATTATTTTTTATTATTTCACAGGAAACTATGCGGGGTAGAATACTATTTTCATATTGAATTTTGAAATATTTTTTTTTATAAATTTGTTGTTTTTCCTTTTGGTAAGCCTCTTTTTCAACACGTCTACATGTTTGATTTTAATGTGAAATTTCAAAATTATATTAATGGAAATTTAAAAAAAAGATTCAATATTTTGAAACAGAATAATTTATATATTCTAATAAGTTCTACATAATTGATTAGAATTATGAATAGTAAAAGCACCAAAAATCAATTACAGTGATTAAGGTGGAATGGGTTTACAGGTGGTCAAACTATAAAATAATGTGGTAAAATAACATAGAGACATGTCAACCCCTCAATTAATTTTAGAATTCTAATATTATATATTCTAGGATATTTGTTGGTTCCTTTTCGGAAAATGTTTTATGTGAGAAAAAAACATTTTTATACTTTATTCTTTTTGAAAATACAATATAAACCGTCTCTCCCACTTATGAAAGGGAACAACCTCTCCTCCCCTCTTTAGATACAGAAATAAATTTGTTTATCCATAACCTTAAAAAATTCATTCCAAAATTCCCTACCCCATCATAGATTCCTTAGTGATATTAAATATCCAATATAGAAATACATTACGATAAACATAATGATATTATTTGAAGAAGAGGTAATGTTTTTTACAATTCATTTTAATTTTACTAATCATTATAACTCCTTCAAATTTTCATAAAATGTGATTATATAATTGAAAAATAATCTAACATTTACAGGGATGTTATTGTTTTAAGGGAACTACTGATATACACATATTATCTATCAAATGAAAAATTAATCCATTGATCTTGTGTACGTGGGAATACTTCATTATGAATTGATGTTATTCTTTTCATCAATATAACACCCTGATGTTTTTATGAAATATATTTTTAAATAATTTTATTTTTTATAGCTTAGATCTCATGAAATAAAATGTTTAGCTAACCTTTATATATTATATCCCCATTATAACCAAAAAATTAAATTATTGGGAATCAATATGTATAACTAAATCTTGAAATAAATATTATAGCCTAGATTCATTTTAATTCATTGGTAGATTCTTCAAAAAATGTTCACATAATATTTAGATAGTCACTATATTATTCAAAAAAACATTTTCATATGAAATTGAGTTTTTCATCTTTTTATGAAGGTAAATTAATTTTTGGAAGTTTTAGACAATTTATAAAGAAAAATTGATATTATTTTTGAATTAATAATTTCAATATTATCCTAAAATTATTATTCAAAATTTAATGAAAACATTTACTTCTCAATGAATAGTGAATATACTAATTTTTACTAAAATTGTATTCTCATTTAAGTATTTACAAGGTAAAATTTCGTTTTGTATTGGTTTTAAATTTTAATTAGTCTAATTTTATTAAATAATATAATTATGGTTTTTTAAAATGATTTTATACATTATTTTATTATGGATTCAATTTATTTTTTAAAAAAGGGGTTTTTTAAAAAAGTAGTTTTCATTTAATTTTGAAGGATTTATTTCAAATTAAATTCTAAAATGACTATTTTTTAATTTATAAAAATTAGTAAAATATTATTAATTAGTGGATCCATCTTATGTAAATAGTTCACATTTATTTTTATTCAATTTTAATTCTAACTGTGGTAATATTTATTACCTTGGTGAAGGGTAAAACTGATTAATTTGGACTAAAAATAAGTTATAACGCCATATTTTTTCATCATATTTATTATTGGATGAAGTTAACTAGAAACTTAACACATAAATCTAAAAATATTATTTCGTATTATGAACATTTCAATGATAATGACTTATATATTATTTAAAATTTGTAAAGTCACAATTTGTCACTTTTTTTGTCTTAAATATATTCTATTTGTTCACATGGGAAAAAATACATTATAAATGAATATAAGGGACCATTTTTTACTTAATAAAATTATTTTTATGATATAAATATATTAATGATTTAGGCAGCCACAAGGATGAGATTATGATGTTTATTATATTTTATTTAATATATATCCAAAGATGTCACATTCATGTTTTAAATACCTCAACATTATAAATATATGGTTATGATGAAGATATGTTTGACTATTAATATTATTAATAAATATAATAGATTTATCTTTATCATGGTATTATATTATTAAATTCCATTTTAAAAATAATTGCCATAAATAAATACACAATGATGATGTAATAATTAATAAATTAAATAAAAAATATAATAAATTGTATTAAAAATATAAGTGAAATATAATTTGAGTTAAATACTGTGATAGCAGAAATTTATCTATTATTATAACATATTTGGAATTTATTTATTTATTTTTTTCAAATGTATCTTATTGTCTTGTTTTTAAAAGTCAATGAAATGAATAGGGGCAAAATTGACACTAATAATATTTTATGGAAAATATATTTTATTAAATTATTTAAAAGTCACAAAATATCAATAATGAAAAAGGGGATAATATATGGCCAATAATTTCTTAAATTTTTTATTATTATTATAAGAAAAAATTACAATATTTTAATATTGAAAAATTTGTTACTGAATATAAAATTAAAATAGGTTATCTATATGACCAGGTGTAAAATAATACTAAAAGATGACTAAAATATATGTGTTGATAAAAATAAAACCATAATATATATCAAAATTAAATAAATGGACATTTCCTGGTATTTTTATTTAAAAATAATTTATCATAATTTAGTCTTGAGAAATTCTAGAAAAAAATCATCAATTATAAAAGGGGACCTCATCCTCTATTTATTTACATCACATGTTGCTTTATATATTGACCATACTCAAAAAATTTCAATTCTAAACTTCTCTAGTGATATCATAGAGGCTCAAGTCTTCCAAAAATTTTAAACCTTGAGCATTTTACAGGAGATCCAAATGTGATGTTTTGAATAAGAGGTAATTCCTCTAACCAATCTTTTTTTTATACTCTTCCATAAATCAACTAAATATATGATTTTTATCAAAATTGAATATCTTTATTATCCTATATATGCTTAAATTTTATTATTAAATGAAAACACTATTATATATCATCGTTCATGAAAAACAATATGTGAAATTATCACTCATTCGTACATATGGTTTACAATATCCACATATCGACACAATTAAATTTTTATCACAATAATATATGGATTGGTATTATAAGTTTATTATTGATTAAATATGATTTTAATAATATAATTATTCATATGGAATGATAATATTATTTCTACTTTATCATTATCCAATCTTTTTAGAAACGATAATGTAGCTCATGTGTGCATAAGGACAACCATCTCCATGATGTAGTGTGATTTTTCATCACTTGTATTTAAAATGGATAGTAATAATGACATATTCTATGAAAATATATGATATATATAAAATAATAATGATTCTAGAAATCATTATTATAATTTACCTTTAATTCATTATATTAGTTGAAAAATGGAAACAACGTGCATGCATACATACAACCAACCATCTACTTGAATGGTGTAATTAATTTTTCTATCACAAAATATAATAAATGATTAATAAAATTTATATAATTAGTATATATTTGTTTTAAAATATTATTAGCATTATGTATTTTTTGGGACCATTATTTAAGTATATCAAACATGAATACTTATAATATCCTAGGTATCTATAGAATAATAAATTTTCATATCTTATAATATCTATTAATATGATATTAATTTTAAGATTAATTGGAAACTTTTTCTGATTGTGTACTCGATATGCCACAATGGGTTTCTTCGAAATCATTCGTTCCACACAACTTTGAGTTATACTGAAAAATAATACATTAATTTTATTATTTTAAATGGAAGTTAACTGTAAAACCCCGCCCCAACCTCATTGGACTGAGGAGGCAGTGAGGGTTACTTGGCCTTAAGCGACGTTCCCAAGGCGCCAAAGGCTGGCAATAAATGTCGAGGGCTCCGAGGACAGTTGGGGACCAATTTTCCATTGATACAAAACCAACCAAACAACCACAACTATATGATGCATGTCAACAAAAACAAACCCATACATTACCAGGACAACCAAATAATCCATAATCATCCATTCCAACACACCCAAAACAACATCATAGTACAATGAAGAAGACTCAATAAGGAACACCACAAGTCAAGACACCACCACAGATCCACACCAAGCTCCAAGCTCCATGCTCCACCAAGACATCACAAAGCTCCACTAAAGGATGGAGATGCCTTACCTTTTCCCATGTCACGGTACATGACATCTACAAAGACACTAACGTGCCAAAGTAGGGGGTGAGTACTAAAACTCAGTAGGTTTTCCCCAAATGACTTCCCTACACACGCCACTAGGATAAAACCGTTAGCACATTTATATAAAACCGTTTATATAAAATAAATCCCAATCCAACCATTTACATAAGCCAACCATGCCTTTTCCAAGCCATGACACCCAACCCAAGAAAACAATGGAAATTTAAAGAACAAACCACAAGCCATTTCAACATTTACATTAGCACAACAATTCCATATTGCAATGTAATTCACAACAACCACAAAAAAATGTGGGATTTCTGCCCAACCTGTTCACCCATTCACAACAAAGAAAACAAATTGGTGGGACTTCCACCCAAATCGTTCACCCATAAACGAGTAGAAGCACTTCCAACCACTACCCCGATAGTGGATCTTCCAACCACTATCCATCACCTCCATAATTATGGATTCACTTTCTCAACAACTAGCCTTGATGGTGGCACTTTCTCGACCACTAGCCATCCGTTTCCCTGATTACAGTGGCACTTTCTCGACCACTAGCCCTGATGGTGGCACTTTCTCGAGCACTAGTCATCCTTCTCTTTGATTATGGTGGCACTTTCTCGACCACTCCATAACATCAAAACACATTCAAATAAAACATTCCATCCATATCCACACAATATCCAAACAATCACAACCAGGCATACAACATCATCCAATAAACCAAATTCTATTGCATATAAATCCACTTCAATAAATCACTCGTTTATTGAAAACCGTTTTCCATGCCAAACCACAATTCAATAAAACAATCTCTTTATTGAAAACCATTTCCATCAATCGTTTTCACAAATCAAACATAGCATCCCATTTTAAAATCCACAACAATAGCATTTTACCATAAAACCCCCTTTTCCCAAAAATCCCCAAAACACCACCAAAGGGAATTCCAACCTATTTTGCACAACAAACACAATTAATTTAAAGCATAAAAAATTAATTTTAACAAATAACCACTAGTTCTAACCAAGTGGAGTCGAGAGAGAATCCACATACCTTTAGTGTTCCCGAGAAATCGACCCACGAACAACCGCACCTCAAATCCAGAAAATGCACCACCAGAACCTCTCTAGATCACATTACCTAACATCCAAAATCCTTAATATTAACATGAAAGGCAACCCAAACCCTAGATCTACACACAATAAGTGTAGATCTAGAAAACCATGAATTAGAGGGATGTAGATCTCGAGGAAAACACAACATAAGAAAGAGGAGAGACTTACCCGGAAGCAATCACCTTCGAACCACCTTGAATCCTCTTCAAAACCCGTCCAAAATGAGTGGGAGAGCACCCAAAACCCCTGAGAACCCAAAATACCATGTGAGGCTCGAGTGGGAGGAAGAGAAGAGTGAAATAGGTCAATCCCGAGTGAGCCCAGATTTAAAAACCCTATTTTTAAGTGGCCGCACGGTTTAGCCCGCACAGTTTAGCAAACCGTGCGCACTCTACTGCCTCGAGAGCCAGGGTCTGCACCGTTTACTCGCACCATTTGGAAAACCGTGTGTAGGTTGTGCGAAGCCTACTTTCTCCCCATGCACGGTTCCTGGAACATCCTCACGGTTTACACTAACCATGATCAAACCATGCACCACTTTAAAATCCTCCAAACTCATCCAAAACCATTCCAAAATCTCCTAACCTCTTGCCAACTCATTCCATGTACTTTAAACACATAAAAACATTAAAAAGGATACATACCTCTAACCGGGGGGTGCTACATTCTCCCCACCATTGGACTTTCCGTCCTCGGAACGTAGTGAACCCGCCCTTTGCTGAAAGAGCTCAGGCCACTGCTCGATCATCTCTTTCTCCCACTCCCAAGTCCCCTCTTGAACTTGACCATGTTGCAACATAACATGAACTAAACCGATTCTCTTACCATGCAAGACTTTCTCTTACCTATCCACAACACGCACTGGCACGTGCACCAATGAAGCATCTGGTTCTAGCTCAACATGATCTCAACGAATCACATGGTCACGATACGGCTGATACTTTCTCAATTGAGACACATGAAACACATTGTGAACCGCACTGAAACATGGTTGAAAAGACAAACGATAAGCCACCTCACCAACCTGCTCAAGAATCTCAAAAGGCCCAATAAACCTCGGAGATAACTTTCCCTGTTTCCCAAACCGACGATGTCCTAACCTAGGAGAGTTCCTCAAGAACACATGATCAGTCACCTCGAATGACAACAATCGTCGACAATGATCCATATACGATTTCGGAAGACTCTGATCCATATCCATTCTCTTGCTGATCAACATAATCTTCCCCATCATCTCCTGGACAAGGCTCAGTTATACCATCGAGGACTCACCCGTTTCCACCCAACATAGGGGAGAACAACACGACCGACCATACAACACTTCAAACGGAGCCATCTTTATAGATGCTTGATAACTGATATTGTAAGAAAACTCAACCAATGACAAGTGCTCCTCCCATGAGCCACCAAAATCCATGACACAATCCCACAACATATCCTCCAGAGTATGTATCATCCCCTCGGATTGACCATCTGTCCGAGGGTGATACACCGTACTCATGGTCAACTGCGTTCCAATGGCATGCTACAAGGATCTCCAGAAACAAGATGTAAACCTCGGATATCTGTCTGATACATTCAAAACTCGAACACCATGGCTCTTTACCACCTCCCAAATATAGATTTTGGACATATCCTCCACCGTATGAGATTCACGAATCGGGATAAAATGCGCCGACTTCATTAGATGATCCACTATCACCCAAATGACATCGTTCTTTCGGACCGTTCTTGGGAGACCAGTGAAAAAATCCATCTCTATGAGCTCCCACTTCCAAACAGGGATTGGTAAAGACTGCAACATGCATGCTTGCCTCTAATGCTCTGCCTCGACCTGATGAAAAGTCAAGAATCTCGAAACGAACTCAGCCCCACCTCTTTTCATACCAGCCCAACAGAACTGTGATTTCAATGCTTTCTACATTTTTTGAATTCCAGTGTGTACAGCCCACCTGAAATGATAATACTCCCATAGAAGATCCTCCTGAAAAGAAACTGGTACAACCATCCAATTCCAAAAACACAAAACTGAATCTCCATTCAGTTTCCAACCCTCAATGGTCTCCCCACCATTGAGTCTCGACCCCATGGTCACACACTCCGAATCGGAAATCTGTGCCTCTCTAACTAGGCCACCCATGTCAGGAATCAACATTATCGGAAAGAAGAATTATCGATCACCTTGTTTCTCACATTCCAACCACATATCGGCTATAACTGACATCAACTGCCACTGGTTCAATGCCTGTTTCACCACCTGAGCATATGATTTTTTACTTAATACATCTACCACCAAATTTACCTTACCTGGTGTGTACATTAAGTCAAAATCAAACATCTGGAGATATTTCATCCAACTCTATTGCCTCAAGTTCAAATCTCTTTGTGAAAAAATGTGCTTCATGCTCTTATGATCCGTCTATACCGTGAACTTCTCACCGAAGAGATAATGAATCCACACTTTTAAAGCATGGAACACCACTTCCAACTCCTAATCATGAGTTGGGTAGTTATTCTTATGCACTCCCAATTGCTGTGAGCCATACACAACCACATGATTCACTTACATGAGAACACACTCCAACCCTAATACCGATGCATTACAATACACCACGTACCCTCTTCCTGGTTCTGGAAAAACCAAGATTGGTTCTGGTGTAAGGCGACCCCTTAGCTCTTCGAAACACGGCCGACACTATTCATTCCACTGGAATGGAACATCCTTCTTGTCAAAGTCTTCATCAGCAAAGTCAACCATGAAAAATCACGAACAAAACACCGATAATAATAGCTAGACCAAGAAAACTCAGTAACTCTTCTATTGATTCCAACAACAAGACTATCAACTTATACGATAACGTACCCACTGCTGGTGCCAACCAACCTGTTGCACCCTGCCTTTCATGTCTCTCTCCACTAAAGAGATGTCTAACACCATCGTGTGTCGTAAAAGCCACTGTTAACGGATCACAATCGATGTTTTCCTTAAACTCCACTAGCCAATCAATTCACAGGATTACATCATTGTCATCAATCTTGAGCATTGAGAAATTTCACACTATCTCAACCTCGCCGACAACGATACAACATTCTCTACACAAGAAGACTCAACACTCTCTTCGACCAAGAAGAGTTTTATGTTCCAAACCAAAGGCATCATTTCTACCCATAAACCCAGCAAGTCAACCACATGTGCAGAAATAAAAAAGTGTGAAGCACCCGTATCAACGAACACTTTCATCAAGGTAGAATTTAAAAGAATTGTACCTCGCACTGTGGATGGTCCCGAATGATCATCCATCACAACCTTCTCAGCTCCAAACACATGTTTTCTTACCACACTCTGCTCTTTATTTCTCTGTTGAGGCGTCGCGGTATTCTGGTAATCCCCATAACCCACTTTACTCTTCGGTCGAGGGGTATGATGCTAAACTCGTCCTGTCGAAGTATACAACGTATGTGACCCCTGTGGAGTGTCACGCACACCCGACCTTGGGGAATTCTGACAAAAACATTGTAGATACCCCATCTTCTTACAATTATGACATGCCTGAGGATGTGCTGTACAATCCTGCTTAATGTGGCCTATAAAACCACATTGAAAACATCCCAACTTGCTTTGGGTCTTCGAAGAAAGATTCACTTATCCTACCATCAGATTGTATGTCATATTCCTGCCCTGGGAATAAGTATCCCTCTTCCTATTGAACCCACCATTAGAGTTCCCACTATTCACCATGTGTACCACCATGCTTCCTCCACCTAGAGCGCCCAACAGATCCCGCTCAGTCGCCGATGCTCTATTCACTATATGTGTGTAATAATCTATACACACCGCCGCTATCTTCGAATGGATTTATGGCCTTAACCCCACTTCCAAGATACGAGCTTTTAACAATGTGCTACCCACCACCTCAGATGAAAACCACACAATGTTCATAAACATATCTATATACTCCATCATAAACATATGCTCTTCCTTCAGACTAAAGAAATTAGTTGTGTGCGTACTCGGTTCCATTGCTATAAACATAAAACAATCCTTGAGTCTCACTTCCATAGACATCAATAATTCCCATTTCAAATTACATTATACAAAACAATCACAACAAGGTTGTCCACAAGTTCACATTTCCCATGTTTCACTATTTTTGAAAACTGAACCATTTTCAAAATACCTCTAGTTTTCATGTTTCCAATCATTCCGTCTTGAAACCCAGTTCAATTTTTTTTTGGAAAAATCCACACATTCATATCATACAATAAGTCATTATACCCAAATGAAATATGCATCCTAGAGGGATGTCATTTCTATCATGCCTGCCATGATCATCTCATTGGCTACACCCACGACAATGAGATATCCAATGCCTATAAGTGTCTCCAAAACACTTATGTACCCAACTCCCGGGTAACTTGATTTTCATCATAAAAGGGTTATCTATGTCATTTTATGCTATACATTCCATGTTCCGACATTCCTACGCCTTGCTACTATCCCGACTCAAGGAATGTACCACAACGAATGTCAACTCCAAATTTGAGAATCAACTCCAAGGGACCTAACAAACTGATTCCACTTGTAACACCCTCCCCCTACCTCATTGGCTTGATGAGGCAGTGAGGGTTACTTGGCCCTAAGCGATGTTCCCAAGGCACCAAAGGCTGGAAATAAATTCTGAGGGCTCTGAGGATATTTGGGGAATGATTTTCCCTTGATACAAAACCAACCAAACTACCACAACTATATGATGCATGTCAACAAAAACAAACCCATACATTACCAGGACAACCAAATAATCTATAATCATCCATGCCAACACACCCAAAACAACATTAGAGTACAATGCGGAAGACTCAACAAGGAACACCACAAGACAAGACACCACCACGACTCCACACCAAGCTCCATGCTCCATGCTCCACCAAGACATCACAATGATCCACTAAAGGAGGGAGATGCCTTACATTTCCCATGTCACGGTACACGACATCTGCAAAGACACCAACATGCCAAAGCAGGGGGTCAGTATTAAACTCAGTAGGTTTTCCCCAAATGACTTCCCTATACACACCACTAGGATAAAACCGTTAGTAGATTTATATAAAACACTTTATATAAAAAAAATATCCAATGCAACCATTTTCATAAGCCAACCATGCCTTTACCAAGACATAACACACAACCCAAGAAAACAAGGGAAATCCAATGAACATACCACAAGCCATTTCAACATTCACCTTAGAAAAAAAATTCCATCTTACAAAGTAATTCACAAAAACCACAACAAAAATGGTTGGATTTCTGCCCAACCCGTTCACCCATTCACAACAATGCAAACAAACCGGTGGGACTTCCACCCAACTCGTTCACCCATTAACGAGTAGCAGCACTTCTGACCACTACCCCGATAGTGGCTCTTCCAACCACTATCCATCACCTCCCTGATTATGGTGGCACTTTCTCGACCACTAGCCTTGATGGTGGTACTTTTTCGACCACTATCCATCCTTCTCCCTGATTATAGTGGCACTTTATCGACCACTAGCCTTGATAGTGGAACTTTCTCGACCACTCCACAATATCACAACACATGCCAATACAACATTCCATCCATATCCACACAATATCCAAACAATCCCAACCAATTATACAACATCATGCAATCAACCAAATTCCATTGCATATAAATCCACTTCAATAAATCACTCGTTTATTAAAAACCTTTTTCCATTCCAAACCTCATTTCAATAAAACTACCTGTTTATTGAAAACCATTTCCATCAATAGTTTTCACATATCAACCATAGAATCCCATTTTAAAATCTCCATTTTAAAATCCACAATAATAGCATTTTACCATAAAACCCCCTTTTCCCCAAAAATTTCCAAAACACCTCCAAATGGATTTCCAACCAATTTTGCACAACAAACAGAAATAATTTAAAGCACAAAAAAATTAATTGTAACAAAGAAACACTAGTTCTAACCAAGTGTGTAACGCCCCGACCCCAGTTACCCAGAGTCGGTGCATTATTACATAACATTGGCATGATCACAAGAAAGATCAAATCTCGAAAGACCGATTGGTTTAGTAGCCTTGGAAACACTAGATATATTCATAAGTTTTACATTACATCATAAAATGAAAAACTACTACAAAAACATAATGTCTCCACAGTCCACACTATTATCCCCTCATAATATCCCTACAGGTCATTCATAACTTACTTCTTCACATCCTGGTGAAAATAAACATAGAAAAGGGGTGAGCTCAAATTCCCAGTAAGGATAACAATATAGAGGAACATTCAAAATAAGCATAAACATTAAGGAAATTCATTACTAAAACAAAATCCTTTTAAACTTGAACTTCAACATAGTATGGAAAAAGTAAAATGAAATAATGCCATTTACTTATTCACATGGATATTCTACTAATCGAATAATCACATGCAAAATCAATAACCACTTTCATAATGATGGAATGCATAATGCTGAACTTTAATTTCTTTGTCAAGGCCTCGTCCCAATACCTTGGGGCTAACTGTAACCGGAACCCAACCCGGAGTGCCTCTAATAACCGGACACCAACCCTGAGTGCCTCTAATAACCGGAGACCAAACCGGAGGGCTTACTTTTACCAGTCCCTATCCTGGAGGGCTTACTTTTACCAGTCCCCAACCTGGAGGGCTTACTTTAACCAGTCCCCAACCTAGAACATACTTGTCCAACACATTCATATGAAGTAAAGGTTGAAATATAACATAAACATTCTTATTGGATCTAGCATACGAAATGTCAATAATTTCACCATAAACTATGAATGGTATAAAAATAGCACATCCACAGTCAAACATATCACAAAACCTTCAATACAATATAGAAGTTTTGTATCATAATAAATAAACTTCAAATAAGCGTAAAATCCATCAAAGGATGTTGACATAGATGAAATCAAAACACTTTTTAGAGAAATATCTCTTTCTATTTTTGAAATCATTTAAGATCCATATAAAATAAAAAATTTTCTTGAAAATATTCTTATAAGATTGTAAGGAAAGCTTTGAATACTTTATAATGGCGGAAAATAACCGCACCCGCCGTATATGTTAAAAAAAACATTCTTACCTTAATTCTGTCGAAAAGGTTAAAAAGGACCTTGTTTTGAAAACGACAGAAAGATTCCCTTATAAACCTCTTATAAAAAGTCAAACAAGGGTATAAATGACTTTAACACATATTATTTTAAATATTAAAAATGTTTTGAAATACATTTTGAAGAAACATGGATGTGGATGATAACGAGATCCCAGTAGATTATTACGTATAAACAACCTCGGATAATGAAGAGATTGTGAAATAACCCTTACCAATTTGGTAACTTATGAAACATACAACCAATGAAAGAGGTATCATACAATGAATATGTAAATACACATAAATTAAGGTGTATTACACAAAGAATATAATTATGGGCAGTATACACACCACACAAAAGGTGATGGTGGCAATGTGGCATGAATCTCACGGGAATAAGGAGTGAGATGAAAACCCCTTACCACGTTAATCAACTGAGTCGTATGGCCAAAAGATAATAACCACAAAATTATTTACATAATAACATGAATATAAAGATAATCATGATAATATATATATCAAATGCCAATACACAATACACCACTTTCAATAATTTAGTGGCGAATAATGGAAATCTCACGGAATTGAATGTGTGATAAGAAAATCCCTTACCTTGTACTTTTACTTGGTTGGGGTAGGTTAACCTCCTGTATAATGGTGAAATAATTGTTATTAAATTATACAATAATCATATACATTAATATGATATCATATATGATCTTTTAATATTGATTTGATAATAATATCTTAGTATTATCGTTGTTTCGGGTGTTAACTTACTTGTTTTCTTTTATATGTTTTGTTACGTAAGCCATGTTCGTAATGGATAGGTTGTATATTATTCATATCCAGAATGATATCAAGTCCTTAAACATCATTTTTAAATCATAAAATGATAATTATACTTTAATGGATACGATGGATAATGAATCTCATCGCGTTCGTGGAGACGGTAGTCCGTACGTACGCACGAGCGACAATATCATTCTTTTGATATTAAAATAATATATAAATGGATGGTATATCATATATACAGAATCATTAACATGTTTTATTTATTATTTACATGAGTTACATATAATTATTATACCCATCCAAATAATAATATATTGAATAACAATTACACCATGATGTGGAGACGGTAAGCCGTACGTACGCACGTATGGTGACATGTTATTCAAAGGGTGGATAGAATAATGAATATGGTTGTACCATATTTATAATAACATCACAGTATATGTGAGATACTGGAGTTATTATTTTAGAATGGTAACAACAACGGAAGAAGAAGTGGAAGAAGAAATGAACTTAGAAAAGGGTGGTGAAATCATTACCTCTTCTTCGGGTTCTTCCTTTTGATTTGATCAAAAGGGCTCCATAGGTTGGCTTTATGATCAAACTAAGGCCCCTAGGTTGTAGTGAGGGAAGTTGGGAGAGTATTTGGGCAGAGTTTGGCCGAACCAAAAGGCATTGAAGGTGTGAAGAAATGAGAAGGAGGAGTGCCCTTTTATAAGAGGGGTGAGGGGCACCTTTGGAAAAGCTAGAGATATTAGTTTATAATAAATTCATAATCGGTTTCCAATGGCTCCAAATTTGACTATTCAAAGGTTAAGGTGGGGATGGGTCGAAAACAACTCAAACAATAGAATTTAGACAGGTTTTGGTACTTATATTAACCTTATCTTTACGTATTAACTCTAAGTTAATTAGTTTCACTTTTACAATGTCTCTTTGTATTTTTATATAATATGGTTAATAAACATACTATATACATCCAAGCGACCCCCAGGTGGTCCATTAATGATGAACCTATCATGATATAAGTCTCTTGGCTGATCCTTAGATTTTTAGGAATTTAATATCAATTAATAATATAATATTTGTTTTAAGAACTCTTTTATGTCAATTTTGACACTATTCAATAGTTGATTTTTTTGAAACTCATAAAAGATTGATTACATCGAATAAAGTAAATTAAATCAATCCTAATATATCATATTATCTTAGAAAATTAGTTTAATTCATTAAAAGTTTCATATTATATTTATTTGGGTATTTAAAATATCAATTATTTTAATTTTTCACTATTATAGTAATTACTGCATCATCATTGTGTCATAAATAAAATATATTATTTAATGTCTAAAAATTATCAATAAAATATAATTATGTAGGAAATATTTTTATCTTTCTAATGAATATTTATAATCTAAAATCCAACATATATAACCCTATGTAACAACTGTTTTTCTAAAAGATATATGCTTGTGTCATTTTTGTATTCATTTTAACTTAATTAAAATAAAGTGTCATTATCACTTACAAGTAAATCCATGGGGTCCCAAAATAGACCCAAAGATTACCATGGTCGACCATGTATCAACCAATAGGGTTAAGACATGTTTTAGGGTAATTTAGTATTATTATAATATTATTTTTTTAACCCTTATTTACCGGATTTACCCTTAACCATGGTAAATAAAATATTTACCGCAGTAATTATTCAAAATGTCTAAAAATAAAAGTTACCTATTTACACAATTTGAACATCCTGATTCCAAATATGGAATCCATTTTCGTAAATTCAAAACACAGAAGTGGCAGAAATTAATTTAAAATTAATTCCCGCTGTCAAAACAAAAAGCGTGTTTTTAAGAGATAATAACTATCAAAAGATTGACACTTGTTTATGTTCGGTTTAATTGTAAAATTATGTCCAATGACCAACATTATATTAAATGGTAAAAATATATTCTAAATATACTTTTAAACTACTAAAATGCATAATTTATCACTATTAATTATTTTGATTAAAAAAGTTGTTTTTAATTAAAATTTAGTAATTTTCACTATTCATCAAAATATGAAAGTTATCCGAAATGTACCAAAATTTCACCTTAGGCTAAATTCGATATTCCGAATCCAAAAATGAAGTCCATTTTAAAATATAAAATATATATAATTTCAAAAAGTAGGTATTACTATTCATAACGTCTAGTTTGATTGGTTGTGGTGTGTGTTAAAACTCAAGGTTGCGTACAACACACGCTACTGTATTATTCAAAGAAAGTGTACCGTGGAAGCTTGGGATGTTTCATTTTAAATTTTTGATATCCCCATTTAGTCAAAAAGTTTTAAAATATTTTATTTAAAAAGGGTTCACTATTAAAAGTTGATAAAAGTGCAATACTGAAAATGAATTTGTTCTTACATTATATCTAAGAAACTCACAATATGGATTCTAAAATTATAAGGATTATATAAAGTTTAGATAATAATATTCATAACCTCTTTTGAATGGATTTTTTTTAAGTCATGGGGTGATTGAACTCGGTGTTGCGTGTAGTGCAAGTTATTGAATTATTTTGAAGAAATAACACACTATGAAATCTTGGGGTGTTACAAAGTGGAGTCGATAGATAAGCCACCTGACTTTAGGGTTCCCGAGAAATTGACCCACGAACAACCGTGCCTTAAATCCAGTAAACGCACCACTAGAACCTATCTAGTTCACTTTACCTAACATCCACAAGCCTTAATATTAAAATCCAAGGCAACCCCAACCCTAGATCTACCCACAACAAGTGTAGATCTAGAAAACCATGAAAGAGAGGGATGCAGATCTGGAGGAAAACACAAGAGAAGAAATATGAGAGACTTACCAGGAAGCAGTCACCTTCGAACCACCATAAATCCTTTTCAAAACCCTTTCAAAATGAGTGGGAGAGCACCCAAAACCCCTGAGAACCCAAAATCCCAAGTTAGGATCAAGTAGGAGGAAGAGAGGAGTTAAATTAGTCAATCCCTAGGGAGCCTGAATTTAAAAACCATATTTTTAAGTGGTCGTACGGTTTAGCCCGCACGGTTTAGCAAACCGTGCGCTAACCATGCTCCCTTTACTGCCTTGAGAGCCAGGGTTTGCACCATTTACTCACACCATTTAGAAAACTTTGCACAGGTTGTGCGGAGCCTACTGTCTCCCCCTGCACGGTTCCTAGAGAATCCGTATGGTTTACACTAACCGTGCTTAAACCGTGCACCCCTTTAAAAGCCTCCAAAATCATCCAAAACCATTCCAAACTCTCCCAACCTCTTCCCAACTCATCCCATATACTTTAAACACATAAAAAAACATACAAAATGATACATACCTCAAACCGAGGGTGCTACATTAACACCTTGTCATTGTATTGGCAGGACTGAACAGAACTAACTAAAATACGAATAATTTTTTTGTTAAATGTTATAACATTTGTACAAAACAATTTAGAGTCTAAAAATGAGAATCAATCCAATTTTAAGCATAAAATACTTTGATATTTTTAAATTTCTCTTTTTACTACCTTTTTATGGAGAACCTTTTTTAAATAATTTTTTTAACTTTTATATGTTCTATTTGTAAAAATGAACTTCTTCATTAAAATAAGAACATAAAAATTTACTAAGGTTTAATTTATTGTATTTTTCTGATAAATTTAATATTTTAACGAATAATGAGAAATAATTCATTTTTACTCAAACCTGACTTTTCATCTAATTTATTTTTATAGATAGATTATATTTTTAATTGGATTTAAACAACACTCAGATTATTATTTTATCATTTAATTCAATTTTGGTCATCAGAAGTAATTTCACATTGAATTAGAAAAAAGTGTATGTCAATCTTTTGATTGTTTTACCTTAAAAACCCTGCCTACTCATTTTCACAATAAGAATTCATATTAAATTAATTACTAAAAATTTTGTGTTTTGAATTTTAGAAAAATTATTCAATATTGGGAATCATAAGGTCCAAATTATTTAAATATGACCCTCTTATTTTTGACATTTTGATTAGTAATTTCAAGATTTATTTTTATTTACCATAGTTAAAGGGTAAATCTAGAAAATAAAGGTAAAAATAATATTAAAATTATACCAAACTACCCTAACACATGACTTAATCCAATTTTATGAGATATAGAAGACCATTTTTATCATTGGGTCGATTTTAGGACCCCATGGAACCACTTGGGTGTGATAATGACATGTTATAACAATTATTTTAATGTAAATATAATTATAACATAAAAATGTCGATTTTTTACTAAAATGATTTTAAGGTTTGTTAATATACCTTATATCTTTGAATATAATTATTAATTATAAATATAAATAATATCTCATGCAATATATTATTTTATTTACACTTATTATACAATAAATAAATAAATTTATTTATGACACAATGATGATGCAATGATTACCTTATTAATAAAAGATTCAAAAAATGATATTATAAATATTAAAATAAATGTAATTTGAACATTTTGATGTCATCCAAAAATTTTATGCATTAATATGGCATATTATTTTTATTTTAAAGTTGTTTTTTGAATGAATCAAAGTGTTTTGACTTTAACAAAAATCAATTCTTAAGTATTGTCAAAATTGACATAAATGATTTTTTAAAACAAATATTATTTTATTGGATGAAATATTAGTTATTAAAATATACGATTAGGAAAAATGACTTATATAATTTTATTAATTTCATTAATGATCCACTTTATTTTTGATAGGAATTTTATAGTAACTATATTTATTTTATAGTGTAAATATACCGGAAGGCATGGTATGAGTTAATTTATTTTACTAAGGGTTAAAGGAAAAAGATAAGGTTATATTTGTCAACTAAAATTTTATAAAACCTATTGTTTGATAATATTTAAAACCATACTAACATTATAATTTAAATATATCACTTTGGAATAAATAAAATTCAAGAATCAATTTTAAAAAAATTACATTTCATGACATTCCTAAAGTCCCCCTCCCCCCTCTTATAAAATAAAAAACCTATACCCACATACTCAAACCAATCAAGCCCCATTTATCATCAAAATTATATTCAAATAATCTCTCATAATCTATCAATTACTCTTAAAATCCTTTCCTTTGGAATAAGGCAACTCCATAAATCCTTTTTGATCGAATCAAAAGGAGTTACGATATTTACTGGTAACATCTCTCCAAGCTCCTTCAATTTATTTTCATTCTACAACCCATAAAAACTATTTATTAAATTATTTTGTAAAAAAAAGTATCATAAATATTTTATAATTTTTTTCTATGGTTTTGACCTACACTTACACACACATCCATCTAATAGAGATAGATCATATTGATTCTGTGTACGACGAACTACTGCCTAAAAAATTACGATTGTTCAATTTTCTCCTACTACCTATCATGGTGAATATTATGATAGAAATATATTTATATATGATATATATTATATTTATATATATATTGTCTCTAGATTCTGTAAATTGTATTTATAAAATACATTTATGATTTCCATGTTGTGTAAATACTCTAATTTTGCTTGAGGATGTGTGGACTACCGCCCCCTCAAAGCGATATGACATGTTCTCTCTATACAAGGAATGTATAATGGATGGTTTTATATAACCTTTGAGGAATACATGAAATTAATATAATATTGGTATTATAATATAAATTTATATCATTTGATTATTGTTAATTTAATATGATGGAGAAATGAAAGTAGTGTTCATGCGTACGTGCAGCATATCATCTTCATTATTGGTGCATTTATTTTATTATCTCCATATATTATGTATATTATAAATAAATAAAAATTAGATATATATGATATTTAAATCATGAATTATATTCTAGAGATTATGTTCTTTATACTTAGTCGACAATTTACATCATACAAGTTCTTTTTCGATTAATTTACAAAATATAAACAAAACATTTGATATGAATTTAAATAATTATGTAATTTTTTTAACATGGTATAAATTGATATGAAAATAATAATAAAATTAAAAATTGTTCTTATTAATTTATAAATTAACATAATATATTTATTCAAGAGCATAATGACTATACGAGATGAGCCAGACTCAAGGTAAGGGACTTCGTCTAAATATCCTTTCATTTAGGCATATTTAGATTATATACACATCATTATTTTAGATGGTCTATTATCAACCCTTTTACATTTAATTTCATTCAAAGGGAATATTTTTTCTTATAATTCCTCATACTAAATGAAAAAAGGGAATGTTTTTAACATATACGGCAATAATGACTCCTCCACCGCTATAACCGTTATTTTAACTTTTACATCCTCTATAAGACGTAATGTTTTTAAAAGGAAAAGAAATAACTTATTCTCATTTGTGTGTTTTGGTATTAATAAAGTTTTTTAAAGAGTATTTAATATTTCAATATCATTAAATGATCTCTTGTAAATAAAAATGATATTTTATGAGTGGAATGTTAATAATTGAAATCATTTATGTCGTATAACTAGATAATGGAACTTGTAAATTTCAGAGGTGGTTACGTGATATTCCAATGATGGGGGGTTACGTGATAAACCAAAAATTGGTGGTTTTGTGATAAACCATGTACATAGTGTTACGTTTTAACCTCCAAAGCCTTTGGTATGGAAGTCAACCATATGACTATTCAATTCCGTGATATGTGATGAAGTCTACCATATAGAAATTCCATTTAAGTATGTTTATATCCCAAGATACCTTTATATAATATATGTTGATTTATATGAGATAATGGTAATCATTTCATTAAAAAAAGCGTAATCATTGAGATTATATTTAGTGATGTTTATTTATTATGTCATAAATCTGGGTAATATTACTTTATGATAAAGTATTCATTATATTCTTATTTTCCCAAGACTAATAATTTTCTTATTTTTGTATCACGTAATAATAATTTTATGGTAATCCCATTTATTCAAATTTTTTTCACAGGAATTAAAGTCGAACATAGTTAAATATTGGAACAAGGAAATTTTATTTTTTTAAAACATGAAAAGATACCATATTTCTTTTTAAAGTGTTTTATTTAATTAAAAAAATGGATACACAGTATAAGTGTATAATTGTAATATTTAAGTTGTTATTTATGATTTATGGCCTAACTATAGAATTATATAAACATGAAAATATTCTCAATGTGAATTAAAGTCAAATTGTTAACGTATCTTTAGATTAAGTAATGTTTAATGTGGGGGCCTTATAATTGGTATTGTATGCCAGAAAAGAAAAAATCATGAGTTAGAATATTGTTAATAAAATATCAATAAAATATTATTACTTTCTACTGAAATTGAAATGATATAACATATGATGATTACCACATTTCTTCTTCTAAGATATGTTTGTTCAGAATCATTTTTCTATGGAGGAAACAAGGTAGTTGTGCTGGGAATCCATGCCAAGGGAAATAACCTTCCAATTTAACATTCTAAGATGGTCAGAATCAGAACTGAACTGGTTTTTTAGTTATGTCTCAGTTGACTCTGGAGATAAATAGTGGTGGTGTCCATGAATGATATCAACAAGACCCACCACAGAGGAATATGTCGATCATGTATTATTTCTTGAGGCAACATCCCTCATTATTCATAGGTTCATCTGACCATATGAAATCATACAGTTTGATTGAAGGCCTAAAAATAATTTTTGATGTAATGGGGGTATTTAAAAAATCAAAGTATTTTTCTTAATATTTATATTTTTTATGGTGAATCCAATCAGTGGTGTTAAATGATTAAAAATATCAGATGAATTGAATAGATTGATGCCAAATAATGGGATGAATTTAAGAATATAATACTCGAGAAAGATCTGTTTTGACATGGGATGGAAAAGATATTAATGGAATTGAGACAAAAACAGAATGATTATGTGGCTTCATATTTAGAGAATTTCATCCATTTGTCTGGGTACATCCCAAACTTTATCTGAGATATTGATATTAAGATAAATATGTTTTACTCATGATTGAAGATGAATCATTTAAGGTAGTCAAATTTTCATGAATTCAAAATCTTTGAGAAAACTGTACGATGTGAAGAGAAGGTATAAATGTAGTTTTATGGTAAGCATGTGTTCCATGAGAGGAAAAAAAATAAGAGGTACAATTGGCCTGAAATGAATACTAATTCATAAAATAATCTAGGAGGTAAGAAAACAAAATTTCCAGCTTGTAACAAGTGTGGTAAAAATAATAATGGAGAATTCTTATCAATGTTTGGGATGTGGTTCTGATGTGGTATGTCTATAAATAATTCTCATAACTATAAGGTGGATGATGAGGCATGGAATGAAAACCCAGTTGTAAGATGTTTTAGTTTTAATGAGATAAGACATTATGCTGATTTGTGTCCAAAGATAATTACCCAGTGTGAAAACTAGAAGGGCAGGGAAAATTCATTTTCTACTACTATTATTGGTGTGGGATAATAAAATGATGTGGTGACATGAATGTTAATGGTTTTTTTAAAATATTACAATACTTTATTTCACTATGGATCTTCACATTCTTACATTTCTGAGATATTTTCAAGTAAATTGGAAATATCACATCATGATTGTGATATAGAACATTTTTTATATACTCGAGGTGAAATTATTAAAGAAACCAATATTTATATGAATAATTCAATTATCCTTAATGGGTTGGCCTTTCCTGTAAATCGTGATGACCTTCCCATAGTAGAATTTGATATCATTTTAGGTATAAATTGGATTTCATTTTATCTTTCTAAAATATATTTCACAGAAAATAATGTTTTATTCCATGATTTCATATAATTTATAACAAACTAAGGAGCATAAAAATGCTTAAATATGGAAGTGAATGTTATCTGGCTCATGTTGTTGAAAAGAATGAAAAAATTTTGATTAGTGACATTCTAATAGTTAAATAATTTATAGATGTTTTTTCTAATTAATTTCCTGGTATTGTTCCTAATCAGGAGGTTTAATTTACTATTGATTTAGTTCTTAACGTAAATACTACTTCTAAATCCCCTTATATAATGGTTTGATGAGAACTAGTATAATTAAAAAATATTTGTATGAATTACTTGATAATGGTTTTATTTGACCTTGAACTTTACTATGTGGTGCTCCAGTTTAATTTATAAAAATGAATGATTCCTCTATGAGACTATGTATTGATTACATATACATTAATAACCTCACTATTAAGACCAAGTAATTTTTTTCTCATATCAATGATTTGTTTGATCCGCTCTAGAAAGATTTTTTTTTCAAATATTGATTTGACGTTTTCATACCATCAGCTAAAGGTGAAAGATGATGACATTCTAAAGACAATATTCTGAAAGAGGTGTGGGCATTATGAGTTTGTATTTATGTTCTTTGGGTTATCTAATGCACCTTATGTATTTGTGAATCTCATTAATGGGGTCTTTCATCAGTTTTTCTATCAGTTGTTGGTTGACTTTATAGATGATATTTTTTCATATTCTAAATGCCGAGAGTATTATGAAATTCACTTAATGATTTTTTTTCATTCCTTAAAATAAAAGAAACTATATCTAATGTTTTTAAGAGTGTATTTTGGGTTAAAAGAATTCATTCATCAGTCATATTGTTTCTAAATATGGAATAACTATTTAACCATCTAAAATAAAAGTAGTTGAATAGTTTTTAAGGCCTACCAATATAACATAGATTTGTAGTTTTCTTGGGCTAGTATGTTATTACAGAAGTTTTTTTGAAAATGTTTCTTGGTGACCTGGCCAACTAACTAAGCTAACATATAAGGGAGTTAATATTTTCAGGATAAAATAATGTGATGACTATTTACATGAACTAGAAAAAATATTGGTAAATTCTCATGTTTTGTCCCTAACTTATAGGAATGGTGAATTTGTTATGTAAAGTGATGCATCATTGAAAATACTTGGTTGTGTTCTACTACAAAATGATCAGATAATTTTTAAAGCTTCATGTCAGTTGAAACGTCATGATTTATATTACAGTACACATGATTTGGAATTAGAAGCTGTTGTTTTTTGCCTTAAAAATTAAGAGGCATCATTTTTAGGGCATAAAGTGGGAAATATATACTGATAAAAAATGTTTGAGATATATATTCACTCAGAATGAATTAAACATGAGACATAGATGATGGATAGAATTAAAATGGAATTGTGATTGCATTATTTATTACCATCCATGAAAGGAAAATAATATTGCTAAAACTTTGAATTGAAAGAGTAATGAAACATTAACCACGCTATGTTTGAAATGAGATCCTTTGGTAATTAATTTGATAAATTTTGGATTTGGAATGGTTACTGTATGGAATTCATTATTTTGATTCATGTGGTACTGAAACCACCTCTATAAGACAGAATTAAGAATATCCATAATGAAGATAGTGAGTTTCATAAATATGTAGTACTGGTTTTGAAGGGTAATTTACCTGAATTTAACAATGATAAAGACATTGTTTTTTTGTTTCAAAAGATATTATATGTTAGTTTTGATTCATAGTTAAATAAAGAGTTGTTAGGTGAGGCTCATAGTTATCCATTTTCAGTTCATCCTATCAGTTTTAATATGTACAGAGATCTTCGAGAATATTACTAGTGGGAAGGAATGAAAATATCTATTTCTTAATTTACTGTAAGATGATTAATTATAATATGGGTTAAAGCAGAGCAGTTGTTAGTGAAAGTTATGCTTTAACCTTTTCCAATATTAGAGTGGAAATGGGAAAATGTTTCCACGGATTTTATAGGGTTATTACCAAGGACATATCTTGTTAACAACGAAATATGGGTTATTGTAGATCAATTGATGAAATATTTTTATTTTTTTCTTATTCATGGTACTATATCTCTATATTAACATTCTCAATTATATATTAAAGAGATATTCAGGTTACAAGGATTTACCCTCTAAATTATATCTAATTGTGATCCTAGTATCACTTCTTACTTCTGGAAAGGCCTTCAAAATTCATTGGGAACTGAATTAAATTTCACTATAGATTTTCATCCTCAATTAGATGGGTTGTCAGAAAAACAATTCAGACCTTAGAAGATATGATATGTGATTGTTCAATGGATTACTAGGTAATATTGGATCAACCTCTTTCATGGGGTTGAGTTTTCTTATAATAATATATTTCATTCCACTATACAGATGGAACAATTTTAAGAATTATATGGAAACAGTTCTTGAACAACATCTATTTGGGATGATATAGGTGAAAAAAGTAGATGGGACTATAATTATTAGAATATTTGATGGAAAAAGTTTAGTTGATTTATAAACATATGAGGACATATCAAATCAGAAATATAAGTTATGTGTATAATCGGAGTAGGGAACCTTCTTTCGAGGTAAATGATCATGTATTTCTCAATGTATCTTAATAGAAAAGTTTGATACATTTTAGAAGGAAGGGAATGTTGAGTCTACTATCCATTGGACCCTATAAAATCTGAGAGAATGTTGGATCAGTTTCTTAAAAGTTGGATGTACCTACAAGTTTATCAATGGTACAAAATTTGTTTTAAGTTTCAATATTGAAAAAGAATATGCTAGATCCTTCTCATGTTTTGATTCCATAAGAAGTTTAGTTGGAATAGAATATTTCTTTTGATGAATACACAATATAGATTATAAACCACGAAGAGAAATTGTTATAGAATAAGGTGATTCATTTGGTAATTTTTTTTGGAAAATCCATATAGTTGAAGAGGCCACATCGGAATCTCAAAAATCCCATGAGAGATAAATACCACGACTTATTTGATAAGTAAATAAAATTGTAGGGACATAATTTCCAAAATGTGGGAAGGATGTAACATCCCAAGTATTTATAGAATAATAAATTTTCATATATAATAATATTTAGAAATAAAATATTAATTTTATGTTAAAGTGTACACTTTATTTAATAGAATACTTGACACACTATAACAGGTTTCTCTGAAATCTTATAATGCAGACAACATTGAGTTATATCGAAACATAACACAATAATAATAATATTATTATATTAAATGTTATTTAATTCCTAATTATTGTATTGGATTGAATGGAGGAAAAAAACTACAATATTATTACACATGTTTGTTAAATGTTTTTACAATTATCCAATAACTTTTAGACGCTTAAAATGACTATGAATCAAATTTTAAGCACAAAATAGTCTAATATTTTTTAAAAGATCGTTTTACCACCTTTTGATGGTGTACCATTTCTAATTCAAGTTTTTTTTTGAATTTATATGCTTTATTTGATAAAATAAACATATTCTACAAAAGTGGAAGATCAAAATTTACATTTGTTGAAATTTTTTATCTATCTGGTAAATTTCATATTTTAATGAATAGTGATAAATACTGCATTTTAACTGAAAACATCAATTATATCTAATTTAATTATACAGATATATTATATTTTTAATTTATTTTAAACTATAATTTGATTATACCTTTATAATTTAATTCACTTTTGGTCCTTGGAAGTAATTTAACATTGAAATTAGATATAAACACATATCAATCTTTTGAGGGTTTTTACCTTTTAATCCCCCAATTTCTATTTTGAAAAGGGGGTTAATTTTAAATAAATTAATGCTAATTAATTTTTTGGAATTTAGAAAAATGGATTCAATATTTGGATTTAAAATTTCCAAATTATGTAAATATGTCGCTTTTATCTTTGGAAATTATGAATATTATCTTTAGAAATTATTTTATTTTCCATGGTAAAAGGGTAAATTAGGTAATTAATGGTAAAAAATAATATTATAATAATATAAAAATACCCTAATACATGACATAATCATATTTTATGAGATATGGGTGACCATGAGAACCCTTGGGTCGATTTTGGGACCTCATAGAGCCACTTGAGTGTGATAATGACATGTTATAATATATTATTTAAATTAAAGATAAATATAACATAAAAATGTATCTTTTTTACTAAAAATATTTTAAGCTGGTGTTATATAAATGATATCTATGACTATAAATATTTATTATAAATATAAAAATATTTCCTACATTAGGGTATTTTATTTATAATTTTTGGGCGTTAAATAAAAAATTTATTTGTGACACAATGATGATGCAACGATTACCTTATTAATAAAAGATTCAGATAAATGATATTTTAAATATAAAAATTAATTCAATTTGAACATTTTGATTATATAATAGAAATTTCTGGATGATTATGACCTGTTATTTTTTAGTTAATGTAGTTTTTGGGATTGAATCATGTTGTTATGACTATAATAAAAATAAATTACTAAATATTTTCCAAATTAACTTAATTTTTTTTTAAAACAAATACTCTATTTTTAAATGATATAATAGAAATAAGAATATTATATTCGACCAAATGAATAATATAATGTTAAAAAATCCATTAATTATCCACTTATGTTTGATTAGTATTTTATAGTAACAATATTAACTCTATAGTGTAAAAATACATGAAGACAAGGTAAGAGTTAGTTTATTTAACTACGGGTTAAAGAAAAAAAGATATGGTTGAATTTTTAACCTAAACATGCCTAAAACCAATTTTTTGAGATTATTTCGACCCATACTAATACTATATTTTAAATATATTACTTTTTAACTATTATAATTTGAATATTAATTTTTAATAAAATAATATATCAAAACATTCCTAAAGTGCCCCTCCTCTCTCTTATAAAAGGCCACTACATCTACCCATTTTCAGTCACCTCTCAAACCCCATGGATCATCAAAAATATGATAAAATATTCTCCCAGCATTCCTTGATTATTCTTATAATCCTTACATTGTGTATAATACAACTCAATGAATCATTTTGGATCAAATCAAAAGGAGTTACCCGATTTAGAGGTAACGTCTTCTTTCAAACTCCTTTCAGTTATATTCTTTATCCAACCCTCTAACCTCTCTTTATTCCATTATTTTATAATAAGTCCATTATACTAAATATAATATGATGTTTTTACGATATTTATTTGACCTACACATAAACACTCCACCATCTAATGGATATAGAACATATTATTTCTGTGTACGGAAAACTAATATCTCGCGAAACAATGATTATTCAATTTTCTCCTAACACCTTTCATGGTGGCCATTATTATGTAGGTATATTTATGTATGGTATATTTAATATTAATATCATCTCAATAATTTTGTAATTTTTATTTTCAACTAACCTTTATGATTTCCATGTTGTGTAAATATGTTAATTTTGTTTGAGAATTTGTCGACTACATCCCTCTCAAAGAGATGGGACTCATTCCCTCTATATCTGGAATGTAAAAATGATGGGTTTATTGAACCAATGAGACATAAATAAAATTAATATCATAATTCTATTATAATATACATTTATATCATTTTTTTAATATGATGATGAAATGAAACTTGTGTTCATGCGAAAGTACGACCTTCCATCTTCATGAACGGTGCATTTCATTTCTTATCTCCAAATATAATGAATATAATCAATACATATATTCTAGAATAAGTGGATATTTAAATCATGAATTTTATTCTAGATATTATGTACTTTTGACTAAATGGACAGTTTATATCTAAACAAGTTCATTTTTAACTCATGTACCAAATGTTGAAAAAACGTCTGATATGAACATAAATAATTATGTAATTTTTATAACATGATAAAAAGTTATATAAAAGAAATAATAAACATGAAAATTGTTCTCAAGAATATATTAATTAATATATGTTTATTATTCAAGAACATAATGATTGTATGTGACGAGTCAGACTCAAGGTAAAGGACTTCATCTCAATCTTTTTTCATTAAGGCGTATGTTGGAAATATAAATCTTTTTCTTTTATATGGTTTATAATAAACCCCTTGTATTTTAATTTCATTAAAATGGAATATTTTTCTCACATTAATCATTTTACTAAACGAGAAATAAAATTAACATATGTGGTGAAAATGAATAATTTGTCCCTGTAACTGTTATCTAATATTTGGATTCATCTATAAGACTTAATATTTTTTAAAATAAAAGAAAAACCATATTCCCTTTTGGGTGTTTTTGTATTGAAAATTTTTATCAATGTGGATTTACTATTTTAATATCTTGAAATGATATCTTGTGATTTCAAATGAAATAATATGAGTGAAATTTTGATAATATCTATCGTTTAGGTGTTATGATAATATAATGGTACTTCAACATTTGATGGGTGGTTATGTGATAAATCAATGATGATGGATTATGTGATAAACAAAATATGGGTGGTTCTATGATAATATCTGGACAGATATTGACATTATATCCTCAAATTCACTGTGTAGGGAAGTGAGACATATGGTTATTTCATTTAATGATATGTGTTGATGTTGACTGTATAGTTGTTTTAATTAATTATGTTTACATCCCAAGTAAACTTTATATGATATATGTCTCTTTATAATATTTTATAGTAATATTTTGGTTAAAAAATGGGTATGAAATGAGCTAATATTATGTAAAATGTATTTAATATTTCATAATAGTGAAATGTATTACATTATGTTAAAGTATTCATGGTTTTCATGTTTTCCCAATACTAATAGTTTCCTTATTTGTGTATCCATTACAAAGATTTTTATGCTCATCCAATGTTTTGAAATTATTTTCAAAGGACATAATAAGGAATAGATTCAAGAATGGGATCATGGAAAAGTTATATGTTTAAAACTTTAAATGATACCATGTAACTTTTTAAAGAGTTTTTTGAGAAAAAATTGAGACTGGGTAGAGGTGTATACTTATAATAGTTAATTTGTTATGTATTATTTATGACCTAATACTCAAAATCTATAAACATGAGAAGATCCTAGATGTTAATTAAAGTCAACTTAAATATATATATCAATATTAATTAATGTTTATGGCTTAGAACTTATACTACTAAACTAAAATATTCTTTGAAAACAAATTAGTTATCACCTAGAATAGTGGTTTTAAAAACAAATTATTAATAAAATGGTGAAAAGTTGAATTAAAAAAATAATAAATTATATTATAGATATATGGATATGGAATAAATTTATAATAATTTCTTATTTAATATACATGAGTTTTCAACATGAAAAATGTAATTCAATACTTGACGTAAGATATTTTTTTGTCTCAGTTTTATTATTGTGGGACACATGCCTTATGCACTACTTGTTTTCTTCTGGAATATATAATAATCATGAATTTATTCAATGATTCTTGTCCAAAATATTATGATATTTACATATAATTGTAATTTTATTTCATTCATGGGGTAGACAGTTCAACTTATTAAAAAGTGTTAATGGTTTATTGAACAACCTCATCATTTTTCATGATTGTTTATGTTTAAGACTCTACAAGGGATTGTTTGTCATCAATGTCAATGTTTCCTAAAAAAGGATTTAAATTTTTATAATATTATAATAATTTTATTTTAATCCATTTTACCTAATTTAAATTTTTATAAAACATTTTTAAATGAATATTTTTATACATTTTATAAATATGGATTTGTTTTACTTCAATAACAAAAATATGAAATGAATAATTTTTTATCTTATAAATATGATATTATTTCCCCAATTTTATGATTCCATAATTTATTGTATCGTCCTTTAAAATATTAAAAGTTTATATTCACTAAAAGTTTTCCCTTTTTGATTGTGGGTATTTTTATAAAAACTGTTTTCAAAATAGAAATGACATTTTCTTAAAGAATTATTTAATGTGATCTTTTAAAATCATTTTACATCAATGTAGTAAATGATTTATCATAATTATGTTTTTTTGGGGTATGATCAAAGGATATCATTTTTAATCTGTCTATAAATGGTTTATGGTTTTGATTGTATGATTTTTGTGAATTATGTTTCTTTTCTAAGAGTTCTGTTATTTTGTAATCTTTAAGATTACTATTTCTTTTTTGGGGCTTTCATATGATGAATGATTTTTAATATATTGACACACATATATATGGTTTTTATTATATGATGTATGGTACCTATATCTCTATCCAATTCATTGGGTAATTATTTATATCTTATGAGATAGATAAAACTTGTATAGGGAGTGAACTCAATTCTGTAAATGACATAGTCCACCATGATAGTATTGGGAGAGAACGGTGGATACTAGGATGGTTTAGGGATTTTACCCATTCTAATATCATAATATTAAAAAATATCCTCAAATACTAAGGAAATTATTTTCAATTATAAGGTGTTTCAACAATTCTATGATTTTTTCTAATTCTATTTTCTCAAGGCTCATGTTCCATTATGATTTATGTCTTATAAATTAGAATGATTTATTCCATGACTAATGATTATTATATATATTATAAATAGTTTTATTTTAAAAGGGTTTGTTCATTTTCGATATCCTTATATTCGTGTTTTCATGATATCTTATTTTTTATACACTTATTGATCTTTGATCACAACATGTTCTTATGTTTCATTCCCCAAGGATATTATAAAAAACATTTGTTAGTATTCATGTCAAGAGTGTTGTATGGGAAGATATTAATGGGATATTTTGATAATATTTTGTATAAGTATATTATTTTTTATGTAATATCCGAATAAAAAAGGCCTTTACTTTTCTTGGATTGATTATATTGTTATTAATTAGAAAAATATGTAATATATAGGTACAAAAATCTCGGGATATTATAGTTGGAATAAGAGTATGGTTTATATAATATTGGGATATTAGGAATAGAAATATTTTATGAAAGACCTGTGGATTATTATAAGTATATAATAAAGTCATATTTATTTTATAATGATCATGAATGTTATATAAAAATCTATTATATCATTTATAATAAATAATAAATTGGAATTTATTCATCATAACTCATGATTATGCGGTTTACCCGCTATTATTAGTGGTTCTGAGACTATATTTTTTTGTTTTAGTCAATGGACGGAACCCAAATACGTCCCATTAGTAATTAATTTTAAGGACTATGCAAGAATTTTATCCATGATAAACTAAATGTTATGGGAGTAGGAATGAAAATTATCATTTCTATGCGCACACAAATTTCTCAAGATATAAATCATGATTGAAATAAAAATTTACAAAGGAAAAAATAGTGTTGAGTCCCTATGGATGTTTTTTCCATCATTTTTATGTGGGTATTCTAATCCATTAGTAGTTGAGTAAAAGATCAGTACCAGTGAAAATATATTTTCAGTTCTCTAATTTTCAGAACATGATTAATTTATTTTGGATGTCTATCATTTAAATGTAATAGTATATTAATGGTGGAATAATATGAAGAATAATATCTTGTGGGATGAAATTTAATCTATGGAATGGGATGAGTTTAGGAACATATTTTTAAAAATTACCTTCACCATATTAATTATATAAAAATAGATATGTAATTCCATTAGATAAATAAAAAGAAATATGAATCTATTGGAACTTATGAAGAATATTTTATAAGATTTTAAATGTATACTTATAGTTTTGTCATCCAACCAGAATGTAAGGTTGACTTATTCTTTAGTGGATTAAAACTGTGTATTTTTAGGGCATTAGCATAAGGGACTTTTTTAGAAATTAATAAATATTTCGATGTAACATAATGTTGAAAATGTGGGGTTAAAGATAATTATCATTACATGGTTTTCACAAAAGAAATATGGATATTAAAGGAAAATATAAAAACTATAGACAAACTAGTATTTCACTTTTATTATGATAAGAGTGTAGAAATAATCATGGAATAAATTATATTAATGACGATAATAAGTATTTTAATTGCAGGAAAGAAGGTCATTAGGAAATTTACTACTCAATAGATGGTGAATGGTTTTCCAATTATGAGAATTGAGATAGGGCTGCACCGAATTCATCCCCACTCTTCAATGAGACACGTTTATAAAAAAAGGGTATCATCCAAATCAATTCCCAATTATAATGTTTTGTGATGTTGATCAATATTGAAAACTCCTTAGAGAAAACAAATAATGTAAATCAAATGTGGTCACTATTGGAGATGTGGAGTATGACAAAAAAGTGGTGGAATGGATGATTGTTTAAATAGTAGAATTAAATATCAATATTTATGAAGTACTTTTATGGTTTTTTGGAATAATAGACATCTAATGATTTTACCAATTATGTTTTCTATTATTGATGAGGGAGAATATGTTTAATTGTACTGGTAACCATGGAAGGTGATTAAGGTGGTATTTTTAGAGGACACGTGATTATGGGAAGGATGACCACTATGATGTTCATGGTGTTGGGATAAAGATATATAAATATGTTTTATTGTGTTAAAATAAATTAGATATTGTGGACTGAAGTGCATTGTGTTGCATTTGTTGTCAATGAGGCATGAAGTTGTCTTGGAATGAATGGAAGTCAAGGAAATGTCAAGATGTGAATGACAAAGGTTGTGATGGTGTTGGTGGTGAAGGAGAATGGCCATGGAATTTAGAGGCATGTCACTTAGGAGATTCACTAAGTGGTATTGGAAATTGTGGTTGAAACATTCTCCATGCACATCTGACGATTTTTGAGCTGATCTTTAAGTTCATAGAACTTGTATCAACTGGGTACAAAGTCACAACATTGATTGAAGACCATGCATTGTCTTCACAATGCATGAAGAGTTGAAAGGAGTTCCATCCACAACTACTAAGTGGGTGATGTGCATTAATGAAGTCCATGCACTATCACTTAGTGCATGTGAACATGAAGATGATCCAATTGATCTCTGATTAGATCAACAAAGTTTATTGAAGAAATATTTGATTCAGGAGCTTGGTTGAAGATGAAGAACCTTCAAGAATTTCCATTCCAAAGTAATGAGTAAGTGATTAAGAGGAATGGAGGAATTCTTAAGAAGAAGATGAGAAGAAATGAAGAGGAAGAAGTGGCTTGGCACTTGGCATGTTTTACATAGAGGAGGACTTTGTCTTATTTGAAGACTTTGCCAAAAAAAATTGGGCCACCAAGGAGGCCAGCCGAGGGTCATCACCCAAGGCACATGTGGGACTCAAGGTCACCACGCCCATGGGGAACCCTCAAGGCCAGGGCAGCATCCTTGAGGCATGGGGCGCACCCAAGGACACCGCATGGGCGCCTGGGGCACGCCCGGAGGAGCGCAGGGGGCCGTGTATAAGCCCCCGAGGGCACGCGGTGGTGAAATCCGCGCACCGGAGGAGCATGGTGGGCGCTAGAAGCGCGCCCGCAGGGAGCATAGTGGGCGCAGGAGCGCGCCCGCAGGGAGAACACGGTGCGGGGCGGCACCGTGGAGGGAGAGAGTTCAATTGTGGTGTAGCCGGCAGCGGCTGGGTAATAAACCGCGGAGAAAACTCGCGGCGTTTCGATGTGGGATGGGCAAAAAATCCCGGGAGCAAATCTCCGCCGTCCGTCTCATCGCGCGCTTGATCTGTGCCGCACATCTGATCCGCGGCGCCGCGATCTAATCCAGGCCGCCCGATGTATCTCAATCGCCGATCCAACGGCTGCGAATCCGTCTTCCTCCTCGAGCTCGAGCCGAAGCCTCCCGCGTACCTCCTTCGAACCAGAGGCTTCCCGAAGATGGATTTCGAGTTCCCGGCCACCTCTGAAGGAAGTAAAACGTCCATTCGGCTCGTCTGGCTACACTGAATACATCCATGCCTTAAAATTGACCTGCATGCACGAAATGGAGAATCTGATGTTCGACCGAGGAAAACCGAAGGTGCCGAGGCTTCGGTGAGTTCGTGCCTTTGCATGAATTAGGCTTCAACAGAGGCCGTGCATGCGTTATAAATCGCATGCACGTGAAGGAGAAGAATAAAGGAAGAACCCGCGTCAAACCGAGAATGAAAAACAAGATTTGAAAAGATTTTTTAACGATCCGAAGATCTCGGGTGTTTGAAGTTATTTCACGCGGATGATCCGAGGCGTTTCTCTGCCTATAAAAAGAGAGGCCGAGGCTCTCATTAAGTTAGCTGATACGCTGAAGTTTTGAAGTCCCGTGAGAGCCTCTGTGCCTCACGAAGTTTGGAGCTCCGCGCAACCCACTTGCGCGACGAAGCAGCCCGAAGCCACCCTTGGCTTCGTGAGTTCCTTTTGCGCACTCCTTGCGCGAAAGAAGAGAAAGGGGAACCCCTGCACGCCTTCCCTTTGCGCGGCAGGAAGATCCAAGTGCACCCTTGCACTTGCGCGCCCACGGCCGAGGTCCTTTGTACCTTGTGCTCTTGCACCCCTGCGCGCTGGCCACAGCCTTGCACCTTGTGCGGCTGTTGAAGAAGGAAGAAGCCCGAGGGTATTGCACACTTGCATATTTGAGCCTGCGCGGCATTTGAAGACAGGAAGAGGGCCACACCCCCTTGCACCTTGCGCGCCTCCTTTGAAGGCTGTAAGAGTTTGGGTTGTGTTTCACACACATTGTGTGTGTGCCAAGGAAGGCCGAGGCCTTGCCTCGTGTGTGTGCTAAGAGGAGAAGAAGAACCCGAGGCCTTGCCTCGTGTGTGTGCCAAGTGGAGAGGAGAAGCCGAGGCATAGCCTTGTGTGTGCAAAAACAGAAGAGTGCCTTTGTGTGCAAAAAGACAACAAGTGGCCGTAGCCCTTGTGTGTGTGCTAAATAGAAGAACACCTCTTGTGTGTGCAAGGAGAACCCGATTCCACACCTCTTGTGTGTGTGAAGTGAAGAAGTGAAGGCCGTGGCTGTGTGTGCATAAGGAGGAAGACCACACTATTTGTGTGTGTGCAATTCAAGTGGAGGCCGAGACTTGCAAGCCTTGTGTGCATAGTGAAGATAAGACCCTATGGTTTTGGTGTGTGCAAGGAGAACCCAAGGCTTGAAACCTTGTGTATGCAAATTGAAGAACATGCCTTGAGTGTGTGTGTGCAAACAAGAAGAAGTAGGCCGAACCTAAGTGTGCACTAAAAGTGAACACACTTAGAAGAAGTTGAAAGGAGGACATCCACACTAAAGTAGAACACACTCTAAGTGTGTAAACAATTTGAACAAAGTGTGAAGTTCAAGTGAGAAGGTGTGTGCAATAATTGATTACATCCTTTGTGGGTCTACTGCACCAAGAAGAGGAAAGGAAAAGTGCATGCTTGCATGCATGCACGTGCACACGTGAACAAGTCTTAATCAGCTTGTGTGCATTTGAGGAGTCCAAGACTTGAAGATCTTGAAGATATTGTGATGCCATGCATTCAGTGCATGAAGTTGAAGTGAACTGAGACTGAGCCAGACTGAAGTTAAAGAGAATGGTTGTCTGAGTTTTCAGTAGATTGAGAAGACCTGATCATCACAAGTGATCAGAGGTACAGAGCAAGGCCAACAGTCTTTATCCCAGACTGCTGAAGATACTTGAAGACCTTAAAGTGAAGAAGAGCTACTCGTGCGACTCGAGGAGCCAGGAGAAGACCCTGTGGGACTCAGGGAGAAGAAGTCTTCAGTGGGATTCTGGAGCAGGCCAGTGGGACTCTGGTAACACTGTGGGACGCAGTATAAAGACCCTCCTGTGGGACTCAGGAGAGATACAGTGGGACTCTGTATCGACCATTGTAATACTAACAGATTATAATGGGAGAATCCATGCTGGGAAAGCATGGCAAGGATGTAGGCCTTTGGTGCCGAACCTTGTAAATCCTTGTGTCCTGTGCCTTTTCATTACTGCATTATCCGGGAAAGGTTGAGAGATACAAGAAGAGTGGATCGAGGCTTTAACCAGCCATAGAGGTTTAATTGATTAAGAATCAATTAGTAAAAAGTTTTAAGGGATCACTGATTCACCCCCTCCCCCTCTCAGTGATTCACACTGATCTGGGCACTTCAATTGGTATCAGAGGGAGGTTACCTCTAAAAGATCCAAGGGAGTCTTTATGAACTGCAGATTTGAGGAAACGAGCGAGCAGCCTCAAATGGAGATTTCTGCCAAGACTCAGAAAAATAGAAAGAAGAAACAGGCCAAGAAGATGAAGAAAGCCTGTCCTAGCTGTGATGAAGTTGAAACAATGAATGATCTTCAGAGTGCACTCAAATATCTTCAGAAGATAGTTCCCATGGAAGTGGCAAAGTGTATAGCTACAGGCATCCATGATCTTCATGAAGAAAAATCACAGTTAGAAGAAGAAGCCAATGCAATGGAAGATCAATTGGCTAAAAGGGTTGGCATAACCAACACTCTCAGAAAGCTGGTGAAGGCTAAAGATGAAACCGTTTCTCTTTGCAATGAAAGATATGAAGACACTGCTGAAGAATTGCAGAGAAGCCTTTCTGAGAAAGACATCTTTATAATAATGATCCAAGATGTTTTCCATGCACTGGAAAAGAGGCACAAAGTGTCAAGGGTTGTCAGAGATGCTCAACTCGAAGACAAAGTCAAAAGGGTGAAGGAGCTTGACAACTCATTGCTTGAAATGAAGCAGGTGCATGAAGACCAGATGAAACAGCTGGAAGAGAAATGGGAAGGAAGGCTAAGAACTATTGAGGATGAGAAGAACTCCCTCAATATGAAATGCTTAGAACTAGAAGTGATATTGAAAAATCAGCAATCACCCAAAGCTGAATCCTCCCAGTCAGCTGAAAGAAGAAATGTTGCTACTCAAGTGAACCTTGAGCAGGATGATTCTAAGAGAAAGACATCCTCTAATAAAAGTGCAACATCTTCTAGAAAGAAGGTACCATCCATACCATCTTGTACTCATGCTTCTAAAAGTGTTTCTACTAAAAGTGCAGGATGGAAGAATGAATCCAAACAAGTATGGATGAAGACCGTAAAGAAAGAGAGCTCTCCTGAAACAGCACAACAGGTCAAGAAAAGTACCCTACAATCAGAAGGACTGAAAAGGTCAAGATTCGTGGGGCAGTGTTGGTGTTGTAATAAGTATGGGCACTGTGCAAAGGATTGTTGGTACAATCCACTAAATGTCAAAGCACAAAGGAAGCCCATGCCAAGGGGGAGCAAGCCAGAAGGAAGGAAGCAACATCCACAGGTCCAGAGACATCTGTTTACTGCAAATAGATTTGGATTACTTGACAACATCTGGGATGATTGCAAAAGTGGTCAAAAAGATACATGTCAATCTACAACTGTATCCAGAGCTCAAAAGATGAAAAGATCACAGAACCTGGCTCAAAAAGATTCCTTGGGAAGCAAGAAGAAAGTAGAAAATGCTCCCAAGAAGTGTTTGAGAAATAAAGAGAAGTCCTTGGAGTCTGAGTCCAAGAAGGGTGAGTCATCCAGAAGGACCACCAAGAAGAAGTGCTTCTACTGTGGAAGGAATGGTCATACCATGGATCTTTGTAAAGAAGCCATGAAATTCAATAGAAGCCAACTGAACTCAAACAGACAATCAATCCAGAAGAAGCAGAAGGGATTGATTGAAAACAAGTTGCCTAAGAAAGGTAGCTTGACAGCATCTAAGGAACCATGTGGAACTTCCAGAACTGGGGCCACTCTTCCAAATGATTTACTTGTCATATGGCTACATCAGTTGCAACTTGCCAGAGAACTACAAAGAGTTGAAGATGAAGCTCTGGCAATTGCTAAAGCAAAAGGGAAGAAGAAGGTTTCACATGAAGATGTTTTGAGAACCACACCAGCACAATCATCAATGAAGATCAAATGTGCAAGTGTGAAGACTGGTGAAAATGGGACATCTCGGTTGAGAGAATCTTCTCAACCTTGTTGTTCACATTGATGAACCAAGGAGGTTCCATCTTATTCCCTTATACTCTTGGTATATACAAGTGCTAACATTGCAGGGAATTGAAGATGATGATCATTCTCAACTGGAGGATGGTTTGGACAGAATGGAGTGCACCCCTTGAGGGGGAGCCAATCTGAAGAAGATGGGATTCTGAGATTAATTCCATCTTGAGAAAAGTGAAGGTATTCCAATCATACTTTCATCCCTTGTTTCTTAATTGAGTTTATCTTGTCAATTAAGGGGGAGTATGGATTGAAGACAAATGGATGAAAGGGGGAGCTTTATCTTAGCACTGAACTTTCTAATGAGTTTTGTGAAGTATGTGCAGGATTTAGCAATTCATTGTTATATCTGAAAAATTTCAAACCCCTAAGCATGATCTCACATGTGTAGAGAATTGTGGACAGCATTGAGTTCCTTGGTTACATCACTCTTGTTTTCTACATCGGGTTAGCCCAAGTAGACTTAGAGTTGATTTACTAAAGGTTCTTTGCTAAAGAAGAACATGTGGCATCATCCCTCTCTCAGTGTTTTTCAAGAAAATACTTTTCAAAGGGAGGAAGATATTTTTTGGAAGAGAACCACACCACACCTTTGCATTTGATTGCCAATAAGGGGGAGAAAATATTGGCACACATATTGACCCATTCATATGTGCTGATGGAGTGTATTGACAACAAATACAAAGGGGGAGATTGAAGTGCATTGTGTTGCATTTGTTGTCAATGAGGCATGAAGTTGTCTTGGAATGAATGGAAGTCAAGGAAATGTCAAGATGTGAATGACAAAGGTTGTGATGGTGTTGGTGGTGAAGGAGAATGGCCATGGAATTTAGAGGCATGTCACTTAGTAGATTCACTAAGTGGTATTGGAAATTGTGGTTGAAACATTCTCCATGCACATCTGACGATTGTTGAGCTGATCTTTAAGTTCATAGAACTTGTATCAACTGGGTACAAAGTCACAACATTGATTGAAGACCATGCATTGTCTTCACAATGCATGAAGAGTTGAAAGAAGTTCCATCCACAACTACTAAGTGGGTGATGTGCATTAATGAAGTCCATGCACTATCACTTAGTGCATGTGAACATGAAGATGATCCAATTGATCTCTGATTAGATCAACAAAGTTTATTGAAGAAATATTTGATTCAGGAGCTCGGTTGAAGATGAAGAACCTTCAAGAATTTCCATTCCAAAGTAATGAGTAAGTGATTAAGAGGAATGGAGGAATTCTTAAGAAGAAGATGAGAAGAAATGAAGAGGAAGAAGTGGCTTGGCACTTGGCATGTTTTACATAGAGGAGGACTTTGTCTTATTTGAAGACTTTGCCAAAAAAAAATTGGGCCACCAAGGAGGCCAGCCGAGGGTCATCACCCAAGGCACATGTGGGACTCAAGGTCACCACGCCCATGGGGAACCCTCAAGGCCAGGGCAGCATCCTTGAGGCATGGGGTGCACCCAAGGACACCGCATGGGCGCCTGGGGCACGCCCGGAGGAGCGCAGGGGGCCGTGTATAAGCCCCCGAGGGCACGCGGTGGTGAAATCCGCGCACCGGAGGAGCATGGTGGGCGCTAGAAGCGCGCCCGCAGGGAGCATAGTGGGCGCAGGAGCGCGCCCGCAGGGAGAACACGGTGCGGGGCGGCACCGTGGAGGGAGAGAGTTCAATTGTGGTGTAGCCGGCAGCGGCTGGGTAATAAACCGCGGAGAAAACTCGCGGCGTTTCGATGTGGGACGGGCAAAAAATCCCGGGAGCAAATCTCCGCCGTCCGTCTCATCGCGCGCTTGATCTGTGCCGCACATCTGATCCGCAGCGCCGCGATCTAATCCAGGCCGCCCGATGTATCTCAATCGCCGATCCAACGGCTGCGAATCCGTCTTCCTCCTCGAGCTCGAGCCGAAGCCTCCCGCGTACCTCCTTCGAACCAGAGGCTTCCCGAAGATGGATTTCGAGTTCCCGGCCACCTCTGAAGGAAGTAAAACGTCCATTCGGCTCGTCTGGCTACACTGAATACATCCATGCCTTAAAATTGACCTGCATGCACGAAATGGAGAATCTGATGTTCGACCGAGGCAAACCGAAGGTGCCGAGGCTTCGGTGAGTTCGTGCCTTTGCATGAATTAGGCTTCAACAGAGGCCGTGCATGCGTTATAAATCGCATGCACGTGAAGGAGAAGAATAAAGGAAGAACCCGCGTCAAACCGAGAATGAAAAACAAGATTTGAAAAGATTTTTTAAAGATCCGAAGATCTCGGGTGTTTGAAGTTATTTCACGCGGATGATCCGAGGCGTTTCTCTGCCTATAAAAAGAGAGGCCGAGGCTCTCATTAAGTTAGCTGATACGCTGAAGTTTTGAAGTCCCGTGAGAGCCTCTGTGCCTCACGAAGTTTGGAGCTCCGCGCAACCCACTTGCGCGACGAAGCAGCCCGAAGCCACCCTTGGCTTCGTGAGTTCCTTTTGCGCACTCCTTGCGCGAAAGAAGAGAAAGGGGAACCCCTGCGCGCCTTCCCTTTGCGCGGCAGGAAGATCCAAGTGCACCCTTGCACTTGCGCGCCCACGGCCGAGGTCCTTTGTACCTTGTGCTCTTGCACCCCTGCGCGCTGGCCACAGCCTTGCACCTTGTGCGGCTGTTGAAGAAGGAAGAAGCCCGAGGGTATTGCACCCTTGCACATTTGAGCCTGCGCGGCATTTGAAGACAGGAAGAGGGCCACACCCCCTTGCACCTTGCGCGCCTCTTTTGAAGGCAGTAAGAGTTTGGGTTGTGTTTCACACACATTGTGTGTGTGCCAAGGAAGGCTGAGGCCTTGCCTCGTGTGTGTGCTAAGAGGAGAAGAAGAACCCAAGGCCTTGCCTCGTGTGTGTGCCAAGTGGAGAGGAGAAGCCGAGGCATAGCCTTGTGTGTGCAAAAACAGAAGAGTGCCTTTGTGTGCAAAAAGACAACAAGTGGCCGTAGCCCTTGTGTGTGTGCTAAATAGAAGAACACCTCTTGTGTGTGCAAGGAGAACCCGATTCCAAACCTCTTGTGTGTGTGAAGTGAAGAAGTGAAGGTCGTGGCGGTGTGTGCATAAGGAGGAAGACCACACTATTTGTGTGTGTGCAATTCAAGTGGAGGCCGAGACTTGCAAGCCTTGTGTGCATAGTGAAGATAAGACCCTATGGTTTTGGTGTGTGCAAGGAGAACCCAAGGCTTGAAACCTTGTGTATGCAAATTGAAGAACATGCCTTGAGTGTGTGTGTGCAAACAAGAAGAAGTAGGCCGAACCTAAGTGTGCACTAAAAGTGAACACACTTAGAAGAAGTTGAAAGGAGGACATCCACACTAAAGTAGAACACACTCTAAGTGTGTAAACAATTTGAACAAAGTGTGAAGTTCAAGTGAGAAGGTGTGTGCAATAATTGATTACATCCTTTGTGGGTCTACTGCACCAAGAAGAGGAAAGGAAAAGTGCATGCTTGCATGCATGCACGTGCACACGTGAACAAGTCTTAATCAGCTTGTGTGCATTTGAGGAGTCCAAGACTTGAAGATCTTGAAGATATTGTGATGCCATGCATTCAGTGCATGAAGTTGAAGTGAACTGAGACTGAGCCAGACTGAAGTTAAAGAGAATGGTTGTCTGAGTTTTCAGTAGATTGAGAAGACCTGATCATCACAAGTGATCAGAGGTACAGAGCAAGGCCAGCAGTCTTTATCCCAGACTGCTGAAGATACTTGAAGACCTTAAAGTGAAGAAGAGCTACTCGTGCGACTCGAGGAGCCAGGAGAAGACCCTGTGGGACTCAGGGAGAAGAAGTCTTCAGTGGGATTCTGGAGCAGGCCAGTGGGACTCTGGTAACACTGTGGGACGCAGTATAAAGACCCTCCTGTGGGACTCAGGAGAGATACAGTGGGACTCTGTATCGACCATTGTAATACTAACAGATTATAATGGGAGAATCCATGCTGGGAAAGCATGGCAAGGATGTAGGCCTTTGGTGCCGAACCTTGTAAATCCTTGTGTCCTGTGCCTTTTCATTACTGCATTATCCGGGAAAGGTTGAGAGATACAAGAAGAGTGGATCGAGGCTTTAACCAGCCATAGAGGTTTAATTGATTAAGAATCAATTAGTAAAAAGTTTTAAGGGATCACTGATTCACCCCCTCCCCCTCTCAGTGATTCACACTGATCTGGGCACTTCAATTGGTATCAGAGGGAGGTTACCTCTAAAAGATCCAAGGGAGTCTTTATGAACTGCAGATTTGAGGAAACGAGCGACCAGCCTCAAATGGAGATTTCTGCCAAGACTCAGAAAAATAGAAAGAAGAAACAGGCCAAGAAGATGAAGAAAGCCTGTCCTAGCTGTGATGAAGTTGAAACAATGAATGATCTTCAGAGTGCACTAAAATATCTTCAGAAGATAGTTCCCATGGAAGTGGCAAAGTGTATAGCTACAGGCATCCATGATCTTCATGAAGAAAAATCAAAGTTAGAAGAAGAAGCCAATGCAATGGAAGATCAATTGGCTAAAAGGGTTGGCATAACCAACACTCTCAGAAAGCTGGTGAAGGCTAAAGATGAAACCGTTTCTCTTTGCAATGAAAGATATGAAGACACTGCTGAAGAATTGCAGAGAAGCCTTTCTGAGAAAGACATCTTTATAATAATGATCCAAGATGTTTTCCATGCACTGGAAAAGAGGCACAAAGTGTCAAGGGTTGTCAGAGATGCTCAACTCGAAGACAAAGTCAAAAGGGTGAAGGAGCTTGACAACTCATTGCTTGAAATGAAGCAGGTGCATGAAGACCAGATGAAACAGCTGGAAGAGAAATGGGAAGGAAGGCTAAGAACTATTGAGGATGAGAAGAACTCCCTCAATATGAAATGCTTAGAACTAGAAGTGATATTGAAAAATCAGCAATCACCCAAAGCTGAATCCTCCCAGTCAGCTGAAAGAAGAAATGTTGCTACTCAAGTGAACCTTGAGCAGGATGATTCTAAGAGAAAGACATCCTCTAATAAAAGTGCAACATCTTCTAGAAAGAAGGTACCATCCATACCATCTTGTACTCATGCTTCTAAAAGTGTTTCTACTAAAAGTGCAGGATGGAAGAATGAATCCAAACAAGTATGGATGAAGACCGTAAAGAAAGAGAGCTCTCCTGAAACAGCACAACAGGTCAAGAAAAGTACCCTACAATCAGAAGGACTGAAAAGGTCAAGATTCGTGGGGCAGTGTTGGTGTTGTAATAAGTATGGGAACTGTGCAAAGGATTGTTGGTACAATCCACTAAATGTCAAAGCACAAAGGAAGCCCATGCCAAGGGGGAGCAAGCCAGAAGGAAGGAAGCAACATCCACAGGTCCAGAGACATCTGTTTACTGCAAATAGATTTGGATTACTTGACAACATCTGGGATGATTGCAAAAGTGGTCAAAAAGATACATGTCAATCTACAACTGTATCCAGAGCTCAAAAGATGAAAAGATCACAGAACCTGGCTCAAAAAGATTCCTTGGGAAGCAAGAAGAAAGTAGAAAATGCTCCCAAGAAGTGTTTGAGAAATAAAGAGAAGTCCTTGGAGTCTGAGTCCAAGAAGGGTGAGTCATCCAGAAGGACCACCAAGAAGAAGAGCTTCTACTGTGGAAGGAATGGTCATACCATGGATCTTTGTAAAGAAGCCATGAAATTCAATAGAAGCCAACTGAACTCAAACAGACAATCAATCCAGAAGAAGCAGAAGGGATTGATTGAAAACAAGTTGCCTAAGAAAGGTAGCTTGACAGCATCTAAGGAACCATGTGGAACTTCCAGAACTGGGGCCACTCTTCCAAATGATTTACTTGTCATATGGCCACATCAGTTGCAACTTGCCAGAGAACTACAAAGAGTTGAAGATGAAGCTCTGGCAATTGCTAAAGCAAAAGGGAAGAAGAAGGTTTCACATGAAGATGTTTTGAGAACCACACCAGCACAATCATCAATGAAGATCAAATGTGCAAGTGTGAAGACTGGTGAAAATGGGACATCTCGGTTGAGAGAATCTTCTCAACCTTGTTGTTCACATTGATGAACCAAGGAGGTTCCATCTTATTCCCTTATACTCTTGGTATATACAAGTGCTAACATTGTAGGGAATTGAAGATGATGATCATTCTCAACTGGAGGATGGTTTGGACAGAATGGAGTGCACCCCTTGAGGGGGAGCCAATCTGAAGAAGATGGGATTCTGAGATTAATTCCATCTTGAGAAAAGTGAAGGTATTCCAATCATACTTTCATCCCTTGTTTCTTAATTGAGTTTATCTTGTCAATTAAGGGGGAGTATGGATTGAAGACAAATGGATGAAAGGGGGAGCTTTATCTTAGCACTGAACTTTCTAATGAGTTTTGTGAAGTATGTGCAGGATTTAGCAATTCATTGTTATATCTGAAAAATTTCAAACCCCTAAGCATGATCTCACATGTGTAGAGAATTGTGGACAGCATTGAGTTCCTTGGTTACATCACTCTTGTTTTCTACATCGGGTTAGCCCAAGTAGACTTAGAGTTGATTTACTAAAGGTTCTTTGCTAAAGAAGAACATGTGGCATCATCCCTCTCTCAGTGTTTTTCAAGAAAATACTTTTCAAAGGGAGGAAGATATTTTTTGGAAGAGAACCACACCACACCTTTGCATTTGATTGCCAATAAGGGGGAGAAAATATTGGCACACATATTGACCCATTCATATGTGCTGATGGAGTGTATTGACAACAAATACAAAGGGGGAGATTGAAGTGCATTGTGTTGCATTTGTTGTCAATGAGGCATGAAGTTGTCTTGGAATGAATGGAAGTCAAGGAAATGTCAAGATGTGAATGAAAAAGGTTGTGATGGTGTTGGTGGTGAAGGAGAATGGCCATGGAATTTAGAGGCATGTCACTCAGGAGATTCACTAAGTTGTATTGGAAATTGTGGTTGAAACATTCTCCATGCACATCTGACGATTGTTGAGCTGATCTTTAAGTTCATAGAACTTGTATCAACTGGGTACAAAGTCACAACATTGATTGAAGACCATGCATTGTCTTCACAATGCATGAAGAGTTGAAAGGAGTTCCATCCACAACTACTAAGTGGGTGATGTGCATTAATGAAGTCCATGCACTATCACTTAGTGCATGTGAACATGAAGATGATCCAATTGATCTCTGATTAGATCAACAAAGTTTATTGAAGAAATATTTGATTCAGGAGCTCGGTTGAAGATGAAGAACCTTCAAGAATTTCCATTCCAAAGTAATGAGTAAGTGATTAAGAGGAATGGAGGAATTCTTAAGAAGAAGATGAGAAGAAATGAAGAGGAAGAAGTGGCTTGGCACTTGGCATGTTTTACATAGAGGAGGACTTTGTCTTATTTGAAGACTTTGCCAAAAAAAATTGGGCCACCAAGGAGGCCAGCCGAGGGTCATCACCCAAGGCACATGTGGGACTCAAGGTCACCACGCCCATGGGGAACCCTCAAGGCCAGGGCAGCATCCTTGAGGCATGGGGCGCACCCAAGGACACCGCATGGGCGCCTGGGGCACGCCCGGAGGAGCGCAGGGGGCCGTGTATAAGCCCCCGAGGGCACGCGGTGGTGAAATCCGCGCACCGGAGGAGCATGGTGGGCGCTAGAAGCGCGCCCGCAGGGAGCACAGTGGGCGCAGGAGCGCGCCCGCAGGGAGAACACGGTGCGGGGCGGCACCGTGGAGGGAGAGAGTTCAATTGTGGTGTAGCCGGCAGCGGCTGGGTAATAAACCGCGGAGAAAACTCGCGGCGTTTCGATGTGGGACGGGCAAAAAATCCCGGGAGCAAATCTCCGCCGTCCGTCTCATCGCGCGCTTGATCTGTGCCGCACATCTGATCCGCGGCGCCGCGATCTAATCCAGGCCGCCCGATGTATCTCAATCGCCGATCCAACGACTGCGAATCCGTCTTCCTCCTCGAGCTCGAGCCGAAGCCTCCCGCGTACCTCCTTCGAACCAGAGGCTTCCCGAAGATGGATTTCGAGTTCCCGGCCACCTCTGAAGGAAGTAAAACGTCCATTCGGCTCGTCTGGCTACACTGAATACATCCATGCCTTAAAATTGACCTGCATGCACGAAATGGAGAATCTGATGTTCGACCGAGGCAAACCGAAGGTGCCGAGGCTTCGGTGAGTTCGTGCCTTTGCATGAATTAGGCTTCAACAGAGGCCGTGCATGCGTTATAAATCGCATGCACGTGAAGGAGAAGAATAAAGGAAGAACCCGCGTTAAACCGAGAATGAAAAACAAGATTTGAAAAGATTTTTTAAAGATCCGAAGATATCGGGTGTTTGAAGTTATTTCACGCGGATGATCCGAGGCGTTTCTCTGCCTATAAAAAGAGAGGCTGAGGCTCTAATTAAGTTAGCTGATACGCTGAAGTTTTGAAGTCCCGTGAGAGCCTCTGTGCCTCACGAAGTTTGGAGCTCCGCGCAACCCACTTGCGCGACGAAGCAGCCCGAAGCCACCCTTGGCTTCGTGAGTTCCTTTTGCGCACTCCTTGCGCGAAAGAAGAGAAAGGGGAACCCCTGCGCGCCTTCCCTTTGCGCGGCAGGAAGATCCAAGTGCACCCTTGCACTTGCGCGCCCACGGCCGAGGTCCTTTGTACCTTGTGCTCTTGCACCCCTGCGCGCTGGCCACAGCCTTGCACCTTGTGCGGCTGTTGAAGAAGGAAGAAGCCCGAGGGTATTGCACCCTTGCACATTTGAGCCTGCGCGGCATTTGAAGACAGGAAGAGGGCCACACCCCCTTGCACCTTGCGCGCCTCCTTTGAAGGCAGTAAGAGTTTGGGTTGTGTTTCACACACATTGTGTGTGTGCCAAGGAAGGCCGAGGCCTTGCCTCGTGTGTGTGCTAAGAGGAGAAGAAGAACCCGAGGCCTTGCCTCGTGTGTGTGCCAAGTGGAGAGGAGAAGCCGAGGCATAGCCTTGTGTGTGCAAAAACAGAAGAGTGCCTTTGTGTGCAAAAAGACAACAAGTGGCCGTAGCCCTTGTGTGTGTGCTAAATAGAAGAACACCTCTTGTGTGTGCAAGGAGAACCCGATTCCACACCTCTTGTGTGTGTGAAGTGAAGAAGTGAAGGCCGTGGCTGTGTGTGCATAAGGAGGAAGACCACACTATTTGTGTGTGTGCAATTCAAGTGGAGGCCGAGACTTGCAAGCCTTGTGTGCATAGTGAAGATAAGACCCTATGGTTTTGGTGTGTGCAAGGAGAACCCAAGGCTTGAAACCTTGTGTATGCAAATTGATGAACATGCCTTGAGTGTGTGTGTGCAAACAAGAAGAAGTAGGCCGAACCTAAGTGTGCACTAAAAGTGAACACACTTAGAAGAAGTTGAAAGGAGGACATCCACACTAAAGTAGAACACACTCTAAGTGTGTAAACAATTTGAACAAAGTGTGAAGTTCAAGTGAGAAGGTGTGTGCAATAATTGATTACATCCTTTGTGGGTCTACTGCACCAAGAAGAGGAAAGGAAAAGTGCATGCTTGCATGCATGCACGTGCACACGTGAACAAGTCTTAATCAGCTTGTGTGCATTTGAGGAGTCCAAGACTTGAAGATCTTGAAGATATTGTGATGCCATGCATTCAGTGCATGAAGTTGAAGTGAACTGAGACTGAGCCAGACTGAAGTTAAAGAGAATGGTTGTCTGAGTTTTCAGTAGATTGAGAAGACCTGATCATCACAAGTGATCAGAGGTACAGAGCAAGGCCAGCAGTCTTTATCCCAGACTGCTGAAGATACTTGAAGACCTTAAAGTGAAGAAGAGCTACTCGTGAGACTCGAGGAGCCAGGAGAAGACCCTGTGGGACTCAGGGAGAAGAAGTCTTCAGTGGGATTCTGGAGCAGGCCAGTGGGACTCTGGTAACACTCTGGGACGCAGTATAAAGACCCTCCTGTGGGACTCAGGAGAGATACAGTGGGACTCTGTATCGACCATTGTAATACTAACAGATTATAATGGGAGAATCCATGCTGGGAAAGCATGGCAAGGATGTAGGCCTTTGGTGCCGAACCTTGTAAATCCTTGTGTCCTGTGCCTTTTCATTACTGCATTATCCGGGAAAGGTTGAGAGATACAAGAAGAGTGGATCGAGGCTTTAACCATCCATAGAGGTTTAATTGATTAAGAATCAATTAGTAAAAAGTTTTAAGGGATCACTGATTCACCCCCTCCCCCTCTCAGTGATTCACACTGATCTGGGCACTTCATGGACAGTCATGGAAATTATTAGTATTATGATGATAAGTTAGATTATGATATCATTAATTCATTTTATAGAATTTTTATAATTATGGGAGGAGTAATTGGTTATATTTTTATAGAATTCATGTATTAAAAAATGTTTTACAATATTTTTGGTTATTAATATCATTCAATAGAATACTTGATAATGATCTCCAAATTTTGTTGGTGTTAAAATTAAAATCTTTTTCATTCTGTTTGTGGGTATGTTATATTTTTATTTATTACAAATATTTTAAAATTTATTGATTTTAATATTTTGGAAGGTTCATAAGGGTAAAAAACAATGAAAGTTTTTCAGTTAAAATTTTTATAAGGTTTTAAATGTAAATGTATTACTTCACCATATAATTATTTATGTATATTTGATAACTTTTAACAACCATTTTTTATAATTATCTCTAAAAACATATGTAATGACATATAATACGATTATGGATCTTATGATCCTCTATTTATTTAAGCATTATAATTTCAACTTCATTTCATGAAGTAAGATATAATGTGAAAAAAGTAATCATGGAAAATCCAAAGAATGGGATAGTACATCTAAATTAAAATCATGTAAGTATATCCTCTTGATGGATTTTGAAATAAATATTTATCATGTTGTCATCAATTTGATGATATTATTTACCTTTTTCAAACCTATTTGGACTATGGTTTTGTTATCATTAACCATATCTTGACAATGTTCTCTATAACTCTCTATTAGTTCATGTGGATTAGATTTACCTTACAAATCAATATTTTTATTTTTTATAGATATATAAATATAGTTATGTATCACTTCAATTAATTTTTATGTTTCCAACTATAAATTTTTAAAGGGATGTTTTATTATTCATTTTTATAATGTGGGTTTCAATGAATGAATTATAAAATATTAATACTTCGATAAAATAACTGAATTTATATTTTGAAATTAATTTTTAGGGGTTATAATGTTACACTAAAAGATTATTATGAAATATATTTTTAAATAATTTGATTTCATTGATATCTTGCATTAAATGCATTGAATGTTTAGAAGAATCGTGAAATATTATATGTCTGTCATAGCCTATCCATTATATTACTGAGAAAAATATGGAAAACTAACTTATAAAATAATATAAATGTATAAGTCTATTTTAAATTACTATAAATTCATTAGTAAATGGATCACAAAATATTTAGTAAGTAAATTTATACTTCAAAAATATATTTTCTTCAAAAAATAGGGTTTTATTATTCTTATGAGTGAATATTAATTTTTATAAGTTAATGAAAATTAATTTAAAAAATTAAATTTATTTTTGGTATTGATATTCTACAAATTATCTTGAAATGTTTTTTGATAATTTTTTGAAAGTATTTTATTTTCAATGTATAGTGAAAGTACTGATTTTTATTTAAAACTATATTTTATTTTAATGTGTTCAGAAGGTAAAAATAGCTCTGGATTAGTTAAAATTATAATTAGTTCAATTTAATTTAAAATAATCAAATTTTATTTTTTTAAAATTATATTATAAGTGATTTTATTTTAAAAAAATAATGTTTAAAATAGTATTTTTTTAGAAAAGTAGTTATTTTGTGGTGTTTTGATTCTTTTATTTTGAATTAAATTTAGAATCTTATGTGTTAACATTTTTTAAAAATGTATACTAAATTCCAAATGAGTGGTTTCAAATTTTTTAAATAGATCACATTTATTTTTTAAAAACATGAATAGTAACTGTGGTGAAATATATTACATCGATAAAGGGTAAAACGGGATAATCTAGATTAAAAATAATTGATAAGGAGATTATTTGTCCTCTAATTTCATATTGGTTGAATTTAATTCTACACATAAGTACTGTGGATATAAATTTAATTTACTTATGAACAGTTTTCCTTGAAAATATCGTATATATTATTTATATTAAAGAATACCACAAATTGTCACTTTCACTATCTCAAATATCTCTTCTATGTCCCCATGGGGAATAATTTTATGAATGAATATAAGTGATTATTTTATTACATAATATAGATAATTTTAAGATAAAAATATATTTATGAATTTTGCAGTTACTTGGATGATATCATTATGTTCATAATTTTTTATCTAATATAAGGTCAAAGATTTAAAATTCATGTTTTAAATAATATAATATTTTAAATATAATTTCTTCTAGAAGATTTGTATAAATATTATTATTATTATTAAATATAAAATAATTGTTGCATTATGGTATTTTGCTATTAATATTTATTGAGGATATAAATACCTTAAATAATTACCCAATAATGATATAATAATTATTCAATTAAATGAAAAATAAAATAAATGATATTAAAAATACTCAAAGAAATATATTTTTAATTTATTAATTTTCTATATAAATTTTTTTCATAATTATGAAAGATTTGTCTATATTAAATTATTGTTCTGATGCTATCTTTTTTATTAATAATCATCAAGTCAATGTCATGAATTGTTTTAAAATTCCCAAAATGTTATTTTCTAAAAATTATATTTTAGTAAATTATTTATATGTCATAAAAATGTTAAATGATTATAAAGAGAATAATAAAAGGTATAAAATATAATTATTATTCCATTTACAGTCTAATTTACACTTTATAAGTAATTATTAAAACTTTTTAATATTGAATAAATTGATACTGAAGGTAAAATGACAATAGGTTAACACAGGGTTAATTAAATTGTTAAGGTGTAAAATAGTACCAAAACATGTCTAAAATATATTTTTTGATGATATTACAATATTATATTATCTTATATTTGAATAAATTGGTGTTGTTGTGGATTTTTTGGAAGTGAATTTATTATATTTTCATTTTTTGATAAATTTAAAAAGTCCCCATAATATAAATTCTATAAGGGTACCTCCTCCATCACTTGTTTACATCACATTAAGACTTATATATCACCAATAATCTGAAAATTAATATTATACACTTCCCTAGATACATTCTTGAGTTTTTTATCTTCCCAAAAGATGAACACTAGAGCCCTATAGCGGAGATCCAAATGAGACATTTTTAATAAGAGGTAATCACTATAACTGATCACTTTTTTATACACATCCTTACCTTCTATAAATATATTGTTTTTAAATAAAATTATTACTTAATTAACCATAACTTTCTGAAATTTGATTATGATTATTATAACACCATTATAAGCCCACTTTTCCATCATAAAATAACTGAAATTATCGCTCATGCGTACATACGGCTTATCATCCTCACATTGAGGTACAATTGATTTTAAATAATCACGATATACAGATGGTTATTATTATCTTATTAGTGATTGTATATTAAATATAAAATAAAAATATACATATGTAACGATAATATTATGTCTATATTTTCATCATATAATCTTTTGAGAAACAATAATGTCACTTGTGCATACGTGTGGACTACCCTCTCAACGATGTGTTGTGATTCAATTTCAATTATAATTAAAATTGATAGTAATAATGAACATTTTTATGAACATATATGATATATATAACATAGTAATAATTCTATAAATGTGTATTATTATTTTCATGTCCTTCGTTCGCATAGATAAAAAATGGAAACAACGTTCATGCGTACGTATAGCCTACCGTCTCTAGGAATAGTGTAATTCATTTTTAAATACCATTTTTTAATTATTATATATATATAATGAAAATACATTATTTATAAACCATGATGAAAATTATAGAAATTATGGGACCATGATCAATGAATATGGACTGAGACTAATTAATAGAAACAGGTTTGGAATGTGAAGCTCTTTTCGCCCATAGTATTCATTTTAATAAAAATATTATAAGTAAATGGGTTATAAGATGATATAAAAAATAATACATGATATTATAGATATATTTTTAGGTATTAAATTTATAATAATTTCATATTTATTATACATTATTTTTTAATATGAAAAAATATTTTTAAGTATTGTGGTAAGGGATTTTTTTCACTTGTATTTCTATTTGAGAAATGCATTATACACGACTTGCTTCTTCTATGTAGTGTTTATGTTTCCATTTAATTTATGTTATTATTTTTAAATTAAGTATAATTATATTAAAATATCCATATAAATTTCATTATTTCATGGGACATATGATTCGAAAAATTGAAAATTGGTAAGGGTATATTTAACAATCTCATCGTTATTCATGATTTTTTGTATTTAAGAATCTGTCGGGGAATATTTCACATCCATTTCCATTTTTCCCCAATAATGTTTCTAAAAAAGAAATTAATATTCTCCTATGATTATTTGAAATTATTTTCACCCATTTTTTAATTTTTTTAATATGTTTTGAATATAACATTGTTTCCATTTTCTAGACAATGTTCTTTGTAACATTAAAGAAAACAATCGAAAATGAATGTTTTTTACCTTATACAAAATTAAATTTTATTCCCACTATCTTAATGCCTTAATGTGTTGTTATATCCATTAAAATCCTACAATATTTTATTCATAGAAAATATCTTCTTTTCATTTGTGAGTCTTTTAAATAAAAAGTTTTCAAATTTAATGGATATTTTCATCATGATTTATTTCAAGTGATCTATAAAAAACCAATCCATATAAGACAAAATTATTTGATATTTTTTATTTTTTAAAAGGGAATGATCCAAATATAATATTCTTATTCTTCCCATAAATTTTTTATATTGATGTTTTCATGATGTTTATGAATGGATTTTCTTTTCCATGAGTTATGTTATAATGAAATGTTTATGAAACCCATTTCTTTTTAGGGGTTCTCATATGATGAATGGTTTATATTATTGGTTAATACATATGTATGGTACTAATTATGTGATGGTTGGGAACTATATATCCCTCAAATGTATTTTGTAATTATTTGTATCATATATGATAGAAATAACTGGATTGGTGAATTAACTCGGTTCAGTAAGGGACTTTGTTCACCATGATATTTTTTTGAGTGATCCTTAAATACTACAATGACTTATTTTATGATGAAATGTTTTTAAAAGAATACATTTTTTTCACTATGGTTTTATTGTAATTTATCTTATTTCCATATTTAATGAAACACATGAATATGTTATTCACATCTTTGGTGTGTGAAAAATAAGGGATACCTCACGATTTTTGGTGGATAAATGATATGTTTTTAGTGATACTTTTTCAAAAAAAAATTTATTTTAATATTTTGGAAATTTCATAAGGTTTAAATTTTATAAGAAAAATTAATTGAAATTTTTATGGGGTTATAGATATTTATATATTTCTTCCCAATATGAGGACTTATGCATGTTTGATAACCTAGGCTAAATATTTTTCTATAATGATAGCAAGATATAGAAGGAATGACTTAACATCCTATTATGGATCTTACGATCTAATACTTCTTTAGGAATAACAATATATTCTTCAATTCTGAGCGTATTATCGGAATCAGATATTGATCAAGGAACAACCACCGAGTGAGATTATACTTATGAAATGAAATCAAGTAATTTTATATTCTTTAGGTATTTTCAAATAAAATTTTATCATCTTATCATTATTTTTTATGAAACAATGTCCATTTTCAGACCCATTTGGTCTAAGTTTTGTGGTGATTAACCTTGTCTTGACGATTTTCTCCATCACTCTATTTTAGTTCTAGGATATTATCTTTCCCTTCTAAATCAGTATTTTTTTTTACACTATGTGGTAAACCATTAATGAATTACATCAAGAAAACTTCTTGTTTCCAAATTTTCTATTTTGTGGGATGTTTTTATATTCATTTTTTAGATCTGTGATTAATTAGATAAATGAAAAAATTTTAAACCTTTGAAAACTGTGAAACTTTTGAAGAGATAAATTCATTTTAATGGGGGAATAAAGTAACACTCATATATTATTTCGAAATACTAGGTCAATTATATCCTCCACCATGGAACACAACACCAGGATGAAAATTGTAGTAAATTGAAGGCATATGTACTTGACCCCACCCATATATTTAAATTATTTTTATGAAATTTTATTTATTGATAGCTTCCATTTCATGCAATAAAATGGCTAGACAAACCGTGAAATAATTTATTTCCATTATAACCTACTTTTTAAATTCATTAGAATAAATATGAATAACTAATCTTTGAAATGAATATAAATTTATAACTTAATAATAATTTATTGGTATGTTCTTTTAATAATGATAAAAAAAAGTTGTAAGTCACTTTATTCTTACAAAATACATTTTCTCCAAAAAAATATTTTTATCTTTTATGATTGAATATTAATTTATAGAAAATAAATTTAATTGAAAACGATAATTTAAATTTTTAATTTATAATGTCAAAAATATTTTAAAAATATTTTTGATATTTTCATAAAAATAATTATTTTTTAATGAATAGTGAAAGTGATGATTTTTATTGCAAACCATATTTTCTATTAAAATCCATATAGTGTGAAAATATGTTTAGGAAAAGTTTTATATTTTAATTAGATCATTATATTTTAAAAAAAATAAAATTATTTTCTTTAATATGTATTTTAAACATGAATTTATTATAAAAATATTTTATCTTTAAATAAATCATTTTTCTTAAAAACTATATTTCATGGAATATTACCGTTTTTATAATTAAATTATAAAAAATATATATTTTAAATTTATAAAAATTGAAATCATATTTGTAATAAGTGTGTTAAAAATTATTAAATATAGCATTTTAATTTATAGATAATATGAATAATAACTATTGTCAAATTCATTATCACATAAAAAGGTAAAACGAGTTAATCTGGATTTAAAATAAGTAATAATGTCATATATGTTCCTTATATTTAATATTAAGTAATGATAATTGTACCCTTAACATATAAAAATATAAATTTAATTGTTTAATGGTCGAATTTATCAAAAAAATGACTTATTTATTATTTAAATCAATGAAAGTTTCAAAATTTCACTTTCATTGTCTTAAATATTTTTTATATGTACACATGGTATAAATGGTTATGAATGAATATAAGTGGCATTTATAAACTTAATAAATGTAATTTTAAGATAAAAATTTATTTATCACATTTGGTGCCACTTGGATGAGATTATTCTATTTACAATATTTTATTTAATAAAAAGGAAATGATGTAACATTCGTGTTTTCGATAATATAACATTTTTAATATGGGTTTATATAGAGTATATGTTTCGCTATAAATATTATAATGAAATATAACATAGTAATATTCATCAAGGTATTTTGTTTATTAAATTTTGTTTAGGAAATAATTACATTAAATAATTATACAATTATGAGGCAGTAATAATTCAATTAAATGAAAAATCCAAAAATTGATATTAATAATATTGGAATAAATATTATTTTAATCAATTAATGTTTTACAAAACATTTATGGATTATTATGAAATATAAGGGGTGTTTTAAATCATTTAATTCCAAAATATTTTTTTCATTATTTTTTCATGTTAATGTAATAAATAGTGTCTTGATTGACAATAATGATATTTTTGGTAAATTATATTTTATAAAATTATTGTAATATAATAATAAAAATTATTAATGAATAATATATTGTATGAAATATCAGTAATGGTCCATTTATTTCGAATTGATACATTATATGTAATAATTACAACCTTTGAATACTAAAAAAGTTGTTACCATTGACAAAATTGAAATAGGTTAACTAATTGTTAATAAAAATTATATGGCTTAAAATAAAAAAAACATCTAAAATATATTTTATGATGACATTACAAAATTTTCTTATCTTATATTTGAATATATTCTTCCTTGTGTGGTATTAGAAAAGAAAATGAATTTATTATAATTTAATTTTTGAGAACTTCCAACAGTTCCCTTCACCTGAATTATAAAAGGGAAGCTCCTCACACACTTCATTACATCATATAAAACCTCCAAGATCAACCAAAATCTTACAATATTTACTAATAAATTACCTATTAATGTTCTTGATGTTATGATCTTCCCAAAATATTAACCCTATATCCCTTTAGAGGATATCCAAAGGGGATGTCTGGAAGATGAGGTAATCACTCTAACTGGTCAATTTTTTGTCCTAAAATATCTCCTTCAGTATAAAAATAATATTATGAAATTTTATTATATTTATGAAAACACCATTATAATCCCTTTTTCCCATCAAACAAGAAGTGATAGTATTTATCTTGTCTAAATACGTCATTCCATATTCGTGTAGCGATGTAAATCACTTTTTATCACCATATTATATGGATGGGTATTTTAAAGGGAATAGTGATTATAAATTATATTTATAATATAATTATTCTTGTATAATTAAAACATTATTTCAGCCTCATCATAATCTAATATTTTTAAAAATAATAACATCACTTGTGCATATGTATGGACTACCATCACTAAGAAGCGATTTGATTCATTTTCACTTATATTTAACATCGACAATAATAAGTAGAATTTTTATAGAAACATATGATATATATATAAAATAACAACAATTTTGCAATGGTTTTTTGTTATTTATTACTTATTCTTTCTCATAAATAAAAAATGGAAACATTGTTCTTTCTGATATGTAGTATATCGCCTCTATGACTAGTGTAATCCATTTTTTTCAATAATATTAATAAACTATTATTAAAATGTATATATTTAATATATATTATTTTAAACCATGTTAAAATTTTGGAAAATTATGGGGTATGATCAATGTATAAGGGCGGGGACTATTAAACAAAAACAATCTTGTAAAACGAAGTACTTGACACCCAAAGGAGTGATTTTAATTACAAGTTATTAATAAATGTGTGATAAAAATATATACAAATAACTAATGAAATTAAGTATATATGTATATGGAATAATGGATAGTAAATATATATTTATAATACATAATGTTTCAATGTGAACATATAAATTTAAGACCTGACATACACGATTTTTTGTCTCACTTTTATTTATATAGGACTCATGCCTTATACATGTACTGCTTTTTTGTGGTTCATATACAACCCATGAATTTATCTTATGAGTAATATACTAATTATTAGTATATTTACATATACATATTATTTTCATTCTTTCATGGGGAATGTGATTTGGTTGTTTATAAATTTGTAACGGTTTATTTAACAATATCATCATTATATATGATTCTTTATATTTTAAACCCCACTGGGGAATATTTTTCATCCATGTCCATGTTTCATAAACAACAGTTTTTACTTTTATCCTAAAATTATTTGATGTCATTTTTACCCATTTTAATTTTTTTAAAAATTTCATTTAAAATAATAGTATTTTAGTTTTCTAAACTGATCTCTCTATGAATTTTCTTTAAAAAAGTATTTTTTTTAAAAAAAATACAATGAATGAGTGTATTTTTTCAATTTTATGAAAAATTGATGTATTGAATAATACATTATAGTATTATATAGTTCTTTTCAAATAATTTTTTCTCTTTATTGTTTTTCATCTTTATGAAAATGTTTTCAATATGGAGGCGATATTTTCAATAATAATAATTTCATGTGTTGTTTCAAAATCATTTTACATCTAACACATAATTATTTTGCGTTAATTTTATATTAATACGGTATGATCTAATTATTCCATTCATATTATTTCCTCTAATGATTTTTGTTTATTATGGCATGATTTTTAAGAATTTTCTTTCTTCTTTATGAGTTATGTTTTGAAATTTTTTTTATGAAACTAATTTATTTTTATGGGTTATTAAATGATATATTATTTAAATTATTGTGGAACAAATATTTATGGTTTTAATTATGTGATTTCTTGGCCCTATATCTCCCTCCAGTTCATTAGGTAATGATATATGTGTTATGAGATATTCAGAACTGGTATGTGGAGTGAACTCGGTTCGTGGAGGGACTTTTTTCTACCATGGTAGTCATGAGAGTGAAACGTGACTACTATTATGGTTTGGGGAGCTAAAAAATTTAACTATGATAGTATTAGAAAGTATTTTTGTCTACTATGGAAATTAGATTCAATTCTTATGTGTTTTCTACAATTCCATGTTTAATTCTAATGCTATTTTCCCATATCCCATGTCCCCCTATGATTTTTGTCTTATTATCATCCAACTTATATTCCACGACCAAATATTATGATATATTTTACATAGGGTATGATTATAAAAACGTGTGTTCATGTTTTTATATCCTTATTCTTAGTTTTTTCTTAATATCTCACTCTTTACCTTTACTGAGCTTTGGATCAGACTCTATTCTTATTTTTTACATTCCCAACGATATAAATAATGATTTTCTTATGTATTCATATAAAGAGTACAAAGTGGAATAATTTACATGAGATATGTATAAGATATTTCCTAAAATAATAATATTATATATATAGTTTCCAAAGACTCTAAACCTTTACAGCTCTGCAATGGAATATATTTTTATTCATCTAAAATGATTTAATATATATTTATAAAAAGTATGGGTCGTTATAATCATCACCTCTTATAGATAGATATATTTATTTATTTTTTGTTTATATATTATCTGTTTTATAATATTATAAATCTAGAATTATAATACATAATCTACCTTTTTACATCCCTTCTTGTTTGAAAACAACTACTTTACTCATGTGTGCATTGGACTACCTCCTCACGAACCCGTGTGATTCGTTTTTCAATTATGATTCACATTAACCGTAATAAAGATAGATTAAATGAGTATATGTGTGATATAATTAAAATAATTATACCTTATAAATAAACATATCATATATACTTTCCAAATTTTTATTCTGTGGGGGATCCGATAATTTTGTTCATGTATAGAGTAGATTATCGCCTTATGAAGCGATGTGTTTCATTTTTTTCCTAAAACTTTTTATTGAAGGTAATAAGAGAAAATATATTGAAAATATATGATATATATGATAAAACTTATTATATGAAAAAAATATATTATTTTTCATTCTTTTTTATATCTGTCAAGAAAATTGAAACATCATTCATGTGTATGTATAACAAACTATCTCCATGAAAGGTGTATTTCATTTTGTATCTCTGTCGTTTATAGATTATTATTAAAATATATATAATATAAATATATTATATTTATATCATGTTTAATATTCATTATATTATATAAAATTAAATTATAGTAATGAAAATAACAAATCAAAACACAAAAGAAAGATAATACAGTTATTCCCCAAAACATGACTTTAATAATTAATTGTAAATAAATATGTAATAAATAGAAATAATAAATAATATATAGTATGATATATATATTTATATTTATTAAATATATTTATGTTAATATTATATTTTTTATTATAGAGTTTTTAACATGTTCTATGTATGTTAAGAATTATTGTAAGTTATTTCTATCACACTTTTCAATTCTATGTCACACATGCGATATTATTTCAATAAATATTTTATGTGGTGTATATAATTATAAATATTGTATTTTATGATGATTATCATAACAATTATTGTGATTTGTATATACATTCAATTATATATACTTAATATTTTTTGACTTTAATGGATTCCAATGTTGTAAGGGATTTTTGTCTTAATTTTCCTTATTTGAGACATCTGTTATTTTAAGATCCTATAATATTTTATGATATTTATATTAATACCCATTGAAATATAATATGATGAATATATTTATTATTGTCATATTTATGTTTTATTTAATGTTATAATTTGATGGGGATTATGATTCAATTTTTGAAATGTGGTAAGGGTTTTATGATACAGTGTCATCATTTATTTGGATTTTTTACGTATATATAATAAAATATAATGAAAAATCTCTCATGAAACTATTGAAATTTATTATCCTATGGATTTTTAATGTGAATATATTTTCCCTTTATTTTCCTCTCTTTAGGTACTCATGTATTAAAAAAATGTTTTTAAGAAAAAACCATCCTAATTTCTCTCCTCGATCAAAAACCTTTTTTCTTCCAAAACCATGTTTTCTAAAAATGCATTCAAATATGTTTTTAATATAATCCAAATTTTTTATTACATAAAATTTTAATGATGTTTACATTTTGAGGTAATATTTGAATTAAATCATCATGTTTTTTTTTTCAAACACAACACACTATTAATTAAGAAAAAATGTGAAACGAATATTTTTGGTTTTACATGTATGACATGAAGGGTATTTCCAACACACATGTCAGATAAATGTATTAAATATTATATTCTATGTTTCCAATTTTATTTATAAAAAAATTATATTTAAAATTTATTATGATTTTTTTTAATGAAATTTTTTAAGTGAAAATTGTGTTTCATTGAATAAAGGATATAATTGATATTTAACAATCATATTACATATATGATTAAATCCTATTATGGTAATCCTTCGTTAATAAGGATATTATCCAAGGATACCATTATTATTATTTCTAGTAATTGTTAATTTTTAAGATGAATTTTTTTTAAACCTATTTCTTTTCCATGGGTCACACCATGATACAATTATTATGAAACCCACTTAAATTTAATGTGTCATATAATGATAAAATAATTAAATTATTATGAATAATAATTATTTTTCATAGGTTAATATATGGTGAAATTTTAATGAACCACATTTCTCATCATGGGTTCTGATATTATTAACGTATGATGATATTTTGGAACATGTTTTTATGAAATTCATTATGTAATAGGTGGGACAATATATTTTCTTAAAATACTTTGGGAAAAGATAGATATCTCATAAGATAAATGAGAATGAAATGGCGTGTGTACCCAGTTCCATAAGAGACTGTTACCATTATGATAGCCTTTGGAGTGATCAATGACTACAATGATGGTTTGGAGAGTGAACCCATTCCACATTGATATTTTTGGAAATGATATTTTACTACTAATGAAATTATTTTATATTCTTATGTGTATTACAAAAAACTATTTATTAACAAAATTTTATGTTCAAATAGATAATGTTCATTTTTTACTTTATCAGTCATGTCATACGAAATGCCAAAATTTAGGAATTGACACAACTTTATGTTCTATAATATGATTGGTATGGTTTATTAGTTTTTATTATCATGTTCCCATACTGTTATAATAATGTAAAGTTGATACCTCATTATTGTTTTAATAAGATTCAGAGAATGACCTTTATTTTGTTTCATTTCTTTAGTATATGAAGAATGGTTTTATGTATGACATGCCTAATAATGGTGATACATAAGAAGAACATTGTGGTAGATAATATAACTCACCTATGGACAAGGTTTTTTTATTTCCATGTTTACAAAGGCACTATTCATAAATAATTCTAGTATAGATCATAAATTTATGTAATGAATATTCTTCAACTATGAATGGTATTTATGAATGAAATTTTTTTCTCTACAGTTGGTATCCGAGTAGGGTGTTGTTAAATATTAGAAACTATTATTAGAACCATTTAGTGGTATATCTAAGTATATTTATATTTATAAGTATAAGGATGAGTCAAATTATAGGAAATTGTCCTAGAATTTTGGAAAATTTTAGATTGAGTGGTTCTTAAACAATATCATCCCAATTTAGATACAAAAGTTTTATCTAGATCTAGAATAGAAATACCTAGGGGTAATAACTCAAAAAATGGTGCATTGAGCATGACTCAATCATCACCTAGTGCATGCTAGTGGGCCTTTCTATACCCATGGTTTCACACTCCTGGGGGATATGATTTTTATATTCTTAATCGCTTTATGAACCGTCATAATGCTTTTGAATAATTAATATTAATGAAATTGGATAATCCTAATGCTTCATATATTAAAATATTATGTCTATTATTTTTATATCCTATAGGTGATTTAAAATGATTATCATGTACCCCAATATGATTATTTTTTCTCAAACAATTATTTTTTGATTCATTCAATAGAAAAAAAAAACTTAGATAACATTGAATGGAATAGAAAATGATTTTATCAGAAACCAAATTTAATTATTAATGGAGTGAAGGATATTTTTGATTATTCGTAATTAGTTATCTGGTATATGATTAACAATGTGACGTTTAACCAAATCTAGAACTCACTTAAGAATATAAAGACAATATTCTTTGGGTGTCTGGGAGGTGGAGAATATAGAGAAAAGATGATTTAGTTCATATATGTCTAGAATGTGGGAGGAACCAATCAAGTTAATTTCTCAACGTAATAGGAATATTTATTATACGTAGATAATAAAGGAACAATGTATGTTATTTCCAAAGAAAAATAAAATGTTTGGTTAACTAAATATATGAAAATAATGAGTTACCTAATGTAACAGAAATGGTAGAATTTTATAAATATGGAATGTGTGATCAATATACAAATCAATTTTCGTATTGTAAATATCATGAAGATAATTAAAAAGGTTGTATGAGTTATGGTCATATTACTGATGATGAAGAGAAAAAAACTGAAAGATGAATTTTATATTGTATTCTAATAGTTTTGTTAATTATAACCATGATAGAAATGATCAAATTGTTGTTGATTAATGTCAATACATGACTAAAAATTCATATTATTGGACATATTTATTAATTAATAAGATGATGATGCATAGTTAATGGTTTAAGAATTAATTATAACGATTAAAGTGTTTGTGTATAATAATTCAAGAATTGTGTTACATGAATCATGAAATAAATAAGGATTGAACTACAAGAGTTTTTATTAAGTATTTTCATTAATATGTTAAATAGTAATGATGAACTATAGATGTAATTTAATAGAAGGGTGATATTTCATATATCACACAAGTTTATGGGAGATAACCCTTAATATATTCCTGATGTTTATAAATTGGTTTTTATTTTTTATAATGAGATGATTTATGTGGATAGAGAAAATTGGAAAATATTAAAGTTCATATAATTGATTATTGATTAATTTGAAAATTTCATTATTATAACATTTTTCGAGTTTAATATATATCTTGGAATTAAAAATATATTCAATAATAAGTGTCTTTATTTAAGGAATGGGGATGTTTTTCTATTTTAATTGAAATTTTATGGTAATTGTTGTCATTAAAAAACATTAGGGAATATATTAAAAATATATTCAAATATTTTGTATGAGAAAAATAATAGATACTTAAAATTATTTATTGGATTAATTTTATGTTGATTTCGAGAAATTTATTGACTTTGATATATTTTTTTGGAAGGTACATATGGTTAACCATTTATGTAATGGATTATTTCGAACATTTGATAATGTTTTAGAGATTTATATATTACTTCACCATAATAATATTTATTCATATTTGATAACTTTGGATATCTATTTTTTATGATATAAAATATATATACAAGAAATGAATTATGATTATATTTTGGATATTTTAATCCATTAGTGCTTTAGTAAAAAAAATTCATCTTAATTTCTCGGATTAAGAGATGAAGTAAAATAATGATCAAATAATAAAAAAATTATGGAATTTCACTTATCATAAATAAGGAAATCCAAGCCCTTGGAATATTATTACTATTGAAATTATTGATCGTATTGGGATTCAAGCTTATTTATTGGTGATTTCAAAGAACTTATATCTTGTTCATGATGTGTTCCATGTATCTCTCTTGATTATGTATATTCCTCTTCTGTCACACTTACTGAACTCATAGGTTATACTACTTGAGAAATAAATTTCTTATAGAAAACATTATATTGAGATTATGGATCTTACAAAGAATGTCAATGAAAGAAGAAAACTCACCTGGTCAATGTTTTATGGTGGAACTACTAGCTTGATGAATCTATGTGGGAAAATGAGGATGTAGTGAAGCATAAGTCGCCACATTTTTTTAATAAAGTGATGAATTTTGTAGAATAAATACAATTAAATTGGGGAATAATGTGACACCCTAATATTATATGAATTATTTTTTAAAAAATAACTTTAAATTTCATCGATATCTTACATTACATGAAACATCGATTTTTAACCAAATAAAAAATACTATAAAAATATTATTATTAATTTGATAGTTATCACCTAGAAACTATAATGGATGTTTCAAAAATAATTATATAAATTATGAAAATATATGTTTTATACATGTATATAAAATTATTTTATTCGTATACAATTAATTAGATATGAAAATAAAAACCATTTCAAAAAAATGAAATATTTTTTTAAAGTCAATTTTTATGCACAAAAATATGTTTTATCTAAATAATTTTTTGTGAAATATTTTAATGAACAATATATATATATATATATATAAAATATTTTAAAACCATGTTATTTATTTTCTTGTAATTAGATAATTCAAAATTCAATTTAATAGATAGATACAAAATTTCTCAAAAAGAAATTTTGTCTCCTTTTGCGCAATTATTTTATAAATAGTTTTCCAAAAAATTAAAAATTAGTTTATTAAAAAAAATTAATTTTTGAATCATCATATCAAAATTATCTTCTTGTAAATTTTTGGTAATTATTTAAAAAGGATAATATTTTTGATGAATAGTAAAAAACACTAGTTTGTATTAATAACAGGATTTTAATTTTATGAATTTATATGCTTTAGTTTTTTCTAAATTTATTTTAAAAGTATAATTTTTTCAATTATATAACTATTAATCTAATTAATTTCACTTTAATTAATATGATATTGAATATTGACATAAAAAATACAAACTTTTGACGATTTTCTCTTTAGAAAACTACTTTTTTGGTGCATCTACATGTATAATTTTAAATAAAATTTTCCCAATTTGATTAGTGTAATATTCAAAAATAGATTCCATATTTTGAATAAGAATAATTTGTATTTTATAAAAATTTAAATTTAAATTTTTTCCATTATTAATAATAAAAGAAGTAAAAATTAATTACTTTGATTAATGTGAAAATAAGTTTATCATGGGTTATACTAAAATGATATGGGGTTAAATGAACTAATAAACATATCCAACAGACATTTTAGGTCCATATATAGACCGTATATATTTTTGAATCTATAATGATCCATTTTTAAGCCTCATGGAATGTGAGAAACGTGGGTACAATTATTCATTTATAAAATCTCATATGTGTCCTCTCACCCACTTATAAAAGGCCACCACCTCTCCAACCCCATTAAAATTACAAGACCCATTGGTTCATAAAATATTTTACCAAATTTCCTCCTTATTTCAGTACCCACTTAAAAAAAATCTTTGAGATCATAAAATCAATCTAGGAAGGCATTAGTTTAATCCTAAAGAGGTTTTCCGATGAAGATTTATTGCTTTTACCTGTAAATTATTGTTTTACTTATTCTTATACATAATTAAATTATTAATCAACTATGATAACATTATAAATCAATTATATTACATATAATTATATGTTATTATGTTAATATAGTAACCAATATCCACCTCCTCTTATATCCATTAGAAATGAAACCATCGATCATGTGTACAAAGTACTACCACCTCACGAACCGATATAATTCGTTTTCCATCACAACATATCATGGAAAAATACAATGATCAATTTAATGAATATATTTTATATTTATGATAATATTATAAATCTATAATTATAATACCACATCTAGCTTCTCATGTCCTAACCCGTTGGAAAATAATAATTTTGCTCATATGTATGGTGAACTACCACCTCATGAACTGATGTGTTGTGTTTTCATTTTTTCATAGATGCTAATATGGATATATTGAATGAACATATATGATATTTTTCACATAATTATACCACTATAATAAATATATCAAATTTAATTTCTATCATTCCATTCTATGGTTGATATGATAATGTCATTTGTGAGTATGGCGGACCACAATCTCACGAAACGATGAGATTCATTTTTCACTAATGATTTTATGAAAGGTAATAATGGTCAATTTAATTAATATATGTCATATATATGACATCAAGATGAATTTTAAAGGTAAAATATTCTTTAAATTTCTTTCATTTCCCACGCAAATTAAATAGGAACAACTTTCATCCATACATAAAGCTTACCGTCTCCATGAACGATGTATTTTATTTTCTATATATAACTTTCATAGATTAATATAACTAAAAATATAATGAATATATAATATATTTATATCATAGATAAAATTATATATATGGCTTGGAAATAATAAAATTTAGAGGATTAAAAATAACAAATCAACACATAAATGAAAAAAGGTAGGTAATACACTAAATTTGATTTTAACAAGGATTTATTAATAAAAAGGTAAGAAAAGGTCATAAGTAAGAAAATTATGGAATTATATATATAATTATGGTTCTAAAATATATATATAATAAACTAATATTTCTTATAATGGAGTTATGAATGTGTATGATGTATGATGATAATTATTGTAAATGATTTTCTCCTCACTTTCTACTTATGTGAGACACATTCAATATTCCCCACCTATTTCTTTTATGTAGTGTATATATTTTCCATTAATTTATTTTAAGATGATTATATAAAAATTATTTGGGATTTATATATCCATTTCATTATCTCTCTGTTAGGAGTTTTATGGTTCAATTTTTTCCAATGAATTAATGTATTTTTCCCAATATTTCTTCTTGGAGACATATGTTATTTTATCCAAATATCTTCTTTTATATGGGGTGTATTAGTCCCCATTGAAATTTAATATAATAAATTTATTATTTTCATGATATATTAATTTTTATTTAACTTTATACATTGATGGAGATAATGATTCAATTTTTTAAAGTGGTAAGAGTTTTATAATGCAATCTCATCATATATCAACATTATTTATGATTATATTTCCAATTATGAAATTGTATAATCCAAATCACATGAAACTCATTAATTTTCTTATAGTAATGTTATTTCAAAAGAATAAATATTTCCCTTGGTTTTCATCTCATAATATGTCAAATAGTTCAAAATAATGTTTTTATGAAATTCCATCTTTACTTCTATCTTTGGACGAAACCCCGTTTTATTCAAAAACCATGTTTTCTAAAAATTATTTATTTTTTTTAACATAATAAATATTATCTATTAATAAATTTTTTTACCATTTATTACTATTATTAAATAATGTTAAAGGAATCATCATAACATTTTCTGAACAAGGAATGTTTGTATTTTACCAAAATAGTGAAATGATTATTTTTTTGGTGTAAGACATGAATGGTCTTTCCGAATACCATTAAAAAACAATGAGTTGAATATTACTATATAATACCCAATATTTATTTTATAAAAAAATTGTAATTTATTTTCTAATAAAAAAATTTTGAAATTGTTTTACGAATATTTATTTTTAAGAAGTTATCTTTAATGTGAAAAGAAAATTTTCCTTAGTAAATGTTACGAGTGCTCTTTAAAAGTCGTTTACCATCAATGATGACATCCCTTGATGTAAAATATTATTTAATGGGGATATGATCCTATGAAAAAAATCTTATTATTTCTATGAATTGTTTATTTTTATGATGAAATTATATTTATGAATACCATTTTATATACATGGGTTCTACCATAGTAAAATTATTATCAAACCCACTTCTAATTTATGGGTTATTCTTTGATGAAATTATGAAATAATTTTGAAACCATTTTCTTTTCTTCAGTTATTCTAGGGTAAAATGTTTATGAAACCCTTTAATTTTCATGGGTTTTAATATGACGAATTTATTATGATCTTGTGGAATCGAATTTTATTATTTTCATTAGGTTATGGGTGTGACCTTTATCTCACTCCAACACATTGGGTAAATATTGATATCTCATGAGATAAATAGGATTGGAATTTGGATTGTACCATGTTTTATAAGGGAATTATTCCACTAGGATATTTTTATAGAAAACATAGACTACTAAGACAGATTGATTAGTGAACCCATTACACTATGATAGTTTTTTTAATGAGACATAACTACTAGGGAAATGACTTTTAATGAATATATGTACTTTTAAAATTATTAATTATAAAAAGTTTATGTTCTCAGGGTTCATGTTATTTGATTTATTTATTTTTTATGTTATTTGATTCCATTATGATTCGTGTCTTATGAACTACCAATATTAATTTAATGAATAATATTTATCATTTATGATATGAAATTTATATATTTTAAAATATGATTCTCATGTTCACATACCCTTATGCTGATGTTAATTTTATATCTCAATGTTTTCCTTACTAAGAATTTGAGATCACACTTTCTTATATTCCCTTTCCTTGGGAAATAATGGAAGATATTATGTGTTATTTGTCTACTAAATTTTGTAGTTATGAGAAAATCATTGGGATATGATTTTTCACATTTATTTAACAGTTTTTTATATTTCTATGTTCCCAAATTTTTTAAAACTAAACATTTATAGGGATGAATTTTTAGGTTATAGAATGACTATTTATCTACTATGATGTAATATTTATGTTTGAGATGATTTTATATCTACATCAATGGAGAAACAAAATAGATCATTATCAATACTAAGAGTTCATAAGGTTAAAATATGAATAAAAAATGGGTTATGGATAATTCTTAGGTTGTTTTAAACCTTGTCTTATCAGTTTTACCCCAAGTAAACCCTTTTTTACCATAACCCTGGTAATTTATGTTTATATCTTTTAAAATTCGTAATGGTTACAAGATTTCTTGGACTTATTATATAATATAAATTATTATGATTCCAAAAATGGAATAAATTTCACCAAATTCAATAAACATAAGTTGTAGAACAAAATTTCATATTAAACCAATAGACATGACGAAAACATGGTTTTCAATAAATATATTTGTTAGGGAAAAGATGATATTATATTAATTGTATGTATAGAAATCATAATTATATGAATATCAAAATAAAATGATATATGTATAATCTATAAATTTATATTAAATAATTCTTTCTTGTGGTTTATTTTGGTAAATAAAAATGGGGAAACAATATAAAAATTAAAACAGTTTTATGAAAAATGAGTATTTATTAAAAAAATAACTTATAATATATAATTGAATGAATGTCAACAGAATTTAATTAATAAGATCAAATTTTATTAAATAATATTTATTTTTCGTTGAATTAAACTCAAAAGATAATGTGCCTTTAAAATGATTTAATTCTTTGTAATGGAATTATCATTTAACAAGAATCTGAATTTTTTACTATTCACTAAAAATCAATATTTTCATAAAAATAAAAAAAATTAAGCATATGTATAATTTCATATTCTAATGGAAAAAATTAATTTAATTATATAAAATTATTTTCCTAAAGTTATAAAAGATAATTGTAATGTATCTACACTAAGAGTGACAAAACCACCTTTTAGAAAAATATTGTTTTCCATAAAAAATAAATTATTTAAAATGAATTTTATTTAAATTATATTAAATATATAACCATTTAATTTATTTAATAAATTTTTAAAAACATATAATTTTTCTAATTTAGTTAGTCATATTCATACCCAACAACTTAAAATAATATTTATAATGATAGACAATATTATAATTCATTTACACTTGTGGTATTGTGTTCCGAAAACTATTGAGAAGAATGAATTTGTTTTAAAGGATATAAAATGTAACGTATTGGTGTGATAAAATCTTTTATCATATTGGGGTTTCATGTTATATAATCTATTTAATACTGTTTTCCTCTTTTAAAATATAAAGGTGATACATTCTACCCCCCTTAAAAAAAATTTCCCCCACAATTTAATCTTGATCATGAATATTTTGGGTATTACATTTGAAAATTCCATTATTGGAAAACCACATATTAAAAATGGATAATAAAAAATCATTTTGATAATATATAAATGGATTCAAAATTTCAATCCACAATAACACATAACTAGGATTCCATGTAGAAAAAAATTCGAGCAAATTGAAGATACGAACATGCTAGAAAAGTTTAAATAATTATAGAGACTCATTGAGGTCAATGATCACAATATAGTGAATTATCAATAGAATGTTAAGGACCTACGAACAATAAATATATTATTGTTTAAAATATCATCTGTTTCATCATATATGATGGTAATATAGTAACATTTTTTTAGGATCCTTTTAATAGGGTTTTTGAATTATTTTAAAATTTAAGAATATAATGAAATATACATACATGATATCTTCCTATTTCTAAACAAAAAAATAAACCATTGGTTGTTCTTAGATAGTTGTTTAATTCATCTCTTATATTAATAAATGTATATCAAAAAATTAAAATTTTATTTCTGAATCACTAAAAATAATTTTAACAGGTTTTAAGATCCATAATAGGGTAAAAACCATTTTTCATTGATTCAATAAAACCAAAATGGTTAAACCATGTTATAAAATATCATATTTTAATATTTTTTATCTAAATAGTGACTAAAAAATATCAAATTAATTAGTTCCACAAATATTTAACCATAAGACTCATAAAAAAATGTATGACTAAATAAAACATCAAAGATTTCGAAAGAATTTCACTAAATTTTCAAAATCAACGTAAAATTTGGTTCCCAAAAAAATAATGCAGCTCATAATGTAACATAAAAAATTTTAATACCTTGATCATCATAAAACATAAATAAAAAAATATTATTATTAAAAAAATTATTTTTTTCATAATTAATAAATTAAATATTAAAATTCCAAATATGTAGTAAACTCTGGAAAATATAGAAGAAACCATCAAATCACTAAACAATTTATGTTCACAAATACAATAACATAATAAACTCATCAAAATTATTATATAAAATGAGAAACATGTTAATGGTTATCCTCCTCATATCATGTGTTTTCCAAAAAGTTTAATTTTCCACTAAATCACTTTTCTTAGTCATCAATACCATCAATATATGATCTCTAATATTTAAAGAAAAATTACTCTAGTAAAATACTTATACATTTTATAATTCTTGTAACTATAATATCATTTAAAAAAATTCTCATATAATTTAATTCATTAATCCAAGCACAAGGCATTATTCATTACGCTTCAACTATAGTAATAACATTAGATTGACTTTCATCGCTTAGATTCTTTTTTGGTATATTCCACTGATGATTAGGATATTATTTTGATTAGTTCCCCATATCCTTATATTTCATTATATAAACTTTGTTATTTTATTTAGTTCCATTTTAATCATGAGCATGGTGACCATTACCTCTACACGTCTACCAAACACCAAATTACATTACGAAAGTACTAGAGGGATTCATTGCAGAATTATCACATGGGGGAAATCATTCCATTACTTATTCACTTTATCCATATTTTTCCCTACCAGAATCTACGTTTATATATTCTCTTCAAAGCGATAATACTTGGAAAATTATTTATCGATCTTCATACAATAAGATATTATATTCTTATATGATGAAAAAGATGGGGAGACTAGTTCCATTCAAAGAATTAGATTAATCCCATTAATGAAATGGTAAATCATTCTCTTTGGATTAAATAAGTAGTCCATTGAATTATTTTATATCCTGGTATATTTGGATTCATATTTATCGATATTTTTCTTTGTCCATTTTTTAGAGATATAGGATTTTTATCTCTTATTTTTTTTTCTTACTAGTAAAATAATTTTTTATGAAGGGTACCTTAAAATTATTCAATTCTATTTTTTCCATTTCATTTCAATACATAGAATTTTTAATCCATTATAACCATTAACTCACATCTCTTCAGAGATATTAAAGTACCATTACAACATTATCCATTTTATTGCATCACATATCATGAAATATCATCACTTTGGAACTTATCAATTTAGATATTTAAAATGGATTTATATTCCTATTATATGATAGATGTTTCAAATTCATAAAGGTGGTAAAATTGATACACTATATAGTGGATCAGCATGAGACTATATATGCGAATGGTTATTTCTCATAACCAATATTGTTTTACCTAGTATTTTTATAATTTGATCGGTTATAGTTATAGTTCCAGATCTAACATTATTATCATTCCCATGAGGAAAATAACTATATGGGATACATTAATTGACATGTCTCAATTCCTTCATATAAGAACCATTTAAAAATAGTGTAATACACTAAATTAGATCATAACATTAAGAAACATAGAGTATAATAAAAAAACTAGGGTAACCATTATCATAAATTGAAAAATTAATAAATGGATAATAACATAATAATAAACATTATTTATTTTTGTAATGTTTTTTAGTCTATATAATATTTTCATATACTTTATAATGGGTTTTTAATAGAAATGTGAATTATCTAAATCATATCCTTCGTAAGTGTCAAACAAGGTTCATAATAAAATCAATTTTCATTTACTAGGTAATTATTGAGTCAATCCCAACATTCCTTTTTCGGGGTTATTAATCCTAAGTACATTTTGTACCAAAACCACATAAAAATTTAGTTTCCAGATAGTGTTGTAATTCAATGAAAAAAACATAATCCCTTCCTACCCATAATATTTTTATGTTCTTATATACTTTTCCTTAATGTCTACAATAGGGGTTTGTTCTCTAATCTATGTTTCTTAATTCAAATTACAAATTTTTCTACTAAAATTTAATTTATACCAACTATAAATACCCTAACCCGTGAATCCAAGAGACCATTAGAACTTTTTTAGTTTGGAATAAGAAAGAAATAATCACATCCAATATGACTAAATAGTTTATTAGTCTTGGAAAAAAGATACATACTTTAATATTATATTACAATTGAAATCCTAAAATTAATTTTATGTTCCATGAGAACATTGAATTTCCCCATACCATATATCTATATCTCAATCAAAAAACATATCTTGGTATCATGTGGAAAATTAATCCTAAAAAATTGGGGAGATTATATTCACAGTAAAATTAAGGGTACAATAGAATATATCATGAAAAAATAAGGTATAATCAATATAGAAATATAAATAACTAAAACACATTAAATTTAATCAATAACATGAACATGAATATTGATATGGATAGAATAAATTTTAATCAAACAATCTCATATAATTAATCACATGAACATTAGACTTTACCATAGTTATTCTAACTAATCTAATAATCACTTGGAACCTCTATGACTAATCTTATAATTGGTGACAACAAAATTTTAAAAATTATAACCATATCATAATGACCTTGTACAATAAAATTATACATAAATGGGTAAGGCCTTTACCAATTACTAAAGTGCATTTGACCCATGAGACAGACCTATACATTAAAGGGATATAGTGGGTCCCCCTAATTACTTATTAAGTCCAATAAATTCCTTATATGAATGGGTTGAAAAATAATCAACACAAATATTCATATTTAGAAACATCATATGAAATTTTAATAAAACCCCATTTGAAATACATAATTATAAACCATCCAGAGTAATATGAATAGTATCATACTCGTATATACCTAGTCAAACTGATTATAATCCATCTAAAAAAATAACGATAGAATAATTATAAAATATCAAAGAATATGGATATGAAAAACTAAATGTTTTATTTCATTGATGAATTGAAATTACATCAAAACTTTCTAGAAGAAATTATCCATCAACCTTTGAAAATAATATTTAAAATCTAAATTTTTTTGGAATAGTAGGATAAAAATTCCATTGAATGGAACACTGTAAATATGTAAAGTAATTATCGTAAAAATTATTTTTCATGATGGTGGGAAATTACATAAAGTCCATTCACATTTTAACAGATATTCCTTTCACAATTTCAGTAACATCTAAATGGTTCATGATTGGAAAACAACATGAAGATTCCGTTCCAAAAAATTGAAAAATATGAAAATGGGTAAAAATATCTTAAATAAATAAATAAAAATTAAATAATTGGACAACATTTTAAGAAATCATATTTTTGGAAAAAAAGTTGTTTCGACATAAGGATGAAATGAAATATTACTTTCGAAAAAAACATTTTCTCAATCATTTTAAGTACCATAGAGAGGGAAAATGAATCTATTACTTGAAAAGTTCTTGATTAAACAATATATAGTAAAATTAATTATTTTTAAAGTATAAATTTCAAATAATTCCCATGTGGTTGTGTTAAATATAAATAATATTGAATAATGATGATATTTGTGTAATAAACCCTTACCACTTCGTTAACGTTTAAATCATAAAACCCCTAAAATAAATAACCTAAATTGAATGATTAAATACAATTATGTGAAATAGTTTCATGATATATCATTTCAAAAGTCTAATTATATACACCACAAAATGGAACAAGTGGTGAATATTTAGTATGTCTAATGAATGTAGAAGTGAGATTAGAAAACCCTTTACTCAAGTATGATTTTATTTGTACATGAATATAACTCATTTATTGTAAATATAGATTTACTATATATATATTAAATATAAATACTTATATATTTCATACCATATAATATTTAATTATAGTTTTTATGATATATTTTTTAACAAATTGTTTGATAAAATCACAATTTCACATGATAATTTATTTTTTTTCATATATGTTTTGGTTCGGTTATTTTTGTATTTTAACATTGTTCATGATTGAATAATATAATGAATGAAAAACATTAAATAAATACCATATATAATAATTATTTATATTTTTATAGTAATCCATAAACGTTAATCATTGAAAATGTATTACCCCATTCATGGATACAGTAGGTCAAATATACATAAGAATGTTGTTTGCATTTTCTCAATAGATGAAATAAAAGGAAAAGAAATGATAATTAATATTTAGAAAATATTTATCATATTATATAGATAAATTATTTTAATAAAATATATATTTATTATAATCCATGTATAAATTAAATGGAAAACAATTCACAATGCTACATGAAGGTGGTAGTTCCCATGTACACACGAACGAATATATTTTTCTCTAATGGAATGAATGTTAATAATTTTTATGTGATATTATAGTTCCAAATAATTTAATGGAATAAATTTCATATATATTCATTAACACTATTATTTCTACCATTCATGGAAATCATACATTAAAAAACAAATGACATATATGGCACCCTACCTTTTTATTACATAACATTTCTTTACATTTTACAAACAAATGATCATTTATGTCTACTGTATTATAAATAATGTACTTGACACATAAAAACCTAAAAAAATTATACACATTAAATTATTCTTTAAATGTTCATCCTAATTACAATTACTTCATCTAATAATCTAGGGAAATACATCAAAGGAAAGGGTGAGCATATGGCCCAGTATTGAAAACAGAGAAAACAGTTTACATATAGGCTTATCAGAATACAATATGAACATCAATAAATATAATAAAATAATGATAAAGAGTAATATAATTATAATAAAATCATGAATCATATCTTGAAAATTTGCCTAAAAATTTTAATTTAGACATTCATAATCATATCACCATGATACATCCCTCAAGTGTTATAAAATTACCAAGGTTATTCACCAATGTATTGTAAATATTATCATCTCTAGAGATTAATTGAATTACTGAATGAATTATAAAATTATTAGGGTGAACCTTGAATATGTATTTATTTTAATTTTATCCACATGTGTAAAATTAAATAACTTCATAAATAACCCATAGATAATAAAATAAATTGGTTATATATCAAAATCATAGCATTTTTAAAAGTACTAAAAACATGATTATTTTCTCATTTATAACCCACGACAATGTAATTATGGTTTTATGAATATAAAATACAAAATAAAATAAATAATTTCTATTCCTTGATTAATACCCCTAGAAATTAATTAGTTTTGGGTATTCCTATAATGAAAATAACATAATTTCATGAAAGAAAAGGTAGATTTTACGATGAAGATTCTACAATATAATGGGTATGAAAAATATTTTTATAAAAAATTAAAAATAGAGGGGATAAGCATGAAAAATTCATAAAAATATCATATTACTTTATATGAAAATAAAGAAATTGAAATAAGAATATGGTATGTAAATGTGGAAGATATACCACATAAAAGAGAACTTGAATGGAAAGGAGATGTTGGAAATTCTATTACCTTGAAGAGTAACTTCTAATACCTTATGTTCAGGACCATGAGGTATTGAGGACTACTTGGGATGTAATAATCTCAGAAAATCATGGAGAATGAATTTTTAGAGAAATTAAATGATGTAATGTCTTGGATATTTTTAGTGAAAGATAGTGAGTTTTTTTTAATTTTACAGGACACATCATCAGTGGTATTTGAAAAACCATGGAATTTCCCATGGTATTTTACCACAGTTTTGGATACTTGGGAAAAATAATATCATATTTTGATCGACATTATTTGATCATATTTTTAAAATAAAAATTACATAATTATTATGTCATTAAACATATCAATAACTGAAAATAGTATTTTAACTATTCACTAAAAAACAAAATAATTTATAAAAAAATATCTTCAATTCTTCTTATCCTAATAAAGATGTTCTAAATTCAATAAATAACTACATTATATGAGAATAATTTTCTAAATATGATAAATTTAATTTTCACATAAAATCATAATTTACTTAAAAAAATACTAATACTTAATAAATAATTTCTAAAATAGTTATTTATTATACTATTATATGAGATTACCGTTCAAAATTCCTAAATTTAATTTATACTTCCTTAGGATTGGTTATTATTCCATTATTCATATTACAATTCATAAAATTCATATAACTATTCATAAGTTACTTATTAACCAAAAATTATGTTGATCATATCATACTCTAAATTTCTCAGTGATCACAACAGTGTATGTCCATTTTTCAAAAATCATTACACAGTAACAATTATTTAAAGTATAAAACTAATTTTATAATTTTCTTTATTTAATATTAATCAATAATATGAACCTTATTATAAAAAATCTATAATTTCATCATATATTTATTTTGAAATTTAAAAATAAAAAATGATGTTAATTTTACTATAATAATTCTATTGGTATTAAAAATATCAGAAAATACAAATTTTACCTATAAAATAAATTTATCAAATTTTTCTAAAATAACCATATATCTTGTAAACAAAACCTATTCTTAAAATGGATATTAAGAAATAAATAATTTATATATAGGAATGGATTATACTAGGTAACTAAGGGATCATTGCATATGACCTCATAACACCCGTATTGGACTTATGAGTAAGGTGTGCAATCGTGATTGAATCTTGGGGCATCTCAAACAACATTACATGGGTGGTGATGTCTATAATCTTGAACTTATAAAAAAGGCGATTTCATTCAATATTATCATTTTGATGCTTGAATAATTATTGTCCCAGAGAAAATCCCTGTAAAGGTACCTCTTTTCAAATCTGTGACAAATGGGCTTCGTATGAACTAAGTCTATTGGATGATTCCATCAACTCTTCTTTCTACATTAATTATCCATTATAATTTATATTTATAAAAAATAATTATAACCTTATAAATTTTTATTGTTTCCAACGGTCATATTAACCAATGGTGTCAGAACAGTAAAAACCCAATGGTAACATTTCAATTGTACATATATAGTTTTATTTGTTATAACATATTAAAAAAATCTTTTTTCATGAAATAATATATTATTCAAAACTTTAGGTCATTACATTATTCACCCTTATAAAATTTAATCCACAAAATTTCAAATCATTTCCTCAAAAAAGAAAATGTTTTTGTATTTCTACCTCATAGTCTCCTCTTGTTCACATATCTATTCCACATATTTGTGATTCCTCCATAACATTTTAACAAGGTGGGTAGTCTGGTTTTGTAGAACCTTATCTCTATAAACCAAGATCTCAACCGGCTCCTCTACACATGAGATATCATGTTCCAGTTGTACCACATATGGATTTAGTACATGTGAAGGGTTAGGTATGTAATTACTCAGGAGGGATATGTGTAATACATCCTGAACATGAACTAGATTTGGAGGAAGTTCAGGTTGATAGCCCACTACTCCATTGAGATCAAGGATGTCATAGGATAAAATGTTCCTTGGGATGAGATTCCCATTTTTTCCAAACCTATTGACCCTCTTCAATGGATAAATTAGAAGGAACAAATTGATAGCAACATTGAACTCCAAGTCCCTTCGATGGTTATCAGCGTAGCTCTTCTATCAACTTGGAGTCGCCTTAATGTGTTACTAGATGGAATAAACCTTTTCTATTATATCTTAAACAATATCTAGGCCATAAATCCTTACCCCACAAAATTCATCCCAACATCTATGATTTATACATATCATCCCATATAGAGCTTCCTAGGCTTCCATTTGAATTCTTTAGTAGAATCTTTTGTTGTATGAGAATTCATCTAATCAGATATGTTGATCCCATCCACCTCTAAATTATTTTTTATATGTTCTTAGTATTTCATTAACTTTCTAAGCATTCCTTTTAGATTCAAAATATGTTTGTGGGTGACAGTCCATTATGAAATTCAATTTTTACCACATGTCATTTGGAAGATATCCATGCTGGTAGGTGTAGTGGTTTTAATACCACATTAGGATGTTTTCACTCTACCTTCTCGTATTGACACACCAAACACCTTGTAGTGTAGTACACAATTCCACTTTTCATATTTTCCCACAAATAATTATCATGTAGGTCTCTATATAATTCCATTCTTCTTGGATGTATATAGAATGTATATCTATGATCTTTATACATCAGCTCCTTCTTTATTTCCAGAATAGATGGAACACGTAGTATTATATGAAATTTCAATACACCTTCTTGATCAATATTGAACTTGGAAAACTTCTTATCCTTCAGAGTCTCAAACTTCTCCTCCAATAAATGATCTTCTCTGTGAGCATTCTTGATAATATCTAGTAATTAATTTTGAGAAGTCATTTGGGGTAGGGTTGATGATTTACCTTCCCATGAAATTACCATGTCATGTTTTACATGGTATATGAATAAAAGATCTCCTTGAATCCTAATTAATTACACAACAACAAAGTCTTTATTACTTAATGCATTAGTGACTTTTTTCCTCTTCCAGGGTGATAATTAATTTAACAATCAGTGTCATTAAGAACATCCAACCATCTCCTCTATCTCATTTTCCATTCCATTATACAGAAAATATTATTTAATCATAAATGGTTTATGTATATATCAGACATATCCACATAAATGTATTTACTACATATCATTAGATAAAAAACAACACATCTAGATAAAAATCAGGTATAAAATAGTTCTTCTCATGAGGCTTCAACTGTTATGAAGCATAAGAAATGGCTTTGACATTTTACATGAGGAAACACCAAAGCCCATTCAGAGATTCATCATGAAAAATAACAAATCCATTTATAATGAGGGAAGAGACATCTTGGCTGCAATAACCAATCGATTATTTTTCTCTAGGAAAAATTCCTCACACTGCTTTGTCTAGATGAACTTGACCACTTTTCAAGTAAAATTTGTTAATGGATTACAATTTCATGAATTTTTTTCACAAACTTCTTATAATAACCTACTAAACCATAGAAAATTTGAATCTCAGTTATTTTTTTAGGATTAAGACACTCCTCTAAAACCTTTTTCTTTAAATAGTAAATTGAGATTCATTCATTATTTATAATGTGCACCAAGAAAAAATATGGTTGTACCCAAAAATCACATTTACTAAACATTACAAAAAGCCTGTCCTTCTATAGAGTTCGAAAAATACCCCTTATATGCTCCTCATGCTCCTCGTTACCTTTATAATATATCATAATATCATCAATAAAAAATACCTAAAAATTAACAATGTAGTCCTTAAATACTTTATTCATAAAATCCCTAATAATTACGGGTCCATTTGTCAGGCCGAATGGAATAACCGCAAGATTATAATTCACATATGTTGATCCGATTGATATTTTTTGGAATATATTCTTTATTCAGCCTCATTTTATGATAAACAGATCACATATCAATCAAAGAGATGAATGGATCCCGATGAAGTTGGTCAAATAATCCATAAATTCTTGGAATAGGGTATTTGTTCTTAACTATGATTCCATTCAATTATCTATAATAAATTCATAACCACATTGATCCATAATTATTTTTCACAAAGGGAAAATATTCAACCCAAGGATACAAACTCAGTCTAATATACCCCATCTCCAAATGATATTGGAGTTGTTTGTTTAATTCCTCCAGCTCAATATTTGACATCCAATATGGTTTCATTGATATCAGATGAGATCCTGGTACAAGTTCAATTGAAAACTCTTCCTATCTTCCTGGGGGTGGTCCAGGTAACTCCTCAAGAAATATTTCAGTGTATTCATAGTTGATAGTGACATTTTCTATTCTTGATTCTATCATTTCCTTCATTATAGTCACCGATAAAATCCATAAACAAGGCTATAGGAGGTGCTTTTAGACAACAATAAGGTCCATATATCTCTCTTTGGAAGATAACTATAGGTTTTACATTCATGAATATTGATATTTCCTTAATTTTTCATTTTCTATTAGCATTATACATTAAGGTATAGTACATCCCTACTAGAATTTCATATTCCATCGTTGGAATGACTACTATATTCGCGATAAGATAATGCTCGATAAAGTAAATTCTAGAGTTTAACAACGCTATTGATTCTTGGATAATCCATCCAAGAGTCTTGAAATATAACTATACTTTTAAAAGTTCTTTTATTAATTCCATATTCTGTGACAACATTGACGAAATATAATAATGTGTAGAACCAAAAAAAACAACATAGTTGCTAGCTTTGAGATAACAACAAGAGTACCTCCGAACACATCATTTAGAGCTTCGGCTTCACCTGTCATGATAGAAAAATCATGACCATTTTCCCTTGGCCATTAATGAGGCTTATGGTGATTTATATCCACTGCCCTCAAATTTGGAATGAAATTGGAAAAGTGTGCTGCTATCCATAATTGAAGTATTGGACTTCAGTTAGATCCTGGACCATCTTCCATTTTTCGATTGTTTTGGAAAGTTGAGGATTCACCTCACTATGAAAATTCCAAGTGATATGGATCTTCTTCCATATTTTTCACACTTATTTCTCTTGAGTAGAAAATTATTTTAAATCTTTTTCTCACATTTATTACAAATGGGATGTTTCAATTTCTTTCCTCCTCTTACCTGATCAAAGATCCTCCACAAGCATGGGTCCATTGATCTCTTCTTTTCATAGGATTTGTGAGGCCACTATGTCTCACTAAACTCCAATTAGACTTTCATAGCACTCTGTGTGATATCATTATTGCTATCTTTGTCTCGATTGGATAGATTCTTCTACAGATGAGGTCTTTGTCCACCAAAAAATATATCAACCTTACCATTAGGATCCATGAAAAATCTAGTTTTGTAATTTGAAATCCTTGTCAATTTTATCTAGTAGCATCCCAGAAATTCATTCTTCTTTTTTCTTTAGCTCTAGAAATTCCTTATCCATTTTTTTTCTCATTGAATGAGGGAAATACTTATTGATGTATATCTCTATAAACATTTCACACTCCATAGCTTCAATCTCCTCTATTTTTCTCATGTTTTTAATCAGTTTCCGCCACTGATCAACTTCTCCCTAAAAGCAGTAAACTACAAGTGTGACATTCTCCTATTCTAAAAAGCGGATTATATAAAATATAATTTTGATAGAACTGGTCCACTATTTATCAATCAATGGGTCTGTAGATCCATTGAACATTGGTGGTCATTGATGCATAAATAACTAAATAGAATATTTTTCCCTTCTTTTTGAAATTGGTATCTCAGCATGATTAATGTTATTTCCCATAAACTGAGTCTGTTGATTCATAATTCTCAAGAAATTTTCCCCTCTCACTTCCATCAGAGGGTTTTGAGTACATGGTTTATTTTGGTCACCATTTGAATAGTTCCTCATATTTCCTTCTATTTTCAAGAAGAATAAAACTTCATTGAGACACTTATTTCATTTAAAAGTATTTTTTTGTAAAGGATTTTCATGTCTTAAAACAACATAGATAAACAATAAATACATTACTATATAAATCCTTTATAATGATTCATAAAAATATTTTGATTGTCAAAACATATCCCTTGAGAGTTTCAAACTAGGTGTACGACAAGGAAAATTTTTGTTCACCTTTTTCCATTCGATTATAGATCAAAGGGATGTTTTTGGGATTTACCCTAAGATACATATGTGCCAAATCCACATCCAATTGTTTGTATCCATGCATTGATTTAATTTTTTGGAAACCACTTATTTAATATTTCAACAAAATACCATGATGTTTTACTATATTTAAAATTTATATAGGGTTTTTTCTAAGGATTTCATATCCTAATTTCCAATAATATCTAAACTATGAATTGATACGAACTAAGGCTTCTCACTTATTTAGTACATAATTTTCCATTACATTTTACAAACACATGATCTTTAAAGTAAAGTTTCTTGGATATTAGTTACATAATACATGAAAATATAACACATTATTTTAATACAATTGAAAGTATTCATGAAATTTTCATCCTAAGTACAATTATTGTATCTCATATCATGGGTATATAGATTAAATTAATGGGTGAGCATAAGGCCTTACAATGTAAAATTGGGAAAATAGTTTACATGTGTGCTTATGAGAATATAATAAGAACATGATGAAATATCATAAAGGCATGAGAAATAGGCATATCAAGATTATAATTACCTGAATCATTTCTTTAAAATATTTCTACAAAATATAATTTATAAATTAGTAAGAATATCACTAGGTTCCATCCCCGAGGTGTCATAAATATTACCATCGTTATACACTAAGGTATTATAAATATTATCATATCTAGAGATTAATTTATTTACCCATGGATTTATAGTGATATCCAGGAGAACACATAATATATATATTTTAATATGATCTACATTCTTCATAATCAAACATTTCATATATAACCTATAGGGAATAAATAAATGGTGTTCATATCAAAATCATAGCATTTTAAAATGTGCTTAAAAACATGATCATTATTCCACTTATAGCCCACGGAAAGGGAATGAGGGTTTTATGTATGTAAATTACAAAATAAAATAAATCATTTTTATGAATTTATTAATACTCTTATAAATTTAGGAATTATTTTTATTCATGGAATGAAAATAAAATAATTTCTTAGAAAACATTTAGAGATTTTGAGATAAATATTCTACAGCATAACGAGTATGAAACATAGTTATATAAAACCTTAAAAATAAATTGGAAAGGAGTCACCTATTAATAAAAGTCTTATAATACATTATGGGGATATAATAAATTAAAAATAAGAACCTTTTTAAGAATATTGAAATACATACCACATAAATGAGTACTTGAAAGGATAAGATATGTTGGAAATTCACTTACCTTGAAGAGTATCTTTTAAAATTCTAAGATCATAACCATGATTTTTTTAGTAATTTTTGGGAGGTAATACTATAATATATTCATGGAGAATTATTTTTTGTTTAAATGAAATGATGAAATGGCTAGTGAATTTATAGTAAAAGAGGTTGAGTTTTTTATTAATATCAGAGGACACCTCATAGGTGGTATTTACAAAACCAAGGGAATCCCCGTGGTTTTTTCCATTTGGGAAACCTCATGTAATATTTTCATTAGTAAGAGTTGTAAATAATTTTAAATTAAATATTACATCATTATAATGTCATTAAAGACACCAAAAACTAAAAAATTGTATTTTTACAATTCACTGAAAAACAAAACAATTTATAAAAATCTCATAAATTCACCTTATCCTAATATCAATGTAATGAATTCAGAAATGAACACTATTTTATGAAATTAGCTTTCTCAATATGAAATATTTATGTTTTATTTAAAATCATGATTTACTCAAAAAAATACAAATTTTTAAAAAATAATTTCTAAAATTGTTATGTACTTATACTATTATATCACACTACCATTCAAGATTCCTAAATTACAATTATAAGGCCCCGGCCTTAAACATTACTTTATATTGAATTAAATGAAAAATTCACATTGAGGATCTTTTCAGGTTTAGAGTTTTAAAGAATTAGGACATAACTTTTACATCTAAAAATATTACAAAGTAGACACTTCTACTAAGTTTCCATAGAATAAAAATGTCCTAAAAAGAAACATGTCTAGTTCCATGTTTTATATAGAATGACTTTCCCTTGATCCCATCCTTGACCCTACTCCACATTAAGTCCTGTGAAAAATATTTCAAAAAAACTTGGGGTGAGCATAAAAAGCTCAGTAAGGGATACACAAAGAATGAAAACTGTTATTTTTTCAAACATCAAGTAAACCATCTATACTTTATCAAAGTAATACTTTCACCTTAATGAAGTAGTAAAAACTCTTCACTGAATAAAATATCATTACTTACCCTTTTGTAACCAAAGGATTACCATAAAACCCTTATAAAGAACACATAACATATAAAGGTAACTTGGGACATAAACATACTTAAGTGGAATAACCATACGGTCGACTTCCACACATATCACTTAATGGAATATCCATACGACCAACTTCCATACATACTTAATGGAATATCCATACGGCTGACTTCCATACCCAATGCATTGGAGGTTATAACGTAACCACTCGTCCTGGTATTCACGGCACCACCCGTCATATGGTTTATCACGTAACCACCCGTCAAATGTCCAAGTACCATTATAAAAATCATAAGACATAAAACAAATATAATGGAAAGAAAACATTTCCACACTTTGATCACAATATATCACTTAAATATATTGACATAAAAAATCCATTATAAAAACAATTTTTAATACCAAAATACATAAAATATTATATGGTATTTATTTCATTTTAAAAAAACATTACAGCTTGTTTAGGAAGCCAAAACCAAATAATACTCGAGGCGGCGGAAAAGGTCATTGTCACCACGTACGTTAAAAGAAACATTCCTTTTTGTCATTTTGTAAAACGCTTCGTAGAAAAAGATTTATTTTTTATAAAAGTAAAAGTCAAAGGGGTTTATACACCATATAAAAAAAAATTGTGTATAAAACGAAATATGCCCCAATGAAAGGAGATTGAGACGAAGTCCCTTTCCTTGGGTCCAACTTGACTTGATCGTTCTTTAACGTCCTGAATAATAAACTTGTGTTAATTTCTATTTGCATAAGAACATTTTTCAAGTTCATTATTCCCTTTATATCACTTATTTACATGTTATAAACATTATTTAATCATTTAAGTTAATAATGTTTGTTTTGTCGATATTTGGTTCTTAAGTCGAAAGTGGACTTCTTACAATTACATGTTGTTCGTGTGGTCAAAGGTTATTTATATCTAGAATGAAATTCCTGATTTGGATATCATATATATCATATATTTCTAGCATATAAATGTATTTATAATATCACATAATCATTTAGAGGTAAGAAATGAAATGCACCGTTCATGGAGACGGTAAGCCGTACGTACACATGAACGCTACTTTCATTTCTATGTCATATTAATGGAAATAAAACTAAATGAGAGGTATGTATATTTTAATTACAGAATTATATTAATCATTTAGATGTAACATACATAATATATATCCATTATATATATGTACTTATAATAGTACATTACATTTGGGGATAAGAAATGAAATGCACCGTTCATGGAAATGTTAAGCCGTACGTACGCATGAACGCTACTTTCATTTCTATCTCATACATTAATGGAATGAAATAATAATGATATAGAGGTATATTATAATTCCAGTATAACATCATATATAATAACTTTAAATCCATCCTTTATACGTCCCACATATGGCATTAACGAATCACATCACTTTGAAGGGGCGGTAGTCCGCACTTCCTAAAATGAAGATATCACATATACCTATAATGGAAGCCATAAAGGTATGCCATAAATAAAAAAAATACAGAAGCTTAAGGAAAAATTAAACATATTATATATCACATATAAATACAGTTACATCTTAATGGCCACTTTTGAAGGTGTTATATGAGTGTTGAACAATCATCGTTTCGTGAGGCATAAATTCGACATCCACAGAAACCATATGTTCTTTAACCATTAGATGTAGATGTGTGTAATTTTAGATCGAAAGATTCTTATAACAACATCCTAGTATATTTAAGATACTGTAGTTGTTACAAAAGAAATGAATAAAGAGAGTTTAGGGGGTTGGAGAAGCAAAATAAAACAAAAGAACACAAGTGAAGACATCACCTTAAAATCAGGTGACTCTCTTAGATTTGAGCTCAAAGGATTCCTTGGGAAGACTTCTGCCCAAATTGAAGCTTCAAAGAGTAATAGAGGTATGTGGAGAGACAACATGGGCATAGTTTGGCCGATATAAAGGCTTTGGATCTGTGGGTAAAGAGGTAGAGGTGGGGGCCTTTTATAAGAGAAGAGGAGGGGCACTCTTGGAAAGTAAGGAAATGTTACTTTATTTTAGAATGAGTTTCGGATTTAAAAGGTCCCACATTGATATAATTCGAGTATAAGGTGATAAGGGTTCGAAATAAAACCATCCAATAGGTTTTGGAAATGTGTTGGTCCTTGATTTTACATTATCTTTCCATTTTATTTAAATCGTTAAATAATGAGGTAATCGCTACACCATCATGGTGTCATAAATAATTTAATTTATTTAATGATTAAAAATTATAAAAAAATACTATGATGTAGGAAATTGTTTTACCTTTCCAATGAATATTAATAGTCAAACATCTAATTTTTATAACCCCATGTAAAAATTGTTTTAGTAAAACAACTCATGTTTGTGACATTTTTATTTTAACTTTAAATAAAAAGTTATTAATGTCATTTTCCAACCAAAGTAGCTTAATGGGGTCACCATGTTCACCCATGGATTTTTTGGTCATCCATGACACATCCATTGAGGTTAGGACATGTTTCAAGTTCATTTCATATTATTACAACATTATTTTTAACTTAAATTACACTAATTACCTCTAATTGCGATTAAAAACATAATAAGTTACTATTCACCAAAAAATTATTTTAATCCCATTGAACCACATTTTACTTCTTAATGAAAACCATGTATGTTGGATTTTTGAAATTCAAAACACAGAGGTGGTAAAATTTAATTTAAACGAAAAATTAGTTTTTTAAGTACCACTTAGTGGTTTCACTATTCATCGAAAATTAATGTTTTTCAGAAAAATACCAAAACTTCACCCTAAGATATATTTGATATTCCGAATTCAAAAATGAAGGCCATTTTAAAAAATTCAAAACATTTAAGTTGCATTAATTAATTTAATAATTAATTCCCGCTGTCAGAGCAAATAGCGTGTTTTTATGAAACAATAAGTATCAAAAGATTGACACTAGTTTAAGTCTGATTTCAAAGTGAAATTAATTCCAACGACCACTATTGGATTTAATGTTAAAAATATATTCTAATTTCACTTTAAAACCAAGTCAAAAGATAATCTATTCATATAAATAAATTAGATTAAAAATAGGTTTTGATTTAAAATACAACATTTTTCACTATTCATTAAAAAATGAACTTTATCGGAAAAATACCAAAAATTCACCAAAAGTAAATTTTGATGTCCCAATCATAAAGAATAAGTTTATTTTGAAAAACATAGCTTATAAAATTTTCAAAATATAGATTTAAAAATGGTTTGCCATCAAAAGGCAGTAAAACAATCTTTTAAAAATATTAGTGTATTCCATGCTAAAGATTGAATTTATTCTCATTTTAAGCCTCTAAAACACTATCTAATTCCCTAATAGAAATAGATAAAAATATCTATTATTCATTACTTACTTGGGATGCTACATCCTTCCCCCCTTTAGAAAATTTCAACCCCACAATTTATTTACTTATCGAATAAATGGGGGTACTTTTCCCTCATTGCATTTTCAGATTCCCATGTTGCATCTTCCATCATGTGGTTTTTCCACAAAACCTTTACCTGATTAGTCACCTTATTCCGTAACAGTTGCTCCCTGTGGTCAAGAATCTGGACCAGTTGTTCCTCATAAGATAGGTTCTCTTCCAGCTGAACTACCTCTAGAATCAAAACATGAGATGGATCTGGCATGTACTTTCTCAACATCAAAACATGAAAAACATTGTGTACCTGAGACAAACTCGGAGGTAAAGCCACCCGGTATGAAACTGATCCAACTCTCTCCAGAATTTCATATGGTCTAATGAACCTTGAACTCAGCTTTCCTTTCATACCAAATCACATCACACTTTTCCATGGTGAGACTTTGAGAAAAACATGATCACCTACCTCAAAAGATAGATCCTTCCTCCTATTGTCTGCATAACTCTTCTGCCTGCTTTGAGATGTTCTCATGTGTTTCTGTATCAGCTGAACTTTTTCTGCCAACTCTTCTACAAATTCTGGTCCCATCAGCTTTCTTTCACCCACTTCATCCCAAAAAACTGTAGTTCGACACCGCTTCCCATATAACGCCTCAAATGGTGCCATCTGTATAGTGGAATGAAAACTGTTATTATAAGAAAATTCAACCAAAGAAATATGTTGGTCCCATATTCCCTGATAATCCATAGAGCAAGAACGTAGAATATCCTCCAATGTCTGAATTGTTCATTCTGACTGCCCATCTGATTGAGGATGAAAAGCTGTACTAAAATTTAATTCAGTACCCAACGACTTCTGAAGGACTTTCCAAAACATAGAAGTGAACCTAGGATCACAGTCAGATACAATGGAGAGGGGAACTCCTTGTAACCTGACTATCTCTTTAAGATACAAACAGTAAAGTTGATCTAGGGAAAAAGTATCTTGTATAGCAAGGAAATGAGCAGATTTAGTCAAGCGATCAACAATAACCCAGATTGCATGATTACCTCGAGGGGTATTCGGCAATCCCACAACGAAGTCCATGGATATATTCTCCCATTTCCATTCTGGTACTGGTAAAGGCTGAAGAATCCCTTTCGGTAATAGCCACTCTGCTTTAACATGTTGACATGTTAAACACTTCACAGTAAAATCAGCAATATCTCTTTTCATTCCGTCCCACCAGTAATACTCCCACAGATCTCTGTACATCTTAGTACTTCCAGGATGAACTGAAAACGGGAAACTGTGAGCCTCACATAAAAACTCATTATTCAAATGTGAATCACAAGGCACACATAATCTCTTCCCAAATCTAAAAACACAATCATTATCAATGTTGAATTCAGGAAACTTACCTTTCTTAACCAACTCTACCTTTTTCTGCAACTCACTGTCTTGCTTCTATGCTTTCTTGATTCTGTATGATAGAGAAGATTTCACTGATACCTGAAACAAAACAGAAGGAAATCCTGCCCCGACAACTTCTATGCCAAATTTCATCAAATCCTTAACCAAAGGATCATGTTCCAAACACAACCTTTTTAATGAAGCATTACGTTTTCGACTCAAAGCATCAGCCACTTTATTTGCTTTTCTCGGATGGTAATGAATTGAACAATCATAATCCTTGATTAATTCTAGCCATCTCCTCTGTCTCATGTTCAATTCTTTTTGAGTGAATATATACTTTAAACTTTTGTGATCGGTATATATTTCCCACTTTACTCTATACAAATGATGCCTCCAAATATTTAAAGCAAAAACAACAGCAGCTAATTCCAAATCATGTGTAGGGTAATTTACCTCATGAGTTTTCAACTATCGTGAACCATAAGCAATTACCTGATCATTCCGCATTAGGACAGAACCAAGTCCTTTCAATGAAGCATTATTGTAGATAACAAACTCCCCATTCCTGGAAGGTAGTGCCAAAACTGAAGAATTCACCAATCTTCTTTTCAATTCTTGAAAACAATCATCACATTCTTTTGTCCAGATAAACTTAACACCCTTCCGAGTTATCTTGGTCATTGTACTAGATAGCCATGAGAAATTTTCAACAAACCTTCGGTATTAGCTTTCCAAACAAAGGAAACTACAAATCTCTGTTACATTTGTGGGTCTTGGCCATTCTTCAACAACCTCTGTTTTTGCAGGATTAACGGTTATCCCATCTTTAGAAACAATATGACCAAGGAAAGAAATTTGATTCAAGCAAAACTCGCACTTGATGAATTTACCATACAATTTCTTTTCTTTTAAGGTTTTGGAAAATAACCTTTAATGTCTTTCATGATCCTCTTTAATTTTGGAAAACAACAAAATATCATCAATGAAAAGAACCAAAATATTTCCCCTGATTCAACTGATCCATCACTGCAACAAACTGTTTAGTTCTGATTCTGACCTTCTCAGGATACTGATTTGAAAGGTTATTTCCCTATGTATGCCTTCCCAGAAAAGATTCTTTGTTTCCTCTACGAAAAACCATTCTTAACACATAAATATCTTTGGCGAAGCAACATGGTAATCTTTAAATGCTATATCATTTCAGTCGTACCATAAATTAACTTATAATTTAACAATTTTCGAACTCCTAAAGTTGTCCATACCGACCTCTGATAGCAACTCTAAGGCCCCAGCCATAAACATTACTTAATATTGAATCAAATGAAAAATTCACATTGAGGATCTTTTCAGGTTTAGAGTTTTAGAGAATTGGGACATAACTGTTTCATCTCAAAATATTACAAAGTAGACACTTCTACTATGTTTCCATAAAATAAAAAACTCCTAAAAAGAAACAAGTCTAGTTCCATGTTTTATATAGAATGACTTTCCCTTGATCCCATCCTTGACCCTACTCCACATTAATTCCTGTGAAAAACATTTCAAAAAAACTTGGGGTGAGCATAAAAAGATCAGTATGGGATACACAAAGAAAGAAAACTGATATTTTTTCAAACATCAAGTAAACCATGTATACTTTATCAAAGTAATACCTTTACCTTCATGAAGTAGTAAAAACTCTTCACTGAATAAAATATCATTACATACCCTTTGGTAACCAAAGTATTACCATAAAACCCATATAAAGCACACATAACATATAAAGGTAACTTGGGACATAAGCATACTTAAGTGGAATTACCATACGGTCGACTTCCACACATATCACTTAATGGAATAGCCATACGGCCAACTTCCATATATACTTAATGGAATAGCCATACGGCCGACTTCCATACCCAATGAATTGGAGGTTATAACGTAACCACCCATCCTGGTATGCACGGCACCACCCGTCATATATTTTATCACGTAACAACTCGTCAAATGTCCAAGTACCATTATAAAAATCATAAGACATAAAACAAATATAATGGAAAGAAAACATTTCCACACTTTGATCACAATATATCACTTAAATATATTAACATAAAAAATCCATTATAAAAACCATTTTCAATTCCAAAATACATAAAAGATTATATGGTATTTATTTCATTTTAAAAAAACATTACGGCTTGTTCAGGAATTCAAAGACCAAATAATACTCGCGGCGGCGGAAAAGGTCGTTGACACCGCGTACGTTAAAAGAAACATTCCTTTTTGTCGTTTTGTAAAACGCTTCGTAGAAAAATATTCCTTTTGTATAAAAGTAAAATTCAAAGGGGTTTATACACCGTATAAAATAAAGTTGTGTATGAAACGAAATATGTCTCAATGAATGGAGATTGAGACGAAGTCCTTTACCTCGGGTCCGACTTGACTCGATCGTTCTTTAACATCATGAATAATAAACTTGAGTTAATTTATATTTTCTTAAGAACCTTTTTCAAGTTCATTATTCCTTTTAAATCACTTATTGCTATGTTATAAACATTATTTAATCATTTACATTAATAATGTTTGTTTTGTCGATATTTGGTTCTTAAGTCGAAAGTGGACTTCTTACAATTACATGTTGTTCGTGTGGTCAAAGGTTCTTTATATCCAGAATGAAATTTCTGATTTGGATATCATATATATCATATATATCTATCATATAAATGTATTTATAATATCACATAATCATTTAGAGGTAATAATTGAAATGCACTGTTCATGGAGACGGTAAGCCGTACGTACGCATGAACGCTACTTTCATTTCTATGTCATATTAATGGAATTATAACTAAATGAGAGGAATGTATATTTTAATTCCAGAATTATATTAATAATTTAGATGTAACATACATCACATATATCCATTATTTATATGTACTTATAATAGTACATTACATTTGGGGATAAGAAATGAAATGCACCGTTCATGGAGACGGTAAGCCGTACGTACGCATGAACGCTGCTTTCATTTCTATCTCATACATTAATGGAATGAAATAATATTTATATAGAGTTATATTATAATTCATGTATAACATAATATATAATAACTTTAAATCTATCATTTACACTTCCCACATATGGCATTAACGAATCACATCACTTTGAGGGGGCGGTAGTCTGTACTTCCTAAAATGAAGATATCGCGTATACCCATAATGGAATCCATAAAGGTATGCCATAAATAAAAAATACAGAAGCTTAAGGAAAAGATAAACATATTATATATCATATATAAATACAGCGACATCTTAAGGGCCACCTTTGAAGGTGTTATATGAGTGTTGAACAATCATCGTTTCGTGAGGCAGAAATTCACCATCCACAGAAACAATATGTTCTTTAACCATTAGATGTAGATGTGTGTAAGTGTAGATCTAATTCTTCTTATAACAACATCATAGTATATTGAAGATACTTTATTTGTTACAAAATAAATGAATAAAGAGATTTTAGGGGGTTGGAGAAGCAAAATAAAACAAAAGAACACAGTTGAAGACATCACCTTAAAATCGGGTGAATCTCTTAGATTTGAGCTCAAAGGCTTCCTTGGGAAGACTTCTGCCCAAAGTGAGGCTTCAAGGAGTAATAGAGGGATGTGTAGAGACAAAATGGGCAGAGTTTGGCCGATCCAAAGGCTTTGGAAGTGTGGGTAAAGAGTTAGAGGTGGGGGCCTTTTATAAGAGGAAAGGAGGGGCACTCTTGGAAAGTAAGGAAATGTTATTTATTTTAGAATGAGTTTCAGATTTAAAAGGTCCCACATTGATATAATTCGAGGGTAAGGTGATACGGGTTCGAAATCCACCCATCCAATAGGTTTTGGACATGTGTAGGTCATATATTTTACATTATCTTTCCATTTTATTTAAATCGTTAAATAATGTGGTAATCACTACATCATCATAGTGTCATAAATAATTTTCTTTATTTAATGTCTAAAAATTAAAAAAAAAATTATGTAGGAAATATTTTTACCTTTACAATGAATATTTATTGTCAAAAGTCTTATTTGTATAACCCCATGTAAAAATTGTTTTAGTAAAACAACTCATGTTTGTGACATTTTTATTTTAACTTTAAATAAAAAGTTATTAATGTCATTTTCCAACCAAAGTAGCTTAATGGGGTCCCCATGTTGACCCATGGATTGTCTTGGTCGGCCAGGACACATCCAATGAGGTTATCACATGTTTCAAGTTCATTTCATATTATTACAACATTATTTTTACCTTAAATTACACTAATTACCTCTACTCGCGATTAAAAACTTAATAAGTTACTATTCACCAAAAAAATTTATTTTAATCCCATTGAACCAAATTTTACTTCTTAATGACAACCATGTATGTTGGATTTTTGAAATTCAAAACACATAGGTGGTAAAATTTCATTTAAACGAAAAATCAGTTTTTTAAGTACCACTTAGTGGTTTCCCTATTCATCAAAAATTGATGTTTTTCAGAAAAATACCAAAACATCACCATAAGCTATATTTGATATTACATATTCAAAAATGAAGTCAATTTTACAAAATTCAAAACATATAAGTTGCATTAATTAATTTAATAATTAATTCCCTCTATCAGAGCAAATAGCGTGTTTTTATGAAACAATAAGTATCAAAAGATTGACACTAGTTTAAGTCTGATTTCGAAGTGAAATTAATTCCAAAAACCACTATTGTTTTTAATGGTAAAAATATATTCTAATTTCACTTTAAAACCAATTCAAAATATAATCTAATCATATAAATAAATTATATTAAAAAGTGGTTTTGAATTAAAATACAACATTTTTCACTATTCATTAAAAAATGAACTTTATCGGAAAAATACCAAAAATTCACACAAAGTAAATTTTGATGTCCCAATCATAATGAATAAGTTTATTTTGACAAAAATAGCTTATAAAATTGTCAAAAGATAGATTTAAAAATGTTTTTCCATCAAAAGGCAGTAAAACAATCTTTTAAAAATATTAGTGTATTCCATGCTTAAGATTGGATTTATTCTCATTTTAAGCCTCTAAAACACTATTTAATTCACTAATAGACATAGATAAAAATATCTATTATTCATTACTTACTTGGGATGTTACAAAAATTATACTTACATAGGTGAGGCTAATTTTCCATTGGTCATATTAATATTGATAATTTAAATATTACTATTCCTAAGTTACTATTCACCCAAAAAGAATTTGATCTTATCATACTCTAAATTTCTTATTAATCACAACTATGTATGTCCATTGTTTCAAAAATCATTTCACATGGTTAATTATTTAAATTATAAAAAAAAAATTAAAATACTCTTTCTGACAATATTCATTAATAAAATAAATAATCATATAAAAATAATAAATAATTCATCTTTGATATATTTTTACAAGTGAAATTAAAAAATGATGTTTATTTTACCAGAATAATTCTAAGTATGAGAAATGTCAAAAAAGTAGAATTTTTACCTATAAAATCAATTTACCAAATTGGTCTTAATTAAACATATATCTTATTTAGATAAAATATTATCAAAATGGAAATTTTTAAATAAATATTTTATTTATACAAAGTTATTACACAAGGTAACTATGGCCTCGTCACATAACCCCTTATAACACCCACATATGACCTAATAGTAAGGTGTGAAATGTTGATAGAACCCTGGGGATGCTCAAACAACATTTCCCTTGTGGTGATTTCTATCAACAATAACTTCTCCCAAAGTATATTTCTTTCAAACATAACATGTTGATGATAGGCTTGGTTTTTGTCCATAAAAATGACAAGTAATGTGACCTCCTTCCCATGCTCCAACAAATGGGCTTCATATGGCCCTAATTTACTAGTTAAGTCTATTAAATCTCCTTCGGGCATTAATTAACCATTATCATTTATAATTATAACCAATAATTATAATATTAGGTATTATTATATTTTCCATCTTTCATATTAAGCAATGGTATTATAATTGTCAGAAATCGATGGTTACATTGGAATTATACTTATATATTTTTATTGATTCTGACACAATAGAACATTAATTTTCTGGAGACAAAATATTATTCCAAAATTTGAGTCGTTAAATAATTCCCCACTTAAGAAATTTTTCCAAAAAATCTAAACTCATACCCTTAGAAGAAAAACGATGTGGGCTCTTATAACTCATATCCTCCTCTAATTCTCAAGTGGATTCTTCATATTTTTAGTTGATCCATAACATATTAACAAGGTGGGTAGTCAGGTTGCACAGAACCTTGTCCCTATGATCCATGTTCTCCACCGGCTTCTCCCTATAAGATGGTCATGTTCCAGTTGTAAAACAATTGGATTTATTATATGTGAAGGGTTTGGTATATAATTTATCAATATGGGTACTTGGAACAAATCATGTACTTCAGCTATATTTGGAGGTAGTGCAAGCCAATAGTCCATTGTTCATATACGATAAAACATTTCATATGGGCCAACATACCATGGGATGAGCTTCCCATTCATCCCAAAACTACTGACTCTCTTACATGGAGAAATTCAAAGGAATTCATTATCACCAATATCAAATTCCAAATCCCTTCAAAGGTTGTTGGCATAGCTCTTCTACTGACTCTAAGAAGCCTTAATTTTTTGTAGGGTGGAATTAGCCTTTTTTCTCATCCCTTGTACAAGATCAGTCCCAAGAATATTTCTCTCACCAGATTTGTCCCAACAAGTGGGAGTTCTACATCGCTTCCTATATACAGATTCACAGGGTTCAATTTGAATGCTCAGGATTGAATCTGTTGTTGTACTAGAACTTACATATGGGACATGTTGATCCATTCCACCTTTAAATTCCATTGATCAAGTTCACATCATGTCCCCAAGTATCAGAATAGTCTTTTCAGATTGGCTATCAGTTTTGGGGTGATAATCCTAACTGAAATTCAATTTGGTACACATATAATTTTGTAGAATTCCTTGCTATTATGGGTAATGGTTATAATACCCCTTTAAAAAAATTCACTCTTCCTTAACTTATCAATACACCTGGAAACTTGTAGTGTAGTCGGTTATCTCCCTTTTCATGTTATCCCACCAATAATGATCACAAGGATCCCTATACATTTTATTTCTCCCATGATGTATAGAGAATGTATAAATATGAGATATATCCATCATCTGCTTCTTTATTTTCGAAATATATGGAATACATTGTCCTGTACAAAATTTCAGTACACATTCTTGATCAATATGGAACTGAGGAAATATCTCATCCATCATATCCTCAATATTATTCTATTAAAATGGATCTATATTTTGGGAATTCATGATTTTCTCTATTAAGGATGATTGTTAAATCATTTGGGATAGTGTTGATGATGTCCCTACCCTTGAAATTCCCTTGTATAGTTTTACTAGGTATTTGATCAAGGGATCTCCTTGAATCCTTATTATCTACATAACAGCATTGTCATTCCTACTTAATGCATCAATGGCATAGTTTTATATTCGAGGTTGATGATGGATTAAACAATCATTGTATTTAAGAATATTCATCCATCTCATCATTCTCATATTCATTACCTTTTACTGTAAAAATATAATTTATACTTTGATGGTCTGTGTATATATCTCATTTCCCCCCATCTAGATAGTGCATCCATAACTATAGGGAAAAAACAACGACATCATGCATCATATCATTCAAATGATAGTTCTTCTCATGAGGATTCAACTGTTGAGATGAATAAGTAATGACTTTTATATTTTTCATGACGAAACAACCTATCCCTTTCATAGATGAACCACTAAAAATAATGAGTCCTATTCTGATAGAGGGAAGAGTTAACATGGGTGTAGTAACCAATCTCTTCTTTATCTCTTGGAAATATTCCTTACACTCCTTTATCCAGACAATCATGGACACTCTTTGAGTTAACTTGGTTAATGGATTATAATTTCATGTATTGTAATTCAAAAAGATCCTATAATATCCTTCTAAACCAAGGAAAGTAGAATCTCAGTTACTGTTGTAGGATGATGCCACTCCTCTACAACCTTTTTCTTTGGAGGGTCAACTGAGATTCCTTCATTGTAAAAAAGTTCCCTAAGAAAGAAACTATTTGAAACCAAGAATTATATTTAATGAACTTTACAAAAATCATATCCTTCGGTATTGTTCGAAAAATAACCCTTAAATGATCGCCATGATCTTATCGACTTTTACAATAAATTTGCATTTCGTCAATAAAATCTACCAAAAAATTATCAAGGTAGTCCTTAAAGACTCTATTCATCAAATACATAAAAATAGAAGGTTTATAAGTCAATTATACGGGAATAACAAAAAACTCAAAATGCTTATATCTTGATTAGTATCTGCAATTTGGAATATATTCTATTTTCACATTCAATCGATGATAACCTGATCAAATGTCAATCTTGGAATAGAATTAATCCACATGAAGTTGTTCAAATAAGTTATAAATTTTTAGAAGAGGGTATTTGTTTCTTCACTATGATCCATTTCAGTTATCTATAATAAATTCATGTACACATTTATCCATCCTTATTCATTATAAACAGAACAAGTTCTTCCCAAGGAGACACACTCGGTCGGATAAACCCATTCTCCAAAATATCATGGAGTTGTTTCTTTAATTCCTCCAGCACCTCATTTTCCATCCTATACAGGGTCATTGATTTTAGATGAGGTATTGGAATGAGTTAAATGGATAACTCTACCTATCATTCTGGAGGAGGTTCGGTTAACTCCTTAGGAAATAATTCAATGTATTCCTTGTCTGTGGGGATATTTTATATCTTTATACTCTCGTTTTATTTTTATCATCAGTGATCAACTCTATAAAAAGGATATAGAAAGTTCTTATTGAAAAATATTACGCCGAGATACATCTCATTTGAAGATAATTGTAGGTTTTCCATTCATGACATCTGATATTTCCATACATCTTCATTTGATCTTATAATTATACATTGAAAGAGAGTCCATCCCTAGTGTAACATCAAATTACAACATGTGAATGACTAAAAAACATATTATAATATTATTTATTCTAAAGTAAATAATTATGTTTATAAACACTATTGATTATTGGATAATCCTTCTATGAGACTAAAATGATAACATTAATTTTATAAGTTTATGGAATGCTTTTATACATTTTGCAAACATGGAGGAAAAAAATTCATAGAACCAGAATCAAACTAGTTGCTTTCTATTATTTAGGGAAAAAAGTGTACCTTCCCCCAAATTATTTGGAGCATCAACATCATCTTTCATTATAACAAAATCATGACATTGACCTCTTCACCTTTTGTTATGGCTGATATCGGTTCCCCTCTACTGCCCTCATATATGGACAGTTATCAGAAAAGTGCCCTAGCTATCCACACTTGATGCATTGGACTTCTGGTAAGACATACACTATATTCCCTTTGTCGTTAGTGTTTCTATGTTGAGGATTCACCTCACTATGACAATTCCAAGGGATATATCCATCTATTCCACACTTGTAACACTTCTTTCTCTCAAGAAGGCAGTTCCCCGAATGCTTCTTCCCAAATTTATTACATGTGTGATGTTTTAGCTTATTTCCTCATCTTAACTAATCAAAGATCTCACCCAATATTGAATTCATTGACCTCTTCTTTTAATTGGAGTTTTTAGGCCACTATGTCTCACCTAACATTGTTTCAACATTCATAGCACTTTTCACTTTCTCCTCATAGCTATCATAGTCTCAGATGGATAGATTCTTCCATAGATGAGATCTTATTCAACTAATGACTCTATAAACCATCCCATTAGAATACATGAAATTGATTGAGATGTAATGTGAAATCCTTTTATGTTTTTCTCATTTCTTCCACCAAATTAATTCTCCGTGTTCTTTATCATGATAAATTCCATCTCCATTTTCTTTCTCATCGAATGATAGGTATAATTATTAATAAAGATCCATCTAATATATTCCCACTTCATAGCTTCAATATCTACTAATTACCTCATGTTTTTAATATTTTCCCACCACTTATCATCTTCTACCTTTATGTGGTAAATATTCAGGGTGACCTTTTCTTATTCTAAATAGTGGAGTAAAGAAAAGTTGTTTGAAATATAAGTATTTCATTGTTTCAAAATCAATGGGTCGGTATATCTATAAATCATTAGTGGTTATTGATACAAAAATAACTCAAAAAATTGCTTCCTTTTGGTGAAATTGATTTCATAGCTTGATTCATGTTATTTCCAACAACATGAGTCAGTTGATTCATCATTCAAATGAAATTTTTCATTCCATATTCCATCAGAGGGTCATCAGTGCATGGGCCATTTTGGTCATGATATTCATAGTTTCTCTTATTTCATTCCATTTTCGGAAAGAATAAAACTCTTTTGAGGTACGTATTTGATTTAATTTTTTTTATCTATAACGGATTTTTATGTCATAAAATTTCATGCATAAACAACAATAACATTTATATATTAATCCTTCATAATGATTCATAAAAAGCTTGAGATTAACCCAACATACCCCCTAGGAGTGTCATAATAGATGTGTAGAAATTCTTATTTTCATGAACCAGTTTCTGTTTGGGTTTATCTTAAAGTGTTCTCTATATGTTTTTCCTCTTGATACATCTTCCACAGAGCCATGTCCACATCTTCATATTTGGAGAAATATTTTTTTTCTTCAGAAATAATTTACTTAATATTTCACTAAAATGCTAGGATTTTTTTCTATATTTAAACACTTCTATAGGTTTATTAATACTGTTTTCATAAACTAGTTTCTAAAAATAACTAAACTGTTTTTTGATAGCAACTATGGATTCCAGCTTTTTTATTACAAAACATTTCATTAAATTTTATAAATAGATGATCGTTAAAGTCATGTGTCTTCGAAATATGGTACATAATACATGAGAAAATAAAACAATATTTTAATCCACTTGATAAGAATCATCAAATTTATATCATATGTAAAATTATGGCATCTCATAACTAGAGGACATACATAAAAGGAATGGGTGAGCATAAGGCCCAATAAGGGAAAACTAGTAAAATAGTATACATGCAGGCTTGTAAGAATACAATAAGAACATGATTAAATTCCATAATTGAATGTGAATGAGAAATTTCATGATAATAATAAAATTAATAATATCTTTTAATTTTGTCTAAAAAATTATATTTATACATTAATAAGTACATCACCAAGGTCTATCACTGAAGGGTCATAAAAATTAACATGGTTATTCACCAAGCTATCCTAAAACTATCATTTGAAGAGATTAATTTATTTACCAAATTCATTGGAGTGATATCAAGGGTCACCCTATATATTTATTTATTCTAGTGTGATTAAAATAGATTTTAATCAAAAAAATTATAAAAACCCCATATAGAAAAAAATGTGTTTCATATCAAAATCATATCGTTTTAAAAATTGGTGAAAACATGATGAGTATGTCATTAATAACCCAATGAATGGTAACGAGGGTTTTATTTATATATGTTCCAGAATAAGAAAATACTTTCTATATATTTATGAAAAAATAGAGAAATTAATGTGGTTTGGATATTCCTATATTGAAAATAAAATAATATCTTGGGAAAAAAGACGGAGATTTGGAGACAAAAATTCTGCAGCATAATGGGTATGAAACATAGTTTTATTAACATTAAAAATATTGAGTTTAGGGGTAACCCATTCATAAAAGTCTCATAATACTATTGAAGAAAATAATTAAATGGAAATAATCACATGGTATGGAAATTTGAAAGACATACCACATAAAATAGAACATTAAAGGAAAAGTGATATTGGAAATTCCCTTACCTTAAAGTGTATCTTCTAAAACACTAGGATCAGGACCTTGAGTTCATGATGAAACCGTGTTAAGTAATAAAATTTGAACATAATGGTTAATCCTTTTCTAATGAAATTAAATGAAGGAATTTTTTGGGTATTAAAAGTAAAAGAGAGGGATTTTTTTATTAATTTCTAAGGACACCTCATTAGTGGTATTTGAAAAACAATGGTAATTAAAATGGTATTTTCCCATGGATTTGGCCACATTGGACACCTAATATCATATATTAATCGACATGAGTTGACCATAATTTAAAATTAAATATTACATTATTATGATTTCATTAAACACACCGAAAACTAAACAACTATATTTTTACTATTCATCGAAAAACAAAACATTTTATAAAAATATAATATATTAATACTAACCAAATATTAATGTCTTGAATTCCAAAATGACCTCAATTATATAAAAAAAACTTTCTAAATACAATAAAATTAATTTTAGGTAAAATCATTGTTTACTCAAAAAATTTACTTAACTAATAATTTCTAGAATAGTTATTTACTTATACTATTATATCAAACTACCATTTTGGATGCATAAATTACATTTATACTTCCTTAGGTAATGATAATATTCCATTGGTAATATTAATATTCATAAATAAAAAATTAAAATTCATAAGTTACTATTCAAAAAAAAATATGTTGATCTTATCAGACAATAAATTTTTTTTGATCACGACCGTTTATGTACATTTTTCAAAAATCATTTCCCAATATCAATTATTTAAAGTATAAATTTATTTTAAAGTACTATTTATTCATTATTCATCTACAATTTAACTCTTCTTAAAAAATAGTCAAAAAATTATCCTAGACTAATTTTGACATTTGAAATTTATAAAGATGTTTATTGTACCATAATAATTCATAAAGTATGAGAAATGTCAAAAAAGTTCAATTTTTACCATTAAATTTTTTTATCAAAATAGTCTTAATTAAACATATATCTTATTAATAAAAACAATTCATAAAATGAAAATGATGAAATAAAAAAAATTTATACAAAGAGATTACTGAAGATAACTAAGGCCTTGTTACATAACTCATTATAAAAACTACATATGACCAAAGAGTACGATGTAAAATGGTGATGGAATCATTTGGTGGCTCTTACAACATTTCATGAGTGGTAAGTTCTATCAACTTTAACTTCTACCAATGGTGCTTTCGTTCAATACTAATATTTGGAAGATTGGATTGGGCATGGTCCAAAGAAAATACAAGTGATGGTACCTCCATACCATGGTCCAAAAAATTGGCTTCATACGGCCCGAGTCTACTGGATGAGACCATCAACTCTTCTTTCAGAATTAATAATCCAGTATCATTTATACTTATAAATAACAATTATAACCTTATAAATTATTATTTTTTCCAATGGTCATTTTGACCAACACTCTTATAATAGTCAAAACATGATGGTTACATTTGAATTATACTTAAATAAATTTATTTATTAATACATACTAAATCATAAATTTTTAGCAAATAAAATATTATTCAAAAGTTTGGGTCGTTACAACATCGCTTCGTAAGGGAGTAGTTATTCGTACACATGAACGACGATATCACATCCCCCTGAAATGTTAAAAAAGAAGTTATATGTGATATCATAATTTAAAAATTATAATAATTGAATAAATTTAATATAAATATGTTATATCAATCATATTACATTTATATGAACATGGTGATGGAAAAATATCTACATCGATGTGGGTGGTGATAGTCTACTATTTTGAAAATCGATGGGTTCGTTCCCCATTTGATGGAAGATAATATGTATATAGGTATTTCCTATAGAAAAATAAAATATAATTAAATGGTGTATACTAGTTATATTACATTATCATAGATGGATAGTATTATATGTTGTTATCAGAATAATTAATATCAAAACGCATAGTTCAAAATTTTACCTCTTCTTTTAAAACCCTCTTTAGGTTTAACCTAATGCATTTGTAGATTTGTTTTATGATCTAAAAAGGGACTCTAGGATTAGAGGGCTTAATTTAAGAATATATTTGGAGATTTACTTTTTTAACTATAGGTATTTGTGAGTGTTGGGAGGGGAGGATAGTGGTGGCCATTTATAAGTGGGGGAGAGGACATATGTGGAATTATGGAAAAGATAATGTGATACTCATGTTTTTCTCATATTGAAATACTAAAAAATTTAAAAATATAGATTATTATAGGTTATAAGGACTAAATATATCCTTAAATTTTATTTTTTGATGTTTTAGTTTATTTTAAATGTTATCATATTATTTAACCCCTAGGGCAAACCCATTTTTACTATAACCTTGCTAAATAATTTTTTCTACATTTAATATTCATAGTGGTAAAAATTTATGTTTACCACATTAGATTAAGAATATTAGACATATTCCAAATATATATTTCATTTATTCAAATTTAATTCATATAAGTAGAAAAATGCCATTTCAAATTAATCCTATAGAGGAGACCCAAAAGTGGTTTCCTAGAATTATTTTTTTCAGGGAAATGATAATCTTATAATAACAATATGAATAGATAATGTCATTATATGAATTTAAAAATATAAATACATTTTTATAATTTATAAATTTCATTGAAATAATTCATCATTAGGGGTTATTTGGATTATTTAAAATGGGGATACATTGTACAAATTAAAATAGTTTTTGGACAAATGTGTTTTTAAACCAAAAAATATATTTATACTAAAATATTGTATAAAGTTGATTGAAATGAAATTAAAAGAATTAAATTAAAAAACATATATTAATTTAAATAAAATTTCATTCATAATGTTCCTTTTAAAAAATTTAATTTATTGTAATGAATTTATAGTTTTACAAAAATTCAGATTTTTTTTAAAATTTAGTAAAAATCAGTGTATTCAGAAAAATTCAAAAATTTCACCCTATGTAAATTTTTATTCTCTGATATAAAATATTAATTTCATTTTTTAAAATAAAATTTGTAAAATTTGTAAATAAAATTTCAAATTATATGTGTAATGATTAAATATTCATCATTTTAGAAAAATATAGTTTAAAAAACATTCTTGTTTCCTTGAAATAATTCTTATTTAATTTATAATCAATATATAACACTTGAATTTACAAAATAAAATTTAAAACCAAATAATTTTTATAATTTAATTTCAACTATATATTGCAACCAAATTTATTTTCAGTTTATTTAAATATACTATATTATGATTCATTTACTGTGGTGGTTGCATGTTCTGTATACTATTGAAAATATTCAATTTATTTATAAACAAATATAACATAAATTCATAATTTGTGAAATTATAATATAAGAATGGAGTTTCATTTCACAAACACCATATATGATTATTTTCCTCTTTAAATATATTTGGGAGTAACATTTTGTGGGATTGTTCTTGAACTCAAAGATATTCATCGTTAACAAATAAAGGATTCAACAAGTCTAAAGTTATTGTGATTTATATTTAATGTACAAAATGTATTTTAATTGTGTTGATAAGGGAAAATATAAATAATTACATTTATTTCACATAATAAAGTGAAAATCACAACCTTGAAAAAGTTATTAAACCAAAATAATTACAAATATAATATTACTTATACCTTAAAATAGATTTTTGGATCATTGGGAAACATAGAATTGCAAATTGATTCATTTAGTTATTATATCCATGTAAATGATACATTATCCTAATGAATATTATTCTTTGTCAGTGAATGATAATATAAATACGTACATAATTATTTAAATAAAATGTTTCATGGAATGGGTTTCATGGATGACAATTATGAACATATGAATTTTTTAAATAGACAATATAAGTTGACATTGTAACATTTAATGTTCTGAAGTTAAGGAGATTAAATATTCAAAAATTATTGAACTCGGGGAATTTTATTCTCAAAATCTCACCATTATTAAAACATTATTACTTTAGAGATATTACTCATTAAATATTTACTGGGATAATTTTATTAAATTTTCACGAGAGATATGGAAGGAATTATATATAAATGTAATGAATTAACAAAACAGAAAAAGCGTAGAAAAAATAAGACAAATTTTGAATTAACTAATATATGATATGTTAGATAGGTTCTTATGTACATTATTAGGTATTAATGAAAGAGTCTAAGAATATTTAATGTATCATATAAAAATAAATCTCATCTTTATACTTCTTTCTTATTTGGTACGTAAACATATATATAGATATATATTTTCTAAATTGATATAATAGTTAACCTCTCAAATTAAGACTTTTTGTTATCCCAAACTTAGGATCATCATATCATATTATAGTTTGTAATGGAATATATGGTTGGAATGACTCATTTTCATGTACATGAATACAAAATATGCTTAGATGGAACAACAAATATGTTTCTATGCATTGGATAACCCATTAAGTATACAATATAGAGTGTCATGCATGATTTATTTTGCATAATAGTGGTTCATGAATCATATTTAGGTCACCACTACATATGGTATGTGACATACATAGCATGAAACCCACCATAAATAAATACCTTTCTTAAAAATGATAAAAGTGTATTTACATATCAAGTTGTGGTTGGGTATTTTGTTGATCATGTAAATATTTAGAGCACAATACTGATGGGATTTTCCCTCTCCCATGTTGAGTATAGAAACTATGACCTTAATTTACATACAATTTTGAGTGTGTATCAACACATTTATAGTATATATTATTTTATTATGTACTAAATTTTGGGTATTGTGATTTTATTAACTATAAATATGAATGAAATATTATATATTAATCAACCAAGTCACTCTATACTACAAAATTCAAGAACATATATGTTGATTATATGGGGATGATATATTGGTCTCTGTATGTCATTGAAAATGGAAAATTATGAAATTCACACTTACAAATGATAAAAATAAATGGACATAGGTATATAGATATATCTTTTTACTGGATATCATGCCCGATCCACTAATATGAGTGTTATCATTAAATAGTTTCTAGAAGAAATTATTTTCCTATATTTCTAGATTTGGATATTTATATTTTTTATCATTATATGATGTCATTTGGGGTCGCACTATGAGGATAATTGAATGGGGACTAATATTGACTTAGAGAAATAGTCTAAAAGTGTGTTATAGTTAGAATAAAATTATATTACATCTGTATTCAGATGTAATTACATCTGATGTGTTCTAAACTGAAGTTAATGATTACTTTCCAAAAGTGTTTTTGAAGATCTCCGAAAAGGTTATTGGATATGATTTCACATGTTATTATATATGATATAAGGCATGGGAAAATTTAAAAAATAGTTACGATTTAGTGAAAGCTGTAGAATGAATGAAATATTCCCTATATCCAATATTTTCATGATGAAATTTTTAATTACTATGTCATTGTGATTACATTTCTAATGACATAACCCTAAGAAAAGGATTATGTTTACATTTTCACCAATGTATAGTAGTATTCATGAAATATTGATAAAATTATTGATTATATGGATAAAATATAATGGTTAATGTTGGGATAGTTCCCAGAAATAGGTTATCTTTAAAAAAGAATTTTATATGATAAAATGAGTAAGGGATCAAATATATAATATTCATTCACTAACCCATGTATTACCATATTTGATAAACCAGAAGGGTGAAAAGACATAATGATTCAGGATTATCCTCTGTGTATATATAAATCATATGTACATTGATGAATGTATATGTTGTAAAGATGATGATGGATTTAAACTTCCTAACCCTAATATCCAATCTCTTACTTTGTTTCGTATTATATTCTCTCATATAATGGATAGAAGAGAAGTCGCATCTATATGATGGATGATTAAGGTAAAATTCATGGATATACTTATATTAAGGGGATGCCATTTACCTTCCATTTAGTGATATTTATCACTACATCGAAAATACATTTTAATGTCATTTTTTTACATTTAAAAATCAGCTAAAAATTAATGTTAATATAGAAATAATAAAAATTGAGACATTCAATATCAGTTTTTATAAACCAATATTGAATTCCCTTCTAAATAATTCTACAAATAAAAATTTCAACATTGATTTCTTTATAAAACAAACATTTAAACACTTCATACATATATTTTTTCAATTATTAGTAATATAGGGATAGAAAAACAATTCAACAACATTTTAAATAAAAACAATCATCAAAATACCTATTAGAATGGATTTTAATATTGATTCCTCCAAAAAATAACAAAGAATGTTAAAAAACAAATATAATTATTGTAAAATACGTAATTCTATAACAATTAACAAAATGTAAAATAAAAAACAAAACAAAACATAGAAACAAATTGAAGGAGAAAACTCATTGAAATCATTCAAAACATTTTTTACAAATATACATCAGAAGTAAATACATCTATAATTTAGTCAAACTATGAGAATAGTGTGAAATTAATTTTTCAAGGTGCTTAAATTAATTTTTTTTAAATTATGAAACATCACAATAAACATACAATATAAAGTTTTTAGAATTTAAAAATAGAAAATATTTAATTAAATTATGTGTTTCATAAAAAAACTATCATTTTCAAAATCGGTTTTTTTGTTCATTATTATCTCACATATTAATCATAAAACATAGTGCTTATGTCGAAAATTCCATCATTGATGATAAAACCTTGTTACGAGAAAATATTTTTAAAATAAAAATACTACATATGTTACAAAAAAGTGTTCACTTATATAAAAGTTATCTATAATTAAATTAAAATATTATATTTTTTAAGGTTTCACTTTTAAAAATTAATCAATTTTTAACTCATTCCTTGACCTACAATAACTTATAATATTAATTTTCAAAACATGTATATTATAAAAATATAAATTTTAAATAACTACAATAATAGAATAATAATTAATTATTTAACAACATGATCAATACATGACTTGTTGTAATTTCATTTTCAACGAGTCCTTTGGTTTTTGATACTCTAATACAAGTATTTTATAATAAAAAATTATCAGTAATTATGAATTAAATGATTATTATAAATGAATAACAACACATAACTTCTTTTTTAGATGATGATGATAAATATTAGATGGGTAAAATAAAAAATGGCTAGTACTATATCAAACTATGAAATACTCTTAATTAATAAATAATGTTGGAGTATTTAAATCAATAATATCAGTTATCTATATTCATAAATTAACCAATTTCATATGATGATGATATAAATAATCCCATAGATGATTTATAGTTTTTACATTATAATATATACATGGGGATCCCCAACATTTAATTCAAACTACACAATCGTGTCTGTAATAGATAGTAGTGTATGTGTGCAAGCATGATTTCTAGTTTTTTTGGCTCACCACTTATCAACAATATCTACTACAAAAAATTAAATTATTTAACTTATTGAATTATTTAAATCACATATCTCAACAATCAAGTAAGCTATTTATCCATTGATTTCCCCCATCAATGATGAATTAGTGTCATGGGAAATTTTTTTCTAAAATAGATACACAATATTTAACCTATGATGTATCCTGAGTGTTCTTGATTTCATAAAACCTATTTATAAAAATCCATATAACCCACATGGATAAAGGTTACCTATGTTGTTTTCTCTTCAATGACATTGAAACAAAATATTATTATATTCCAATTTTGTGGGGTAAATTTTTAATATTGTAATAATGAAAAAAATTAATAATTAATTACTTACATTATTTCCATACACTTCTTTTATTGAATCAGTAATATACATAACATTTTTTCATTATTTCCCTTTTCAATTTTTCATGATGTGGGGATGGAGATAGAGGGTCTTAGGGAATCTCTATATAGATTCTATTTGACTTGGATATTTATTCATTAAGTTTTTATCAATAATTTTGTACTCTAATAGAGGATACCCTCCACGTGACTATGTGTGTGGGAATAAAATCATAGACTACGTACCATGGTGAGTTTTCAGAGAATCCGGTTATATATGAAACAATGTTTATGTTATCAAATATTAAAGATTAATTTGAAAAATTGATTTAAAAGATACAAAAACATACCATAAAATATTCTTCCCAATGAGTAGGGATAAAATTCTTTCTTGTCATTATATATAATCCCATAGTTAAGCATGAATATAAATTATATTTAGACCAAAAAATATGAAATAAGGTCAAAATTGACTTAGATTCTCTACATTTTTTTAATGGATATAAATTGTTTTCTTAATTGGTTTCATATCATGAATACTAAATTTCATCATTAATTGAATAATAAAATATTTGTTATATGTAATGTATAATATTTAATCCAATTGGAAGATAAATATATTAGATTTAAAATAATTCCCTTTTAGAATCCTATAACAAATATCTTATTGATTGATCAACTCTCCACTAAAAAAAGAATAATATATAAATCATACAAGGTCTACATATAGATAGTTACATCTCAAAATTCATGGCACATGTTCTAGTTGGTTGGTTATCATCACCATTCAAAATTATCTATTATTTCTCTATATATGAGAGTGAATGTGTTGGTAAATGTGTGATATCATTCTTAGAAATAGTAAGTACCTTCCTCTCTGGATAATAATAAGAGATAAACAAAATTTTTAAAACTATAATTTTAGCTTCACAAAATAATTTACTAAATATAAATATACTTATATGATAAAACATTCCTACATCGATTCCCCCACATCAATATCCTTCATTTTGAATGATTTATGCTACACCAAGAAAATTATTTTGTACATGTATTTTGTTATAATTAAATGACATTAGTAAATAAAAAATTTATTATTGAAAATATGAATAATAAAATTGAATATTATTCATTACTACCAAATAATGTGTAAGTAAAACTAATGAATATAGAAATTAACATAAAAATTAAAATATTATCTTATCATTTAAAAATGTATATATTTATATACCTCTATTTTATTTGAAATAAATTAATGATATGATTAAAATAGGTTATTTATCCTAATAGTAAGAAAATTATATATATTTTTGCTGATAAAACCATATACCTAAAAATGAGTAATAAAAGGAAAATAGTCACAATAAAATGGTGAATGAAAGATTTTTCAAACAATAAATTGATATCTAAATATAATTAATATTACAAAATATTACAAAAATAGTCCTAATTCATAACATCTATATTTTTTAATATCAATGTTAAAAAATATATATATTTAAATTTTTCATGTTTTGTAAAAAATATTTTTACCTGGATATTTAGAAGTCTAATTGAGTTATTTCCCATATCCATTCTATATGATAATGTTTCTTTTCATTGAATATGTCCACATCATAGACATTATTATCTTCAGGTAATCTTGTAATATATGTATAAATATTCTAAAAATCTTAAAAATCAGCAACAATCTTAGCACAAAAATATCATTCCCCATTTGAAAAAAATAGAGCACTAATCATTTGATGGTTAAAAGCCATAAAATATTTTCCTTTTATGTTTAAACATGATAAATTATTCTCCATTGTGACTAAATCATTTCAAATTAACATGTTTAAATCCATACTCATCTAGTTTCACACCATTTTTATTGTCCACCCAATTATTTATAAATAATAGAATAAAACATTTTCTAAAATCAATCTCATTTATATCTCAAACTATTAAAAAATATGTTGTTGATGATGAAATTGGGTTTTTATAACTTTAAAATTGATGTCATTACGTGATGACCATTAATTTATGATTCTAAATGGCACCCTTATCCTCCTGGTTTTTAAAGAAAATATGCAACAATTTTTATCAATAATTGAATGCATGAATACATTTTCACATGGTCTCATTTTAACAATTCAATGTTTCTAATGAAAATAAATTAGGCTTGAAATTCTCTATAAACCGTGAAATAATTTTTTTAATACTTATACATCATTAACTTTTCATTTCTTCTGATATATCAAACCTTCAATCTATTAATGTTTGATGACATGTATAGATGAATATCACCTATTTTTTTCAAAATGTATAAATGATCCCGAGTCACTTAATATCAGGGAATCACGATTACCTTACGCCATATATCCATTTACCTTCACTATCAAATGTAAAATATTGAGATATAGGGAGACCTCCCACTCCACAATAGACAAATAATCATCACAAAACTAAGTTTCTGATTTGTGTATATATTTTTGTATATTATAGGCCTTGAATCAATGCTGATTTTTAACATATCCCTAAAAATTTAAATATATCATTAAATATGATACATCAAACATAAATAATAATGCCCATATATGATTATCTTTTACATCAGATGAATCAACAGATGAACCATTAAATAAAAAAACAAGGGTGGAAAATAAATTTCAAGTTGAAAATTTATAGTAACAATTTGATTCTCCAAAACATATAAAAAATAGATATATCAATTTTATATATATAGAATTTAATTTGTATCAAAACCGGATGCTAAAATTTTTTGTAGGTATATGAAATATTCGATGAAATAATCCTATAGAAACTTTTGTATTAATAAATGACAGACATGAAATTTCATACATATTGACAATAAATCTTTCAATAAAACATAATTTGTTACAATTATTGAAAACTAACATGGTACTTTAATTCCATGGAAAAACTAAAAAATATAAATCTTCTCTCTCTTTCTTAATGGGTTACAAGATGGAGGAAAATATGTTTTTTTTTCATTTTATTATGTGTACAAAATCAAAATGTATTTCGACAGATATTAAGTCCAATATTTCATGGAATATATTTTTTTCCTTTTATGTTAAAAAATATTCCAATCATATAATAAAAAATGTTTTTTCATGACATTCATAGGATAGGTAACACCCCAAGCTGAACCATTGGGTCTAACTTGGAGGGTCACCTGACCTAATGCCCACCTCTGCCTATGTAAGAGGATACTAACTAGTAGTGAGGGTCTAATAAGTCTATAGGGATACTATACCATCAACATCAGTTTATCAAGTAGAAGGTAATAGTAAAGCATTTAATAAATAATCATAGTAATATTGTGGAAGAAATATATGTCATATATTTTACAATGGAAAAAAATAAATTGGCTCCCAATGTCGAAAGCCATACCATGTAATGGTATAAGCACAAATTAAAAACAGGGTCCTGAGGAGTCTATATCAATACACAATGATTCCACACTACTCTTCTAAGTGATCCATAATACATATCCTTCCCATCACTGAATCTCTAGTCATGAAATCAATAATAACTCTAAAATTAATGAGTAATTTGTGAGAATAAAACTTAGTAGGACCCCACTAATTCATCCTTATCATTTTTACAAATAAATAGGAACATAAAAAAAGATAATAAAAAATTACCACACAAGTAAAAAATCATACTTAACATTTTTGGTCTCACCAAGTAGCCACAAAATCTAGTTGTTCTTGATTTAGGCCATTATTATAAAATATTAAAATAGTTTCAGATATCTAAAAACTTATGTGATATCCTCAAGCTAACCAATATTCATTGATGACTTATGCCTCCAAATCAAACGACATTCAGCCAACTTACGTTGTCTCTATCACTTCGGTCAGCTTATAAAGACTGTAATTCCCCACTACTACCACAGGAGTCTAATCCCATGTTATCATCCTACAATATAGTCATTCCACATAAACCATCACACCTCACCAATTTCCATTGGGACCAATGAAACACGATCATCCTGAACTTAGATCAGGCCACACAATCCCATCATACCCCATCATCTATCTTGGTCATATCTTAATATCACATGTAGGGTTTGAAGGCACTCTCTATCTTTGTCTAATGAGACATGATGGGTCTACTTGTTACGTTGGTACCATGAAAAATATAAAAACAATATTGTTTATACAATGAATAACATAATAAAAGAGTGGTATCATAGTAATGAATATGTAAAATATAATAAGTGTGAACAAATCCAAAAATGAAAACATGTGATCAAAGTCATCATTGTCTAAGATCACCAAAACACTACATAATATCATGATAACAATCATAAAAATTAAAAAACATAGAAAGAAAAATTCAACAAAAAAAATTATAAAAAAATAGTAAGTATTAACTAACATGTTTGGTTTGAAAGGTTGCATGGAAACCTCTATAGCCAGGAACACATCCTCTTTGGAATTATTACTGTATCTATAGACATGTCAATGATAAAGGTTCACCAAGGTTTTCAAAAATAAAAACTAGAAACATTTGATCAAAAATAAAGAAAATATCACAATAAATAATACATTTTCTCTCTTTAATAATCCAAAATTATCATTTTAGGTCAATGAATTTGTTATTAATATACTCTTTAGAAAAGATTATAAAAAAATTCAATAAAAAATATCCCTCTCTAGAATAACTCGAATGTTCATGTGGTATTCCTATATAATTATTCCCTGTTAAATCTATATAATTATCCATTGATAATTATTATAATTATCCTTTGAATTTTTAAAAAATTATCCTAATTATAATTATATTATGATAATTTCTTTTAAATTTATTTTCAAATTATATTTTTATAATTTCTCATACATTCCCATTTTTATACTTATATTTTGATAATTTCATATAAATTATTTTTTTATAATTGCAAGAAATTATCATTTCATAATATCCTTATAAATTAACAAATTAAAATTTGATGTGATTATTTGTTTATAAATATTTTAAAACAATCCTTGATAATTTGATATAATTACCATATGATAACTAATTATAATTATCCTATGATAAAATAATAAAAATTATTTATTTATAATTTTTTAAAAAATATCATTCATAATTACATTCAATTATCATCTAAAAATTATTTATATTTATCTTAGATATTTTGGTGTATTTATATTTTGATTATTTTTCACATTATTATCCTCAGATATTTTAATTTAATAATCCTTCGATAATTTTATAAATTAACCCCAAATAATTTAGATTCTATAATTCTATTTAAATTAAATATATTTTTCAGAATATAGGAAAGACTACAGATAAATATAACAAAATAACAATAATAACAAAAAACATGTTAAAACCCTTACGTGTGAAGTGCATAGGGGAAAACCAATGAAATTTCACACATGATATTGGAAGAAAAAGCAAAGAATGAATCATTGGTGACTTCACTGGTCATTCATAAGGTAGACCTAGGTTATTTCAGACTCAATGGGATCAACCAAAAATTAAAATCCAAATGGTATGGCTATATGGAACCCAAAATCATGCATTCCACATTTTACACCATAAAATAAGTAAATAATAATAATTTATGATTAATTAAAAAAATTTACAGAGTGTTTATATTCAACCAATTAATGCATTTACTATTTTAATAGTTCAAAACATGTGTTTATGGATTTTGAAATGAATCCACATAAATTAATGTTGTTTAATATGTGTATAAGAAGGTATAAAAACAAAGAGGGGAAAAATAAAATAAAAATAAAAACGAATAATGAAAAATGCATAAAGAAATTACCTTATGTGTGATTTAACTAAACACCTGATGTGCACACATTTTATTCATTTCCTAGAGCAAGACATGCCTTTCATGTTTAAAGGTGGTCTTTTATTTTCATTTTCATACATTATTAAATTCATAATCCATTATTTTAGAAAAAACTATTCACATGAGATATAATATATTTAATATATTTTTATCAATACAATGGCTCTGCGGGCCCCGACATACTACACCGACATCGTTCCTAGCACCCAAAATATTCCATTCAATTGTCTAAAATGTTTTATATAAAAAATATATTGGATACATTTATAAATATTTTACCCTTACAAAAGGCCTTTAAATTATCTCTAAAGTGATTTTTTGTTGAAAAATTAAATTTTACAGAAAAATATACTTTTCAACTAATATAAAAATACTGTTTAACTAGGATTTTAAATTGGAGGATATTATTCTTCATCCCCTATAATTACTTCTCATCCCTAGTAATTAAGTCATTTTGTATTTGTTGAATAACATAAACTACTCAGATCATGCATTAGAATCCTAATCCCCAATGTCCTCCTGGATCCTTCCATGCAGCCACATAACGTAAAAATGTAGCACCACCTTTCTATGAGGTAATTTATTAGTTGAATCTACAATCTAGACCATACTCTCCTAATAAGATGAATATTTCTCTATATCAATATACCCAAAATTTAAAATGTTTGTAGGATCAAGAATGTACGTTTGAAGATAACTGAAATGGAACACATCTTCTATTCCTTGACAACCTAGATGATGGTTTAGATGGTATGTGATTATCCTAAATAATTTAGTAATCTCAATGGGTATATCAAAAAATGGTTGTATATTTAATTGATTTTTTATATATAAGTGGCCTAACCAAGGAGTCACTCCCCATTAAACCTTATATTTAATAGTGATCACCAATGTTCATTTTCTAAAGTATGCATATGACTATTCCACACTCTTAGTAGTGATAAACCACTTTCGAATCACTACACTCTCTTGAGGTTCACCTAAAAATCATGCCCCAAAAACACTGCTTAACTTTCCTCCTTCCAATAAAGTTGTGAATTAAAAGGCCTCCCATTTAGAAACTTATAGTAATGAATTTAAATCAATTACTAATTATTGGAGATATACATGAATTAAACCAATTGTAGGTGATCATACCAAAATCCACTAAATTCTCAGATATGTTTTTGAATCATATCTAGTAATACATTTATAGTTTGTTCTTATTGTTCATCAATCTAAGGATGGTACATTCTGATCAATACTTATTGGGTAACGTGGGACTTCTTTAAGATTTCCCAAAAACAAGGATTTAAATTGCCTATCTCAATCCAACAAAATTCATAAGGTAACTCTATTTAATCACAATCTTTTATGGATGTAATGCTTTCCCAACATAGTAACTAATTATTTTATATTATTAAAATGTGAGAATCTTTTATCAACAGATCGAAAATCACCAAAAAAACATCATGACTTTTTTATGTGTTGGATAAAATAGTTATAATGTCCACCAATATTTCCTTTGAGTAAGTGATATGAAATTCCATAATTATTTTCTCATTGATGAAAGCGGGGAATATTACTCTCCCATATACAATAATTTCATCTTTATCACTCGATGACGTATCAGGGGAAAATAATTTTGGGAAAAATGTGGCTGATAAGTCATGTCCAGACCTATCTCACACAAATAAAATGAAAGGAAACACTAATATCAAATAGGTTATTATATTAAGTAAACATTTTTACGTTCATACCTTGTATTGTAAAAAGTTACTCATAATAATTTGTTATGGTTTTATCCACTGAATAGACCTAGCCATTATTAGCTACATGCCCTTATACTTGACTCACTTTATCCCCTATCATTTGGTCTTGTTGTTGGGGACCCCAACATTTCCCATCATTTGATTCATGAGTATATCATGAATGGCCATGACACCTTGATCGTGATGTATTCGATCGTAATCACTACAGATACCATATCTTGACATATCGATGAAATTTTATCTTAGGATTTGGAAATGAAATACTATAATCTCCCAACATCCAGTAGTTGTAACACTGAGGAACTCCTTCCCTCAAAGGTGTTTATAATGATCCTCTTCCCATCTCTGGATATCTTTTATTACACTAATATGAGTCAAATTACTTCTTCTTCATACTTCAAGAAGAAAATAATATAGTAGTGATAGTAATATCAGTCAGTAGCCCACTATCATCTGAAAGTAAACCATATACCATTTCCCCCTCTAGTCCATTATTAAAGGATATAACCTTATCATGTACCTAATTTTACATAATAAGTTCAAAGACCCTAACAGGACATCTAAGCATTGGTCAAATTCCTATATCAATCTTTTGATCCTTATGCACCCCATTCCCAACTAATAATGGACAAAGTGAAGTATGTATGGTTTGTGCACCAGGATGTATAGTCTGGATGCATGAACACTCACAAAATATCATAAATCATCTTACAACATCATGTGAATCACCCAAGGAGAAATTTATTAATATTAAATGAAAAACATTATTTCTACCACTTCATGGAAGACAGGTGGTCCACTATACAGTGTTGGATACACTCTTTCATGGTTCTCATTCATCAGTCCCAACCATCCCATCCCTTATATTATATGTAAAAAAATAAAGGAAATTATAAGAAACAAGTTATTAAATCACAGTATTATTATACCAGTTTGTAATTCCGTGGCCCAAACAACTAGGTATGAGCTGGAGGGTCGCATGACTTCATGTGCACTACCCTATATAAAAGACATTTTCTACTAGAGGTTAGGGTATAGTTATTGATTTGGGTGTCTATTCCCATGGTACCTTTTCACTTGTAAGATAATAATAATAAATAATATAATAAATAATTATTGTAATCATTCTAAAACAATTGATGGTATACATGTCATACAACGACAAAAAATAGGCTCTATAAGAGGAATGTTAATCCATGAAATGGTAGCCATAGATATATAATAAATTAACTATGTGATCCTCTAGAGTCTTTCCTGATCTACCCCCAGCTCCATACTTCTGTAATTATCCATCCAACATAGGTTCCATTTTCCTCATCATATCACATATTAGGAATTCTACATGTGCACTAAAATGACAAAGTAAAATGTGAGTATGAGACTCATTATCAAACAAAAAATTCATCGTTAACATGTCTTCACACGCATAAAAGTGTAAAATATAATAATGAATAATTATTCACATAATTAAAAATTATCTTGATTGTTCATGTTCTAACCAACCCACCACAAACCCGAGTTGTACATAATTTATCCCCTTTTCAGAAAATATCATAATGGTCATCGATAAATAAAAATCTTGGATCTAGATTGAATCCACTAAATATTAATACTATATCTAAACCTTTGGGTCTGACCACACTAGGTTATTATACCCTATAATTATATCACAGGTCAGAATACATTGTCTATCATGCCTAACTTCCACCACACTGGTTTGATCAGAGATAATCATCATGCGCAATGTTCAATCTAGATAGACAATCATGCCCCACTACTTCCATGTCAGTCCAATCACACATAATCATCATTCACCGTGTTTATACCACATTACTCCATCATATCCCAACCGTTTATCTATTCCTACCATCATATCACATGCGGCAGCTAAACACAGTACTGTTCTAGGGATACCGTTCCATGATGGGTCTACCTATTTATTTAGTACCATGAACAATACAAAAACAACATATCATACATCAAAATTATTACAATGAAATGGTGGTATAATATCAAGGAACACATAGCATATTTTGACTATGAACATATCCAAACATTCACACTTGTGATTAGATTCATTATTGTTTAAGAACATCAACACACCTCATTATATCATTCTAACAATCATAAATCTGGCCTCAACATAGTAATGAACTTCCTACCTCAAAATGTTTCATCAAAAATATTAAGTACAAATGACCTTGTGTGGATTGAAACTCTATTTAGAAGCATCTATAGCCAGTAACAACCCATCAGGGGCCTTGTTTCTATATATTTTGACACATCAATTCTCTAGGTTCATCAAGGCTTCCAAAAACAAAAATTATACATATAATATTAAAACGAAATAAAATATCACTTTTGTTTATACATTTTATCTCCTTGATAATTAAACATTATTATTTTACTTCAAAAAAATCCGTAGAAATATTCACCTCATGGCCAATTATAGAACCACATTCAGTAACATACAAATTTATCAAGATTTAGTAAAAATGACATGTTGTATTACCTTAAAATTTTTCTTGGATATCTCTATATAATGAAAAAATTATATAATTTTATTATTATCCTTTGATAATTTTTCATAAATTATCATTTTATAATTATTTCATGATATTTGGTTTTTTTGTACCATGATGTTTGACTTTGAAGGATTATGGGGAGTTGATCATGATATGAAACCCAACCCCTCAAAAATTATTATTCTATTGTTTTGAGATACATGTAGTCTCGTGCCATAATGAAAATAATCATGTATTAAAAGAATGAATCTCACTATAGTGGTTGTTATATTTCATTACCTAACATCAATAATTAGTTAAATTGATCATTCCATGAAGACTATCATTATGATATAAAAATTATTCTACTAATGAATGAAAATATGGGTTGATATGGTGCTCACTCTATGATTAAAATTAAATTTTTTAAAGTGGGTTTTTGATATTGGTTATTTCATTTATATATATTTCATATATATACATCCCACAATATAAAGGATGCAGTCAAAATATAACGATTTCATGCAATATGAATATAAGGTTATATTAATAAAAAATGTGGAAGTGGATATGAAAAAATTTTATTTGGACTACTATTATTTCAATGGAAAATAACAGTGATGGTTTTCCATATGTTTGAGTAGAAAAATAAGATCTCAAATATAATCCAAATTCTCGAATCACTTGAGTTTGTGGAAGTGGATATCTATTGACTTATAGATTCTTATCTGTTTATCTTTCTCCCAATTGTTTAGGGTTATCTATCAGCTCCATTCCTTGTGCTTATTCATAATAAAATAGGAATTTATTTGTATCAAAACAACATCAATCTTGGGATTAAAACATAATAAAAATAGTTCATAACACTATTATTCACCCTTCAACCATGTGGGTTCTTTCTCACTCATTCAATCATTTCTATTTTATCACTATAGAGATCCCTTCTTTACTAACCAGTAAGAAAATGGGAAATAAATGTTCCCATTTTTGGAAATCCCTAATTCACCACACCCCCACCCCCTCCACAAAATTTTGGAATACTCTCAACAAATCATTTCACATTGTATCAAAGGAAATATTTTACAATGATTTGGAACATTATATTGTATGGAGTTTATTTTCTCGATATATAATTTTATGGATGAGATATATAGAGTCTATTGGGAATTAAAACTACTAATTAGTTAATATGTTCTATGGAAAGATATTCTATTTATGTAGATATATTTTGGTTATATTTCTTCAATTTCGTTCCCAATTTGTTCTTGGAATCACTAAAAATGATGAAAATATTCCTGATTTTGGGAAAACATGTACATCATCGGATGAGAATAATATAAATTCCAATTAGGGAGTGTGTAATGTTTTAAATTCACGCATCTTGTAGAATGATTATACTAGAGTTATGTGAAAAAATTTACTTAATGGAATATATAAGAATATCTATTATGTCATTGTTTGAAAAAAGTAAAATGATTATTCGTTATATAAATGTCATGTTTAATTTAGAATATCAAAATAGGAGAAGTTGAAATTGTTAATGAATTATCTTTTCGTTGAAAAAAGTCATTATCTTGATTTTAGTATATAGATAGGTTCTTTATGATTTATCTATAGTGAATACGTTGATAATAATCTTATCAAATAAATTCACCAGTAAAATTTATACCCTAGAGGATCAAGACATCGATAAGAGTACAATCCATAAACTCAAAATTGATTTAATTTCATATGATATGAGAAAAGGTTCGATATTATGTTTAAAATGATATTTAGATATGAGGAAAGAAAAATTCAAAAAAAAAATTGTGATGGAAGACTCGTGAGGAGACAACTAATTTTGAAGATGTCAGCTTGGATTTAAATAAACATATATCCTTATTTATAGATACTAAGAAAGAAGTATAATAAAATATAAGGGTATGAATCAATATAATGTTTTTAATTATTTAATGATTGATCCCATTTTAGTGAATTTACATGTTTGTGAACAAGAAAATGAATATGATGACCAATTTCAATTGTTGTCAAGAATATACAAGCTGGAAATCAGTCATAGTAAGTGAATGTTTTTATATTTAAAATGAAATTTAAATAAATCTAATAATATGGATATTTTCTCAAAAAATTATTCTATATATTCTGATATGTAATTAGAAAATATAAATATAAATTAAAGAATAAATGGATAATGGATTTTATAAAAAGATCAAATCAAATAAAAGATACCTCAAGTGAAGAGGATGAATGTGGTTATGTGGAGGAAGAATGAACTAATAAAGATATTCCCAAATAGTTATAAATAAAAATGATTATATTAGCATTATTGATGAAAATGAACATATTTTAATATAATAGAAATAAATTCTTTTGAGAATGACTCATTATGTAATAAATTTGTGAAGTCAAAATCCAAAATCATTATCATCATATATATTGAATTCACAGAAAAAATGGTCGATCTAAATTTGATCCTTTAAACTAGGGATAATAAACAAGATATTACCATAGTGTGTAGAAATATAAATTATTAAGAACTAAAATATCTTCAGTTATAGTTTTTTTATTTTGAAAAATAATTGGGGATCACTCACCATATAACTCAAAACAACATTAATGTTGTTTTTGAAAGAATAAGAGTAGGGGGAAGTTTCTAATACAATAAAATAAACTAAAATCTTTTTCTATGGTACTATGAAATATTTTTTTAGACATTCAATCATGAAATGAAAATGTTGGTAGTAGAGACACTGGGAACATAAAAGTTATCACATCCCCCCAATAAGGTGAACACACCTATTTCCAAATTCCATAATGGTTCTGAAAATTTCAAAATAAATAGATTGTGGTCAAACATGAAAATTTATGTTAAGTGAAAAAGAATATTTTATGTAGTGGATAATTTTTATAATCATGATAATTCTCAAAGAAATCATCATATATTAAATTTAATGGATCAAAATTAAGAGGATTTGGAAGAATATTTCTTTTACATGAGGATATTTCTTTTTGAAGGGATATATTGGTGATCTTGAGTATATATAATCAACTAATATGTAGTCTTAGATATATTTTTTACTTCTTGAATATAATATAGGATATAAATTGATGGGGTCATTCTAAGGATCCTAGAGTCCATCCAATACAATATCTAAAATAGAATGGACAATTTAATAATTATTTAACATCTTTTGAGGAATCTTGTAGAATATGTGATTAGAATAGAAATTAAAATAACATGTTTAATTCTATAATACTATATGAGGTAACAAAAAATCAAAATTCTAAATATTCTATGAGAATGAAAAATAAAAGGAAATAATTGGTTGTTAAGGATTCTTAAAAAGATAGAAAAAGGGATAAGTCCTAAATAACTAATAGGATTTTCTCATCCCTCAAGACCAATAAAATAATATATTGAAAAATATATAAAAGTATTATGTTGAAGGGTTTTATTTCAGAAATGAAAATTTACTCATTTTAAAGTAACATGGATTAAATAAGATAGGTAAAAATAAATGCAGTGATATTTTCTTTTTCAATTGGTTGAAACATAATCATCTAACTGTTTCACTGATTTTTTAAAATGGTTATGCGGTCATCATCCATAAGGATGGATGTCTCATATTGAATATGAAGGAATGAATAATATTTATTTAGGGATTATGTACAAGAAACAACTAATTCCAACTTTACAATGATAAAATATTCATTTTTATTAATGATAAATATTGAAAATAAAATGCGGCATAAGATACATAGTCATCCAAGGTCGAATAATATGACTAAGAACATCAATCATGATTTTGAGAGGACTATAATTATTATAAAAAACTAAAGTCTCAACATATGTGATATATTTATTAAGGGAAAATATATTCATAAGAGTCCCAAGAATTATAATATTAAGGAATGGAAACCTCTTGAGATGGTGCACATAAATGTTTCTAAAGAGAATTAATTATTCCAATATATATAGGTATTTCATAAATCTAGTGGAAAATTTCAGTTAGGTGACATCACAATTTTTTATCATCATTAATTCCTAAGATATTGGGAAATTAAATCACTTTTAATGGAGTGGTGAGAATAAATTATATTTAGCTATCAAAAGATTCATGTTTGAAGATGGAAATGAGTACAAAAATAATGAATATTAGGCATATATTGATAATAATGGTATAATTCATGAATATGGTGATCCGTTATCACCCTAATAAAATGATCTAATTTAAGATAATTACCAGAACTTTATAGACATGGGAAAGAAAATGTTGTCAAACATATCACTTCGGAATTATTTTTGGTACAAGATATAACAGTGATTGTCTATATTCTTAATCAGTGAATAATTTGATTGTATTTGACCAATATTCTTTATAAGTGATGTTTTAGAAAGAATCAAAACCTTAAAATACTGAAGTTATTTGGTATTCATTCTGACATCATGATTAATGTTAATCATTTTGTAATGTTTTATTAGATATATGATGAGAGTAAATTTAATATATATACACCTAATGAAAGTATTTATTGGTTTTACATTAAATATTATGATAAATATATTAATATATTGTATATAAATAATTTATAAAATCAAAATACATTTCAAAATTCACTTCTTATAAATGGTGATGTTGATAGGGCAAATGAATTATTTGTCATATGGAACAAAAATATTTTAGATGTTCAAGGATATATCTAAAAAATATAATGAATAGTTCAAAATAACCAGTGATGAGTAAATATTCATGTGTTAAATAGATTATAAATCATAGGAATTATTTATAATATAAAAATTTCAATATAGATAGTGGTAAAGGATTATAATTCTAGATGGGTTTGAGGAATTCCAATCAAACTGACCTGTTACATCAGGTTAAACCAAATATTTTTAATGTAGAGCTATAAAATGAGATTTATAGAGATGTGATAGATGAAATATGATTTAATTTAACAGTATAATAAATTTCAATTTATTTCTATGTTCTAATATAAATAATGTTCGAAAATATTCACTAGTACAATCATGACCTTTATCGGCCGCTAAAACCTGTCGCTAAAGGTCTATAGCGGCCGCCTAGAATCCGCTAATCGGCGACAGTTTTTGGCCGGTCGATGTTGCTATCAATGACCACCATTTGGCGGACACTGTAGGCATGCCTGGATAGGCTTTAGAGGCTTCCATTTGGTGGCCGCTATAGCCCAGACCTTTAGAGGCTGCCGATTGGCGGCCGCTACAGGTGTCGATGGAAACACCTATAGCGGCCACCAAATGGCGACCGCTATAATTTTTTTAATTTTTTTTAACAAATTTCAATGACACAATAATATATACCCAAATAAATCTCAGCTGTCATCTTCCAAGCTCCACATCCATCATCAAATATAATTGCATAAAAAAATATAATAACAAAATTAATACAGAATAAAACCTAGAAAACAAATAATTGAAACAAATTATCATATTTAAATTCAAACTTACTGTAACAGATCTAAAGCATGTGATTTTCAAAATATATTAATAATTTTTATTACCATTTTAAAATTTAAAAATCATTAATTATATGGTTCTCATTAGATTGTTGCCCTCTGATTTCAGGTCAATCTGATGTTGTCTTCTATGAATTCGACCGTTAGATGCCTGTTTTGGTCGTTTATGACACCAGAACGGCATTCTCGGTCACTGCGGGAACACGACACGTCTGATTGACGTGATGTACACTTGAAAACATCACAATTCACTTTCTCATTGATGTCATTTGATTTCAGGCCATTCCGACTTCGTTCGGCCCGTTTGGACCCCCCCTGTAACGCCCCAAACCCAATTATCCAGAGTCGGTGTATTATTACATAACATTGGCATGATCACAAGAAAGATCAAATCTCGAAAGACCAATTGGTTTAGTATCCTTGGAAACACTAGATATATTCATAATGTTTTACATTACATCATGAAGTGAAAAACTACCACAACAACATATTGTCTCCATAATCCACACGATTATCCCCTCATAATATCCCTGTAGGTCATTCTTAATTTACTTCTTCACATCCTTGGAAAAATAAAACATAGAAAAGGGGTGAGATCAAATTCCCAGTAAGGATTACAATATAGCAGAAACTTTCATAAATAATAATAAACATTTAAGGCAGTGTATAACTAAAACAAAAGCCTTTTAAACTTGAAATTCAACATAGTATGGCAAAAAATAAAATAATTCCATTTACTTATTCACATGGATATTCTACTAATCGAATAGTCACATGAAATATGAATAACCACTTTCATAATGATGGAATGCATAATGTCAGACTATCATAACCACATAGCCAAGGCCTCGTGCCAAGACTACAAATAATATTTTGTCAATGCCTTATGCCAAGATTCTAGTTTGTCTCATGAGACCTACCGATGCATCAAGGAGCTATAGCGGGCTCCACCCATCACATATTAAGTCCAATGAATTCCCATATGAAAAGGTTTAAACATAACATAAACATTCGTATTAAAACTAGCATACAAAATGTCGATACTTTCACCATAAACAATGAATGGTATAAAAATAGCACATCCACAGTCAAACATATCACAAAACCTTCAATACAATATAGAAGTTTTGAATCATAATAAATCAACTTCAAATAAGCATAAAATCCATCAAAGGATGCTGACATAGATGAAATCAAAACACTTTTTAGAGAAATATATCTTTCTATTTTGAAATCATTTAAGAGTCGTATATTTATAAAATAAAACATTTTTTTGAAAATATTCTTATAATCTTGTAAGGAATGCTTCGACGATTTTATAATGGCGAAGAATAGCCACACTCTCCGTATAAGTTAAAAAACATTCTTACCTTAATTCTGTCGAAAAGGTTAAAAAGCACCTTGTTTGTAAAACGATGGATAGATTCCATTATAAAACTCTTATAAAAAGTAAAAAAAGGGTATAAATGACTTTAAACCATATTCTTTTAAATAGTAAAAATGTTTTGAAATACATTTTTACGAAAAATGGATGTGGATGATAAAGCGATCCCAGTAGATTATTACGTATAAAAAACCTCGGATAATGAAGAGATTGTGAAATAAACCCATACCTTGTACTTTTCCTTGGTTGGGGGTAGGTTAATCTCCTGTATAATGGTGAAATAATTGTTATTAAATTATACATGAATCATATACTTTAATATGATATCATATATGATCTTTTAACATTGATTTGTTAATAATATCTTATATTATCATTGTTCCGGGTGTTAACTTACTCTTTTAATTTTATATGTTTTATTACGTAAGTCATGTTTGTCATGGATAGGTTGTATATTAATCATATCCAAAATGATATCAAGTCCTTAGATACTATTATTAATCATCAAATGAGAATTAGACTTGAATGGATACGATGGAAAATGAATCTAATCGCGTTCGTGGAGACGGTAGTCCGTACGTACACACGAGCGACAATATCATTCTTTTGATATTAAAATAATATATAATTGGATGTTATATCATATATACAGAATCATTATCATGTTACATTTATTATTTACATGAATCACACATCATTATTATACCCATACAAATAATAATTTATTGAATAACAATTACACCACGACGTGGAGACAGTAAGTCGTACGTACGCACGTATGGTGACATGTTATTCAAAGGATGGATAGAATACTGAATATGATTGTACCATATTTATAATAACATCATAGTATATATCAGATACTGGAGTTATTATTTTATAATGGTAGTAACAAAGAAAGAAGAAGTGCAAGAAGAAAGGAACTTGAAAAAGGGTGGTGAAATCATTACCTCTTCTTTGGGTTATACCTATTGATTTGATCAAAAGGGCTCCTTAAGTTGTCTTTATGACTAAAGGAAGGCCTCTAGGATGAAGTAAGGGAAGTGTAGAGAGTATTTGGGAAGATTTTGGCCGATCCAAAAGGTTTTGAAGGTGTGAGTTAATGAGAAGGGAGAGTGCCCTTTTATAAGAGGGGTGAGGGGCACCTTTGGAAAAGCTAGAAATATTATTTTATAATAAATTCATATTCGGTTTCTAATGTCTCCAAAGTAGATTATTTAAATGTTAAGGTATGGATAGGTCAAAATACACCAAACTAATAGAATTTAGACAGGTTTGGGTCATTATAATAACCTTATCTTTAAGTATTAAGTCTTAGTTAATTAGTTTCACTTTTACTATGTCTCTTTGTATTTTTATATTATATGGTAAATAAACTTAATATATACATCCAAACGACCCCACAAGTGGTCTATTAATGATACACAGATCATGATATAAGTCTATTGGCTGAACCTTAGATTTTTAGGAATTTAATATCAATTAATAATATACTATTTGTTTTAAAAACTCTTTTATGTCAATTTTGACACTATTCAATAATTGATTTTTGTGAAATTCATAATATAATGATTAGTTCAAAAAAGTAGATTAAAATAATCCTAATATGTTATATTATCCTATAAAATTATTTTAATTCATTAAAATCCTCAAATTGTCTTTATTGGGGTATTTATAATATCAATTATTTTAATTTTTCACTATTTTGGTAATTACTGCATCATCATTGTGTCATAAATAAATTAAATTATATAATGTCTAAAAATTATAAATAAAATATCATTATGTAGGTCATATTTTTATATTTATAATAAATATTTATAGTTGAAAATCCAACATATATAACTCTATGTAGAAAGTGTTTTTCTAAAGGATATATGCTTGTGTCATTTTTGTATTCATTTTAACATAATTAAAATAAAGTGTCCCTATCACTTACAAGTGGCCCCATTGGGTCCCAAAATCGACCCAAAGATGCCCATGGTCGAACATGTATCAAAAAATAAGGGTAGGATACGTTTTAGGGTAATTTTTTATTATTATAATATTATTTTTTAACCAGTATTTACCGGATTTACCCTTTAACCATGGTAAATAAAATATTTACCGAAGTAATTCTTCAAAATGTCTAAAAATAAAAGTTACCTATTTACACAATTTGAACATCCTGATTCCAAATATGGAATCCATTTTACCAAATTCAAAACACAAAAGTGGCAGAAATTAATTTAAAATTAATTCCCGCTGTCAAAACAAAAAGCGTGTTTTTAAGATATAATAACCATCAAAGGATTGATACTTGTTTATGTTCGGTTTAATTGTGAAATTATGTCCAATGACCAACATTGTATTAAATGGTAAAAATATATTATAAATATACTTTAAAACCACTCAAATTAATAATTTATCACTATTAATTATTTTGATTAAAAAAGTTGTTTTTAATTAAAATTTAGTAATTTTCACTATTCATCAAAATATTAAAGTTTTCCAAAAAGTACCAAAATTTCAACTTATGCTAAATTCAATACTCCTAATCCAAAAATGAATTCCATTTTGAGAGATAAAATTTATAAAATTTAAAAAAGTAGGTATTACTATTTATAACGGCTAGTTTGATTGGTTGTGGTGTGTGTTAAAACTTGATGTTGCGTACAACACACGCTATTGCATTATTCAAAGAGAAACGTACCGTAGAAGCTTGGGGTGTTACATTCTCCCCTCCTTCAAATAATTTCGTCCTCGAAATTTCTAGAATACTACCACATGAAAAGACTCGGGTGGTTCTTCATCATAGGTTCCTCGGGTTCCCACGTTGCCTCTTCCATCTTATGGTTTCTCTACAAGACTTTTACCAGACGCGTCATCCAGTTTCACAGTACTTGTTCTCTTGTATCAAGAATCCTGAAGGGCTCTTCGAAATAAGACAGATCAGGTTCCAGTTCTAATTCCTCATAGGTTAGTACATGCATTGGGTCAGGAAAGTATTTCCTCAACAGAGATACGTGGAACCCATCGTGAACTTTGGAGAGACTTGGCGGCATTGCCAATCGGTAAGCTATAGCCCCAATTCGTTCTAGAATTTCGAAAGGTCCGATGTACCTGGGACTCAATTTACCTTTCTTACCAAAATGTATGACTCCCTTCCCTGGAGATACCTTCAGGAAAACATGATCACCGACTTGAAATTCCAAATCCTTCCTTCGATTATCGGAATAGTTGTTCTGCCTACTTTGAGATACTTTGATGTGATTTTGGATTACCTTCACCTTTTCCATTGTTTCCTCTACCAGTTATGGGCCTACAAGTTTTATTTCACAAGCGTCATTCCAACAGGTTGGTGTATGACATCCTTTTCCATATAATGCTTCATATGGTGCCATCTGAATACTCAAATGGAATCTATTGTTATAGGAAAATTCTACCAGTGGTAAATATTGATCCCACATACCCTGAAAGTCAAGTGAGCAGGATCTCAACATGTCTTATAAGGTTTGAATAGTTCATTCTGATTGTCCATCTGTTTGAGGGTGGTAGGCAGTGCTCAAATAAAGTTCAGTATCCAAGGATTTCTGAAGACTCTTCCATAATATTGAAGTAAAATGGGGATCACGATCAGAAACAGTCGATAGGGGTACTCCATGAAGTCTCACAACTTCATTAATATGTAGTCTTTCTAGACGTTCTAGTGGTAGATCTTCTCTTATATAAAGAAAATGTGTTGACTTAGTAAGATGATCAATAATAACCCATATTGCATCATTCCTTCTAGGTGTCTTTGGTAGTCCCATGACAAAGTCCATCATAATATTGTCCCATTTCAACTCTAGTATGGGAACAGATTGCATGACTCCTCTAGGCTGTTGCCTTCCAGCTTTCACTAGTTGACAAACCATACATCATGACACAAAATCATCAATCTACCTCTTCATGTTGTCCCACCAAAAATGTTCCTTCAAATCTCTATACATTTTGGTGCTCCCATGGTGTATAGAGAAATTGGAACTATGAGCATCATCCATCAATTACCTTTTTAGATCAGGTATATCGCGAACACAAAGTCTCTTCCTGAATTTCAAAATTCCTTCTTCATACACAAAGTCTCTCAATCTCCCATCATTCACAGCTTTAATCTTTTTTTGAAATTATTCGTCATCGGTCTGAGAACTCTTAATCCTTTCTAGTAAAGATGGTTTGGAAACCATTTGAAAAATCATTGATGTTTCACCTTCCCTGGTTATTCCCATGTCTATCTTCACTAGATCCATGAAAATTGGATCCCTTTCAATTCTCATATTGTTCAAAACTCCATGGTCTTTTCTTCTCAAAGCATTTGCCACCTTGTTTTCCTCCCCCGGGTGGTAGTGTATCATGAAATCATAATCCTTGAGTAATTCAAGCCATCTCCTTTGCCTCATATTGAGTTCTTTTTGTGAGAAAATATACTTCAAACTCTTGTTATCAGTATAAATATCACATTTTCACCATAGAGGTAGTGCCTCCATATCTTCAAATAAAGATCACAGCTGCTAACTCAAGATCATGTATAGGATAGTTTTGCTCATGAATTTTCAACGATCGTAATGCATAGGCAATAACCCTATCATTCTGCATAAGGACACCACCAAGTCCTTTCTTTGATGCATCACTATAAATAACGAACCCATCATTCCCTAATGGTAGAGTCAATATAGGAGAATTGACTAATCTTCTCTTTAGTTCTTCGAAACATTCTTCACACTCCTTTATCCAAACAAATTTAACCCCTTTACGTGTGAGCTTTGTTAATGGGTTAGCCAATCGGGCAAAATTCTGGATTAAACGTCGATAATAACCTTCCAAACCAATAAAACTGCGTACCTCAGTTATACTCGTAGGTGTTGGACATTCTTGAATTTCCTTGGTCTTAGAAGGATCAACAGATATTCCATCTCTAGAGACAATATGGCCAAGAAAAGAAATCTCTTAAAGCTAGAATTCACACTTTCTAAACTTCCCATATAATTCATGTCTTCTCAGAGTCTTCAAGATAATGCGCAAGTGACTTTCATTATCTTCATATCTTTTAGAGTATACCAAGATATAATCAATAAATACCACCACAAATTCATCAATATATTCCTTGAAAACTCTATTCATCAGATCCATGATTATAGAGGGTTCATTAGTCAATCCAAAAAGCATTACAGTAAACTCGTAATGCCCGTACCTGGTTCGAAATGCTATATTCAGAATGTCTTCCTTCATTACACACAACTGATGGTATCCAGATCGAAGGTCAATCTTTGAAAAGTATTGAGCTCCATGCAGTTGGTCAAATAAATCATCAATACGAGTTAGGGGATACTTGTTCTTTATTGTTATAGCATTGATCTCCCTATAATCGATACATAACCTCATAAATCCAACTTTCTTTCTAACAAAAAGAATAGGGGCTCCCCATAGAGAAAAAATAGGGAGAATAAATCGTTTATTACTGAATTCCTCTAGTTGTTTCTTTAGTTTGACTAATTCTAATGTGGTCATTCTATAAGGTGTCTTCGATATAGGCCTTGATCCCGGAATTAAATCAATGGAAAAATCAACTTCTCATTCTGGAGGATGTCCAGGTAAATCTCCCGAAGATACATCTACATATTCTTTCACAACAGGTACATCCTCTATTTAAACATTCCTTTCCTCACCCATAGTCATTTCTTTCTCTTCCTCCCCAATAATTGAATTTAGTTGAGCTACTGGGGGTGGATCTAGATAAGAATTAGGTGGTGACGATTGTGCTCTAAAGATAAGGTGTTCCTTATCATCATCATCAAAAATCGTAACCTCCTTCTTCTTACAATAAATCTTCATATAATAATCTGAATGCCAATCCATACCGAGGATTATATCAAACTCAATCATAGGTATGACGATGAGATCAGCAGATAAAGAACATTTATGTGCTATAATGGGGACTGATTCACAAAACATTGTTGCAATGATACTTCCCTTAGGAGTTTTAACTGATAACTCCCTTGTTAAATCAAATTGGAAATATCTAATTTTCATAGCAAACTAGGAAGATATGAAACAATGCGATGATCCAGAATCAAATAATGCATTTTCTAAACTTGAGGAAACCATTAAATTACCTGCCATCGCGTCTTTTGGAGCTTCTACCTCAACAGTAGTGATAGCAAAAGCTTGGCCTCGGTCCCTTGGCCTTTTCTGAGGTAAGTTCCCCTGACGATTAGGAGATTCATTTTCATAATGTCCCTTCTCCCTGCAATTGTAGCACTGAACATTGGTATCTTCCTTTTTCCCTTTGCAATCACGAGCTTGGTGGCCTTTTCACCACATTTTTAACAGACGCCCATTACCTTCAAGAAAGTACCGAGGTGTTTCTTCCCACATTTACCATAGGATGGATATTCAACCCTTCCCTTCTTCCCCTTATTTCCATTCCCATATTGATCAGCAGATCTCTTCTTCTCTTTCTTTGCTTTAAAGTCATAAGACTTAGAGAATTCCTTTTCTGTTTTGATAGCACATGAGACAATGTCTTCGTACGATGAGAAGGATTGTGAGACTAATGCTCGACAGAGAAATGGTTTTAACCCATAAAATAAACAATCAATCTTACTTCTTGGGTTACGTATATAATCTTCAACATACCTTTCTAACCTTGTAAAGTTAGCCTCATACTTTGTGACATTCTCATCCTCATTTTGCCTCAGACTCAGAAATTGCCTTTCCATATCTGCTCGATGGTCACGAGGAAAGTATTTTTCTAAAAACAGATCTTTGAACTCCCTCCATTCCATATTTGATACTTCATCATCTTCCTTCGTGTTTTGAATCAATGACCACTATTGATCAATATCTCCAGTGAGGTAGTAAACTGCCATGATAACTTTTTCTCTTTCACTAATCCCCAAAGCCTGAAATATTTTCTCTAGGGAATTTATCCATTGCTCAGCTACTAAGGGATTTTTACTCCCATTGAACATTGGTGGTTTTTTCCTCATGAATCGATCTAACATTGATCCTCCACATTGCGTATCAAGGTGCTCCATACGGGTAAGGTTATTATTCATAAACTGAGGGAGTTGTCCCAGTATGGTGATTAGCTGATCGGCACCAGTTGCATCACCAGCTCCACTATAATTATCTTGAGCAAGAGGTAAATCCCTACATGGAGTGCGTGCATTGATACGATTTCCATTTCTTCCACTAGGCACCGTTTCTAAACAATGGCATAAACTAGATCAGTTTATGAATCAAAATACATAATCCCATACTTATAAAACACTTAACATAAATTGAACTATTTATGGATATAATCCATAATCGTAAAAATGTTTTCTTTGAGGAAGTATATACTCATAAACCATTCATAATGATTTGTAAAGAAAATGAGGGTTATCCAAAGCATATCCCCCGGGAGCGTTGTAACCAAGAGTGCAGCAAGGCCCGTTATCGTGCACCAGTTCCCATTCGAGTCTAGCTCAAAGCAGTGTTTTCGGGTTTTACCCCTTGGTACATCTGTGCCAGAGCCGCCTCTAACTTCTCGTATCCAGACATGGATGTATTGCTCATAAAACTCACAAAATCTCTACAATACCAAAATTCTAGGAAGTTCTTCTATACTAATCCTCGAAGTCCATATTAGGTCTATGTGCTCTAATCAGAGTTTATCTAAATCTAGTTTCCAAGGTTTGTACTAAACATCCTCTGATACCAACTGTAACGCCCCAACCCCAGTTACCCAGAGTCGGTGAATTATTACATAAAATTGGCATGATCACAAGAAAGATCAAATCTCGAAAGACCGATTGGTTTAGTAGACTTGGAAACACTAGATATATTCATAAAGTTTTACATTACATCATGAAGTGAAAAACTACTACAACAACATATTGTCTCCATAATCCACACTATTAACCCCTCCTAATATCCCTGCAGGTCATTCATATTTTACTTCTTCACATCCTAGGGAAAAATAAAACATAGAAAAGGGGTGAGCTCAAATGCCCAGTAAGGATAACAATATAGCAGAAACTTTTATAAATAAGAATAAACATTTAAGGCAGTGTATAACTAAAACAAAAGCCTTTTAAACTTGAACTTCAACATAGTATGGAAAAAATAAAATGAAATAATTCCATTTACTTATTCACACGGATATTCTATTTATCGAATAATCACATGAAATATCAATAACCACTTTCATAATGATGGAATGCATAATTCCAGACTATCATAACCACATAGCCAAGGCCTCGTGCCAAGACTACAAATAATATTTTGTCAATCCCTTGTACCAAGAAACTAGTTTGTCTCATTAGACCTACCGATGCATCGAGGAGCTATAGTGGGCTCCACCCATCATATATTAAGTCCAATGCATCCCCATATTAAAAGGTTTAAACATAACATAACCATTTGTATTAAAACTAGCATACGAAATGTCAATACTTTCACCATAAACCATGAATGGTATAAAAATAACACATCCACAGTCAAACATATCACAAAATCTTCAATACAATATAGAAGTTTTGTATCATAATAAATCAACTTCAAATAAGCGTAAAATCCATCAATGAATGTTGACATAGATGAAATCAAAACTCTTTTTAGAGAAATATATCTTTCTAATTTGAAATCACTTAAGAGTCATATATTTATAAAATAAAACATTTTCTTTGAAAATATTCCTATAATCTTGTAAGGGAAGCTTTGACGATTTTATAATGGCGAAGAATAGCCACACTCTCCGTATAATTTAAAAAACATTCTTACCTTAATTCCTTCGAAAAGGTTAAAAAGAACCTTGTTTGTAAAAAGACGGAAGGATTCCTTTATAAAACACTTATAAAAAGTCAAAAAAGGTATAAATGACTTTAAACCATATTCTTTTAAATAGTAAAAATGTTTTGAAATACATTTTTAAGAAACATGGATGTGGATGATAAAGAGATCCCAGTAGATTATTACGTATAAACAACCTCGGATAATGAAGAGATTGCAAAATAAACCCTTACCTTGTAATTTTTATTGGTTGGAGGTAGGTTAAACTCCTTTATAATGGTGAAATAATTGTTATTAAATTATAAAACAATCATATACATTAATATGATATCATATATGATCTTTTAACATTTATTTTTTAATAATATCTTAGTATTATCGTTGTTTCGGGTGTTAACTTACTCGTTTTCTTTTATATGTTTTGTTATGTAAGTCATGTTTGTCATGGATAGGATGTATCTTAATCATATCCATAATGATATCAAGTCCTTAGATACTATTATTAATCATCAAATGAGAATTAGACTTGAATGGATACGATGGAGAATGAATATCATCGCGTTCGTGGAGACGGTAGTCCGTACGTACGCACGAGCGACAATATCATTCTTTTGATATTAAAATAATATATAATTGGATGGTATATCATATATACAGAATCATTATCATGTTATATTTATTATTTACATGAATCACACATCATTATTATACCCATCCAAATAATAATTTATTGAATAACAATTACACCACGACGTGGAGACGGTAAGCCGTACGTACGCACGTATGGTGACATGTTATTCAAAGGATGGATAGAATACTGAATATGATTGTACCATATTTATAATAACATCACAGTATATATAAGATACTGGAGTTATTATTTTATAATGGTAATAACAAATAAAGAAGAAGTGGAAGAAGAAAGGAACTTGAAAACGGGTGGTGAAATCATTACCTCTTCTTTGGGTTCTTCCTTTTTATTTGATCAAAAGGGCACCTTAAGTTGGATTTATAACTAAAGGAATGCCTCTAGGATGAATTGAAGGAATTTTATAGAGTATTTGGTCAGATTTTGGCCGAACCAAAAGGCTTTGATGTTGTGAGTTAATGAGAAGGGAGAGTGCCCTTTTATAAGAGGGGTGAGGGGCACCTTTGGAAAAGCTAGAAATATTATTTTATAATAAATTCATATTCGGTTTCTAATGGCTCCAAAGTTGATTATTTAAATTTTAAGGTGGGTATAGGTCTAAAACCACCCAACCAATAGAATTTAGATAGGTTTGGGTCACTACACTAAGCTTATCTTTAAGTATTAACTCTTAGTTAATTAGTTTCACTTTTACAATGTCTCTTTGTATTTTTATATTATATGGTTAATAAACTTACTATATACATCCGAAAGACCCCAAAGTGGTACATTAATGATATACCTATCATGATATAAGTCCCTTGGCCAAACCATAGATTTTTAGGAATTTAATATCAATTAATTATATACTATTTGTTTTAAAAACTCTTTTATGTCAATTTTGAAACTATTCAATAATTGATTTTTGTGAAAATCATAACAGAAGGATTAGTTCAAAAAAGTCTATTAAATCAATACTAATATGTCATATTATCCTGTAAAATTACTTTAATTCATTAAAAGCCTCAAATTTTATTTATTTAGGTATTTATAATATCAATTAATTTAACTGTTCACTATTAAGGTAATTACTGCATCACCATTGTGTCATAAATAAACTAAATTATTTAAGGTCTAAAAATTATAAATAAAATATAATTATGTAGTAAATCTATTTATATTTCTAATGAATATTTATAGTCTAAAATAAAACATATATAACGCTATGTAAAAATTGTTTTTCTAAAAGATATATGCTTATTTCATTTTTGTATTCATTTTAACTTAATTAAAATAAAGTGTCCCTATCACTTACAAGTGGCACCATGGGGTCCCAAAATCGACCCAAAGATGACCATGGTCGAACATGTATCAACCAATAATGTTAGGACACGTTTTAGGGTAATTTTTTATTATTATAATATTAGTTTGTTAACCCTTATTTACCCGATTTACCCTTTAACCATGGTAAATAAAATATTTAGCGAAGTAATTTTTCAAATTGTCTAAAAATAAAAGTTACCTATTTACATAATTTCAGCCTCCTGATTCCAAATATGGAATCCATTTTTACAAATTCAAAACACAGAAGTGGCAGAAATTAATTTAAAATTAATTCCCGCTGTCAAAACAAAAAGTGTGTTTTTAAGATATAATAACTATCAAAATATTGATAGTTGTTTATGTTCGGTTTAATTGTGAAATTATGTACAATGACCAAAATTGTATTAAATGGTAAAAATATATTCTAAATATACTTTAAAACCACTCAAATTCATAATTTATCACTATTAATTATTTTTAATAAAAAAGTTGTTTTTAATTACAATTTAGTAATTTTCACTATTCATCAAAATATTAATGTTATCTGAAAAGTACCAAAATTTCACCTTAGGTTAAATTCGATACTCCAAATCCAAAAATGAAGTCCATTTTGAGAGATAAAATTTCTAAAATTTCAAAAAATAGGTATTACTATTTATAACGGCTAGTTTGATTGGTTGTGGTGTGTGTTAGAACTCGATGTTGCGTACAACACACGCTATTGCATTATTCAAAGAGAAACGTACCGTAGAAGCTCCGGGTGTTACCCCCCCCCCAAGCGCGTTTATGAAACGCGTACAACACTTAAAAAACACATATTGTGTTGTACCTCACAAACCGCACATCCGATTGACGTGACATCTACGCTTACACATCACAAATAATAATTATATTGTTTCCCTGTGATTTCAGGTCAATACGATGTCGACCGCTATGAGTTTGACCGTTAGACGCACGTATTGGCAGTTTATGACACCAGAACGACGTTCTTGGTCACCGCGGGCACACGGCATGTCCGATTGACGTGTCGTCTGCTCGAACGCATCACAATTCACTCACTCGTTAATGTCGTCTAATTTCAGGTCATTGCGACTTCGTTCGGACCATTTGGACCCCCCCCCCCCCCCCCCACGCGCGTTTATGAAGCGAGCGCAACACTTAAAAACGCATATTGAGCTGTACCGCGCAAACTGCATGTCTGATTGATGTTCCGTCTATGCTTACACATCACGAATAATTATTATATTATTGAACTATGATTTCAGGTCAATCTGATGTCGTCCGCTATGAATTTGACTGTTAGATGCCCGTTTTGGCCGTTTATGACACCAGAACGGCGTTCTCGGCCACCGCGAGCACACGACACCTCTGATTGATGTGCCTTCTACTCTACCATTTCACAATTCCGTCACCCGTTGATGTAGTCTGATTGCATTCCATTCTGACTTCGTTCAGCCAGTTTGGACCCCCCACACGCGTTTATGAAGCGCGCACAACACTTAAAAACGCATATTGAGCCATACCTCACAAACTGCACATCTGATTGACGTGTCACCTATGCGTACACGTCACGAATAATAATTATATTGTTACCTGTGATTTCAGGTTAATCTGATGTTGTCTGCTATGAGTTTGACCGTTAGACACCCATTTTGGCCGTTTATGATAGCAGAACGGCGTTCTCGATCACCACAGGCACATGGCAGGTCTGATTGACGTGTCGTCTGCTCGACCACATCACAATTCACTCACCAGTTGATTTCATCTAATTTCAGGCCATTATGACTTCGTTCGGCTCGTTTGGACCCCCCACACGCGTTTATGAAGCGCACACAACATTTAAAAAACACATATTGAGTTGTAACATGCAAACCGCATTTACGACTGACGTTCCGTCTACACGTACACGTCACGAATAATAATTAGATTGTTTTCCTCTGATTTAAAATCAATCTGATGTCGTCCGCTATGAATTTTATTGTTAGACGCCCGTTTTGGCCGTTTGTGACACCAGAACGGCCTTCTCAGTCACCGCAGGCACACATCACATCTGATTGACGTGATGTCTACTCGACCACTTTAAAATTCACTCACCCATTTATTTCGTCTGATTTCAGGCCATTCCGACTTCTATCCGCCTGTTTGGACCCCCTCACGTGCGTTTATGAAGTGCGCACAACACTTAAAAACGCATATTGAGCCGTACTGCCCAAACCACACGTCCGATTGACGTTCTGTCTACGTGTACACATCAAGAATAATAATTATATTGTTTTCCTGGGATTTCAGGTCAATCTGATGTCGTCCTCTATGAATTTGGCCGTTAGACGCTTGTTTTGGTCGTTTATGACAGCTGAACGGAGTTCTCGGTCACCACTAACAGACGGTACGTCCGATTGAAGTATTTTATGCTCAACCACTTCACAATTCACTCACCCGTTGATTTCTTCTGATTTCAGGCCATTCCGGCTTTGTTCGGCCCATTTGAACCCCCCCACGCGCATTTATGAAGCGCGCACAACACTTAAAAAACGCATATTGAGTCGTACCGTGAAAACCGCATGTCGGATTGATGTACCATCTGTGCGTACACGTCATGAATAATAGTTAGATCGTTTCCCTATGATTTCATGTCAATCCAATGTCGTCCTCTATGAATTTTACCGTTAGACGCCCGTTTTGGCCGTTTATGACACCAGAATGGCATTTTCGGTCACCGCGGGCACACAGAACATCCGATTGACGTGATGTCTACTCTAACACTTCAACATTTACTCACCCGTTTATGTCGTATGATTTCAGACCATTCCGACTTCGTTCGGCCCGTTTGGACCCCCCCCCCCCCCCCTCCCCCCACGCGCGTTTAAGAAGCGCACACAACACTTAAAAAACGCATATTGAGTTGTATCGCGCAAACCGCTCATTTGATTAACATGATGTCTATGCGTACACGTCACGAATAATAATTATATTGTCACATTGTGATTTCAGGTCAATCTGATGTCGTCCGCTATGAGTTTGACCGTTAGACACCTGTTTTGGCCGTTTATGACACCAGAACGGGTGTTCTCGGTCACCACGGGCACACAGAATATCTGATTGTCATGACGTCTACTCGACCACATCACAATTCACTCACCCCTTCATGTTGACTGATTTCAGGCCATTCTGACTTCGTTCGGCTGGTTTGGACCCCCCCCCCCCACGCCGGTTTATGAAGCGCGTACAACACTTAAAAAACCCATATTGACATGTACCGTGAAAAACACATGTCCGATTGACATTCTGTCTCTGCGTACACGTCAGGAATAATAATTAGATTGTTTCCTTGTGATTTCAGGTCAATCTGATGTCGTCCGGTTTGAGTTTGACCGTTAGACGCCCGTTGTGGCCGTTTATGACACCAGAATGGCGTTCTCGGTCACCGCAGGCACACGGCATGTCCGATTGATGTGTCGTCTATTCGAACACATCAAAATTCACTCACCCCTTGATGTCGTCTGATTTCAAGTCATTCTGACTTAATTCGGCCTGTTTGGACCCCTCCACGTGCATTTATGATGTGCGCACAACACTTAAAAACTGCATATTGAGTGGTACCTCACAAACCGCACGTCCGATTGACGTTCATTCTGCGCGTACACATCAAGAATAATAATTATATTCTTTCCCTGTGATTTCAGGACAATCTGATGTCGTCCGCTATGATTTTAACTATTAGACGCCCGTTTTGGCCATTTATGACAACAGAACGGCATTCTTGTTCACCGCGGGCACACGACATGGCCGATTGACATGTCTTCTGCTCGAACTCTTCAAAATTTACTCACCCCTTGATGTCGTCTGATTGCAAGCCATTCTGACTTTGTTCAGCCCATTTGAAACCCCCACGCGGGTTTATGAAGCGGGTGCAACAATTAAAAATGCATACTGAGCTGTACCGTGCAAACCGCACATCCGATTGACATTTCTTCTACGCGTACACATTGAGAATAATAATTATATTGTTTCCCTGTGATTTCAGGTCAATCCAATGTCGTCCGATATGAATTTTACCGTTAAACTCCTGTTTTGGCCATTTGTGACACCCGAACGGCGTTCTCCATCACTGCGGGCACACGGCACGTCTGATTGATGTGTTGTATACTCTACCACATCACAATTTACTCACCCGTTGATGTCATCTGATTTCCAGCCATTCCGACTTCGTTCGACCAGTTTGGACACCCCACGCGCGTTTATGAAGCGCGTGCAACACTTAAAAAACACATATTGAGTCGTACCTCATAAACCGCATGTCCTATTGGCGTTCCGTTAGAATGTACACATCACGAATAATAATTATATTGTTTCCCAGTGATTTAAGGTCAATCGGATGTTGTCTTCTATGAGTTTGACCGTTAGATGCCCGTTTTGGCCGTTTATGACACCAGAACGGCGTTCTCGGTCACCGCGGGCACACGACAGGTCTGATTCCATTGCCGTATTCTCGACCACATCACAATTCACCCACCTATTTATTTCATCTGATTTAAGGTCTTTCTGACTTTGTCGGCCCGTTTGGACCCCCCCCCCCCCCCCCACACGTGTTTATGAAGCGCGCACAACATTTAAAAAATGCATATTGAGCCGTAACGCGCAAACTGCATGTCCGATTGACGTTCCTTCTCCACGTACACATGAAGGATAATAATTATATTGTTTCCCTGTGATTTTAGGTCAATCTGATGTCGTCCTCTATGAAGTTGACCGTTAGACGCCCGTTTTGGCTGTTTATGACCCCAGAACGGTGTTCTCTGTCACCGCGGGAACACGACACGTCCGATTGACATGCCGTCTGCTTGACCACATCAAAATTCACTCACCCATTAATTTCGTTTTATGGCAATCCATTTCCGACTTTGTTCATCCCGGTTGGACCCCACATGCGTGTTTATGAAGCACGCACAACACTTAAAAAACGCATATTGAGTCATACCACGCAAACCGCACGTTTGATTGATGTGACGTCTCTGCGTAGACGTCACGAATAATAATTAGATTTTTTTCTCTGTGATTTCAGGTCAATCTGATGTCTTCTTCTATGAATTTGACCGTTAGACGCCCATTTTGGCCGTTTTTGACACAAGAACGGCGTTCTCGGTCACCGCGGGCAAACGACACGTCCGATTGACGTGTCGTCTGCTCGACCACATCACAATTCACTCACCCGTTAATTTCGTCTTATTTCAATCCATTTCCGACTTCGTTCGGCCTGTTTGAACCCACCCACGTGCATTTATAAAGCACATGCAACACTTAAAAAATGCATATTGAGTCGTACCTCGCAAACCGCACGTCCGATTGACGTGTCGTCTGTGCGTACACGTCAAGAATAATAATAATATTTTTCCCTATTATTTCAGGTCAATACGATGTCGTACGCTATGATTTTGACCGTTAGACACCTGTTTTGGCCGTTTATGACATCAGAATGGAATTTTTGGTCACCGCGGGCACACGACACGTCCGATTTACGTGTCGTCTGCTCCACCACATCACAATTCACTCACCCTAGAAAGCTAAAGATAATGAAAAAGTTCTTGGGCTTCTCCTAAGAAAAAACTGCCTGAATTTTCTCTCCATCCCCTGACACACCTTCCTCTGAGATTATTTGACCCAATAACAATACCTAATCAATACAAAAATGACATATGTATAGCTTGGCGTATAGTCGATGCATTATAAGTGTAATCTGTATGATTTCAAGATATTTGGGTATGATCATCATTAGTCTTGGAGTTCACAAAGTTGTCATACACAAATACTAAAACTAACTAATCTAGGTAAAAAAGGAAAATTATGTTCATCAAATATATAAAAACTTCTAGAGAATTCATCAACTCAAATGAAATTACCTCATGTATGGGGTTCATTCTCATCTGGATCACCAATATCACTACGATGTCCACCAGCTGTGTTCAGATCCTACAATATATATCAATATTATGTATCTTAAACATATCAATAAATGTCAATCTGAGTGTGGTTCGTTTTATTGTTTACCTGTGGCGCCACTTGTTGCGTCATCATTTCATCAATACGTGATGACATTTGTGACAACCTCTCCTCATACTCTGCACGTAACTGCTAAAACTGTGAATAAAAATAGCGCTGCATATTCTGCATGGAAGCATCTATCTCAGCCTGTTTGGGAATCCCTGACTCTCTGTATGCACCCATCACATCTACTCTAACAACTGCATGTCATGGGACACCACTGCCATAAGTTAAAGAATGACTGTTACCATCACGCCCCACGACACAGCGAAATATTTCATCTCTACGCACAGTACTACAATGTTGCTCCTCTGGTAACTCTCCTAACAGAGCGTCAAATTGATCTGGTAGCATATAATGAATGAAAAAATATTAATAATTTATATAAAATAAAAAAACATTTATTAAATAATCTGCTTACTATAACACCGGCAACATCGGGCTCACTCGCCCTATGAGTCCTCATCCATATAGACATCTAATCGATTGGCTCACCGCATTGGTGTAACTATAATAAAGGGTTTCACCACGTTATACTACAATATTTTTAAAATATGAATGAAATAGTGAATTATAAACTTACATCATGTCTGAGCTGCGACACATGTCGAGTGCCAAGTTTGGAAGGCGTGCCCTGCATCGCCCGATTATGTAAATGACGAGCAGACTCGGTCTACATTCAACATATTTACTTAATAGACATTTGAAAAATTGGCCATTTATATATTAAAAGTAATAAATCTTACCATCGCTTCCTCAGCCGACCAAAACGCAACCAAATCCTGCCACTGCGCAGGAATAATGCCCAGAGGGACTCGCTGTAGAATGTCTGGCACCCCCACAAATGGTGTCCAGTGATCTCTCTTCACCCTTGACTTGTAATCCTTCCATAATTTTTGACATTTGGACATACATACAGCCCGAAACTCATTTGGATAGGAAGTCAAATTATCTTGTTAAAAAAATTGTAAGTATATGGGACAATAATAATAACAATATCCTGAAAAATTAAACATTGAATTTACCTGAACCTCCTTCCATAATCTGTCCATCGTATCCTGGGGGAAAGAACTCTAGTCATGAGTCATCAGAGGGAATCTGTGTGAGTCTCGTATTATATGCCCAAACTGACGAATCAATGCAGTAGCACCATCTCCAACTGGATGAAATTTTTCATCAAATAACATATCCAATCGGGCTCTAGAGTTCCAGGATTGAACCCCTCTACCAGGACCCCTGCATCTGCTGGAAGAAGCACTAGATCCTGATAAACATAAATTCATAATTCAATTAAAATATAAATTAATGATTAGAAATAGTTAGGGAAATATAAATATAAAATTACAATCAATTAATTTATAAAAATGAAAACATACATACCAACAACATTAGGTGAACCACTGTGAACACCCTATGACATACCTACATTAAATGAAATAATAGTTAAATCAAGAAATTTTTATTCACATATAACTCATAAATATTTTTACAAATAATAACTGGGGATATAATTAAAATTTTCACTAATCATACAAGTCTATCGTATCTCCTTCAACAATCTCTTTGGCCCATTGTATATCTTCATCTGGTACAGCTACTATTGTTTGGTGAAGTGTTTGATCAGTAAATGCAACAACTTCAGGTTCCTCTTGGTCAATCAGAAAAACCCCTCTTATAGACATTTTCACCACAACATTCCAATTAGACTCAATGCTGACAAAGTAAACTTGTTCTGCCTGCGATGTCAGTATGAAGGGCTCATTGCTAACTTTTTCATCTTTATATAGCATATTGTTAATGTTTACTAATGTAAATTTGAATTTATCAACTTTTGTTCCATGAACTGGATCGAGCCAATCACACCTTAACAATATGTATTTTAATCCACGACCATAAATAACCTCAACAATATCTCTCAATAATCCATAATAATAACCTGCACCAACAAAAGTACAACCAACACCACTATTTTGTGTGGCTCGGTTCATGTCAACATCGCTAATACGAAATCAGAATCCATTATCATCCAAAGACTTGTAGCGATGAGCTGTAATAAATGGACCATCAGCTAGTTGGTTGAGTTCTTCCCTTACATGCTGGGTTAAATAACGTAACTTTTTAATCTGCAAATTTCACATATATATTTTAATGCATAAAGGATTTTGAAAATACAACTAATTTGCACTATAAAAATATTAAATCAATTATACGTACCTGTGTCTTTATCCACTCATGAAATGTGTTGAAATGATGTTTTTGGATTTGATAGTCAGTTGCACAGGGCCTTTCACATTTCAACTCAGCGATATGCGTCCTAAATCACAAAACAATATAAGGTATGCAATAAAATAAATATAGAAACAAAATACCCATAAACTATGAAACTTACTGTATCAATGTAATAACTGATGGAGTGTTGAACAACACATATCGATGAGCTAAAACCAACTCGTCGTTCCACATATCAAATGTTATTCCTTCTCCAATTAGACCCTCTTCATTCTAGGACGGTTTATCTATCTTTGTTTCATTCACATCAATATATGAAGCACAGAAATTAGTACACTCATCCATTAAATATCCCTTGGAAATTGAGGCTTCCGAACGAGCTTTGTTGCGCACAAACCGTTTCATTGTATTTAAGTATCGCTCTATTGGAAACATCCACCTTAATTGCACGGGACCACCATAAATGAATTCACCAGTTAAATGCATGGTCAAGTGAACCATGACATCAAAAAAATACGGCGGAAAATTTTTTTCTAGGTGACATAGTGCAAGTACAATCTTATCCTGTAGCTTTTTCAAATCACTCATTCGATTATTCCTAGAACATAGCTATCTGAAAAAATTAGAAACTCCAATCAACGGATCAACAACCTGCGAAGGTAAGCAATCATGAATTTCTATAGTAATTAACTGTTGAAGCAGAATATGATTATTGTGACTTTTCAAACCATGAAATGTCATGCTCGTCATATTCACACGCTTCGAAATATTAGAGCAATAACCATATGGCACCTTAACAGTCTTCAAATTTATAGAAATGTGTGTTTCTCTTTTTTACTCATTGTGTACTGTGCAGCAGGCATGTATGTCCAATTACCTTCACCCAGCTGTAAATCTAAAGGTTTTCTCAATCCCATTTCCTTTAAATCACGTCGATCATTAGCATTGTCCTTTGATTTCCCATTGACGCCTAAAATGGTACACAGAATATTATCACATACACTTTTTTCAATGTGCATCACATCCAAATGATGTCTTAAAATATTATATTTCCAATAAGGTAATTCAAAAAAATACTTCATTTTTTCCAATTATGACTTCGTTGTCTACATGTAGCAGGAATACAAGGCAATGTAAAAACCAATAAATCATGAAAATCATACATTTTACGGATGTTTTCTTGATCAAGTTGCGCACAAATTTCAACCCCAAACAGTATTTGTGGTTATGGGTAATACTCTCTATTCCCATCAAACGATACACGTTATTTTCCAAAACTGTGCAATGGAGGAAGAAAGAATATGTGACCAAGATATACCCACTATCAATAGTTCTTAAGCCACATATAATTCTTACTCTTATTACAATAAGGGCAAGAAAATTCTCCTTTTGTACTCCAACCTGATAAGTTAGCATACACTGGGAAATCATTAACTGTCCATAACAAAGCGGCCCAAAGTCTAAACATTTCATTAGCTACCGAGTCAAAATTCATTACACCATCGTCCCAAAATTCTTGCATCTCATCAATCAAAGGTTGCATATAAACATCGATTTTATCACCAGGTCCTCTCGGTCCATCAATTATAATTGACAATAACAAAAAAGGTTTCTTCATACATACCTATGGGGGAATGTTGTATGGAAACAACACCACTAGTCATGTACTATGTGTCGCACTAACCATGGACCTAAATGGGTTAAAACCATCTACTGCCAAACCCAATCAAATATTACGATCATCTCAGGAAAAGTCTGGGTGTCTTTGATCAAGCTCTTTCCAAGCCAAAGAATCTGCCTGGTGAGTTAATTTAACAACTGCTTTCTTTCTCTCTGAATGCCAAGTCATAAATTTAGCAATTTTAGTGGACAAGAAGAATCTCTTCAGTCTTGGTTTCAGTGGGAAATAACACATCTGTTTAGTAGAAACTTGTTTCCCTTGATTACAGACTCTCCCAGGATGAATCTGACTACCTTGGTTAATCTCATTGGTCTTCCACCTAGATTTATAGAAAACAGTACAATTATTTAATTGTGCATTCTCTTTTCTAAACAACATACAATTATGGAGACACACATCAATTGTATCATATGTAAAACCAAGATCATCGGTCAACTTGCGATCTTGATAGAATGACTCTGGAATCTTCACTCCAGCAGGGAGTACCTTCTTAAATAATACCAACAACATGTCGAATGAGGTGTCTGACCACTGGTTCAATGCCTTCAGGAGTAACAATTCAACGATGAATGACAGTTTACTAAATTTAGTGCATCCATGATATAATTGAGTATGCGTATCATCAAGAATTTCAAATAATTTCAATGCTTCTCATTATGTAGAAGAACGGGGATTACTCAATCCAATGTCTTCATTTACAAAATTACTGTTTTCAGATTGAAACTGGCGCATCATATCATTGAGCATTATGTTCATCAGATCAACTGTTCTTGAATTAACATTCATATGAATACTTTCTGAGCGATGACATGAAATAGAATCTTCTCCATGATGTTTCCATGTCTTATTGTTTTTCAAAAACCTATTCAAAAACAAATGTTCTCTAACACTATCTCGTTTGAAGAGATATCTATTTTTACATTTTCTGCATGGACAACTAATTATATCGCTTGGCAATCTGTTGGTGAAATCCATAAATCTCTTAATCCAATCATAATATTCAGCTGAAAATCTATATTGAATATCAATCCATCTCCTATCCATATCTGTATTTAATAGAAATAAAAAGTGATATATCTTATTTAAAATATAAAAAAACACATATCATTAAAATTTAAAAACCAAATCTGAAGGATAAAAAACATTACCTACGGAGGACTCGACCACGGGTAATGGGGTGTGACTCGATTGCGGATCCATGATGGCGTAGTGACTTGAAAACAGGGTTTTGACGGTCGGACTCGAAAGGAGCAGAACCATTGGACGAAGCACGGATGGTTCTACACGGTGGGGCACAACGGACCAGGAGGGTCCAACGAAGGTAGGAGGACTTTTCGGAGGGATTCAACGGGGCCGGGAGGGAACGACGGCGGCGGGACTGTCCAAAGTTGTAGCGCGGAGGCAGTGGGTGGGGGTTTCCATGTCGTGGGGGTGTTGGGGTCACAGGGGTGCAGTGTAGAGGCAAGTCGGTGGGGGTCTCTGGGGTTGCGTGTGGCGCAACATGGAGGCAAGAGGGTGGGGGTCACCGGTGGTCGGGGTCGTCGGGGGTCGCCGGGGTCACTAGGAGGTCAGGGGTCGGGGGCAGGGGTCAGGGTCGCCGGCGGTTGGGGTCGCCTGTGGTCGGGGGTCGAGGTCACCGGGGGTTGGGGAGGGGTCACCGGGGGTCGGGGTCACCGGGGGTCGGGGTCACCGGGGGTTGGGGTCACGGGGTCGGGAGGGGTGGGTCGTGAGGTTGGGGGGATAATGGGCGAAGGGGGAAATTAGGATTTTGCGGTATTACAGTGCAGCGGCCGCCATTTGGTGGCCGCTGTTGATAGTATAAGCGGCCTCCAAATAGAGTCCGCTAAAAGTCCCCCGCCTCAAAATCCAAAAATTCTAGTAGTGATTGGGTTATAAAAAAATCAATGACAAAGGATAAATAATATGGAAAAAATATAATCTTTTTTATAAAGATAATATAAAAATGGGAGTAATGATTTTTTTTGTTTTATATAATAAAAAGCCTTCAAATGATTCAAATTCATCATGTGATTAATTTTAAATGGTATTATAATTTTTTAAATGTTGTTATGAACTCATCAATTATAAATGGAGAACTTTAGGAGGATGTCTACATTGAAAAAAAGAAGGGTTCATTTATAGTATGGATGAATATCAGGTTTTTAAGTTTAAGAGAATTAAATTCAATAAATATATATTGGATTATAATATCTATGTCAAGGGGGATAAAACAATTCACTCCTAGTGATTGTATATGTGTCTAATATAAATTTTCTAGAATATAAGATAATAATTTTGAGGAATTTTCTACCCAATTGAAAAAAGTATTTGAGTTTTTAATCATAAATGGGATGTAATTAGTAATGTTATTTAAATTTATAAACATATTGAATTATATATATCTCTCACATGTTTTTTTGTGATTGTTGATTTTTTTTAATGGATTTATTGAGAGATGTTTATACTCGAGTTGCAAAATGTACCAAATTCTAAATTGATGACTATGGAATGAGTGTCAATAAAACAGAGTTCTAAAATCTTGTTGGTGGTATATTTTTATTTAAGTGGTGTATATTGAATATAATTATTTTATTTTATTTATATGTAGGATCAAAATAAATTAAATGGATTCACATATTATAGTTCTGAAATGGATGATTAGATATATCAAAGGGACACCTGATTTTGGTTTTAGGTATGATAAGAATACAACATTTCATATTTATTTTTATTTTGATTCTGAATAGATTTTGGATGTGGTGTATAATTGGACTTATTTAGAAAGACAATTATGTATTGTAGTATGGTGAGTTTTATAGAAATCAGAGAATAAAATGTTTTTTATATTGATTATAACAAAAGTTAAATATGTTTTTCAAACTCATGAAAAGACAAAAATGATTTAGATGACGACCTACCTCAAATATATGAGTGTGAATATCTCATAATGATTGATAATTGGGTGTGATAAGAATGTGAACCAAAATTATAAATGAATATAGTTCAAAATTAATGTTTGAATAATATGGGATTCATGTAACCCTTTATAAAGGGGAAGGTGAATCAATGTGAGATTTCATTAATCTATTTATTAAATAAAGGCGTAGTCATGGGTATCTTGAAGAATCCCATAATATATGATTAATTATAACTGTTGAGAGTGATTTTTAGAGAGTATTTTATTCAAAAAAATCCTTATATGTTTTCATGGTCATTTTCCCTCATTCAATTCATTATTTTTTTCGAAAAGGGAAAAATACCCAAGGGGATTTTCTAGAAAACTGAGAGTGACTCTAGTTGTTTATATGCAATAATCTAATAAAAAACATCAGGTATTTGTAGATAAATCGTAGAGGGATATTTTATTGATTCATAAATTAGAAACAATACAAAAGTGGTTATATAATTTGATTGAGTAAATTGAGTGGTATTTAATTATTAGTGATATTTGATTGGTGTTGGAGTTTTGAAAAGGCACTCATGAATTGAATTTGAAAAGGGGATCTTTTTGTTGATATCAATCAATATAAGGTAAAAATGGACATGTTCCTACATATATAGTATGAGTAATATCAAAAATACTATTACAAATTATGTTTTGGTTTGTATATAACATTCACATAAGATGATTTATATGAATAATCTCTTAAGAAATTATAATAATGGTTTTTGGAAGTGTTTACTGGTAGTAATTATTGACATTATCTTCATAGATTAGTTGAAGGCTCTTTGGAATTAAAAAAGGATTCAAAGTAATTAATTTTTCTGTGATAAAGTTTGTCATGACATTAAGGATGTGGTTAGTTGATGATATATGTATTCTTTATGAGGAGTTTCACTCTAATAGTGGAGATCACACTACATCTAGTTTTTTGCACCATAATGGTTTCCTCCAGGGGACCATAGGAATCTAACTACATAATAAATCCTAGACCATCAAAAATTAGGGTTGAACTAGTTTGAGTGACATGTTATCTATTACTTCTATGAAAATTAAAATTACATAAAATAATTTAACATGTTTTATGTCATGAGATTTATATATCTCACAGGAATATGAATTAAAATTGTGCATGATGTAAGGACAATATCCACACCTTCAAAAACCTTCGACTAATATAGGTATATAACTGTAGACATGGTTCTCATATCATGATTTTTTTATCATATGTAAGTGGTAGATAGGGATATTTTGGATATAATTTAAATAAATTTAAAACTAGTACATTATTCCATGTGGAATATAGCCGTATCACAAAACATGTCTTCTCAATTAAGTAAGGGGTGTCACTCACAGGACAAAGATTCATAGATTTTGAATTTTATTAATGATTTAATAACATTCATAATATTAGGAATTCCTTGGAGGGGGTTTATGATATTTTATGTGAAGAACCAGTATAAACATGTAATCCAAATTTTGGAGGAACAAAATGTCGAGGAAGTGAATATTGATCAAACTATTGAAACTATTCATTATATTTCTCACATATAAATTTATGTATATAATATTAATCCATTAATTATTCTTACTGATAAAAAAATATGAATGTTGGTAGATGTATCACAATCATTTTATGATTATCATTATCTATATGATAACACGATTTGGTGAATTTTTAAGCACCCTTATATCATGGGTGTTCTTTATCACCCATTATCTCATAATTTCAATGTCATCATTGAGATCATATTCATGATAATCAGTATAGGAAATATAACTGAGATTTATTATTTTAGGAAACCATTCAACCCCCCCCAATTGTTACTAACTCTCACTGGTAACATTCAATATGCATACATATTCCCAAAGATCCACTATTTCAACCTCTCTCCATGTAGTGTGTTGAGAACAATTAAAAAATCTCACATTAAATATAATTATTATGTGATATTTTAGATTAATAACTAATATAGGATGGGTATTTTATCTTTTTAATAGTTATTTCAATCATTATTTTTTATATTTTGTAACTTTTTCAATATTAAACTCCATTATTCACACTCTAATATAACTAAAATAATACCTTATTAAATAATTTTGTTTTTTAAAAGCGAATATATAAATTTCACTAATGATATAGAAACATAACCACTATTAAAATCAAACCATGCCATTATTTTGAAATACTCTCAAAGACATCATTTTTTATATCAACAAATTTGGGATACAAAAAAGTCTTCTTTAAACTCATGAAAATATTAGTCAGTATTTTATCAAAATATATCATTATTTTATCCGTTAATTTTACAACAAAAATAAATTAAAACATATATAAATTAATTTGTATTATTTTAATGCATATGAAATTTACGTAACATAGGGTTATCATTACACTACTCAGGATTTTAAAAATGCGAGCTATGTATAATTTTATTTTCTATTATAAATCATCACATTCATACCATTAATAATTTTGATGGAAAAATAAATATCAATATAACACACGTAGTCAAACATGAATATTTTCACTATAATATATGTTTTTTCAGTTATAATTTCACTTATACTACAAATCATTAGTTCCATTACTCATATAAAACCTTTTAATTATTGTAGATTCACTATTTCAACATGTAAATCATTATTTCAACAAACTATAATTCTCACAAAAAACTATAAACAATTTAAAAATATATGAAAAAAATTAAACTACTTTATTTACTAAAATAACAATTTTAAAATTTATATATCAATGTGGATAGAACATTTGACCAATATATAATCCATTGACTCATAGGTTTTAGCAATATCCCCTATTGAATTTATTTCAACATATAAACACATACAAAGGTCAAATTCTATTTTATAAAAACATCATCCTTTCATCAAATCATTGCTTTATAAATATTAAAACAAATATAATAATTTAATATATTATCTAATTTTACATACTCAAACACTACCATGAATGAAATAATAAATTGCTAGAAATTATCCATAACCATTTACCCCATTAAACATAATAATAAAGAATATGGATATTTAGTTTTTCCTAAATGAGTAATCTTTTAGATATAAGGAATTTTATCATCTTATCAAGGATCAATAGATTAAAATCACATTATGAGAAATAATAGAAAATTAATTTTAAACTTTTATAATATTTATTATTGATTTTTGATGAAATAATCTACCCTAAAATAATCCATCACATCATCATTTGTGTTATAGTTACTTATAAAATATGGTTTACTATTCAAGACAATTTTCATGAATTTGTTTTTTATAAAGACTTTTGATTTTATATCCCATTGAATTTACCAAAAAACACGTAATAAAAAGATTAAAAATAAACATATTTATAGGTTACCATAAAATTACTATAATGTTAAATGATATAGAAAAAGACTAGAGTTTAATTTTCACTTTTAAAAAGTATATTTTGTATAATGTTGTTCAAATATTCCACCAATATGATAGTTAATTATAATGTTTTAAATTGTGTAACATCATCAAAATTAAAAGTAATATTTTTTATATGATTCATAGAAACATGGTTGTGTTGTTTAGAATTTTTAGGCATGTTGGAGGCTCTTGGAAACATGGAATTGGAAGAAAATGAGTAGGGGAACCAACCATTTGCGGGGAACATATAGTGTTCCATTGGCTAGCACGTATAATGTCACAACATCACTGTTGGTGGTTTAAGAAGCCCATGAAACCCCATTAGCTGGTTCCATCACCCAACTATTTGTGTTCCACTAACAAGACGGTGGTAGAGAGAGTATCCAAGTATTTTCCTGTAACTATCAGCTAGGTGGTGGTGCTAAGATGGACTGTTTGTTGTGGGTTCTCCTGTAGTTTTACTCTGACTTGAATTTTTAAAATATATTTCATATTTTTTCCCTCATTCATATAGAATAGACCTGGGAACTATATTTTAGTGAAATTGGTTATATCATTCCTCTATCGTTAGTTTTTTATGCATTGATCAATTTGTTAACTTTCAAATGGTTTGTTTCATCCATTGTAGCCTAAATCCTTTAATTGTTTTTATTATGAATCATATAAATAATAATTGTTAGCTATAATTATGTACTACATTATTATATAATAGGAAATTCATTGTTCATTGGTGGATAGATCTTATATCTAAAGAATTTTCTTTTTTTTTACAAAAAATGAATCTAGATATTACATTGGTAGTGGATCTTATTATGTATGTTGATCTACATCTAATCCCATATAATATTATGTTTATTGTATATTTATTATATAATCCCATTTCTAGTCAATTTGAATTTCTTCTAGGGTTCACAAGTGTGTAGGCATAATTCGGTGAAGACCTGTTGGAAGTAAAATCATCACACTTGAGGTTAGAAGTATTTACCTAATAAAGACTTTTTGTAGAGATGATTAGAATTAATGGTATATGTATACATATAAGGGTATACTTGAGTACCATTGTGTGAATTATCATTCTCGTGATTTTCTTATTCTGTGGTTGTGACCTTCTTTTCTAGGCCAGGTTTTGTTTGAATTTTTCGCCAGTGGAGCTTTTTATCTTCCATTAATGTAAAAGGTATGATCATCATGTATTGAATGGACCCTAGACAGGTAGAAAATTCTTGTTAGACATGAAATGATAATTATGATGGGGGATAATTATAGGGAAAAGGTGTGATGGTCTTCTATCCTAACTCATCACAAAGGATTGGGTTTGATGGAACTATGGACTAACCTAGGACGAATCCATGGGTATGATGGTTTTATGTCCAGAACTAGTAGAGATAGGATCCTTGGGGCATGAAATGTTTTATGTATTCACAATTTCGTTATCATTAATATTTTCACTCATCCAAGCATTCTAATTAAATATTTTTGTCTTTTAGTTCACCTATCTAATTTTATAATTCTTTCAATAATCCTACAATATAAATGTTTTTTTTTCATATTATTGTCATTAATAACGGATTCAAGATCAAATTTCAAGTCATTAAAATAATCTTTTTATTTTAATTTATCATTAATCATTTATAACATAACTTTGTATGATAATATTTATATTTTTTCACCTCTTAATTATGAGATGTATGAACATTTTTAATTATATTACTAATAAAAGTCTTTATTTTTATTTTTATTTTAAAATTTACTTTATAGAAATATTTATTATTATTATTATGTAATTATATCAGTCTTTAAAATTGATGGATTTTTATCTACAACTATTACTTCATGCCTTCATGACCATGTAGTGATATAGTGTTATCCATTACCACATTCAAAAAATTTATATTTTAATTTACCTTCAGGAATGTATATTTGTATCTTGTTACTTATAAAAACTAATTAAATAAACTCAACAATAATATCTATTTATTCTTATCAACACTCAGATTGAAATGATCTATAGATTAATAATTTATCACTTATTTTAAGTTAGTAAAATAACTATTTAAATTTACTTTTTCCCCTCTGGAAATAAAATATCTTTTTCAATCCTCTGGAGACACCTGATTCATGTTCATTTTTTCAATACATGAAACCATTAAATTATAAAAATCTTCAAGCATCTCTAAAATATTTTTTATTATATCAACAAGATTTTATTTAGACCACTCATGGTGTAAATATTTAAATTATTTAAATAATAAACAAATGTATAATTTCATTGTCCATAATTAATAAATATTTAATTTTTTTAATTGAACATAACACTTTTCTTTATTTACATTATTTTCCCATGTATGAATGTTTAATGAACCGGATTTATTTTTCAAGTAATTGTTTTTAATTATATGGCATTATTATGAGTCCATGAAAATTGACGGCGCGTGATTCAGAGGTCAGGTCTGACCGGAATGAATATTTTTAAAAAATTTAAGGTACGTTCTATAAATGCACTAGCAGCATTTTATAACTTTTGAACCGGTGATTGGAATTTAAATTTAAAAGCATCGTTGAACTCGCAACGCCGATATTCGCTTAAAGAGACATTTACCACGACCGCAGCAGGTCAAGGGTGGAAGTTAGTTTTTCAGTTTTTTGTGGAAGAAGAAAAATAAAATAATTAATATTTTCTTTTTCTTTTTGAAAAATCACTTTTCGAATTATAGACGTGGGACCACCTGATTTGAAAATCCTCCTAATTTTAATATTGTGGTGGGGATCACCCCAACCCCTCTTACTGTGGGAAAACCTTTCAACTCTTCATGCTTAATTGTGCCAACTTTAATTAATAAATTGTACTAACTTCAATTAATTAATTGTCACAACTTTAATTAATATATAGGATTATTTTTAATACGTTGGCTGCTCATTTACTAGGGGAAAATCATTGGAAAAGGAGGGTTGGAAGAACTGGAAAGAACTTTCTCCAACGAAGAACTCTTCTCCTTCAACGAAAATTTCTCCAATGAAGAACTCCATTGAAGGATCTCCAACGTAGAACGTCTTCGATAACAATGAACAGACGACCATCTCTCCCACTCCTCATAGACTTCAATGAATCTTTGAGGTATGGATTTTTTTTTGAACACCCCTTAACCCATTCTTTTTGTTCTAATGGAATAAAGAACAACTATGTCGCTTGCTACCATTCTAACGCAGAGGGTTTGGGCCAAACGAACATGGCCCAACCCCCCACCCCCCGACAACCTTTTTAAACATTGGTGGTCTTGAATTGATGGTGTCCTCCCGAGATGAGTGTGGGAGTCTGCCGAAATAATATCATTCCATCGAGGCACACCCGGTGACCCGAGGAATGTCAATGGCGACCGTGCCGGTGACCGGCACCGGTCGGACTCGGGAATGGCGACCGGCACTCCGGCTATCCATGACGGCGTCGGTAGTGCGACCGCGCCGCCAAAGATGGAACGTGGCCCATCGGCCACGGTAGAGCAAGGGCGGTGGCCGGCCCATGTCATCCCGCGTGAAAAGGGTGGTAGTGCATGTCTGTGCCACCGGCATGCAGGGGCCGCAGCATGAGGCCGCGGCGGCGAATGAGGTAGATCGTCTCACTAACAGCCACCAATAGTGGTGTGGCGCTTGACCGCACCGCGTGGGTGGTCTGGCCGTCCGGCCATCCGGGGAGACGAGCAGGACCTAGGGTCCCGCCTGCAAGCTGCCGGTGCCACGTTGCGCCGGTAAGTCGGTCACCCACCCCAAACAGCCCAGTCATTCAGGTTACGCAGGGGGAACCTCCCATTGGGTGGAGGCTAGGGAGAACCCCACCACAGGTCCACCCAGCCGTGGGCCAGCTGCGGGCCGCCCAGTGCGGGTCGGACCCATCGGGCCTAGTGGGACCAAGGGCCAAAACTGGGATGGGTCAGCCCGAACAGGGTCGGCCCAGACCCAGACTAGCTTTGATCCTTTTTTACTCTTTTGAATATAACATGATTTATAGGTGTCTTTTTGACGAACTGTCTGTGGCATAGGAATCCTTGTATCTATGCGGTCTTTTTGGTATGAACCACTTGTGAATTGGATAAAGTTGGGTATGGCTGGGTTGGATTGAACAAGAATCCTACCGGACCCTCGGGACTAAAATGCCAATAACATAAAGACCGGGTGTCCAATTGATTCACTATTGGTTTCATTAAGATCCCTATTATGTGGCGGTCCTTTGGGATAATTCTTTATGGGACTTAGTGGAAGTTAGATTATTGACCTATGGATTGAAGAGGATACCCTCTCAGAATCAAGAAAGCTTAGTGTGGGAACACTATAGCTGGCTGTAACATGAGAAAGGAATCATATGTGCATATGTGCCTTGCGATCCTATGTGGGTCTATGTTCAAGGATCCCAAATGAATCCTCTCTAAGAATCAACATGGGACTACTCTAGGATCTAATATGGGTCTGTTGTACTAGGATCCTATTTGGGTCTGTTGATTTAGGATCCTACGTGGGTCTGATGATTTAGGATCCTACGTGGGTCTTCCTATAAATATAGTAAGATGATTTAGTAGTTACATATAATCATCTACACTACCGTACCAATTTTATACCTTGTGTGAGCTGAGTCTAACCGTTGTGGTATTCTTCTATGTGGCGTTACCTTTGTGGTACATACATTTATGGTGATACCTTTGTGGTATACTTCTGTGCCTCTTTTTCTATTGTGGGACATACCTTTGGGGTGTTACATTCATTGTAATCTTTCCTCCGTGGAACATTTGATCTTTTGGATAAAAGAGTTGGGCCTTTTGATTCTTCATGAATGATTTGGGTATACATGATAACTTAGGTATATGTATAGGAATATACCTATGTAGGTTTGTTAGTTGTTTTCATGATTTGTGGTTTATCCTTTCTGGATTTTGTGATACCTTTGAGGGTCTCGGGGTCCCTAATGAGTATCATTATTCTCAACACTGCATGGGCTACGCCTGCACCTTGTTGTGTTCGGTGCAGATGATGGACAGTGCTAACAGATGACAAGGGTGATAGGACTGGAGGTAGCTTGGAGGTGGACATTAGGCAAGTCATACCATAGAGACAATCTTTTGAGAGTTGTACATACCCTTTAGGTAGAATCCTTGGTGGTTGTTCACATGAGATGTTTTCAGTTTTCCTTGTACATTCCAATTGGGCTTGTATTCTAGACCCATTTTCTTTCTGAACACACCTTATTTACAATATAGTTTTAATTTGTGCTTGTATCCTTCCTTTTTTATAGTGGTGTGAGATTGATGGTTATAAAGGAAATTCCTTCCCAGTTTTAAGGAATACGCCTTTCGGTGCTAGTCGACCGCCCCTAGACTATGGAAGGGTGGCATGGGGTAGTCACAACACAGGCCCCGGGGGACGGGTCATGACAAATTGGTATCAGAGGAGTAGGTTCTACCATAGAACATCCGAATCTGATATTTTAAAAGAAATAGTGTTATGTTTTATGAGTATGGTTATTAGTTTAGGTAATCCAGTGTCGGTGCAGCGGCCGACGTATCCATACACTAGGACATTGACTTTTGATTTCTGACTCAGTGCATGAAACACTGATTGCATGTCTATTTTAAAATTTTTTCTTTATGATCTCTTTGGTTCAGCTCACCTGGTATAACTTATAAACCGTGGCGCACATGTTTCTTTTCAGGATTCCTCCATGTAGATAACCAACCTGGGATCCGGGTATAGTATGTGATGATAGCCCATAGCCCACCGAGCGATGAGGCCTCGGTGCAGGGCACTCTTTCAGTAGAGGCACCTGTAGAGGCTCATGCAGTACCATTACCCATTGGGCCTCCGATTCCACAAGCCCCAGTAGTAGAGAGTGCACACTGCTTGAGTGCATTGCGCGAGTTCCAGTGCAGGAGGCCACCCAGGTTCAGGGGTGAGACTAACTCGCAGGCAGCTGAGGATTGGCTAGAGGCGGTGGTGAGAGTCTTCCCACTAGTAGGGACACATGTTGATCTCATTATTATCCTTGTTTCCAGTCTTCTACAGATAGAAGCAGGAATATGGTGGGGATTGATGCTCCAGGTTCACGATGAGGTGACACTTCTCGGGGAAGACATTGAGAACCTGTTTCGAGTAGATTTTGTCCTAGCGACCCTTCACGTAGTGCGCATACAAGAGCTTCTTCATCTGTAGCCGGGACTGGGTGAGGTTCACCGATCGCTCACGCTACTCCCCAGATAGGTTGTGGGGCCCATTATTCAGGGTCTAGACCTTCGAGCATGGACTCAAGTGGGAGATCAGGGCTTCGATGATTTATCTTAGTATTCTGACGCAGGAATGGGTGTTAGAGAGAGCCCTCTTAGTATAGAGTTTTCTTGTTGGGTAGTCACCAGAATCTAGACCCACCACCGTGCATCATGTAGTGAAGTATTCTACTGCTGGCAGTATACATATGTCACAGAGGTCCAAAAGGGCCAGACCTATAGGTGGACAACCATAGGATTCACGGTCAATTGTGCAGGGCACTTGAGACAGAGTGAGTCATGCGTAGAGAAGGAAGTGTTACGCATGTGGCAGGCAGTGTCACATGTCTCAGGACTGCTTGACCTTCTATATGGATGATCAGCAGATGGTTGAAGGACCACCCAGGAAGAGACGGAGGTTCGACTGAGGAGGTCTGAGGGATGAAGGCGTATGATGAAGATGAGTTGCTCATATAGTTGGCATTGGGATACAATTCGATGTGTCACCACTACAACCACCACTAGTTGGTCCACCTCGACCACAGGGAGCAGGTGGAAAGGGGCGATCTCAGCTCCAGGCAATTGAGACCTCTGACCATGTAATTTCAAAGATGACACAAGTTACGATCTGTGTCTACTCTACCTTAGCTGCAGTAATTATATACCCTGGTGCCTGTCATTCTATTATTTAAATTTCCCTCGTTCAGAGCTCAGAGATTACAGTGGAGTCATTGGCTCAATCCATTCATCTAAAGACTCCTGCGGGAGAGGATTCAATTCTTACACACTGGTGTAGGTAGTGTGAGCTTACTCTAGGAGACAAGAGCTTCGGGTTGGATCTCCTAGTACCGGTGTTGAGGCCTTACGATGTCATTTTTGGTATAGCCTGATTGTCTATAGTCCGTGATCATTTTGACTATAATAGGAGCAGTGTGTGGTGTGTCCGCATGGATGAGACTAGGTTTACCTTCACCGGTGAGAAGGGAGCCTTTGAAACACATGATGTAATTACCCAGAGGAGAGTGCAGCAAATCAGTCATGAGTTGGCTAGCCTTACCATCGTGCCGGTTTATGTGGAGAGTCTAAGTTATCCTATTGCGGTGGACCAATACATAGATGTCTTCTCGGATGATGTTATGGGTCTACCTCCTCGCAGAGAGGTGGACTTTTACATTCAATTATACCCCGAGATGGCACTGATATCTACACCATCATATCAGATATTTCCCACAGAGCTTCGTGAGTTGTATGTATAGCTGGAGGTCTTATAGGGGAAGAGTTTCATCCGGCCTCATGTTTCTCCATGGGCAGCCCTGATTTTGTTCGCCAAGAAGGCAGACGGGGGCATGAGACTTTGTGTTGACAATCGATTCCTGAACTAGGTGAACGTTAAGAACAAGTACCCACTCTCGATGATTGACGACCCCATTGATCAGATGAAGGGAGAATAGTGGTTCTCAAAGATAGACTTACGATTAGGCTATCACCAGCTCAGAATACGAGACAAGGATGTGAAAAAGACATCTTTCAGATGTCGGTATAGACATAATGATTTCTTTGTTATGCCATTGGACATGAACAACACTCCAGCTATGTTCACGGGACTCATGAACAAGATCTTTCATCCATACCTTGATCTCTTTTAACTAGTCCTCATCGATGACATACTGATCTTATAAGCTACCAAGGAGGAGGATGCCTATCATTTGCAGGTAGTTCTTGACACATTCAGAGAGAACCAGCTTTATGGTAAGCTCTTGAAGTGCTAGTTCTGGATCCGAGAGGTTCACTTTCTTGGACATGTCATCTCGGAGGATGGATTGCTGGTGGATATAGAAAATATTGGGATAGTACTTTATTGGGAGCCACCCATGAGTGTGATAGAGGTACAAAGTTTCTTGGGTTTGGCCAGATACTACCAGAGATTTGTTCCAGATTTCTCAGAGTTACAGAACTATTAACAGTAATGACAAAGAAGGGGAAACCCTTCTTGTGGTTAGAGTGATACTGGAGGAGTTTTCAAGAGCTGAGGCAGAGGCTGACTAGTGCCACCATATTGAGGCTTCTGGATGAGGGCATTGGGTTCGTAGTTTATTTTGACGCATTAGAGACCAGGATCGGATGTGTCCTGATGTAGGAGTGAACAATTATCACTTATGGTTCTTGATAGCTGAGAGAGCATGAGACAAACTACCCTGCCAATGACCTTCAGTTAGTAGCAGTGGTGTTGAATTTGAATATGTGGCGACACTATCTTATGGGTGTGTGTTTTACGATCTACTCTGATGACCAGAGTCTCCGGTATATCTTCTTCCAGAATGACCTAAATCTGATATAGCGGTGTTGGGTTGAGATCCTCCAAGACTACGACTTCAAGATAGTCTATACTCATGAGATGGGGAGCTTTGTAACTAATGCACTCAGCAGGAGATCTGGTATACAACTGCTAAGTGAGGTGACAAAGTTGATTTCCACTTTATAGATATCCATTGTGGAATGAGATGGAGCTTCTTTTCTTCAGACTCTTATAGTCACTCCCCCACATTTTCAGGGATTAAGGGAGGTGTAGAATTAGGACACTGACTGCAAGTCTTGACGTGTTCATATTTCCACAGGGCTGGCACCTGATGGATTTTCTAATGGTGGGGAGCACATCATCTTTTTCAAAGGACGTACCTTGTTACCAGTGTCGCTTCGGGAGGATGTGTTGAGGGAGAACCACATATCCCCAATAGCAGTACATCCATGTGTAGAGAATATGTACTAGGACCACAGAAAACTACACTGGTGGACGGGAATGAAGAAATAATTAGCGGAGTTTGTCTCTCGGTGCCTCACTTGTCAGCAAGTGAAGGCGAAGCATCAAGTACTAGAAGGCTTAATTCAACTTTTGAATGTCCAATGCTGGAAGTGGGACGGGATATCCATGGACATTGTCACAAGACTTCCACGCACATCCAAGGGTCATGATTCGATCTGGGTGATCATTGAAAGACTCACCAAGTCACCCAACTTCCTACTGATCAAAGAAAAGGGTTCAGTAGAGAGTTTGAGAGTCCTCTATGTGAAGAAGATTGTTAGGATACATGGAGTAACCTCGACGATTGTCTCTGATCGTGATTAATTTTTCACTTCCTGGATATGGAAGGGGTTTTAGGAGGCATTCGGAGAACTACTAAATTTGAGCACTTCCATATATCCTCAGATAAATGGCCAGAATTAGTGGACCATTCAGACCCTTGAGGATATGTTGTGTGGTTACATCCTCAACTTCGATCATATTTGGGAGGATCCGCTGACCTTGGTGGAGTTTTATTACAACAATATCAATCACTCCACCATTGGGATGACACCTTTCTAGGATCTATATGACCGGCCTTGTAGATTGCGTTTGTGCCAGACTGTCCTAGGAGAGTCAGCACTCATGGGACCAGAGATGGTATGGGCTACCATAGAGAAGGTGTAGATCATCAAGGAGCAGATGAAGACAACAAAAGGAAGGCAGAAGTCTAATGCCGACAGGATATGGAGACCTCTGGAGTTTGAGGATGGTGACCACATTTTTTATGGGTCTCTCTTCGACGAGGTTTGAAAATAATTTACAGAGGTGACAAGTTATCTCTAAGGTTCATCGGACCCTTTCAGGTCCTCAGTAGAGTTGGTGAGGTAGCTTACCACCTAGTACTTCCCCCTCAGTTGCACCGAGTGCACAATGTTTTCCACATATCCCAGCTAAGGAGATATGTGCATGACCCATCTCACGTCAACGACCATGGCGAGATGGACATCAATGATGGAGCGAGGTTAACGGAGGTTCTAGTGGATATTTAGGATCGATAAAAGAGAGTCCATCGTGGGTGATCGAAACCTATAGTGTGTGTTCTCTGGCATCACAAGATCCTCCAATAAAGTACATGGGAGAGGGAGGCTCAAATATGTGGTAAGTACCCCCACTTATTCCCTTAGTTTGAGTTGTGGCTTATAGGGATGCAAATCCATGAGATGGAGAGAATGTAAAGACCCGGATTTTTTCCATATATTTTTTTAATTATATGGGAATATTATAAATCCGCGAAAATTAACGACGTGTGATTCCGAGGCCCAGTGTGCCCGTAAATAATTTTTAAATTTTTTTAAAGGTATGATCAATAAACATGCGAGTGGCGTTTTCTAGCTTTTAAATAGGTGATCGGATTTGAAATCTGAGGGCACTGTTTAACTTGCAGCACCGATATTCTCTTAAAGAGACCTTCACCTCGACCACAGTACGTTAAGGGTGGATGTTGGTTTTTCAGTTATTCATGGAAGAAGAATAATAAAATAATTAACATTGTATTTTTCTTTTTGAAACCACTCTTTTTGAATTATGGGTGTGGGGACCACTCGAGATGGAAATCCTCCCATTTTGAATTTTGTAGTGGGGATCACCTGAACCCCTATTAATGTGGGAAAAACATTCAAATCTCCATGTTTAATTGTGCCAACATTAATCAATTAATTCTTCCAAATTCAATTAATTAATTGTGCCAAATTTAATTAATTGATAATCTTATTTTTATTATGTTGGAAATTCATTTCCATGTGGAAAATTGTTGGCAACAGGGGGTTGCGAGAACCAGGGAGAACTAGGAAGAACTTTCTCCAATGAAGAACTCTTATCCTTTGATGAACATTTCTTCAATGAAGAACTCCATAAAAGGATCTTCAACAAGGAACATCTTCAATGACGATGAACCAAAGACTCTCTATCCCACTCCTCATTAACATCAATGAATTTTTAGGGTATGGATTGCTGTTTTGAATATCCCTTACACTGTTCTTGTCGTTCATCTTGAATCAAGAACAACTCTGATGCTTGCTACCATTCTAATGTGGAGGGTGAGGTCCAAACAAACATGGTCAGACCCCTACACAACCTTTTTGGATTTTGGCGGTCTTTAAGAGATGGTGATGTCTCGACACAAGTTCAGGAATCTTCATAATGAAGATCGGGCCACCAAGGCACTCCCGGTGGCCCGAGGAACGTTAGAGGCGACCGTCCCCGCGATAGGCACATGTGGGACTTGGGAACGGCGGCGGTGTGACTGCGCCGCCGGAGAAGGGTCATGGCCTGTAGGATGTGGCAGAGCAAGGGCAGTGGCTGGTGCACGGACAGCCTTGTAAAGGGGTGGTAGCCCGTGTTCGTGATGTCGGCGTGTAGGTGCCGCAACACGAGGCCGCGCCAACAAAGGAGGGCGGTCTGCTCACTGACGGCCGCCAGTGGTGGCACGGCACGCGACTACGCCTTGTGGGTGTGCTGGTTGTCTAGCCAGTTGGGGAGTCGAGCAGGAGCTATGGTCCCACGTTCCCCCTTCTGGTGCCATGTGGCGCCAGCAAGTCGATCACCCAACCAGAACAACCCCGCTGTTTTTGGTTCCAATGTTCACCTCCCCTTGGGTGGCAGCTGGGGCCAAACTCACCATGGGGACCCACAGCGTGCCGGGTGACACACAGGTCCGGACCCTTGTCAGGCCGGGTCGGCCCGACCAGGTGGGACCGGACCCTGACAAGCTTCGACCCTTTTTGTCCTTTTTTCCATAACTTAAGATATGGGTGTCTATTTGACTAACTGTCTATGGTTACTGAATCATTAGATTGAGGAGTTCCTTTTAGTATACCCTACATGAGATTTGGATAATGTTGGGTATGGCCGGGTTGGATCGAACAAGAATCCAACTGGGCTCTAAGGACTAAAAGGCCAATAATATACATACCGGGCGTCCCATTGATGAACCGTGTGTTACGTTGAGACCCCTTTTACGTGGCATTAATTTGGGATACTACTTTTTTGGACATTGTGGCAGTTGGAGTATAGAAATGTGGCTTGAGGATCCGACCCTCGGGGAATCAAGAGAGCTTTGTGCAGGAACCATGTTGGTAGCTGTAACATATGAATGGGATCCTATGTGGGTCTATGACTTGGGATCCTACATGGGTCTATATTTGAGGATCCCACATGAATCTTCTCTAGGAATCCATGTGGGACTACTCTAGGATCCTACGTGGGTTTTCTGTACTCGGATCCTACGTGGGTCTGATGATTTAGTATTCTATATCGGACTACCTCTCAACAGAGTAAAATGATTTGGTAGTAATATCTAATCATCTTTACTACAGTACCTATGTAATACCTGGTGTGATCTGATTCCTAGCTTTGTGGTATTCTTATGTGTGGTATTACATTTTTGGTATATACATTTATGGAGAAACCTGTTTCTAATACTTCTCTGTGGATTTTCCTTTGTGGTACATACCTTTGGGGTGTTACCTTCGTGGTAATATTTCTTCAATGGAAAAGTTGAGCTTTTGGCTAAAATACTTGGGCCTTGTGTTTCCTCACGAATGAGATGGCTATAACAGATAAATTATAAATATGAATGGTCAAAAACCTAATTAGGGTTGTCAGTTATTTTCATGATTTTTGGTTTATCCTTTGTGGATTTTGTGAGACCTTTGAGGGTCTCAGGGTCCCTAATAAGTATCGTTATACTCACCCGTGAACAGGATATGCTTGTACCTTGTTGTGTTTGGTTCAGACTACGGACAACACTGACAGAGGATGAGGTTACTAGGACTGGAGGTAGCTCGGAGGTGGAAATTAGATGAGGTGTACCGCATAGACGATCGTTCGAGAGCTATACCTACCCTTCAGGTAGGATTCTTGGTGGGTGTTCCGAGGATCTGTTTTTAGTTTTCCTTGTAATCTACATTTGGACATGTATTCTGGACCCTTTTTCTTTCTATACTCACCATGTTTACTATATAGTTTAACTTTAAGCTTGTATCCTGCTCTGTGCCCAGTTTTGTGAGTTTACAGGTTATAACAGGAACACCTTCCCAATTTTAGGGAATATGGCTTTCGATGCTAGTCGCCAGCCCCTGGCCTATGGAAGGAAGGCTTGGGGTAGTCATGACATGGGACCCAGGGGACGGGTCATGACAAAATGGATGATATTTTATCATAAATAGAATAATAATAAGTTAAAATCATTAAAATTATAATTTTTTTTTATTTTAAGGAGGTTCAGATAAATCATTGTATGCCTTAACATTATCATTTAACATCTGTTTTCTCTCTCTGACTCCATTTTTATATTATTTTAATATAAATACAATAATATTTGATGTGTAAACCTAGTAAAAAAATTAAAACCATGAAAATATATTCTTTTCGTTAAAATTATCTTTCAGGTAGGCCTGGTTAGTTATTTTCACCTTGGAAAATTTTTATTCCCATCATAATGTTTTGTACTCATAATCCCCCTCCTCGTTAAGCACATAAAATATATTACACAAACAATATCTATATCAAAATTATCATAGAGGAAATTAGAATATAGTTTTATGATTTAACAAATTAAATCTTTATCAAAGGTGTATAAATCTATCTATTATTTAGATACAAATTAAACCCTTATTGACATAATGGATGTCCCACCTTGGAATTAAATTAGGACCATATATTTATAATAACTTGGACTACCTAACCCAACAATGATTTGGGTAACTCAAGAAAGTATATATTTAAGAGTTTCTTAAATATACTTGAAATGATAAATTGTTCACTCATATTTACACACCCTGGAATAATGATTTTAAAAAATGTTGTGATTATCATTATCTTAATACTATTTATTTTTATTTCAACTAGATTCTAATTTATTAATAATCAAATGAGTATTAATGCCTAGATCAACGAAAACCATCTCTAATTATGGAATATTCTACACCCTAAGACAAACTATTTTTCTTTTTTAGGTGCCTTATTGCCTTCTAAATATTCTATAAAAGATATAAAAATTTCAAAAACCATGGGATCTAATAAATGAAAACATGAAGCCTTCCCTTTTTAGTGAAAATTTCATCTTAATCATCTTTATGATTTACCCCAATATGGAAAACACTATGGTTTTACATTCCTCAAACATTGATTTCATTTCCACCACTTTCTTTATCCATTATCATTAATGCCACACCCATGTCATCTGGGATCTGGGTAACCAAGTTACCACCCGTGATTAGAATTGATCATGAAAAAAATTCAATCCCATTTTCTTATCTATATGGACTTAAATTTATACTAAATTCTTCTAGAATGTAGTAAATTTGTCATCACTGATTCCAATAACACCTTCCTTCACCATGTAGGACTCTAGAGAGGAAAAAATCTTGATAGAGAATGAAACTACTATCCTGAGAAGACCCTAATATCACAACAATTCAACTATCAACATCTGATTATAAACAATCATTAGATACCTCTTCTAATATCTCATCCTCACCCAAAGCAGTAGTTCAGACATCCGTGAGAGGGTGGTTCCAGTGGAGTCGTAGAGTTATGGGTCATTTCTATTTATAGAAAAGGAACAAAATCAAAACACGATTCATATTAACTAGTTTCTTGATATTATACTCAACAGCTATAACTATGGATATAAAATCAAATAAAAAATCCGACTAATCAGCCTCAACATATACTAATTAATAATATAAATATTTAATATAAATAAATATAGATAATAAAAATATAAAATTACTCCACAAAAATCACTAATATGTCTTAAAACCATGTGATTAATGAATGGTAGTGGAAAACATGATAACATTACTCAAATTGTGGACAAAAAGTGATCACGACACATGTGTAAATCAATTATCTATCTAATAAAAAAACAACACCAACCAAATATAAAAATCTAAACAATGAAATAAAATATTCATACACCCATTGAAAATGGATTTTCAATCACTTTGAATTAATATTCCCTATAATTTGAAATCCTGAATCATTATTCAAAAGATTATTTATGTTTTAAATTAAAGGACTCTGATGAAAAATATGAGAAACCAATATCCAACCAAAGAGATGAAAATCATTAAAAAATTCTACAGGTGAATTATCTATAACTAGGAACCCCTTTACAGTACTAAGAACCCTGAGAAAAATATCAATGGGTGGAAGAGTTCATTACTAGCATGGGAGGGGGCTTATAGAGGAGGAATGTTTCCCATCCCCTAACATTGAGGGAGGTGATATCGATCCCAAAATAGCCTACTAAATCATCTCCAAAAGGAATAGAGAATAAATACTATTTATATTAACATAATTATTCATAGATTACAGAATCATAAAAATCATGACTAATGTGTCTAATAAATTATTTTATTTTATTTTTCCAAATATAATAATTCAATCGATCAAAAATTAAAAAAAAAATTCTGTTAACATGATTTTCTATAAGAGAATCTTTATTTGGTTAAAAGTATAATATGATTCACTATTTTATCTCCAATTAAATTAATTAGTTACAAGTATCCATATGAATACCCCTAGAGGGATGGTGAATCAGTGTATCAAAATTTCCAAAATTTTACTTGTTTTACAATATATTTCTTCCTTGTTGAAAAACATAAAATATATCACACAACACATACAATCCCATGAATCTCATTAAATGTTTTCATTAAATCTCAGATGATTGTTAATAATTATTTTTATATAAACATACATAAATTAATTTCCAAATTAATTTCCCTAAATTTAAGACAAAAGAAACTTTCCTAATTTTGAGTTAATTTTAAGAAAAAAAACATCATAGATATACATTATTTACAAAACATAGATTACTCATACACATCATCTCATTTATACTTCCAACACACAAATTAATGAAAAATTTAACATCACTAATATAGTCAAACATATGTATTGTATCTTTTACATAACTAGTTATAAATTATACTTTCAATTAAAATAATTTTCTATTTTCCCTTAATCCTATATAAACAATTTATTTTTAAGGTTCTTATACACGACCTCAAAAACCTTCATCTAATAAAACATAAATTTATTCATAAATATTTAAACTTCATAAAAATATGTATTCACGTGTGTAGAATAATTTCATCCATTAAATAATCAATATTAACAATCAATACAAGTTTACAAATAATAAATCCAATAATGTATTTATTTTATGATTTATTTTAATAATATACATATTTGGATTTTTATTGTAAGAATTATAATTCATATAATTAAATTATTTTATTTTATAATAACTCTATCCACTCTTATATTAATTAATCATGTCTTATTGTCACCAAATTAAATAAACTAGAAACATTTTCCATTTAACAAAATCACTCATATATACAAAATAATTCTTTCTTATTAACATTCTTTAACCATTATCCTCATTTTCTATGTAAATCCATAAGATGTTTATATATTTCTTCATCATAGAGTAACCTTTCAGTAATTAATAATCTTCATAATCATCTCTAAGATCTCTTATGCCAAATATTTATATAAGAAACAAGAGAAACATGAATATTAAACCTTTAAAAATTAATCATTAAAACCTTTATAAAATAACCCCAAAATGATATATTATAACATCCTTTGTATTATAATTTCCAAAATATAACTTCTATAATTCAAGAATATTTTTTATAACATTATTTTTTTAAACCCCATACATTTTATCCCCCTTATTAGTAACAAAATAAAACTACTTAATAAAAACATTACAATATAACATTAATGAGGGATACATTTTAATTATTTTCAAGTTCATGAAGATAGTTGAGAACCAAGATCAAGTCCATTATTGTAAAATATAATTTCTTCTAATGGGTTTACATTAATTAAAGTTTACTCATCATTGATTATAGTGTGTTTATTCAATATATCTTATTATTCCACCATATTTCTATTTAGGTGTTAATTTAACTAAAAATATTTCTTTATTGAGTATTTTAATGGGACTAATTTGAGATCAGTATCACTCTTTTTTCAGTCAAATTACCATTTAAATGTTCTCATATTCACAAATAACATCCAAATATTATAAAATCTAAACCATTTATGTGAAATAAATTTTATCTGGAATATATTTATCCAATTTTATTCAAAGGTATACAATATTTTTTAGTTATTCAATCATTTTTCTCCAATGTAAAATCTATCCACTGCATTTTTGTTTTTTTATATATTATATCTCGAATCCAATCAACATCATTATATTCCATTTATTATGTGCACTTTCATGTTGAATACCATAAATCGTATTTCCATTAACATTACTCAATATTATTTTAATAACCATTAGATGATATTCCTTGTCGTAACCTTGAAAACAAGTATTGAAACATGTTTTATATTCAATGTTAGGTCTAGTTATTATTTGATAAATAAAACTTCCAATCATTATCATATAGTTTTTTGAGAAAACATTCATTACGACATTTTGTATTTCATGTTTTATTGCATCCATAATATAATTTTACCTTGTTCTGTTATCAATAGTTTTATATTTATTTACAATCTCTTTTCCATTAATTATTTGTCAGTTAATAGTTTATCAATTTATAAATTCATAGGAAATATTAGAAAATATTAGAGACCTTTAGTCATGGAATCCTCAAAAAAAATCCATGTGATTTTTAAATAGCTTATACGATTTATCCTTCCATAACCCAAATATCATATCATCAATATGAACCAAAATACCAAATTATTTCTCATTTTTACTCTTCATATAGATATTTTGATACACAATCAATTATTAAATACTAATTTCATTGAAAATGTGTCTAGGTTAGCATAGTGTAAATATGATTCTTGTTTCCTACCTTATTATTTCATCTTAATGTGACATTATTTTTATCATCTTCATCCAAATTAAATCTATTATGTTTTATATTGTATATATCCTCCAGTTGATGTCTATAATTTATTGATCATGAAATTGATGATAAAAAATATATTGAGTGAATTTTGAAAATGGAATCCCACCAAGAATAAGATCAGCTATGGGGAATATGAGTAATTTGTAGAAATATAACTCGAATTCATTGTTTTCACATGGTTCCTTCATATACATATAGTGTCTTTACAGACAAATATTTACTCCATGGATGTTTAATCGAGATCTTACATGGTCACATTATTATTTTTCATATAGAATTATGTTACAATGTTCCCATGGAACCACATCCTGATTTCATGGTCCATTAATGAAATAATTTTTTTTGGAATTCCTAAGGGAGATCCCACATGGTCGTTTTCTTCCTTCAATGCCAAAACACATTTGAATCCAGCTAGAAACACTCCTTTTAATTCACTTTCTCCCTTCATGAATAATGGGTTTTTGTGATATAATGTCATGATTTAATCTTGATCACATCCATATAGGTCGCTATTTTAATCCCATGTAGCTAAATTTATCAAAATATTTAATAATAAAATTTCATATAAATATAAGAATCCACTTCGAAAATGAGAAATATTTCTTGGGGATATCTATATTTATAGCACCTAGGACTCTTTTCAAAATCGGCTACAAATAAAGTATAAATAAAAAATATTTCACCATCTTCACAAAATATTTTTAACTGATATTTTGGTAATAAAATGCATGATAAAAAAACTAATACCAATAGGTCCATCCTCACAAGTCCTTTTTGGGACTATTAGTTTAAGGCCCCTTTTGGAAGGACTTATACGAGGATGGTGTTTCATGGAAGACAACAATGATTATTTTTTCATTAAGTAATTCTACAAGGAACTCATGGTGAGGTATTCTTATAAATACAAACATTGAAAAGGGAATATATAAAGACAATTCATAGAGGATTCTCATGTAAAACATTTTGTGGGATACCTTTAAACATATTAATTGCATGAAAAATACCCAATTAATATAGCGCCAAAAAATTATACAAATTGTAGGGTTATTAAAGATAATTGGGCCCTATAACCATAGGTAATGGGATATTAATGTTTTTTACGTTCATTGTAATTAATATAGAAGACAATTTTTGGGTAGCTGAGTCTCAATCATGTCATTTATTTTTTCCGGATTATTTATCAAGGATGAATTAATCAAAATGACATTCATATAATTCTTTTTCCAAGATCAAAACCTCGTAAAGCTTATTCCAAAAAGGCCTAAAGGGAAACATGACCATGGTGCACACATCGGTTTACGCCCTATCATTGCTGTATTTCATTGATAATGGATGTATAATGGAATGTAAAATTAAATTATTAGTACCCTCAAAGAAATCATGATAATGTATTCCATTAATAATGAGGATCTATATCATGAGGATTATAGTGAAACCTATAATAGTCTATATTTCTTAACACATATGAAATATATCGAGAATTCAATCATCATAGTAACTTAGTGGAATACATTATTCACTCAATGAACTAGAGATTTTTCATGATCCTCATGATAGATATAAGTCCAAACAACCATCCCTGTCCTAACTCACATACCATGTTAGGAATCTCCCGACAGTGTCCATTCATGTTTCTTCCAATCACATGTTTGAAAGAACTTGGATAATCACTATAGGTATTCATCTCGATCCTATAAAAATTAAGGTCCTACTTTTGATATAATCCCAAATTGATGTAAATGGGGTAATCACGTGCATAGTCTCCAATATTTCCTCCCTAGGTTAACCCCTATAAAACTCTCCTCATTTAGTCATCTTCATGGTGAGTCATCACACCCTCAAATTGATATATACCCTATGACCATATTATACCCTAATGGGGAATATTCCCATTTATTAAAACCACACATTATCTTTTTTTAATTTCTAATATACAAAATAAAACAAAAAGGGATGTCTATACATATTACCCACAAAAATAACTATTAGGTGTAATTTTCCTAGAAGTCTGACCTATATGTATTTAAATTGTAGAGAGTATAACCATAATGTATAAATTTAAACATCTTGGACTGTTTTTTGTAATACAAACATATACTCGCAACCCTGAATGATGTGGGGTTTTTATACTTATTAACCAAGGAATATTAGACATCTTCTCAATGTACAATCAAAACTCCCCACAATTCATTGATGTGTGACCATAAATTTTATTTCACTTAGTAATGCTTTCTTAAAATTAAAATTCACCACATTAGTCCTTTTCACATGAACATAAAATTTATGGTGTTTTTTATTAAGAAACACTAAACTACATGGGATTAGATTCCCCTTATATGGATATATAGGACCCCCACTACCATGGAAAGGATTCTGCTTTCACAACACAAACACCTCTGTGTATAGTTATAAAATATAGAGAACCCCTGTGATCAAATTTAAAAATATGATAATTACCAAGTAAAATAATGATATATAAACTATGATAAATATAGATGTTCATATTTATGAATGGTTTAAAAAAAATCAAATTGGTATCGAATTGTTATACTATTACTAAGAAGGATTGAAAAACATATTATAAATAAATATAAATTCCTATAGTAGTAAATATTTCCACCAAAATGGGTGAGATGATCATGGAATCCCATCTTATCAAAAAAATGTGCAAAACAATGAATCAGTGGTAAGATACAATGATTTTCTGAATTTGGAAAAAAAGTCCTCACAACCACAAAATGTGTGGGTGTGGTCGTTAATTAGATGTACGATAGTGATCCTGACTTGAATAATTCACCCATGTAGTGATAAACTAACCATAAACTTACTTGAGAAGCTTCATTTATGGGATTATTGTTCTTGATTATTAGTTTGTTCATAAAATTTAGCCAACTTCGCTGATCTGACATGGATCCAAATGAAAAGACCAATATGTAATTATTCACACATCATCCCACTATTAAAAACGAATAATCATTATATATATCCTTATACTACTATTAAAAAACAACAAAGGTGCCCAGAAAATTGCTCATCTATGATCATAGATTAACCCCACCACCAGGGAGGATGCTAATTCAATACTAGTTCATCCAATAAATTTGGTAAATGTGTTTATCTATGAGTATCATCTTAATACATACATCCCAAAAATAGAGGATTATTTTAAAATACTATAGTTGGTGAATCCCCATAGGACATCATATTATTGATGTTCTATAAAGAATCATGTGTTACACCTGCACATTAATTCACTTTAATAACACCTCCACATAGTGTGAGAGTGCCTATCTCCATTACCTTATGGAGATGGATGGTGTAACCTAAAACACAAAAAATATATATCATATAACAAGGATTTCACCTATTATTCATCATCTCTATTAATGAAACATGACCATATCCCATTAGGGACATCCTATAAAATATTCCTAGGATATCTCATCCCCAGTCACTCATACTAGTTAACATATATGTTGGTCTCATCATTAGTGATAGATTACTAATACTATAGAGTTTTCCATTATTCACATTCCCTATAATGAACATTATATACATGTCATGGTTGTTACAAATGAGAAATCTGTTATTATTTCTCCAATATTTAAATCATGTCAAAATATACCAAATTTGAAGTGACAAAAACTGTAGGCTTATATATATATTTCTACTGAATATTCCCATAAACATATTATCTTGATAAATTAAGGGCATTCTTATTTACATAATTATACCTTACAACACTACCAATATATCATGGCTACAAAATAAGACACATGTAATCATATTGTAGTAAAAACTGGTGGATTTTCGTGGATTCAAAATTTTCTAACATCAAGGTAGATGATCAATATATTTGATTGACTACTCTAAAGGGGACACATATTCTCCCAACTATTTCACAGGATCAAAATTATTTCTCAATAAATAATTCACATCATGGTGTGATTATATCTTTGTTCCTAAAAACATTTGTTGTTATATCCCATTAATCACTCTAAGTGAAGATCGTATACATATATCTAATATATAAATTCACTGGAATATCCTAGAATTCACTCCAGGATTGGTTGATATCCACATCCCCACTATATGAGTTCATAGAAATATACCGACAATCACTCAAAGATAGGACTATAACCATTCGCACAATATATACAATCTACAATTTTAACTGTAGGAAACACAAATTTTTTACAATGTATCAAACCATAAATTCCATTAGTATATCTTTTTGGAACCCATTTATAATTAGTTTCATGTTCTTATCCTCTCCCAAAGTTCCATTACAATATTCTAATAGGGACTGAAGACCATAAGTTGTCTTATGTTCCTGTAATTATTAATACCTATGAATTATATTGGAATAATCCAATAATTATTTATGAAACTCATTAAAATATCAAGAAAATATATGGTAATTATCATAGGAGGGTTTATATACACAAAGGTTGTGGACCACAATGCATGCATTGAATCCAAATCAAGGTTCAAATCCCAGTTTCGCAACCCTATAGATCTAGAAAGAACCATATAACTATGTGATAGGCTCACACATTTTCCCCAATCAATGCTAATATTATTGATAACCATTAACATATTTCAATAATGACTTTTGAATACAGAATATATTCATCAATAAGAGAAATGTGATATTTTTTTAGAGGTCCTTCTAATTATACAGATATCAGAATCTCTAAAGCCCCTCCCAAAGATCCACCCATAAAGGTCCTCCCTCCGGTTTAAAGATCGACTATTGTGGTCATCACAAAGGTTTAGGTTATGAAGGTCACCCTTGTAGTAGTAATAAAAATAGGAAATAAGTTCTTCATATTTTTAATCCATAAATATTTGGAAACCATATAATTCATCCCCATGGATTCCTTGATCACATCCATGGAGTCCCCCTCACTATGGTTCTCATTGTTGAAGTCCTCACTGAAATGAAATTTCTTCTTAGAAGGAAGTCCCAACTCATGTTGATATTGATCCATGGATTCATTCATATGAAGAGAATCATGAGAGTTTCATGAAATCTAAACCGAATTCTCTATTAATGACTTCAAAAAAATTATCCATATCATAGGATAGCCTTATGTTATGTTCATCATCTATTCCACCCTTTAATTTGTTTCCCTCTAAGGTAGCAATGTATATCTCAAATAACATTTCTCAATTTAAAAATTTAGTGGAGTATGGGAAACTATATTCAAATTTGGCTGAAGAATGCATTAAAAAATATCAGGATAATTCCATCTTCAAATGGAAGGAATTGGTTGAGGGGAATATACTAGTTATGTTTTTCCCCATGGACACTCCCTGTTATGACATTCTAGAATTTTTAGAAGATGAATACATAACTTATATATTACAATACCAATGTTAAACTATCTATCAGCTCAAAAAATTCCATCTTATATGTTGTATCAAAATAAAATAGGGTAATGAGTGATCTCTACAATTAAATAAATTTCACTACCTCCTCAGTGGACTAAAATCATTTACTGGTGAAGTAGTTTGATTTCCTCCAATATGTCGGCCTCAATGGAAAAATGTATCTTAACACAAAGATCATAGAAACCTCACTTAGTGTTGTTTTTAGATAGTGGGATGAATATCGATCTCTAAATCATACCATGTTCGTTGACCAAAAATTTAAAAATCATATAAAAATCGTTTATATCATTTATTTAAGACAAGTTTTAGCACTAGTATTCATGTATATTCACTATTTTTTCTTGAGAAAAAACAATACCCTCTATAAGGCCAAGAAGATTTTTACTTGATAAGAGAAATCTATTGAAATAATCCTCCATAAATCCACGATGAATTTAAAACAAGCATTCTATAATAGGCCAAAAAATCTTCTAAGCACAAAATATACATGGATCGTAAAAAAATTCAACCTTAAAATGGTGTTTTATATTTCACATGGCTTGGTAATGGCCTAATACCTAGGAATGAGACAGTGGAAATTTCTATTTCGATGTTACATGAGTATCCCTGTCCCATAAGGATGGGGGACTTTTTACCACCACAAACCAACATAGATCCGCACATTAATAGTATATCTATGATGTGATAATGAAAACAAATCAACCCCAATCTATAGGATTGAGGGAATTATATTTTATTCCTCCTCCAAGGATATATTTCTTCTTCATATTGTATTCTTCTTCATAGTATGTCCCATCACATTTACATCCACTTAGTGTTCATTTTGCTTTATTAATAGTACACTTGATAAAGGGAGTGAGAGAATATCTATAGTTAATTATGTGTCTAAGAATTTTGATAAATTATCATAGGAGTTTTTTATCAAAACAATATTCAATGAGATAATTTATTTTAGAGGTTCATGATCCACCTCCTGATAGAAATTCTATTGGGTGAAAATATCCTTAGTAATCTAAAGTGAATAAAGATGTGATCCCTAATATTTCTTTAAATTAGTAAATTCTATTTGAATCAATATCATTGTAAACTCATTTCATAACCCTAAAATGGAATGACTTCATAAATACATGAACAGTCGAAACATATTCTACACTAAATTTCATGAAGAAGATGTGTATAAACAATATTAAAGGAAAAATAATAAACTATGATATATTATGAATATTAAACTACAACTTCATAAGTTTTCATTAGGAGAAGATAAAATGAATGGAATTGATATACCAAAAAAACCTCCTGAAGAAGCTAAAATTCTCAATAAGAAATAAAATATCGCTCAATATTATGTTTAATTGGGTCGATTGAGAGAAAAAAAATTCTTAATTACTCATAGATTATTTTTCTAGTAAGTAAAATTATATGATACAGGTGATTATTTAATTTATAGAGAATCCAATTTATCAAGGAGATTATCATCAAATAATAGATTACTAGCCATCTGACTGGATTTGGCTCCATATAACTAGTTTATTTAGAATGGATATTTGAGGAATGCTATGAATTTACTTCACTTGCGATGTAAACACCGCCATTTTAACTATAATAATATATAATGGCTTATATTGTATATGGAAATCTAGTAGGGGTGATAAAACTATATCAATCTCTACCAAATTCCTCCACGATAGGACCGCATAAGGAAACATTTTTTTTAAAACACCTTCAATCCATTGAGTCCCTCACCACTAAAATGGTAGCTATAAGTAGTAAATGTGGGTTTTTGTAGTTAGAGTGAAAAATAAATCTATATCTGGTGGACGTGAATCCTCATTCACATAATTTAAATAGGCCCACATTCCTAATTTTCAAAAACATGTTTTAATTAGAGTGTAATATCATAAATCTAATATCTTTATCTGCCCCCATAAAGGGGTAATAAGAATAATAATTATTATAAAATCTTAGATGGTTTTTTCCAAACCATGGAAGAACTAATAATCATATTTTATAGTAATTTTTAGTAGGGTAAATTTATAATTTAGAATATATTTGAAGTCATTTCCTTTAAAAATTTATTTCATTGCGATAGAAAATAATTTTCTTTGACCTCTAAAGCTGCAAAATGTAAAAAAAGTGCCATAAAACTCATTTCTAGGTGGAAGGGACTAACCTAATATAGGAAAATAAAACATCCTTGTATAGACCCCGAATTCCAATGCATAGATATTACATACTTTTAGATGAATATTTAATACATTACACAAACACACGCTGAAATGACATAATATTTTAGTGCCTCTAGAGATTGGGTAAAAAATAATCTAATTTTTTGAAAGATCATCGATGTCTCCAAAAAATATATATTTTTATTGAGTAGTCTTCATTGGAATAAACTAATAAAAATCATCCATAATATATTGGGAATAGGATACATATGAAATGGGGAGTTAAGATGCATAGTAATGGTAAACAGTGTATATATCAATATAACAAGAGCATATGGTTATGTGAACATGAGAATTGAATTAGAAAACAATACTCAATATATCATAGATCATAAACATGAGTCATGTATTAAATTTGGGATGTTCATAAGACTTGAATTATAATGGAATAAAATAACATGATCCATGAAAAGAAAACATCAACATAGTACATAGATTTTTGGCATAAACATCAGTTTAAAGAATTAAGAACTTGTATAAATGGAGAAATGTTCACTCATTAAACTAACGACATTAAATCTGGCCATCACATAAACTTTTTTACTTGGGATATGGCCCATGAATAACAATATAGAAATGAAATATAGTTCTATTTATAACATTTTTTACATGTAATCATGTTCACGCATTACATTTTGAAAATCTACTCAGGTTCACACATAACATTGTGAACATTTTATCTCGTTCACGTATAACATATTTTCATGAGTTATCCATATATACCAAAAACATAGAATGGATACATATCCCCCTCATCAAATAATGATAATCATATATATGTGTTTCATAAGATCATCAAAAATTAATCATATCATAACCCGTGAAATGAAATGGGTTTCATAAAACTTTCATCATATAATAACCTATAAAAAGAGATAGGTTCCATAATCATTTCATAATTTTATCATAGAAAAGACACTAGAAATAGAATAATTTTTCATGGAAGTATATCATGGTGTATCTAATGGAAGACAAAAAGGCTTTTAAAACAACATTTCCTGATAAAATATTCAATTAAATAATAAAAAGGTTATCCTTGGATAATATCCCAAGAAAATAATATTTTATATAAAAGGATACCATCCTATATGTGTAATTATTTTTAATGATCAATTGAAAAAAAAATTTAGGAAAGTAACATTTCATAAAAATAATTTTCTAATAACTAAAAAATAATAAAATAATTTTAAAATAATTTTCTTTTATTGTAATTTTGTATACAAATAAATCAATATTTCAATAAAATAATGGTCAAGAGTGTGAAAAATTACATCCAACTCATACACATTAAAATAATTATTCCTATCACATTTTCTATTAAACAAAAAATATACATTATTTGGGAAAATCATGAATATTCATCTCAAAACATTTCCTGAAAATTCAAACATGGGAAGAAATATATTTAATAAAAAATTTATTAATGATATTAACATTTTTGAAAACGTTTTTATAAAGGATTTAATTTCTTAATATTCATTATTGAAGGTAGTTAAATAATATTGTATCATTACATAGCAATCATAATAAAAAAATTAAAATTTTATTTCACAAAATATACTTATACATATCATCTATTTAGTGTAGTTGTTAAAATAGAGGGTCTCATTACTTCATTAAGGTGTTATTACACATGTAAATGAACGCCGCTGTCATCTTTCAGTGAGTGAATAAAAAATAAAAATGATATATTGTCTATTTATAATGATTAATACATCAATAATATAATAATTAATTCATGTATGTCATATATATTTATATATTATATATATAATAATTCATATAAATCATTAGTGTAAATTAATCACATCGATTTTTGAGGCGGTAGTCTATTGTATACATGAATGATGTAATCGTGTCCCCAAGGGAATTGAGATTAAAAAATATTTACATTATATAATGACTAAATATATAAATTTATGTTATAAATTTCATATATATAATTTAAATAAATCCTCATTCCCCATCATGATAGGTGGTAATTTAAAAATGAATGACAAAAATTCACAAGGTGGTAGT